>CM057156.1:11627832-11800704 GCA_029962745.1 Echinometra lucunter
TTTTTATATTTTCATTCCAAATTCAAAAACAAATTACAGTAATGTCATTTCAGAATACTCAGAAAATGAAAATAGGAGTAGCAATTTAGCGGCAGAAGATATGTACCAATGTATGAAAAAGGGCAATTTATGAATCTTTCAATCATTATCACTACACAGTGCAGTGAAGCTAATAACTTTAACACTTCACAATTAGAATTCATACTGCATGACTGACAAATACCATTTGGAGTGAAAAAAAAGAAGTAGAATTCCTGTGTCTTCCCGGAGGAGATCGTCGTTCACTGAACTTTTTCTCTTTTGTCTCATTTTATTTTCAAGACCTATCCCAGACAACTGGAGCAGATCAGTGAATAGATTGACTCTGAATTGTTTGCCACCCCCCCCCCCCCCCCCATGATGAACAATATTTTCTGAATTATTATGGTGATAGGCAGATAGCTACATTACATTAGCCACAGCACAATGTGAGAATAGGGTTATAAATTTGGCATAAAAGACATGAATGCAAGTTCTATGCTCACTCTGTGAGTCTGTGTACACATGGATATATCACATTTAAAGGGAAAGTTTGTCAAGTTGATTTGAATCTACATGTAAACATGAAAATTTGATCAAACATGAATTGAATTGTATTTATTGAACGTCATTGATATTCATCAATTTTCTGTTCTGACATAAACATAAACTTGAACATAATCATAAATCAGCACATAAAGTACATGACGTTAAGCTTTTAAACAGAAAAAAAAACAGAAACAAAGTAAAACATATTAAATAATGGTATTTCTAGCTATTATTATTAATTATTATTAATGATTTGGCGTCACCTGTGCCTGGGAGGGGAAAAGCGAACTGAATCACTGTAACCCTCAGGTCTCTCCTCCCGATATCACTGACTGGGGGTATGCATACACCGGGGTTTCCCCCTACTCTTATACGAATAGTGCAGTGGGATCTTTAACGTGCAAAGGTGGTGACTCTCCTTTACACGGGACCTCCATTTAATGTCCTATCCGAGGGACGGATTGATGATATAGGTTAACAAAAATTTAAATCCATTTTCCTTTCTCTTATTTTTTTTCCAAAATTGAATATATGAGTACAATTTGAAAATGTGAGAATGTTGTTATAAATTTGACATTAAAGGCATGAATGCAAATTCTGTGTTCACTCTCTGTACCTGTGGATATATTACATTTAAAGGGAAAGTTTTTGTAGTTGATTTGAATTTAAACATGAAATGTGAGAAACTCGCTATAGGAATAGTGGCAAAGGCACCATGTATGATGAAAAGTAAATCAGTCTAACTTCAAATTAGCTGAGAAAAATGACACTAGGTGAAATATCTCTTTAACACAAATTTTGCAGATACTTATAACCAGTTTACTTTGGACATTTTGCTCCTGCAAAGCACAGGAATAAAAAAGAAAAAAAGAAAACATCTCTAACCTTTTTTAATGAATTTTTTTTTCACTTTACATGTATTTCCCTTGAGTTTAAATAATCAAAAGTGTTTCAGGCTGTTTATTTTTGCTTTATAATTGTTTTAAAGATCCCTTTAAGAAATATGAAGTTCAGGCACTCTTATGTCTAGTTGGAAATATTTAATACCCCCCCCCCCTTCAATAATATTTCGGAGCTTTCGCAAACAGGACTGTAGAGCTTTGGAACGGTAATCGGATACGAAAACGAATCTGCGCATGCGCGAAAACTTCGAACCCACCGTCCTGTTGATTTTCAGAACGATCCTCGGCTGATTCAAGGTTCAGTCTGAAAACGGAACGCTAGACGAATTTTTGACGTCAGCCCGTATTGTTGCGGCGGTAACTCCTGAATTTATAGGGCCGATCCATGTTCCCATCTCCGCAATTGGGTAAGCGAAACAGCTAACGCGACACGACAGGAAGTTGTGCGCTACAACCATCACGGTCTCTGAACTTTCCATCTGTACCGTACCGTCCTATTTGCGAAAGCTCCCTATTGTTACATTTTCACAGAGCAAGGTGCTCAGGAAACAGCATTACAAATATTTAAAAAATCTGTTAAAGTGTAACATTCCTTAGTTTGATTCAGTTTTATTTCAGTAAAAAAAAAAATCCCTAAGCCCTGATCTTACATCTATTTTGAATTGCATTTTTGAAAAGAGTTTAGGGAATTATACGCTATCATAGTCCTCCCTGCCTCCAGGGACTTGGATGTACATGTAAGCTGATCATTGTCTAGCGATGCCTTAAGATATCGAGATAATCTTAATATTCATCCTTTGTGTCCATGGGATCTTGTGAATTGCAGTTTTACATTTCTTTGTTAATATATTTAATTGCTTATCCCTTTTCTATCATTCCCTCTTATCTCTTATCTTCTGTCTATAATCTTCCCTCCCCTTCTCTCACCATCTCTCTCTCTCTCTCTCCCTTTATTCATTTTTCTTTTTTCTCTCTATCTTTCTACCTTTTTTTCTCCTCCAACCCCATCTCTTTTCCTTCATTTCCCCCCCCCCTCCTTTACAATTACATTTATTAGTGAAATGATATGGACCTATCTCCTTTAAAAAAAAAACTTCTTCTCTTGTAATAAGCTCATATTTCTAGGTAAGCACCTGCAATATCAGGATGAAATTGAATCTGTATCAGTCATGCAAGATAAGATTCTGCTGTTTTGTTCTCGGCAATCTTGTTTTGTTATTTTGTCTATACAGAAGTGCTAAATGCAATTATTCACTGAGGAGCGCAGCCCCGAAGTGAATGGTCCTATTCGAGTCACCGAGGCCCATAGTTTTAACCAGAAACTCGAAATTATAGCAGAGTATATTTGTTTTATATTTTGGATCAAGATTTATATGTATTTGTACATGAATTTCACTTTCTTATTTTATATTTTTCTTGATCGATACACGGTCCCGTTGTAAATCAGCCAAGTAGGTGAAGTGGGTTTCTACCTTGTTTATTAAAATAAATCAGTCAAATGACACCAAATCAATATTCTTTATTTCATGTTTATGTCTTATTGAATGCTTTATGGCACTAAACGTTGTACGGATAAACTGCAAAGTGATCGGAAATTGAGAAACGCAGTAGCCGTGACACCGCGAGAGTTCCCCTGGTGCGCACTCGAGCTCTCGTATGCCCCACTGAATTTGCATTTCACGCATAGATTTTGCGTACTGTGACGTCATTTCACAAATAGTATATACTATTTGGAAAATGTCGTCATAAGAGTGACGTCATTTCCCAAATAGTAAACCTTCATGCCAACATTCTGAAAAAGCTGAAAATGCCAATGATCACGTGAAGGTCTTTAAGCTAATCATGAAAGGATAAATTTCTGATCCAAAATATAATATGATATATACATTCTACCACCATAAAGAAAACCTTCAATAGTAAGGCTTGCTTTACAATGATTTAGGCATCTTATGTGGTGTGAAAGAACGCGTCCTGACTGCAAAATGCAAAAAAAATGCAAAAATTAAAATGTCTATTGTGACATATTGGAAAGAAATTGCAGCCGGTATCATTCCACGGCAAGATTGTATATTTATTTACAAGGTCTACATGCTATCCATGTAATTATCAGTCTGTGTTTGAAAATTTTGATTTTCAACAATTCGTCAGTTTTCACGAAGTGCCGGATACGAGGAAAATCGCAAATTTTTCAATTTTGAGTATTTTGCATTATCTTGAACCTCACAGAGTTTCAGACCGTAATAATGTCTAATTACGTAACTATGGCAATGACGTCAACAAGAAAATACCTAGTAAAAGAATTTGCTGTTTTCACGAAGTGATGGCTTTGAGCCGTCCCTTATGTTTTATGTGTGCGGCTGAGTTCTGTCACTTCGTGAAAAAAAGAAAAGAGCGCGTCTTCAATTTGAACATGTGATCGTGCACATTTAGGTCAAGTGCGCGCTCATCAAGTCCCATTTGTTTATCACGCGTGCAGCTGAGATCCGTTACTTCATGAAAACAAAATCACAGTGGGACCTTGAATTTTGTGTTTCCACGAAATGACGGCAATTTTTACACGTTTTCTTCTAAGATATAAAAGGAATATGCGAATGATTAATAACGAACATTGTCCAGAATATGCCTTATGAGGATATAAAAATTTATTCACCCTTCACACATTAAAGAGGTTGAGATTGAGGGTTTGAAACTTTGAAAGCGATTTACTCAAACTAACTTTTATATACCGGTAGTTGTGCGCTCATCCATCACTTCGTGAAAACAGAGACGAATTTTCCATTTTGCGTTCCGGATGCGTCTTTTTGCACCACATGTTTTTGTAAGATGCCTTATTTACATCTCAAATTGTATCATATTGTGTTGATTAATACACTGTACATGTGTGTGTGTGGGAGGGGGGAATGGTTTTTTTTCTCCCTTTGAATCTTTACCATTTACAAATGTATGTACACTACAGTGTTTGAAATTCTATTTTTCGAGATTTTTGTCCATGCAAATTTACAGTTGTGCATTTGCATAAGCTGTGATTTGTTCCTCATCAGTGCATCAAATCTGTGTGAATCTTAAATACTATGCCATATGCAGTTGGTCCATCTCATTCTCTCTTCTTTTCTCCTTTCCTTTCTTATCCCTCAGGGACTTCAGGTGATCACTCAGGCATCTCTCTCGTCATGACTCACACTCCGTAAGTAATCAAAAATTAACGGCCCCATTTCAGGCCCATTTTGCCAGCAAAATACGTCCAATTTGATGCTGAAAGCAGAAATGCGAACTCTCAAACTGATTTTCCATTGTACTCTTGTCAGAAAATAGAATGTTTACTGATTGTTGTATATAGGCTTATTTTGTCAGGTTTAGGAATTCTGTGTTTCTAAATATGGTTGAAATAAATGATTCCATATGGTTTCTAGAGGAATAGAGCTGCACAGTTTGACACCACTTTCCCTTCAAGCGTGACTGTGCATCAAATAGGGTCCATGATCAAATCCATCGGCAACCAACGTGCATCTCCAGTGTGTGTGTGTCTCTCTCTCTTTCTCTCCCCTCTCCCTTTCTCTCTCCTCCCTGTCTGCCTCTCCATTTCTTCTAGTCATTCCCTCTTGCCTATGTGCTTTGTCTCTTTCTCTCACCTCTTTTCTTCTTTCCTTTCTCTCCCTTTCTCTCCCTCTCTCTCTCTAGATCTGTCTGTTTGTGTGTGTGTGTGTCTCTCTTACCGTGTTTACACAGTGACTCGGCTCGGGGGTTCAACACGCGACCCGTGCTCAACAAGGCAATTTTATGTTGTGTAAACATGATCAGTGTGATCCGCGAGCCATGTTGAATACCGCTTTTTTGATCCACCAGAATCGCAGGTTTCAACCCGCGAGCCGAGTCAGACTTGTCTATTTTTTCGTGTGTAAAACAGAAAGCCGTGTCGAACCCTCATGACGTAGGTCAAACACGGAATAGCCGCATCCAGTATCGCGCGAGATAGCTCTCTTGTCCTTGCTGTTCCCCTGCCTTCACTCAATTTCCCGAGGTAAAAAATACTCTTTTTAGGAATCGTGAAATTCTACTCTTGCTCGTTAAATTGTTTGTATGGTATATCATTTTGGTATGATCCTTGCATTACGTATTCTTCCATATATTTAATATAGTGCTGTCACCACGGCAGTTTTATAACTAACGTAACCCAGCCTCACTCTCGGTGCTCAGTGTTTAACGTATTTTGCTGTGAACGTTGTGGAAAAATGTAGTCGGAGACAAATTTCCCACATTTGTGACGTCAATTCTACTTTCGTTCGTGATCCACGGGCCGTGTCGAACTCGCCTTTTTCGTTTTGGTATAAACACGATCACAGTTGCCCTCTTCGCAGCGTTCGACCCTGCTTGAGGATTCAACACTCGAGCGGAGTCACTGTGTAAACACGGTATCTCTCTTCCCCATATCTCTCTCTCTGTCTCTATATCCCTCTTTGCTTCTTCCCACAGATTTCCCCATCACCCCCTTCTGCTCCATTATAAGCTTATCCCCCCTCCCCTGCCCTACCCCTTCTCCCCCCCCCCTCTCTCTTAGCTCCTTCCCACACATGCAAATAGTAAATCACTTTCTCTTCCCCCCATCAGCCCTCTTGCTCCTTGACATTAGCTTATTCCCCCCCCCTATCTTCTTCCCACACAAATTCAAATTCAAATTAAAAAAATTATTGATTTCAATCCAAACATGTAAATGGTGAATCATCTCCTCTTGCCCCATCATCTTCTCCCCCCCCCCCCCCCCCCCGATATAGACTTATTTCTCTCTCTCTCTCTCTCTTTTCTTTTCCATATTATGGAGACCCTCCAAGATCCTCTCTGTTCATCATCATTTTTTTCCTATCTTCTCTCTTCTCTTTCCCTATCTCATTATTCCTTTTTTCACATGTCATCCATCTATCTTATGGAGACTAAAGACCTTCATCTTGCTACATCCTTAATTTGTCTGCCAGGTTCTGAAGGGCGAGGAATTGCAGGCTTACAAGGCTAGCAGCTAATAAATTATGGAGAATAGTGGGGAGCAAATTAAAGGCAAATGTTAAAATACAGTTGCCTTAGTAGCAATGTTGGAAAGAAACATATTGCCTTTTAATGTAATATTCTATATATTTATGCTTTTTTCCCTTAAAATTATGTTGCCTGTGTTTTACAAAGACTTACGCCCATGTATGTATAGTTCTCTATTATGATGACTACATTATTATTATTTTTTTTCCAGATAATTTCTTTTTATCAGTTAACAAGTTGGAGTAAATGTACCGGCAGTACATATAGAATATTGTTTTGAATAGATTGATTGTTAAATATTTTCTGTAGTACTTATTTCATCTTATGAAATGATATTTGGGAGTAGGAATTAAAGCAACAACACATCTTGTCTTGTTTTGCTGTATGAATATGTTTGAAAGATTGATTTTTATTAGAAGAAATTATAACATATGAAGTTGTTTAGGGACATTTTTTTCATTATATTTGACAGAAATACAGTAAAATACCATGTAAAAAACATGATAAGCCTAATTATTCAAGTTTTTGTCCTTTTCTTCCTGCAGTCAACCATACATAGGTGGAATCTACTTACTGTGGTCTGGTGATATCAACATTCCTCCTCATTCTACCAGTAAGTCAGTATTTAAAGTCTGTGCAGCATGAAATCTAGAGGGCGCTATTCAGAATTACGGAAGGGTGATTCCTTGCCACTAAGTTGATCACGGAGATTGATGATTGTAGCTTAAAAATCATGAAAATGCGGAAATATCTGATGAAAATCAAGACTTAGTGACTGGTAGGAAAGGTCCCACAATGCATTGCAAGACGTGTGAGCATGGACTTCAGAAACAGAAGGATACAAATAAAAATAAATCAAACAGTTGCCGAACAAACCAACAAAATTTCGGTCTGCATCGGCAATCTTCTGGCTTTCGGAAACATGGCAAACACGCATTCTAGACAAGGTGCCGTAAACCTCAATGATAACATGCCCCATCTGTCATGCTCGTAATTCTGAATGGCACCCTCTCAATGTTGCGCTGCACCAGGGCACATCCGTGGGCATGTTTTGCTCGCATTTTTGCACATACACTACATATTTCCCTATTGGAGCCCCTATGCCCTGTAACGAGCATGGATTGTTCGCTAATGTATGCTTATACCTTTAGTTATACAGGTATTCAATTTCAAAATCAGTGATGAGGGAGACTTATTGCTACCATCTTTACAATAAACAATTGAGAACCAAATTAATACACCCTCCTGGGACAGCATATATCCAGAAAGTCTGGTTTATTGTTGTGAGTAATGAGTCACAGCACCTTTTGTGAGCACACTTCACAACGGCTCTGCCACTGGAGTAAGGTCCAAATTCACTCCCTTTTTCTTTTTCCCTTTTGTATGGGCTTTTCTTGTCAGATTATCGTGGTTTTGGTATCATTGGAAAGCTTATTCAATTATCTGTGCATGTAAACATGTAAAACACCTGCCACGGATACAGAAACCACCCCAAAAGTGCTAAAGTTTTTGTTGGAAAGACTAGAGTAATGTGTGTAGGAAAACGAGTATTATACAGACAAAGCACACCGGTGTATAAAATGAATTATATATATGATTGGAAAGCCTGTGAAAAACTCTACAAGTTTGCTACACAACATTTTCCTACAAAATGTTCAAGTGAAAAGTTCTAGCCCTCTAAACAACAGAGTGTCTGTGAATCCAGATTAGTGTCCCCTGCTAAAATAATGCAACGCACAGGCGGTTTACAGGTCAACGCGCAAAGAGTTAAAAGAGAAACTCAAGATATGGGAAAGGTGAAAAATGATTTTGTGAGCTTTCTAATTATTTTTATGTCAGTTGAAAGAATATGGTTGAAAGGTTCTCTTGAAAGGATTGCTCTTCTAAGCCTTTATGTTCAAAATAAGACAAGAAAAAGCTGAAGTATTCGGGCTGAATATTCAAGCCAGATTTATATGTGATTCCGTATACTTCTGGGGAGAGCAGTGAGTTTCTTATCAAGTCCATAATCCTCAAATCTCCCACTGAATACCTGTATTTATGTACAACTAATAGCCTAGTTGCTTTGAAACGAGTTCTTTCAATGTAAACGCATACCAGAACTCAAGTTTTCCTCACGGGTATGCTTTATCATTCCCGTGTATGTCCAAAACTGGTTAGTTTTCCATGAAAAAGAGACCCTTTTCTGTATAATTATGTTATGTGTATTTTAGCAGGAAAATACAATAGCAAAGGACACCCATCTAAAAACAAAAATATCGTCGCCTTCCCGGAAAAAGGCCATTAACGCGCACGTGCGCAAAATGTACGTTTTCGAGAAAAATGCGAATGAAGTTTTGACCTTGTTTTGAGCTTTTAGCAGCTAGTGTATTATTTTTCCGTCCTAACTCTCAAGCTTTCTGACGGAGCAAGATTTTTTCTTCAATTATATTTTGTGCTTTTATTTAAAACACTCTAAAGGTTTTCTAATCATTAGCATTTTATCTTTTAACGGCTTTCTTCCCGGACCAAAAATGCGCAAGTACCTAAATCCAGTTCCCGGAAAAAGGCCGCTAATGCGAATCGGTCTATGCGCGTAAGCACGTTGAGTGAAGAATAGTGTCTTTCTTCCGGGAACAAAAAATGCGTAATAGTTCCCAGAAAAAGGACGCTATTGCGAATCGGTCTATGCATGTAAGCATGTTGAGTGAGGAGGAATTCACGGAATTGAGGTTCGAGAATGGTACGAGAAGAAAGCTAATGACATGGTTTTTCCATTTCTGCAATGGAAAAAAATGGCGGGAAAATTGAGAAAAGGTCGATAACGGCCTTTTTCCGGGAAGCCGACGATATGTATTTCACATTGTCATATATCCCTGAATCTGAATCTAGTAAGCAGAGATGCCACTTTTCAGACAAAAGTAGGAATTTCTACTTTAGCAATATATTTTTTGTCCATAGAAAACGCTTTTTTTGTGTACAAAGGGACCTATTTCAGATGATTTTCCTACTTTTGTAATCAATTCTAAGTGGCATCCCTGAGTAGGCTACTATAGGTTTGACGTGATACCGGTAAAACAAAATTAATTGAATATTATGAGGATGAGAATTATACCAGTACATTTTGCGGAAAACTATAAGTTTTATAGAAGAACATGGCTTTAATATGCTTCAGTCTTTTTTTGTTTGAAAAAACGTGAGAAAAAGGTAATGTTTTTTATATTATGTTGTCAAAAGAGAACATGTATGATTATTTTTTGATACGTAAATCTGATGATTTATGAGTAATAGAATAGCCCGTGGAGGGCTAAAAATATTGGAAAAAAAATTATCTCTGAATCAATATAAGGAAGATTTTTGGAGAGTTTTCGTTAGAGGATATGCCACAACTTAAATTAAACTAGTAAATGAAGAAGCTTGATGGGAGAAATTGGTAATTTGTAAACAAATTTTTCAGCATTACTCCCAATGTTAAAGATTGTATGCTCAATCTGTAACGAAAATCACAAGTCAGAAAAAATTGGAACCAGCGGGATTCAAACCTGTCATCTACTGCTTGCGGGGCAGCGACTTAACCACCGGGCTATTCTGGTTCACGGCTAAGGCATGATGAACTGGAAACAAATACCCAAGATCTTCTTATTTCTGACTCATTGATTTGTTTACAAATTAATTAATCTATGCAAATATTTAAAGGAGAATGCAACCCAGACATCAGTGTGCTTCCAGTGAATGAAGAAAAACAAGAAGAATAAACAGTGAAAGTTTGAGGAAAATCGGACAGTCTGTTCAAGAGTTATGAACTTTGAAAGTTTAAGTTAATCCTTGTTATAGGGATCCTGAAATTGGCAACTATGCCAGCATGTGTGATGTCATCGTGGACAACTCTCCATTCATTTTGTACACAGAATTCAACATTTTCTTTATTTTCAAGAGAAATAAAAATTCTTTTGATTTATTATTTGAGTATGACATGGCTATATCAATTCTGCAAGCATACTGGGAAGAATTATGTTGATTCCTGACTTGAAATATCATATAAATCAATTTTTTTGGAAAAATTATGTACAAATGAATTGAGAGTTGTCCACGATGACATCACAGATGCTGGCAAAGTTGCCAACTCAAGGATCCTCATAATAGGGATTTACTGAAACTTTCAAAATTTATAACTCTTGAACAGACTGTCCGATTTTGCTCAAACTTTTACTGTTTACCCTTCTTGGTCATCTTTATTCACTAACAGCACACTGATGCTTGGGTAGCATTCTCCTTTAAGCATGAGAGTAATGTTTAGTTTTACCAGTATCAAGAGGAAAAAGAAGGTTGATTGGCTTCAGGGTTTCTTTGTTCACCATTTTTTTAAAAGGGATACTTTATTAACCAAAATGCAATTTAGACTTGATTTGATAATGGTTGCAGTGTACATATCAAACAATCAACCTGTGGTCCCTGTTAACAGTTCTGGATGAAATTCCTTTCATGACTTTGACCTGTTACTTGTCCTTTCCATTTTGTTTGCTGTGTAATTGAATTGGAAAAATGAAAATAAGTAGTGAATAGTGACTTTTTTAAGCTAGCACTGATTTTTTTTTTTTTTTTTTTTTTTTTACAATAACCTCTATTGCAAGCTCCAGTTCATATGTTATTCATGTCTATTGAATTGTTGATGCCTCATTTATTTACGCACCTCATTGAACTTGCCAACTAAATTCTGGATTTATATATGAATGGTGGTCAAATTTCTGTGCAGATTACTGAAATTATGTAGTTATTCATGCCTGATTTGGCATTTTACTGCACAAGTTCCAGGTTATGAATGATAGATTTTTTTTTTTTTAAACTGTAAGTAATGTTATTTTGGGGGGTAGCCCCTAATACATGATTAGATTTGTTTACCAGTTTTCCATTTTATCATACATAAAAACACAATGATAGCAGCATCACTCAGCCATCATAGCATAGAGTGAATTAGATGCTAATGTTATTACAATAAATATTAATGTGTAAAGTAAGTGTATGTAAGCTGTGCACCCTATCAGAAGGTCAGTTCACATATGTAGCAAACACCTTTTCCTCTCAATCTCCCAGCTACTAGTTTCATTCTAACATTGCCTCCAAATATTAACAGCTCTGCAAGCATGCATTTCTTTGCCTGAGTTTCCAGTTCTGGGCAACTGTCTACCAATTCTTGAAACTCTGGTCCTATTAGCAAACTTATTTTCTGTTATTTCTCCAAGCTATCTGTTCTGACATTGCCTCCAAATACCACAGTAAACACCCATCTTAATAACTGATTTACCATAAAGAGAAGCTTGAATTCTGGGAAATCTGAAAAATAATTTGTGAGCTTTCTCATTCTTTCTCTGTCAGTTAGGAAGAATATCATAGTAAAAATAACCTGTAGAAAGGATTGCTCTTCAAATGCCCTCATTTACTGGAAATATGACAAGGAAAAGCTGAAAGATTTGGGGGTAACAAGTGTATGGTCCCATATACTCACCTCTTTGTGCAGTGCAAGTACCTTTTGGGGAAAGTAAGTAAATTTCTTATCAATTTGATAATTTCCATATTTCACACTAGACATCTGTGTTTGTATACAACCAATCTACTCGTAACTCTCCCATTTGCTTTGGAACAGGTTCTTTCACATTATGATCACATTTCCAGAAATCCTGTTTATCTTTAAAGGTGACATTCAAAGAAAATCACAGAATAGGGTTGATTATATATGAATTGAAACGGGGAAGTATGTAGAAGACAGTGGTGTTCATTATTGCTCCTGTAAATTCCAAGAAATTATCTAAAAACGCATTTTCCAAAAACGCCCCTCTGATTCTCAGAACCCGGAAGTAGCTGCGAGCGAAACAGGTCCCCAATGATGGCGTAGGCCTATGGGCGATCTGCGGCGAGCTAGGCGCTTGCTCGTAATGAAACATTGTGCATTGAGATGATCGCATGCAATTTTGATGGATTTTAGCTGTTATAAGAGAGCAGGCAAAACTGCAGTGGCTTATTATTTAAATTACCTCATTGATGACTCGATTTTCTTTTCTTTTTTTGGTCAAAGCAGAATATAAAGTAGGAAATTGACATGAAAATGACAAAGAAAACCAAGCCAGGCCGGGATGCAAATGTCAAACTACGTCCCAAAACGACGTTGCATCAAATTCTCACAGACAGAACTGATTAAGAGACCCGCTCGTCAAATCATGATTGTATGTAAAAGTTACCTAGATAATATTGTTGTCTAAGGAAAATTGATGCTTCTTGTAGAAACTATCTTGATCTACAACATTCCTCTTCACTAAAATCTCGTATTTATTATGATAGGAATGGCTAGCTAGCGTACAGAGACTGGACGTCACCACTGATCTCAGATAGTGTAGAGCTGGGGTGTAGAGATATGAACATGATACATGTATTGCATTATAGCATAGCTTCAAGTCTTTATCAAGGGATTTTTTCCCTGTAATACTCTGATTAAACCTGATTTCGATAACGAATTTCATTCGAAAATTTTTTTTTCAAGGAATTAATTTTTTTATTGCAGGTTCTGATGATTTTCAAGCAAATAAACAGTGAAAATAACCCAGATACAAAATTATAACTGATCAAAGACTATCACCAAAGGCCTAATTGAATTACAAACCAAATTACTCTCACCTTCGCCTCAGATCACCTACTTTACCTCACCTACCTACTACATACAATTGACTACTGAAATGCCGAGTATGGAAAAGTTAACTTGAGCTTATAAGCACATGTAAATATTAGTTGCTAATTAATAGAAAAGAAAAAAAAAAACAAATTAGCAGTAAGTTGATTACCATTTCTATATTTTCTTTACACAAGTTCAAACTATTCGCCAAGAAAACAATTTTAAATTCAAGAAAAAAAAGTATTCCGTCTATTCCTCCGTCTTTCGTGAATTATAACACCCCTAAAATTAAAATGGTATGCCCCACAACGGTTACATAGCATGTACAAGGGAGACTGTTCTATTATATTATGGGATTTTTTCCCCTTTCTAATTGCAAAAAGTCATAATTAAATTGTAGAATTTCTCCGACATTATTATATGAATAATGTTAAATAGAATGGTTGAAACATACTTTGAAAACATTCACAGAATAATGAATTCATACAAACAATGCAGAAATGTGGTTTTAATCACTCCCTCGGACACTACACATCACATTCACCACATTCACAACACACCACATCACTGGCTATTGCCCATACGATGACGTCACGGATCTCGCATCGAGTTGGGCAACGTATGCGCAGGCAACATTGGGGGTCCGTTTTATCGATTTGTGACAGGCAATATTTGTTTCCCACTTACTTTTCAAAAGTTTCAATTGGTTTCATAGTGATTTGTGCACCATAAACTTTATTTTGATATGAAATTCGAGCATATTCAAAACCTATGAATAGCAGCTTTAAGATCTGATTTACCATTTAATAAGTATGATTGATTCCAACAGGGTCAGCTACTACCAAATTTTCTTCTCATTCTTGCAGATATCCACTCCGACATTGCCTGCAAATATGACAGCTCAGCAAACATCCATCCCTTTGCCTTCAGAGCCCATGCCCATGACCTTGGAAAGGTCATCACTGGCTATCTCATCCGTAACGGTGAATGGACAGTCATTGCCAAGGGAAGCCCAAAATGGCCACAGGTATAGCGATCTTTAAATGTTCTTTGTTATTCCATGTATAAAGGAGATTTGACAAATTTCACACCCTTTATCAAAAAGTGAGGGTATACAAAATAGTTGCATATTACATTAGCATACATGAATTCCTCTAAAAGGATTTCATTGAATTTCATTACTCTAGTAACAAAAGGCTGTGATATACCCAGGCCCCTAAAGCTCTGCCATTTTGTCCAGATCCATTAGAAGGCCGACCTAAGCATCCATAAATATTCATGATCAAAAATGAATAATTCATTTTGTAAGATGATTCCAAGAAGTGGCGTGTGTTTGTGCATGTTTTAAAACATCACGCCCATCAGCTAAAAACATGCGCAGTAAATGCACAATAAATGCGCAACAAATGCGCACTGAATCAAAGTATCATAATAAAAGTGATACGCGCAATAGATATGAATAATGCAATGATAACAGGTGCTTAGGTTGGCCTTCAAATGATCCGAAAGAGGCGGGGCCTAATGCCATTCGCATAATGATATCTGCTCATGCTGCTTTTCGTCTAGTAAATTTATAATATGTCTATGGATATACCCAATCAAATCATAGCCAATAGTCTGAGTGGATGACTGAAACCTAGTATGTATTTTCAATGTTACCTCTTACAATCAGAGAACTATTAAATTCTAACCATTAGCATGTAGCTGTTGTATAACCCACTCGTGTTAGAATTCCTCATTGTGTGACTTGGCCTAATAATTACTTGATGCTGAGTCCTATATGTATAAAACATACCAAAATGCATGATCAGAAAGAGCAAAAAACTGTACACATATTGTCCCATTAGTTTGGTCAGCATTTGTCGTTCGAAGCTCACAATTTTTTGAGGGAAAATACGCACCAATATCCTTAATTTAGCAATACAGTGGAAAATAAAAATCACTGCTTTTCCATGCAAATTGGCAACTTTTTTTCACTTTCTCAACATGTTTTCTGTCAATTTATATTCACTTCACATGTTTTTTTGTAAGAAAAATGTGACAATAAAAGAAAAGCGCTGGTGTTGCCAATTTGAGGAATAAAAGGTATTCAAATAAGATTGTAATTCCTGTCATAGATGGGATAAACCTAGCCTGAGTTATGTTTTTATTAACCATTTTGTTCTAGGCCTTCTACCCTGTGGGGGAATCATATACCATCCAACCAGGTGATATTCTAGCTGCTAGATGCACGTATGACTCGGACAAGGACATTCGTACATACGCTGGGTAAGAGTGATGTGTAAAAAGAGAAAGCCCCACGCAGAACTGTTTTCTTAGCATTCTAAATCAAAATCCATGATTTAATATTTTCCACCCTTCCTCACCATAAAGTTTATGTACCACATGTCTACATGTAGATTCTAGGCCTCTGATTGGTCAAATCTGCTGCCGGACAGTTTAACGAAAAATATTGTCTGGGCATAGTTCTCCTTGTGCTCAAAAGGCAGGACCCAACGTATGACATTTACAATGGATACACACATTTGAATAGCACACTACTCTTCGATTGGTGCCCATTGAAATGAATACCTTTTGGCATGCATATTTTGTCAGAATTTTTGGGAATCCACAACCAGGATACGGATGTGGTATGGTATAGAAAATGTATATTGACTGCTTATTTTTCGAGTCAGAGTTAAAACTTTAGCTCCTCGGTGACCTCAAAACTGCACTTAGCAGTTTCGAGATCACCTTCCTGGGCTATAGTTTCAACGATGCCCCTCAAAACAGTCAATATTTGTATAATACCTTGAAGCCAAAGCTTTCTTCAGTGTGCTCAGAGCCGAGCAGCGAAGTTGGCGTTTCTGCCATGATATTTGTCCTCTTAAACAAAAACAGTAGATCATTGCAGGAACTTTTGAGTGCCCTAGGTGGATAAATTCTTATTCTTACCCAAGCCCATTGTGTATTCAGGGGCGATCAGGAGGGGGGGGGGGCAAATCAGCCACAGCCCCCCTTTTTTATACCGACAACTTTTTTTTTTTTTTTTTTTTAATTATCAGGAAATTCTGGGGGTAAAATACACACCTGAAAATGCTGAGGACCTTTTTTTTTTTTTTTATTTATTTTTTTTTATTGCCTTGTCAGCAAAATTTTGAGTAAAACAGACACCCAAAAAAGCTGATCGGCCCCCCTTTTGAAAAATGCTGGATCCGGACCTGGTATTTTGAGCACTTGTGAATCTGCATTTTCTGTTTTGTTTCCTGTATTTTACAGGAGCACACACAATGACGAGATGTGTAACATGTACCTCATGTACTACACCGATGCCACCCTAGGCGAGGCCTTCCAGGAGTGTGGGCGCCCGGCCCCTGGTAACTTCTTCCTTTCAGCCCCTCCCGGTTTCAACACCGCCCCTTCCCACATCCCCAGCTCCCAGTCCGAACCCCACTCACGCTACCGCCCCGCCCCTGTCAATACCTGGGACGAGTACTACGACTACAATGACCCACAGGCGTATTACACCGGTGGACAGAGCTACCTCAACGAGGGCAGCAACGCCGATTATGTGTCCCCCTCTGATGCAGACGTGGGTGGGGGAGGGGGACGTGGAGGGGAGGACAGAGGTAGACCACTAGGGACTAAGAAGCCTGTGGATACTGGTCCAGCTTCAGGGGACAAGACACCTATCCAGTCTGATGGAGATTCTACTCAAGCTTCACCAGTCAAAGCACCTGAAAATGGAGACACAGTTACCCAACCAGCAACCTCAAGTAAAATGCAGATGTTTAGTAAGTTGAATTAGTTGATACATGCAATCCTGTTATAATAAGTCTGTTAATGTAGCACTAGTAGTTGCCTCATTTTGCTTGTACTTTCTTTTTACATTCTTATTGTGTTTTTCAAAATTGTGAAAATACATCAAAGAAAGTGAATTCAAACATATGTGCTCAGATATTCAGCTAATAGAAGACAGAGCGAAATTTCTCTATATAAAACTCGGTATAAATCTGCATCACGTGAAAGTATTCAAACCATTTCCAGTGAGTTTATCAGTATTATTTGTATGTACGTAGATGTACATAGAAGAACTTCTGGATGAAGCATCAGCTCCCGCCATTCGATTGAGACATAGAAATAACTACTGTAGAATTGCTTTCAAGAGCTAGATTTCTAACAATTGAATTTAAAACTTTGCAATCAAAGTATACTTTGATTTTGCAATCAGTTCTGTCAATCTAATAATGGTAAATGTATCAGTATCCTTGTGTTCCTTTGGGAGATATATGTCTTGATTTCATTTTTGTCCAGGAAATAGAATGTGCTTATTAGTCCAGACTTTTAGTTCAACATGAATTTTTAAATTAATATTCTAGCCCCTCAGCCAGGAAAGAGTTAATACAATGCTCCGAGACTGAAAGAACTGTTATTATCCTTGTATAATTATACTCCTGATTTTGTTTAACTCTCCGCCCCAGCTGTGTCTGATGTAGATGGATGGCCGTCAAGTGACAGTGGGGTGACCTTGGGTCAAGTGTCAGGGGTTGCTGTGGATTCTGCAGGGAATGTACACATCTTCCATCGAGCGTCAAGACCTTGGGATATTCAGTGAGTTTTGACGGACATATGTCTTGATTTGTGAAGCCTTCCAAAAATATTTTTGATAAAGCTGTCCTGAAAAGTACATGTTTGGAGTGAGAAGTCTTCTTTTAAGCATTTGACGAATATTGTGTATGATAAGTTACATACATGCATCTAAAAGATTATTATGAAAAATAATAATAATACATCCTTGTAGTGCAGCTACTATAGCAATGTTTTTTATAAGTTGCAATGTACTATAATTACAAAATATCATAGTACCCTGGCTGTAGCTGAGCTACCATGATATGGTACTGAAGCATTCAAAGAATTTCATATATACCGAGTACCCACTTACTACCCCTGGGTGGAGAGTGGCAAATGTTGATTAATGTCATGCCAAAAGACATTGGTATGGAAAATATTTCCTCCTCCTCCTCCCCCCCCCCCCCCTCCCCTGATTCTTCCTTATTTGTTAATGTTGAGAAAAGCCTAGTATCTTGCAAATTGATTTTAGAATTTAATAAGCATGGTTAGCTTCGCATATTGGTATACTATAAGACTTATTCACGTCATCAATGTTCCGGGCTTTTTTTTTTTTTTGCTTTCCCAGATACATGTACAAGGTTGCTGCATAGTTCATTATGTTGCATAAGAGTCTGCTATCATTTTAATACCAGCTTTTTAAGATATGCATTGTATGTTTATTTTTTAAAGTTGTAGAGTCTATAAGTTCCATAGTATTGAACATTATTGATAATTCTACTTTTTTCTCTTTATTACAGTTCATTCCAAGGAGATGTCTTCACCCAAATTAACCAAGGACCAATCAAAAACAATACAATCATCAAGTATGATTCTAACACCGGCAAAGTACTCAGCCAGTGGGGAGCAAATCAGTAAGTGATTGATTGCCTTTTACCAAGTTGCTTTAATACCCTACTCATACTAAGCCTGAGATCACTCACGCTATGGAAAAATGTGTGTCATACTAAAATCAAATCAAACGTAATGGGTTAAAACTGTATGTATATGCGTTGTTGAAGAAGTTGCAGCTTGCAGCACATGCCTTATGCAGATTTTACTTAGACCCTAGTCTTTGGTGTGGGCCCCAGCTCATGGCACTAATGATCAGTGAAATTGATTTAACCAACAGCTGGATCAATGTTATGACTAATTTTACTGTGGTTTTTTCTAACATAAGTGTTATTAAGAATTCTCCTTTATTATAGTGTAAAATGTATTCATTTTCCTTGTTTTCCAAATGCCCTTGTGACCTTGTGAATTTCATCCCTCTTTCCAGAATATAATCAAAGAACAGCGGTTTTGTCAATTAGTCATTCATAGTGTGCTACCTTGTCCATTGAGTATATGGTTTGAGTTTGTATCAGTGAATTCATTTGATATGATTTGATTTGATCTATTTCCATGTAGATTCTATCTCCCCCATGGGTTGTCCATCGACCATGAAGACAACGTCTGGTTGACAGACGTGGCCATGCACCAGGTCTTCAAGTACCCCCCTGGAGGGGCAGACACCCCTCTCCTCACCCTGGGCAAGAAATTGGAGCCTGGAAATGACAAGGAACACTTCTGCAAGCCCTCGGATGTCACAGTTGACCCCAAGACGGGCAACTTCTTTGTTTCGGATGGATACTGCAATGCCAGGGTGATGAAGTTCTCCCCAGAGGGAAAGCTTTTGTTACAGTGGGGCCATCAGCTACAGGGTAAGTTGTTCAGCATTACTCGGGACCACGGCTGGACAGTAATTAGTGCTGTCATCAAGCTTGTCGATATAGTGTATTTTGACGGTAAGGCAACAAGTCGACAAAGATTCTAATGTATGTGACAAAGCTGACCGGCTATAGCTGCATCATAGATCATGCGTGCATGCACTATACGTCCCCGCAGTGTTGTCATGCCCGTTCTTCTGTGGTTCACACCGCAGCGACTGCACTCGCTGACAGCTTCAAGAACCAGTACGTAGTAACTACACATACAAATTGATTGATCAAGTCGATCGAGTGTACACACAAATTTCTCAAAATAATTCTGACCATGACTGTCGACAATGTGTCATTTTTGGCTAGACTTTAACACGACATGTCGACAGAGATTTTTTTTCTCGATGACAGCACTACTATTCACACAGTGTATGAGGTTACCCTTGAACTACTAAAACCATAAGGTCATATTGAAAAATGTTGCCCTCCACTGCTTTACTGCTGCATACAACAATAAATGAATGCAGATTTACCTTTCCACAAAGAGAGGGTGTTGCACAATGCAGCACATGGCTTTCTGAAGAAGAAAAAACCAAAATCAGTGAGGGCAAAATTTAAATCCTTTGAATACCAAATGTCTGGAATTTATAGTTAGCTGGTAACCAAAGAAGGAGGACTTACTTTAATAGACAGCTTGCTGGTAACTGAGACTTTGATTTCATGCTTGCAACCTTGTATGCTTTTATGTCCTATTGCCACACTTTGTGTAGCTGTGGAGTTTATTTGTATACATTATTTATTGGTCCTAACGAGTTACAGGTGACAATGACCAGCACCCAGAACCTAAGTCAGGTGTGGAACATAAAGCAAATAATCATCTTTTGATTTCAGGCAATGAGACAAACTATCACTTTCTAGGCGATCTGAATGTATACGCTACCTTTCCTCAGCTTAGCTTCAGAAAGACAGTTACATCCAGATCACTTCGAAAGTTTGTCCCATCACCTTCACCGTTATTTCTTTACTATCCCTATCCTGTAATCTTCCTTCAAGTAGCTATGCCAGCCAGTCTACCCGTGGGACAGTTCAACCTACCTCACTGCATCACCATGGTGTCGGATAAGAATGAAGTGTGTGTGGCGGACAGGGAGGCTGGGCGCATCCAGTGTTTCAGTGCAGATTCCGGTGATTTCACCAAGCAGTTTCATCTTCCTGAGTTCGGCGGTCGCCTCTATGCTGTGGCCTATACAAGTGCAAGTGGTAGGTACTCTGTGCTTTGTGGTTCTACATGTGCTAGGTATTGCTGCAACAATTCTCTCTATTGCCTATAGCCAATATTAACCAATATCAGCTCCCAATTCCCCTATTGGGGACAATGATGTTGGGGCATAAACTTCCGGTTCTGGTCTAAAGCAGACGGCGTTCAGCATTCAGCTAGGCTACTCCTTCCCCTGAATGCCTCATTATGACTGAAATTGTTTCAGTAGAAATATCTCAGGGGAGTGTTGCTGTTCCATCAGATAAAACTGTATCCTTATCAAAATGCCTGCAACCAATTTGTGAGGTTCTATTCAGTTCGCAGTTGTCTTTCCTACAAAGAAGATTTTTCCAAGCCTTCTGTAAAGTCGATCCGTGGGAAGCTTTACCCATATTACATTTCTCATCCATGGGTATTTTGCATAATTTCTGCGTTTTACATCGTCGACCCAACATTGGGCAGCTTCACAGAAGAATCCCATTTAAATATCATTTGTAAAAAAAACATTATTCATTACATCAGGAAAAAAGTGAGTTTTTGCTAGGCTGACCACATCTACCAACACACTGTCAGTGACACTCAAATTCGTATTGGCCGAAACCGGAAGCTCATTTCCCAATAGTTACAAGCCCAAAAATTAGAGCACCACATGAGTTCAGATTCAGAGAGCTATATTCGTTAGGGAGAATTACTCTGCAGTCAGTTTTCTTTTATTAACCCACTGCCTATGGGAGCCAGGAAGACCCTGTATTAACCCATTCATGACAGAGGTCCACATTTTGTGGTTTGGCCTAATATCTTTTGATGCAAAGCCCTAAAAATCATACCAAATACATAAGCAGAAAGAGTAAAAAATTCTACACAAACTGTGCCCATTTTGGTTTTGTCAATATTCGTTGTTTGATGCTGAAATTTTTTAAAAGGAAAATAAGCATTAAAATCCTTAAATTGGCAATGTGATAGAAAGTTTAAAATCAGCGTTTTCCCTTGCAAATTGGCAACTTTTTGACTTCTCATCATAATTTCTGTCAATTTATATTCATTTCAGATACATGACATTTTATAAGAAAAATGTAGCAATAAAATAAAAATGTTGGTGTTGCCAATTTGAAGAATATAAGCTGATCAAATTAGGCTTTAAATAATTCCTGTCACAAATGGGTTAAGTCTATGGGAGTGTGAGAATTCAGTAGTTCACAACACACTATTCCTAACCCTTACCCTAAACATAACCTAAAACTTAAACCCCCTAACTCTTATTCTGTGTTTTGGATCACCCTGTTGAGCACAATTTGATTTCACTATAACATACATTTTCCGTAGCCCCTAGCTCAAGGCCTAGGTCACAAATCCTCCGGGCCCCGTACGACTTTCCCAACCCGGCGGCTTGCCGTGGATTTTAGAGACCGTACGGGTCCCTCATGATTTTCATTTCTACCGCGTGTGTGGTCACATATTCTACGGTGCGATGCTCGGTGAAAATTAGTGGCGTGTAAGACGTTTTATCTTTATGTCGTTGTGCGAAAGAACGTGTCCAGAACGCAAAATACCAAAATGCAAAAATTGAAATGTCTATTTGACATACTGAAACAGAATTTTAGCAAAGATCATACCACATGAAGATCATGTATCAATTTAGAAGGTCTACATGCTGTCTGTGAAATTACATGTATCAATCATTGTTTTAAAAATTCAATTTTCACTCCTTTTCCATTTTGCGTTCCGGACATGTTCTTTCGCATGACGAAAAAAAGATAAGATGACTAATCGCTAGGGGCCCATCAACAAACTGTAAGGGTGCCGGCCGGGTGCCGTGCAGTAAGCTTCCGGGCTTCGTCAAATGAACAGGTGCCCGGCTGGGCCCGGCCAGGGTCCTCATGGCGCCCGGGCGGATGCTGTGTGTTGCACTGTTTGTGTATATTTATTTGATATTTATATTTAATGGTACGAAAGAAGTTTTTTATTTATTTGTGCAAGAGCAGACAGTAGTAGCTGCATACTACATAATTTGTCAAGGTGCAACAGTGACACATTTCCTTTTTCTGTTCATTCACCCTCTTCTTTTGTTGTTGACTTTGACTATAGACTTTCTTCTCCCTTGCCAATTCCTGCCTTTTTTCCCCACGTATCTGAACCTGTTCGGGGGGGGGGGGGGGGGGAGATAGGGAGCAGTACTTAATATGAGCAAATGGTGACATATACAACAATTCCAAAAGGGAACAAGGATTAGGCCACTTGGAACGATTTTTCACAGGGGTGCTGAGCCCCAGAGTCACCTGTTAGGTTGCATTTCAATAATAGGGGGATGGGGGGGGGGGGGGGGGTAAATGTGCCATTCAATTAAGTTTTCCCCCAATAATTCCGGCCTTAAAAGCGTTTATCCAGTTGAGTTGTGCGGTAATGAACACTAAAAGCCGCCTTCGGCACAGAGAGAGAGAGAGAGAAAGTGATAGAGAGAGAAAAATCAAGGGCAATGTCACTCACTGTATTTATATCAAACGGATGGATTCGATGCCTCCGTGAGGGGGCCGCACTGGCAATTGTTACATCAAACAGTCCCGGTATGGCAGGCGTCTGGTGTTGGGCATATCGCCTGGGACCCTTGAGGGGACCCTTGAGGGGACCGCAGGATAGCTGTGCGGCACCCTTGAGCACCGCAAGGCACCCACCAACATTTTTTTCATGAGAAATGGCATATAGTGGGTCACTTTTCCCACTAAATGTCGAAGAAAAGGAAAACAAAAAGAACAAGACAGATGTGAAATCTACACACAAACACAGAGATGTACATATGGGACTGGGAGCATATCTGAGGAATAAGATTCTATTAAATCATGTTATTGATAAGAAATAAATTCAGGACAAATTGTGGAGTAGTGGTAGATTCTAGGTACTGTGAGGTTGAAACTTCTCCATTTTTCGTGAAGTAGGAGAAGAATTCTCTGCACATGCTTTGTAAATAATTGTTCTTACCTTTCAGCAGACTAATGATTTTCTTCCCATCTTTTACGACTGGGAATTTTCCATAAATTGCACCAAACCCATCAGCCTAGACTGTAGGCGGTGACGTATGTGTTGATATTTGGTGTTAGCAAAATCATCCTCACTATACGTTCATTGAATGATCATGCTTCCCCAAGATAAGGACTGTCACCTGAACAGGGTATGAAAAAAGTACACTATCCAAAAGAATACATATTTGGTCGTGGTTAGTAATTTACCTTCAGAAAAACAACTAAGATTCATGTTTGACACCTGAATTTTTATAATGAAACTGTTTAGATTATGTTATTTGATATACATTTACAAATGTTTGTCTTATAGATGCATTAATATACCCGAAAAATGACTTAAACCATGTTTGTGCATATGTAATTAGCAACTCATAAATATTCATGAGGGCTCATTTTGTGATATTCATTCCTCACCAGCACTAAAATACAGGCTGATGCAGTTTTTCCAGCCCGAATTATCAAGTACACATATTTACCACATGCCTTGTCCTGTATCAGCTTGCCTTTCTGTATTCATTTGATAGATGAAAGATAAAATTTGAATTTGGGGACGATTGATCGCCGAACATGCATGTTTGAATATTCATGAGGCAGTGAAGACTGCTAGTCTTGGTCACAGTCCTGTTTATGTAGTTGTCATTTTTTGTTGCATTCTGAAGACAACCAACTTTGGGAACATAGACCATCAGGTGTGGGGATATGACATGCTGTAAATGTTAACAACTATTTGAATGTAAGGTCAAAGGTCAACATAAAGGTCATTGACCTTTTGTTATAAACCTTGATGTATGGTATGATCAAGCCCTCGTCTTATGACAAAACTTGGATAATATTGTTCCCAAGCATTTTCAGGCTATGGCTTACTGTCAGTGCCATCCTGTGGGGAAGAGATAGGTCAGAGGTCAATGAAGGTCAATGAACTTTCTGCTAATCATATATTTGACCTAAAAATTGATGCAACATTTTACATGTGTTACTGCCTTAGTAACAGAGGCATTTTCTTTTTTTTGGGGGGGGGGGGGGGTTGTACATTCATTCTGCTGTCTGTCTGTTCATCATTCTGTCCATCTGTTGTTCTTCCATCTGTCCTTCCTTATTGTTTCTTCCTATTATTGTGCCAGCAGTGACTTGATAACCAAGGTACAGGTTACCAGACTTGTATACCAAACCATCAAGACTATTTAAAGCATGCAAGGTTGAACTTATTAGATCACAAAGAGGCCAAAGGTCAAAGTTCACAAGGCCATTGATTATTTTGAGGTACATTGAAGTCACAGGCATTCAGATTCATTCAAGGCATACATTACATGGAAGCAGTAAGCATGAAGATTTGTCAATCATTTTACTGAATGAGATATATTTAGAACATTTGACTTCATTTCTTAATCATTTGATATGATTGTTTTATTATCAGGTGGGTTACTGTATGCAGTCAATGGTCCATCTAATGGTGTAAAGCCTGTCCAAGGTTTTGCTCTCAATTACACAAGCAGTGAAATATTACGCATGTGGGAACCACATAGTCAGGTATTTACTTACTGATTGATTGATTGTTTGTGTTGATTGATTGATCAATTGGTTGATTGGTTAATTGATTGATTGATTGATAGATTGATTAATTGGATTAACCATTCATATCTTTCTTTGTGTGTTTTCTGTTATTCATTAAGTTATTTTTTTAGCTATTTATTCAGATTGGTAGTTAATACTGTTTTGCAGGCATTTTGGTAGGACAGCACTGGCAATGGTGTTTTTTGCACTATTGGTCTGTAAGACATGCCAATTGCACAGCTATGAAAACAAATGCAAATGAATCATAGACATAGACTGATACATTGTTTTATAAAGTAAACCCTAACCTTGGTAAACGCAACAGGGACTTGATTACCCGATTAGCGTTGCAGACTTAAGTTCCACAAAAAAACGGGGGATTTGATTACCAGTTGAACCAAATCGGTGACTCGAGTCACGGAGATGAACACAATGCTAGTTGAGTTGTGTGTGTCCGTAGTCATCCGCGCTAAATGGCTGCGCAGTCAGCGCAGAGGCAACAGGCCAGGGCCAGGTTTCGGGAACAGTGGTATTTGATATCTATTATTTGTTTATTTTATTTGATAATAGTCTTGGCATGATGCAAAGTTTTCCATTTTCATGTATGATTTTAATCTAATTCATAAATGAATTTCAATTTCTATGTGTTTTCTTTTTTTCAATAGAAATTTGAGAAACCTCATGATATTGCCTGCACACCTGATGGGAAGCTTGTTTATGTGGCTGAAATTGGTCCAAATAAGGTCTGGAAATTCACAACTAATGCAGGTAATGGAATATGCATGATTCAATTGAAAGGTGTTGCTTTGCTGTTGTTAACAGTTTTGAATATACATATATTTTTGTCATGCTGCTTTTAATCTTTTCAGCATTCAGCATTATTTTTCTTTTTTTTTCTTTTTCCCTTTCCCCTTCCTCCTTTTGTTTATTCCCCAGAGTTTGTTTACGTAATAATTTTGCTCTCTTTGGGCAAATGCAATGGTCTTGAAGTCAGTTACCTGCCTGTTTGAATAGTACACATGTAATGCGATTTTTGTGTTTTCATTATGTCATGGGGATCCTTGAAATGTAAGTTTTGACGAGTCCCGCGGGGGGATGCATGGTGGCATGGTGACCCTTTGCAATTTTTATGTTTACGGTTTTTTTTTAATTTAATGAAAGTGAATGTTGAGAATCAGGGGGGGGGGGCATGGTTGCACAGTGACCCTTTGCAAGTTTTATGTTTGCTTCTTTCTTTCTTTTTTTTTAATAAAAGTAAATATTGAGAATCATGCTTCAGTTTTGCTCTTGGACTGGGAAAACATGTGCACATTTTCTTTTTGGTTTGGATATTATGCTTGAAAGTGAATTTACAGAATAATAATATTTAGAATCAGTGTTTATCTCACAGATCCCAAAGCTGTGGTTTGCATGCCAATCGTACTTGATATGTTTAATATCAAGGTTAGGGAAGTGCTTTAGTAGATCAGTCATAATTGTTGGGAATCTTATTCACTTTTGAACTGCCCATCCCAGTAGCTTAAAAACTTACAAGACCAACATCCCAAAAGACACAGTCAGTCCAGAAAACCAACAGCGTCAATCTTATAGGCTGTCTGTCTGATGGGCTGTAGCTAGTATTAACCTGTTGAGCACGATTTGATTTTGATGAAACACCTATTTTCCATAGCCCCTGGCTTGAGTTATCTCACACTTAGTATTTAGCAGGTTAAGATTTTTTTTTTTTTTTTTTTTTTTTTACTTTGGGAGGGATGCATTTCATTTACCACCACTTTTCGTTATTAGCTACAATACTACTTTTATATATTTCCTTACAAATTCAAATACTCTTCAACACTCTAATAAGACCAATGTCCCACAGGATGGTCAGCCCAGGAAACCAACATTGTCAGTCTAGTAGGCTTTCTGTCTGATGGGCCGTAGCTAGTATTAACCAGTTGAGCACGATTTGATTATGGTGCACATCTTCTATAGCCCCGAGCTCGAGTTATCTCAGGCATAGTATTAATTGTGTTAAGATATTTTGTTTTGCTTTGGGAGGGATGTGTTTTACTTAACCACTGCTTTTCGCCATTAGCTACAGTACTACTTTTATATATTTCCTCACAGATTCACCCTTCAACTCAGTAATCAGTTTGTTTTCATTTTTGTGGCTTGTTTGAATATAAGATTTTCACTTTTCTGCATTATCACAGTCTGGTTGCATGCTTTGTGAGCTAATGATTTGATGTGTATGCTTCGCTTTGTAATTCTTGCCTTGCTCTTTTTTCTGGTTTTGTTTGGTTTATTAGAAGTTTTATCGTTTGGTGTGAATACTCCCTCGTTAAGTATGTTATCAACAGATGAAAGAGCCACTGTTGTTGAGGTAGACCTTATACTCAATAGTACAGGTGAGACACTGAACATATATATATATATATATGTATATATATATATATATATATATATATATGTATATATAAATGTGCTTTTTATCATATTGCAAGCCCTTTATTGCACATTCACCGTCAAAATCAAGTGTTGATAGAAAAAAGAAATTGAAAAACAATTTATCTTGTAGTGTCTCTCTTGCTACTACCCTAAAAATACCTTGTAAAAATACTGAGAGTACCTAATAAGGAATAAGGAAAACAGAATTTCTGTATTTCGTTTTCTTTTTCAGTTGTTTGGTTATGTATCACTTGTGTATTTTTTTTCTTACCAATCACTTAATTCCGATTATAACCATTAGAAATTTGTCTTATTTTCCTTTTTTTGAGTGGGTTGCTATACCTTGTTACAGAGATAACAGAAATAATCGTATAGCAAACAGCTCTTGCACATTTCATAATCTCTGTAACCTGTTGAGCACGATTTGATTTCAGTATAACAAGCATTTTCCATAGACTGCGGCCCAAGTTATATCAGATGTAGCATTCAGCAGGTTGAAAAGTGAGATGATCATCAAATGTAACCTGTTGAAATGCACCCTCATTGGGCTTGACTGATATCAGCATTATTCTGCAATAATAGGTCAATTGCCACTTGGTCTAATCCCACTTTGTCTAATGCCTGTTTGGTCTTATCCCACATGGTCTAATCTCATTTTGTCTACAACCAGTTCATGTAATAACCATTTGGTCTAATTACCACTTATCCTATTTACCATTTCTTGTAATTTCCAGGTAGGCTGTTCTCATTATGTCTAATACCCACTTGGTCTAATATCGCTTTGTGTATCGGATTAGATGAACTGGTAAAAGACCGAATGGTCAATAGACAAAATGAGGAAAACTAAGTAGACAGAGTGGAAATTAGTCTATTTGATCATTAGATGAAGTGACATTTAGCCCAAGTGGGTATTAAACCAAGTGATGATTGGACCAAACAGCAATTAGACCAAATTTGATAGTAGACCAAATGGGTTTAGCTAGAGTGGTGTTAGATGATCTGGGAATTAGACCAAGTGGCTGTTAACCCAATATACCCTCCAGAATATGGAACTATAGTTATGTCCAATTCCATCTTCATTTTTATTCATTTGCATCTTTGTGCTCCAGGTAATGGTACATCATTCAAGGCTGTTACATTGGATACAGCAGCATCCAACAGCAGTCTGAACCAGAGGTTGCATGGGTTTACCAGTGATGCCAGCCTAGGAACGACGACCATCATCGTCGCTGTCTTAGCTGTCCCCATCCTCCTCATGCTTCTCGTTGCCGTGGCAATAAGGTTACACGCCCAAGGTCACTTCAGGCTAAATAAGAAGAGGCGGAACTATAAGGTATCATGTCATTTTATTGAGGTTTTGAGGACAGACATGGAATGGGACTTGTAATGTAATGATGTATTTGTTGCATAGCAAGAAATGGAGTAAAAAATTGATTGTTATTATGGAATTAATTTGTAAATTGTTTTGCAAAATTAAGTGACCCCTATGAACCCTGTATCTTATAGAAGGTTGAGAAAATTTTTGATCACCCTACAACATAGCATAGATGGCTATGGCTACAGAGAAAACACAGCAGTGGTTTGCAAAGTATTTAGAAGCTTTTTATATGATCATTATAAGGTAGCTTGCATTGACACATAGATGCATCCAGATTGCAACAAGTATAATTGTTGGTGATATTGATAGATTTTAGAAATGTAATTTTTACCTATCTGATTGACAGTTTCAGTAGTAATAAGCCTAATCAAGGTAGTATTAACAGGTCGATTATTATTCAGCTCCATGTTGTGATGTTATGGTTGTACCTGTATACAGTCAAGTTTTGATTTTTCAGCAATTATGCATGTTGTGTTTGCACTAGTTAAATGGCATTCCTGCTTTTGTTACCTAGAGGAGATGATGCTTCTTCAACATGTTCAGGAATATGTTCATCAGTGACTCGGACTCGAACTCGGACTCGGAGGTTAAATGACTCCAAAACTTTCAAGGACTTGGCCGAGCCCATACCCAATTATGCAGTTATTGCGCACTAACACTCAGTGAAAAATGATTTTTTAAAACAGGGGCTTACAATTTACTGTGTCACAAATTCAACTGTAAATGATGGCGAGGATGCACGTCCCAGATCACGCTAGGACATGCTCTATAGTGGCCTAGCCTATATATGTGCTGCTTACGTACGTCAACATCTACTCCCAATATCCCAAGTGTGCATCAGTCCACAGATGACAGTTAGTATTGCAACAGTACTGTATTGCACACATATTATTGGACTTGGACTTGAATTCGGATAACCAAGGACTTGGATTCTGAATATTATTTGACTCTGACTCGGAACTCCAGGACTCGACTTGGACTTAGACTTTGATGATGAAGACTTGACAACAACACTGGTATTTAGGTATTTGCCACACTTCAAAACTGACTCTGCACTAACTCCAAACCATCCATTTTGGAATTTTTTGTCTACTCTTTCGTTAATCTGGTGTCAACCTGATGGGTGTCTTGAGTTATCACTGAATTTATTTGTGTCTTTCAGGTGTCAGCAGGAGATAAGTTCAGTCTGGGCAGCCTGCTCCACAAGAGGAACGGTTTCAGCCAGGTAGCCACAGACGACAGCGACCCCGATGCTGGTCAGTGGAGCGAAGAATCAGACATTGAAGAATATAGCATACTCAACAACTCCAAAAGAACACAAAACCTGTGAGACCCCAGTTCTACAACACACCCTCTGGCAATGAGTGCACTGACAGCGATTGCTCAAACAGCTCAACAACTCCAAAAGAACACAAAACCAGTGAGAGGCACTTCTACGACATGCCCTCTGACAACAAGTGCATTGACAGCAATTGCTCTGCAGTCAGTATCCTACAGTCAGTATCCTACAGCTAATGAATTCCAAATTTCAACTCTGGACCAAATGCTCCAGGCCATGTCTTAGGTACCAGTATGCTCATCTGCTGTCTCAAATATAAAGGAAAGAAAAATGTTGATGTGACAACTATGATTTCCCATGTTATTTAGTTTGATTCCAGCTCTGGTAGGGCTGTCAACTTGATGGAGTCAACAGGGCCCTGTTTCATAAAACTTGTTATCAGTAACAATTGCCACATTTCTGTGTCAAATATGCGCTCAGCCAATCAGATGCAAGGATTTCAGTAGCTTATAACAGTTATTGCAACTTGTCATTGATAACAAGTTTTATGAAACAGGGCCTAGGTATCCTCAAGAACTCTGATGATATTGGTAATACATTGGACAAGAAGCTCTGACTTGCCTAGAACCCAGCCCCTAACTCTTTTAACCCTAAACCTAATCTCAAAACCACCTGCAACCCCAACTGTAATCTTTTATCTGTGATGGATGAAATAAAAGGTCTGGAGCAATGATTGTCAGAGCGTATCGTCCCTGTTTTCAGGAAGTGACGGAAGAGTGTGAAAACTTAAAAAAAGTTAGTTTCGAGTAAATCGCTTTCAAAGTTTCAAACCTCAATCTCAACCTCTTTAATGTATGAAGGGTGAATAAATTTTACATCCTAGTATAGGGCATATTCTGGACAATGTTAATTATCAATCATTTGCATATTCCTTCTATATTTTAGAAGGAAACAAGCTGTAAACATTGCCGTCATTTTGTGAAACCAAAAATATCAAGGACCCACTGTACGGTGATTTTTTTCACGTTGTGACGAAACTCAGCTGCACATGTAAAACATAAGGGACGGATGCAAGTCGTCACTTCGTGAAAACAGAAAATCCTTTTGCTAGGTATTTTCTTGTTGATGTCGTTACATAGTTACGTAATTAGACATTATTACGGTCTGAAACTCTGTGAGGTTCAAGGTTTTTCGTGAAATATGTCCAAATATGCAACAAACTCAGAATTGAAAAATTTGCGATTTTCCTCATATTCGTCACTTCGTGAAAAAAGGGACGATACATTTGTATGTCAGGGCACTGTGAGATGCATCCTTTTTTGTTCCTTTTTTCTTCTTCATGAAGCACCAAGAACTTGTTGATGTGATCAACATTACAAGGCACACCCTTTTAGATCTCACATTGAGGTGACAATCATCTGAACTATGATTTTATTCCATTTTTATAATCTACTCAAGAAAATCTGGATACTCGTATTATCTACTCAAGACGAATTTCCAGATGATACGTTCATGTGATTTGTAATGATTTTAAATATGTATGTTGACTTCAAGAGCATTATTCAAGTAGACAGATACGAGATATCATGCTTCTCCCCCAAATATCTTAGATATGTATTACCAGTACTGTTTTGAGTTGAGAAGTATAAGGGCACAAATAAAATGATGAGTTTAGAAGCAGAAGGGTGCTAGGAGCTGTGAGAACATCATCCAGTGAATGCAAAAATATCCACAAAATTACTTCACCATGTTACATTTTGCATGTAAAATGATCTTGTGGGTTTTATGTATGAAGGTAATGAATGAAAAATAAAAATTAAATCAAGGGCGATTGCTGAATTATTTACTAGACATCATTCCACTGCTGTAGTTAGGCTGAAAACAAAAGTAGAGATGCAATGTAATTTAGTATTTGGATGTGATAAAAATACCCACTATTGTGCTAAATCATTTGTATGATGAGCATAAAGTGTGGAGCACCCTTTTTGTTTTTTCATTCATTCATTCCTGTTACCCCTGCCATTCTACCATATACCAGTACTAAAACACTAATGTTTTTTGTTTGATAAATAATGTATTTAAAATATAAGATATGCTAGGACCCATTCCTAGAGAAAAAGTATATAAAAGAAGCACTCAGAATATGTTTAAAGTTAAGTATGTTTGAAACCTTTGATTGAAAACTCGTAAGAATAGTTCTTTATATATTTAGTATATACTTTGCACCAAAAAAGGCAGATTTTCACCAGACATTGATGATTTCAAAAGTAAATTATCAACTTTCCGTAGACCCATCTATCAAAATGTGTTTTGATGAATGACAGAATTAAGAAAAATGGGAACCTTTGATAGGCATTTCTCTGTGTAATCCCTTTTTCTTTTTGTCTGGGATATTGTCTTTCTTAGAGTAGCATTTTGATGTAAAAGCTAAAACGTTTCTGGTGCCAGATTGTACAACATAGCCAACAATGTGAATATTGGTTTCTTGAAGGACTATTACACTAGCAATTTGTAGTTGGAAGAATGATTGTTGGTCTTTCCAAGCAGTTCTTGTTGCCCACCTCTTCCTCAGAACTTTCAAAATATATATTAACAGAGGAGATTGCTTGAGTTTTGTAGATTCTCTGTATTTGTTATGCAGAATATTAATTATTGCCATTAATACCAAGTATGAATTGTATTTCAACAAGCTCATGCAGCTCTTGTATTTCCTATGGGGAAATAGAGTTGAATCATACAACAAAATAAATTAATTGTTTGAATTATTTGAAAAAAAAAATGAATTCTGAAATGTATGTTATCCGTGTCATGTATTAACTTCAAAAAGGATATATGCAGTTCTTAATGAAGTTTGGCAATATGTTTACCCTTAAAATTCATTTGCTGAATTGCTTTGAAGAAAAAAAAAAATAGCAACAATATTTTAAACTTTGATTGACTGCAGGGAACATGGTGTATAGATATCTACTCTTTTGGACAAGGAATTCCCTTCAGAATGGTGCTTGAATGTTATGCACGTTATCTCTTTGCTTGATTGAGATCACATTCTGCTTCAGTATAATACTGCATGTTCCACCAAATATCTCAACTTATGTGCAATATCTTACCCATTTGAAGAACCTAGCATTTCTATTTTGAAGTGAGATATGTTTTGGGGTTTATTCTTTCCATATCTGTGGAGTCAGTCTGACATCTTACTGCGCAGAAGATATAGATATGTATTGGATTTGTAATGATTTGTATTTACATATTCTTTCTGGATTTATTTCTTTCTGTTTGTTTCTTTTTTTGTCAGTACACTGTATTTTAGTTGTCTTGGTTTGCTCTGTGTATATTGGGAAATAGAGTATATCACCAGTATTGAGCAAAACACACCTTTACAAAGGAGAGATGCGATACATTTATTCACTTTAGAACATGAAATGGTAGAATTCTATTTTTGTTATTTGATCACATAATTTGAAAAGAATCAAAACAACCGAAACACAGTGGAATGCTTACTTCGTGATTTGTCATTGCCCATAATGATAAAGCACTGAAGCAGCTTTGTTTTATCTGGACAATGATTTGTTCTACTGGGTACCTCATGCTATCTCCCATCCTGTTCTCATATCTGAGTTGCCATCTTTTAAGAGTATACCCCTTCTTGGATGATGTTTGGATGATACTCTTTCTGTTACCATAGCAACCAGTTTAACCCTGAAGACTCGATTCATATATCCAATGGTAAACCCCCAGCGTTTTTTGTTTGTTTGTTTGTATGTCTGTTTTTGTTTGTTTGGTGTTTTGGTTTAGTTATCACATGTGGCACAATTAACTGCACCACCTATGATAATGATTTTTTTTTTTTTTCTTTTTTTTATAGTTTTCACGTGTTGCCTGGTTTATGTGCCACATATGATCATGAGATGTACATGAACATGTTAGTAATAGCTCACACTCAAATAAAAGAGAGCTGCCAGAAGTAGAGCAGACAAATTCATAATTATTTTGCACCAATTTTATAAGAATTTGATTTATATCACACTTTTTTTGCCGCCAGGAGGTTGAAAAAAAAAGAAAAAAAAAACATTTGCCTTGGTGGATTATTTTGCCACCTCGAATCCCATTCATGCACACGCAAAAAAAAAAAAAAAAATCCTGCATGGTTTATGGTGGGGGTTTGCCGCTTCATATGTAAACAAGCCTGTACAGGGATCCCAACCCCCCCCCCCCCCCCCCCATGGGCAATATTGCACTGTCATACCTAAAACCAAAAGATAGCCATTTACTCATTTACATTCTGTAGAGTAGATTTTTAGTTCATGTCATTTCTTTTCATTGTATCCCGCTACTTTTATCCCCCCCCCCCCCCTATGATACGAATTTGCACCTTTTCTTTATGTTAAGTTGTTAACAATATTCTGGTGGCCTAATGTGGGATGAGAAATGAAATTATGTTTAAGCCTTAATGATTAAATGGGGTTACATGGCTCTTTAAAAGGTTTTAAGTTAAGGTCACGAAAGAGAAGTGAAAGTAATTGTGTACTGTACTAATCATAGATTTATGATATTCAAAGCAATTAATGTAAATACTTTTGATGAAATATTGCAGAATATCAGATGATTTATTTTGATTCCTTTTGTGACGGGTGACTAAAGCTGTTACTCGTGAATAATGTGGTATGTTTTATTTCGAGTACCATTTCCAGTTCAAGTGGAAGTATAGTGAGAATTCGTTTTCATTTCGTGCAAATAATCTGTCTTTTTTGAGGTTGGGAATGGGTATGATTGTAAATATTATGTACAGGATTTGAAGAAAAAAAAACAAAGAAAAAAATGCAATGATAAATATTTTTGTCAAAAAAATGTCTTTGAAATAATTGATGGTTTTGTGTCGATGCTCATTGTTTAGGTAGAGGCTGTAAGTAAAATGCAATGTCTGTGCTCATATTTTCTAGAACTTCTAAGGTATTATTGGATATTACTGTAAATCCATCAAAAGTATTCGATACACGACTATCCTTCATCTTGCATTGGAATAGAAGGGGAAATTTTTCTAGTAGTTTTAAGGTTAAACTGCCATTCATCTTTATTTCAATATTAGTCTGAACTGCACAACGTGTTTACGCTGAATAAAATGCATTACCAGAATTGCTATATGTTTCTTTAAATGAATTATAAAAGCATTATACTCAGAAGTATTATCAGAATGAAACTGCCGTATTAGCAAATCATTTTGCTTGTTCTTGACTTCATGAATATGTAATGTGATGCATCCTTAACTATGTTTGCAGCCTACAAAGCTACAATATTTCTTGATGAAATACTTTTGTATCAAAATTGATTTTTAAATGTTTAAAGAAAAAATATTCAAGTTAGGTTTATCATTACTTGAATATATTACTTGAATATATTGCCCAACATAAGTGGGACAATATATTTTGTAGCAGCATGCTTTATTTGGTGTTAATTAGCAATGAAAGAAGTGCATTCCTTCTTGATACAACACAATAAAAACTACTTTCGATGAAAAATCATCTAAGTGCAATTTCGAAGGCCTATTGTACTGTCCATGCAAATCATGTTCGGATTATGATAATAAGCCATTGTAAAGTCCACACATTTCTAAAGGTGATAGACAGGGTTATCGAAGTTGCCCTAAGTTGATTTCTCGAAAGTAGCTTTTATCGCGTCATACCGACAAATTGGAATTTTCTTCACATGTGAATGAGATGGCATTTATAGCATGTTGGTGCTTTCATATCAAGATCCAGCCAAAATACTGCTTACATCAGATATTGTCCTTTTCACTAAAGAGAACACTGATTTTGTATTATGTACCATTTTTCTTATTAAAGCTAACACAATACACTTGTATTGTGAGGATTTATGATTAGGGTTAAGGTTAAGTTAAGGATTAAAAAAAAAAAACATTATTTGTCTTATTTGTGGAGTCTTTTTATGTCGGAAAGAGGTGGATTTAACTAATGATCAGTTAATTTTTTTCTTCCTAGGTTTTGGATTATTAACCTACATGTATGCCTAATCTCTTGATCCTTATGAATAATCATGTTGGTGTAGAGCTCATTGAATGTCAGCAGTGGGAAGTAAGCCATCCTTTTATGCTCAAAAATAAGGGAATGAATTCAAATTCACTCTTCATTTAAAGGGAAAACAACAACAACAAAATATATACAAGGCATTTTGAAAGAGTTGATTTTTTTCCTCGGTATTAGAAGGAAAAAAATCAAGACATTCAGTCACTTGGTTTTATTTATGCTGCTGCCAAATATGCCACTAATGGACTACTGATGAAAAATGTAATAAAGTGTATCATCTATCTTTCTTGCTGAGATTTAAGTTATGTTTATCGGAGCTGTTGAATCAACATTCTATTTTTTTTTGTTGTTGTTTAAAAGGACTTTACATGTACTTTACATTCTCGTAAGTTAGACATCTTTTAAAAGTGGAACTTTTCTTGAAATTGCATTTTAACCACCACAGTTGAATGTATGAACATCGTGCAAAGACTTTGCCCTATCATCTAGATTCAATATTTTTGAAAATTACACAACCGAATTTCATTATTATAGAGTCAAAGGTGTTAAGTTACAAATAAATGGAATGTTTAAATTCACTTTTAGAACTGCAGACCGTTTAAGAGTAATTAACCTATGTGCGTACAAAAAAAAACATTTATTTTGTAACCACAGAAACATTTGCGTTGATTTGTATATCTTGGTTTGTCCTTGCCATAACGCGTGCACATGTTATATTTATTATTTGTAATGCTTCGCTATCTATGCTTGTTTGTGCAGCTTTTGTTATAGTGCTATTATTTTTGGTATATTGGATGTTTATAGATCTTGATGACATGTAAACTACACAGAAATATATTGAGAGATGACTGTCTTCAGTGAAAAGATAAAAGCCAAGTTTAGTAGCTTATCTTTTTTTTTTTTCCTTACTGTCTGTAGTAATAAAATTGATGGAGAGAGAGAGAGAGAGAAGACTGAGTCGCACACTGCATGAGAGATAAGGAGAACATATGGGGAGATGCCAAAAAAATCTAAAGGCGAGAACAAAAAAAAAAAATGAAAGAGGTGAGAAATTGTTTGTCTATCATGTCTAGAGAGAGGGGAGAGACGGGGTAACCATAAGGAGAGGAAGACTGAAATGAATTAAAGAACGATATTTTGGAGGATGAATAGTAACAAAAAAATACGTAGGAAAATTGAACGACAGAGGGTAATAAATGGTGATACTAGTAACAACTAATACAGGAAATTCAAATGACAGAGAGGAAGAAAATGCTATGGATATAATGAGTAGAAGAGAGCTGGTAAGATATGGAAAAGGGGAGAGAAGAGAAACACTAAACAAGAGAGAGAGAGAGAGAGAAAGCAAGATGTGAACAGAAAATTTAAGGGAGAAGAAGAGGAATGAAAGAAAGACGTGAACAAAAAAAAAAAAAGAGGGAGAATGAAGGGAGGACCGTCATCCTTCAAAGAAAGGAGATGATAGTACAATATTGCATTATTACAGGGGTGTAAATAGCGCGGGGATGGGGGAATCATCCCCCCCCCCCCCACCCACACAGGTATGAGGACCTGTCTACGCTAATGTATCATTGACACTGCAGATATTTCAAATCAGACAATGAAATAAGAATAAGAGATAAACCTTAAGGTATCTGAATAATATAGGACAAATTGAAAATAGTCATCGAGAAAAGGGTAAATCCATTAAATCTGGAAGTTGGCGATGATAATAGTGATGCTCTCTCTCTCTCTCTCTCTCTCTCTCTCTCTCTCTCTCTCTCTCTCTCTCTCTCTCTCTCTTACTCTCTCTCTCTCTCTCTCTCTCTCACACACACACACCATCCACCCTTCTTGGATAGCCTTTCTACTCCCTCATAATCACCTTTTCTGCCCAGAGATCCTTGAGGTATTTTTCTCGTTTTTAAACGGAATCGGAAACTTGAACATTTGTAGCGGACGCACAATAGTTTTGGTTATTTTCAGTTTATTTTTCTCATTTCTCATAACAAAATAAAGATGAAACACATAACTCATACAACAGGAGTGCATAACAATATACACATTGGATGATAAATATCTCACCTTGACAAATGGAATTTGATGACAGAACAAACAAAATTTGTAAGAGAAATGAGACGAAATCAGCCAAAAGGCATAGCTTATAAGAAGTGGCTGATATCCTTAAAATCCCCTATATCCATGAAACAAATAGGACGATGTCAAATCAACATGCAATCAGTTTGATAAAAGAAATGAGGAGTTGTGAAAACTCATTTTTTTAATTTAGCCTTTACAAGTATTCTTTGACTGAACCGTTTTCTTTTTTCAAGTTCCAAAAGGTAATGTTTTGATAGCGTCAATAACAGTTATAATATTCCATTCGTAAAATGGAGGGATAAATGTGGGAAAGATATCGAATTTAGACACGCTTTGAAAAATAATCTCAAAGGATGAATACTTGTTTTAAAATTAGTATAGGACACGCCTTACTACACTTTATGAATCCATGGATACGTGACAATTATATACAAAAATACCATCTAAAGATATTTCTTAATAAAAATGTGCTACAACAAATCAAGTAAGAATATATATACCAAAACAAATATCGCTTCCATGATCATTTCTGCATTCGACATACTTTTTTCTTTTTTCAATATCTTTTGAAGGCAAATTAAGCAAACATTTGATATTTACATTTCTCATGAATCCAAACAAGGTGCCAGATACATTTACACAATATCTATCGGGCAAGGGTCAATTTACTAGAAGTGTAAAAACATATTTTGATAACATCATGGTTATTTGAATTAATATGACTTAATCAAATATAAGTACAACAAGAGTGTGTACTAGAAAAAAGTGTGTTTGCAATTTGAGGTCGTTACCATAGTAGGGGCTTCACAACAAACACTTGGGGGTAAAGCATAGCGCAGATTGGTTTGCCAGCAAGGTGAATGCATAGCTAGCATTTCAGCATACACAGTGCATTTGAAGAAGTACTACGTAATACACATGTGTTGTAAGTAATTTTGCTATCAGATGTAAGCATTAGCCTGTGTATCCCCAGCAACGAAAGCTGCATACACACAAGCTAGCGGAGGATTACAGGTATTAGAGGGAAAGTCTCTCTGCTCGTTAAGCCGTGATTTGCATTATACAAGGCTGTCTTGGAAATTAATAAAAACGGCATTGTCAAGTCATTTTACAGGCATTTGATAGTTGAATTTGTGGGATTATTGACAATTCTGAAAGATTCTGCAAGCATGTCGACTCGTGCTCTGCGTATAGTGAACAGCACGACATCGGAAGTTAGTACGCATCCTTGGAAATCCGAAAAGCGTGCATCACCATCGCCCGGCTCGCAGACGACAAGGCAAAATGGCGCGAAAAAGACTGGTACACAATTCAATGGCGGTGTTACAGGAAAGACGATGCAAGCCACAGCGTTCTCTCCGCTTTCTAGGAGGGAAAACGCTGTTGTAATACCCCCACCCAAGGCTGGCGCCTTTCAGGAAAAGCCTTCGCCACCATCGGAGTTCAGTAAATTCTACAAAAGAGGCGATTTTCCGATCATGGTCGAACATGATACGAGCCACAATAAGATAGCGTGGAAGGTCAGTATTGTTACGTCATTATTTGATATATTTATCTCATGAAGATGTAAAACCACAGTTACAAATATATATATATATATATATATATATATATATATATATATATATATATATATATATATATGTATATCAGTATATATACGTATGAATATTAGTGACTTCCCGTCACGTATTTCCTAGCTTTGTTTTGGTTTGCTCATCTTCCACAGCTTGTTGATGATGTCAAGAGAATATTACCATAGTAACACAACTTGATAAACAGAGCAACCTTGAAGAAGATAGCATATATCTTGAATATATTGTAATAAGAGTATTGTATGAAAATTGCGAATAAATACACGTTCAGGTGATTGCTTTGCTTGTTATTAAAAAAAAGGGGGAAAATGGGCTTCTCATCTGAGCAAATAATGCTAAGTGCCTTCCTAATGGATTAATCCCAGAGTTCAGGTAAACGGAGAATGGAAAGAAAAAATTCAGAACTAATGAATGACATGATTACTTAATGCATCTAGTTGATTTTGTGGTACTTTCGTTGATTGTTGTCATGTTATTATCATTTCCATTTTCTCAATATCATTTTAGTTTTAATCAGGAAATGGGGGTAAATTATTATCCCTTCTAGGCTCTATTTGCTTCGGTAGATAAAGGCATATGTTATTTTATTGACATTTCTGTATTTTGAAAAACTATCTAAGTCAACAATAATATAGTCAAAGGCAGACCAGCGGTATAAGCAAAGTTGATTTTGTTAGATACCGACAAGTCATGTTCATAATGGTAGTCATGCTCCCCTGAAAATCATTCTTGTTTTAAAAATTAATTAGATACCATATAACCCATCGAAATTGAGAATGTCTGTTACTACGGTTACTGTTTCCATGCTTGCATTTCCTTCTATTCTGAACCCAACGCCACATACACCATTTCTGTTGGCTACTAATGAAGCCGGGGAAAAATGAGAGTGGTCATTCCAGCTGCGACCTGATTAGAAATTCTGCACCATCTCCATGGCAACTGCCTTAACGATGATTCCCTGCTGTGACAATTATAAAGGCATTGTGTATGTGTAGTCGACCTTAATAGACGAGAAAAATACGCACCCCCCCCCCCTCCCCCGGGCACCCCTGGAGTTCCTCTAGGTGTTGCTGTGATAACAACCATGAGTTTCAATTTTCAAGGGAAATTCTTCCTTTATAAGATATAGATATATAACTATAAATATATGTTTAGACGAGAATGCGTTACTGATATTCCGAGCTTTTCTAAATTCTGTAATGCATTAATTTTCCCTTTCAAGGAGATCCAAGAATATCTTTTTAAAGGGGGGGGGGGCAATGTTGAAAATCTTACACAAGCATCTCTAAAGAAAGACTAACAATCTTTTTTTTTTTTTAAGTTTATTTGAAATCACAACACAGCATAATTATCTCTACAAAGAAGAGGAAATGAACGGTACTCAGGGGCGGTGCTACAGGAGGGGGGGGGCAGGGTGGGCGAATGCCCCTCATGATTTTTCAAAAAGGAAAAAATAGGAGGAAGAAGAAAAAAGGGGAGGAAGAAGAAAGAAGTGGGTAGGAAAAGAGAGGCCTGGGGCTGGCAACTATATATAATACCCCTATTCGTTCATTAACGTCAATAAATTCATCTATGTGTCATCCCCCCCCCCCCACCATCAAAATACCCTGACGCCGCTCCTGATGGTACTGTAACATGATGTGAATTAATTGATTTCATCCCTTTATTCTCCCGTAATTCTCTTCTCTTTCAACTTTAAAACAGGCCTAATCTGTTTTTTTTTTTTTTTTTTTTTTGCTTTCTTTTACCCATCAACATTTCTCAGATATCTCTCATGTCTACTTATTTCAGCATTTTAAAACTCTTTACAGTCTATCGCATTTTCATTGTTTCAGGTGGAGATTGAGAAGTTGGACTTTCACCATTACCTGCCATTGTTCTTTGATGGTCTGTCCGAGACACGTCATCCATACAGCTTCTTCGCTCGGCAGGGGGTCCATGACATGTTGACCCATGGAGGTCATAAGGTCCTTCCCGTCATCCCTCAGCTCATCCTGCCAATTAAAAAAGCACTTCAGGTAAACATGGTAAACTGTTTTCAATTCCCCTCTAGGAAAATGCAGATTTATTGCGGCTTTTGTTGTCGTTTTCGATGATGATAATGATGATGATTGTAATGCTATCATTGTTGTTGTAGTTATCATTATTATTGTTGTTTTTGTTGTTATTGTGTAACTGAGACTTGCCATTGTATTTTCAAAGGGGCAGATAAAGACCATTGCCCCCCCCCCCAGTACTATACTGCATCTGACTAAAAGAACCCCCCCCCCCCCAAAAAAAAAAAAAAAAAAAAAAATGTCAAATGCAGTTATTATTATTATTTTTAAAGAATTCGTTCAAATGACTGATCAGTTGATGTGCAGGAACTGTGACAATCAAAAGAGCAGACAAATTATTCTTTCCAACATAATCGGATAAACCAAATTCACATTTTTTCAAACAGTAGCACCGTCAGGTTTGAGTTGTACATGTATGTGCAACACGTTGAATTCATTCATGTTTTGTCTTTATCATTTTATTTTTCTTGTATTGTATATACGCTCTCTCTCTTTTCACTCCTTTTTTATATCTATGATTTACAGGACCGACATGTTAAAAATGGCATTACTGAACTTGTTCATGCCGGTGAAATATTTGAATGAAATAGATAAAACTGAATAAATGTTACATCATTGTGATTATCTTGAAATTGGTTTCTCTTCTTCTAATATACCCCGTTACAGACAAGGAATGTAGAAGTAGTCTGCGCCACCATGCGCTTGCTCCAAACCCTGGTCCTCTGCGACAAGCACGTAATCGGGGAGGCCCTGGTGCCGTACTACCGCCAGATCTTACCCGTGATGAATCTCTTCAAGAACAGGAACAAGAACATCGGTGATGGCATCGAATACGACCAATGGAAGGGCGAGAACGTTGGCGACCTCGTCAATGAGACGTTGGAGGTTTTTGAGAGATACGGGGGATCTGATGCGTTCATCAACATCAAGTACATGGTGCCGACGTACGAGTCTTGCATCATGAACTGAAAAACTGTGCTATCTAAATCCTGGACTTTGAGAGCCTTGGGTTCCCTACTTAACGCCCGTTGCTTACAATGCGTCAATACCTCTGCGTTATTACAGGCCTGATTAACACGATGCGTCATTGTGATTGCGCCATCATTGCGCTAAACGAACCTGTGACAGCAATTAACTCATAATCCAGTCATTATCGATTGCACCGTTGGAGGAAAAGACTACACGAGTTCCAGAAAGCTGTCCTCATGTCAGACAATGACACCTCGCTTCAGGTAGGCCTAATAATCAGGCATGTGAATACAATTAGTGCATATACTGCATGGTAATCCAAAGCAATGTCTGCAATTAACATATCACATTTACTTATTGTACGATATCGATCTACTATGGTGCGTCAAAGGCTGTGCAAGTCCCTGACGCAGTGCTACGTCAAGTAAATGGGGCATCAGTTTGATTGTGGTATATTACATACGCTGACAGTGTAATCGATACTATGAAGGCAATTGGTGCATACGCTAGTCAATTAACACGGTGTTTTTGTTTTGTATATACTTTATCCTTGATATACGCCTATTGCTCGCCAAAGGAAGCGCAAGCCACCTAACGCAGTCTTGCGTCAGGCAATAGACCTGTTTACTAATATATTTCAGTCATATGCACGTTTCTTTCCAGAATCCTTATAGTTACCAACTATTTAGTGCACCTGCTATGTATAATGGCATCTCTATGGTTGAAATCCATTTTGCATGCATGAGTTGTTATGTTGGGCAAGCCTCTGGCAAGCTTTTGAGTCGCTAAGAGAAACTTTTGTTCAAGAAGTATGCATAAAATTAGTAAACACGTCTATTGAAGCACATTTAGAGAGCACTGCATATACGATGGACCGTTTTGATTGGGTTATTTGTAATACCTGCGCTGAATCTTGAACGCAATGTGCATTCACGTCTGAATTATAGTACTTGACGCAAGTTCTTGTCGCACTGGACACAAGTACTGACGCCACACATGACACCTTGGAGTGCAACGGGCGTATCATGCATGAAATAATGTCAATTACTTTTATGGATGAATTAAGGATTTGAGGTGTTATTGGAGATCTTTATTGTATTACACTTGTCAGTGTTATAAAAACTGTATTTTTGTATTGCATGTGTAGTGATATAAGATTATGTGGTTAGAACACAGATATGAAACCTTCTGTTATTCATTACAACGAAAAAACTATGATTTATATCATGAATTCAAGCTGATTCAGCCAACATCCCTTTAGACTGTTTGAAAAAGTGCTTTACCAATTTTCTTTTTGTATATCACGCAATACTTCAAAAAGTCGTATGCGACAAAAAACACATTTTCTGTTTCCAGTCTGGATGTTAAAGAGACAAAGTTTTTAAAAGCCAAGCTATTAAATAGAAACAAACATGCTTAGGATGGATAATTTCTGACCGAGCTCAGAAAGAAGTAATGTATTTACGCCATTTATAATGGCATTTCCATTTTCTGAATTACGATATAACAGAGAGGAAAGATTGACACTGCTCTCATTGCAGTGCAAAATATGTTAAATCTTTGACAAACGGTATATAACCTATCGTTTTGAGGCGATTAGATTTCCAAATAATTTTATTTATTTATTCATTCATTTAATTTCTCAGGTAAGTGACCATATAAAGAAGGTGTCGTGATGGTACTTTGAATGCAGTACTCAACAGATGGTCTTTGTAAATAATAGTTGTTCACGATTCACAATAGTTCAAGATTTAGCACTGTAGTAGTGGATGAAATTGCATTATCGAGTCAATGTTAACACTTTAACTGCAATTTTTGATAATACAGCTAAAGTTTCTTGTAGGGAAAGTATGACTTCGCCCTTTTGTTTCGAGGTAGAATTTTGATCCCCCAAACAAAGACCTATTTTTCCAATGCCAAAGAAGTCGAAGGATAACGTAGATTATCGATCGTATTTATATGCAGAATATGATATCGTTCTATATACACGTGGAGGACAAGTTGATAATAATAAACATTTGACCTTTCCTTAAAGTTGTCTTTGAAAAGGTGCAATCCACTGACAACTCAGTGGAAGAGAGATTACTTTAATAATAGCCTTATACTAGTTTATTGTTTATTACATGTACAATTATGTCAAGACTATAATTTACCTCAATTTTCTTTGGTGGATGATGCCGAAATGCTAGTTCTATACGTTTTACATTAGTATCGTGTTTTAATTATTTATTGTGCATGGGTTGTTACCAGGTCAGATATTCCTCAAAAACACCGCTTGTTTCCGACGTAGCAACTACGAATGAATTTATGGATATGCATTCTGACTTTTGAAAAATATCCGCTCGTGGCAGTTGAGTGTATATTTAGTGTATGATTGTCCGTCATTATAGTTTAGAAAAATGGAGGAACAACGAATGAATGTGATATGTATAATATTGACTGTTAAGAAATAACAACTCGCTGCAGTTAAGTGTATGATTGTTCCTCATTATAAGCAGTTAAGAAAGATAAAGCAACAACGAATGAATATGATGTGCATTCTGACTGTTAAGTGCATAATAATTGTTCGTCATTATAAGCAGTTAAAGATAAAGCAACAACGAATGAATATGATGTGCATTCTGACTGTTAAGTGCAATTGTTCGTCATTATAAGCAGTTAGAAAGATGAAGCAACAACGAATGAATTTGATATGCATATACTGAGTGTTAAAAAATAACAACTCGTTTCAGTTAAGTGTATGATAATTGTTCGTCAGTATAAGCAGTTAATAAGAAAGATGAACCAACAACGAATGAATATGATATATATTCTAAAAGTTAAAAGATAACAATGGATTGCATTTAATTGTATTGTCCACTAAAAGCAGTTAGAAAAGATGAAGCCGTAAGTTTGATGCGTTTAATACAATGTACTTTGATAAATTCCTCCATCAAACTCAGTTCACTGCAATGTTTTTTTATTCAATTATTTCTCACCTCACTCAATATAAGGTATTGAAATATAACTTAATGTGCTGTTATTATATTTTCAACTATTTTTTTTTTGCCACTTGAATTAAATTATGTTGCCACCGAAATATACATTTAAGTCGCATTTTGGTTGAAGACGTCGAATGGCACTTTCAGAAATGTTAGAATTATCGTACTGTGTTATAGAGAGGAAAAAAAAAGACTCGCAAAGTTGACTTCCACGTTCCACGGCAGCAAAATTTCCAGAAAAACAGTCGAGAAAAAAAGAAATGTATGAGAGTTATATTAGAGACTGTGTCATTTAAAAGGGGATGCATGAGGAGAATTAATGGAGGAGCCCTGCTGGAAAGAACACAATGTGAAATAATCTTCACACCGTTAAATTTGAGCGTTTTAACATTGTGAATCTCATATTCACAGAGCCCACTATGTGAACACACTGAGCACACTCACATTGTGGAGGTGTCCACAGTTAAATTTGAGCGTTTTAACATTGTGAATCACATCTTCACATAGTCCACTATGTGAACACACTGTGTAACACTGTGATCTTTCCAGCAGGGAGGTCATACTGGATAAAAAAAAGAGAATTGTGATTTTTAAGAAAAATAAAAAAAGCGGATACGGGGTGGGGGTAGAAATACTGGTAAAATATACAGACAAACAAAATTACAATTAATTTTGGAGCATGGGTCGGGTATGCTTATCTATGCTTACGGTACTTATACAATGTACATTTATCAGTGATTCAGTTATTAACGTTCTACGAATAAGTTGGTCAAGTTATACAGAATCTTCTACAAGATGAAGAAAATTTGCTGAAACCGTGCCCTATCTGAAAGTGCAATCGGAAGAGCAGCACATCCTGTGCTGAGCAAAAAGGTACATTACAAAAACATTATTTTAAAAAATGGGAGAGAATTGAGTCATTGGCCACTGTAGCTGGAAGAGTAACACAAATCTGATTAATCTGGGCTTCGGGGGGGGGGGTGGGGGACGGGGGAAGGGGGAGGGGCGAGGGGGGAGGGGGACTAGGGTTTGGGAACACCCAATGCAGATATAAGGCGAGGAAAGAGCATGTTAGTGGAGAGGTGTTTTTTAATAAAAGATTGCCTCAGAACTTCATTGTGGTAATTCATTAATAGCTGGAAACTCATTTTGTTTTGTTTTGGTTTTTTTCGTGAAATTTATACATGTAAAACTTATATATAGGAAACTTATATTTTAAGGGGAATAAACTTACAAAGTTTGAAAAACGAAAAGCTGTAATAAGACTGTGGCAAAGATTAGTCACATTTATGAATCATGACATATACAAAGTTTGAAAAATGAAAAGCTGTAATAAGACTGTGGCAAATGATTTGTCATATTTATGAATCATGATATATGTTCCTATTGTCAAAATATATAAAACTTTGTAATAAGTAGATTTCCATTTTGTTGGTTGATATATGTACGTATATGTATGATATATATTCATGTATGGTATACTGCTGACATTCTGTTCATCAAATGGAAATGCATGATTATTTTCCGTGAATTTTGTATTTACCCAATATATGTTTTGAAAATATGTTTCCAATTTATGTATAATATGTATGGAAAATGAAGTTTTGAAAAATAAAAATCATTGAATTGAAAAAAAAATCCTGAAAGAAAGGGGAATTTCAATGAAACATGAAAAAAAATTCTCAAATTCAAATTCAAATTCAAATCCATATTTATTCATTTCCTACAGAAAGAAAAGAAACACAATGGTATTACATAAGTATCATTACAGAAAAGATGAAATAATACATATTCATTTTTCTTTTCTAGATAAATAAATCATCAAAATAAAATGGTTAAATTCGGTGGAAATGGGGGGATCCACTAAAATTCAGGGCTTGTAATTTGTGGATTCCCCAGATTCTCAACATTAATATTAATAAATTCTTAATATCGATATATCCTTAAATCTCATCAAACAAAACACTCGAATGGCGCCACCTTTTGCATTGGCAGTTCTTGCTGCATATAGGTAGCTACACACATGCGTTCTGGCGACATGTAATTGCATTTTACGCCAATGAAAATCCTGGGGAGCGTTTCATCAAGTGTATTGTCAGTGATTTTTACCGACAACTATTCGACTTTGGACCAAGCACTGTTGTTGTTGTTCGTTCCGTTTTTTGGCGTTCGATTCGTGTACCGAATATTGACGCCATCTACGTGCGGGTTTCTTTTTTCTTTTTTTCTTTGGTTTTTTTTTTTTTTTTTTTTTGTTTTGTTTTTTTTTGTTTTGGGTTTTGTACCCAACCCTTGCTTTTAAACCTAATACCCCTAACACTCGTGCTATATCTCGATGAGGAAGTGTCGCCAAAGCAAATTTTGAATGACTTGAAGAGGAGCAGGTGGAAGATGATCGAAGTCCCTTTGAACGAATGATACAGGAATAGAAACGGGAAGGGGAGAGGGGAATGGGGGAGGGGCAAGTATTACAGTACATTCGGGGGGGGGGGACAACTAGGTAAAAATAAGGGCCGGTGTTAAAGGTGCTGTAAAAATGAGATAGATTGCAGTTGTTGAAAGAAAGAGGGGCAACATGTCTATTTTTGACTATTAGTTTCCTTGCTCTTTAGCTTTATCAAACCTCAAAACATTTTTAAAACAAGGAATCAAAATGGAAATCCTGAGACTTTTGAGTTTAACAAACAAAATACACGTTCTTCGCGTCATTGTAAGCATGGTTAGACTGAAAGAGGTGCTATATATGTTATGTATGCATTTCGATTAGATAAATATTTTCTGATGGCATTGTGCTGTTTTGTCCGTGGGTTCCGTGACGTCATTGCATTCAGAGTTCAGTCTGTTCCTGACAGTTCTCTCTGTCTCTCTCTCTCTCTCTCGTGAGCTATCTCCCCCTTTCTCACGCTCTCTCTCTCTCTCTCTCTCTCTCTCCCTCACTCTTGTCCTCTCTTGCACTCTTGATCTCTATATCTCTCTATATTAACGTCTTTATAGCGTACCCAAAGCTTCCATTCCAAATCTACAGGCAATGATGTGGGTAGTTTCATATTTCCGACATGACGTTTAACTCCTCCAAAAATATTTAACGCCTGTACAACTCTGCTCGGGGTTTGTAGCCACGCCCTGCCCTCCTTTGGCTACTTTAACGCCCTATCTGCCCTCTTTTCTCCTATGTTTTCTCATAAGTTTATGTAGGTCTTTTTTCCCCCCTCTAGTCCTTTTCCATTCATTTTTGGTCTTCATTTCCTTGTACCTGAACAGAATAATTTGCACTAAACCTCCACTTTAGACGATTTTCTTTTCCTGTAAGTTCCCTGTCTACCCCCCCCCCTCTATCTCCCTTCTCTTTTTTCCTCTCTCTCTCTCTCCCTCCTCTCTCATTCTCTCTCTCTCTCTCTCTCCATCCCGCCCTCTCTCTCCTATGTATCTCTCTTTTCACACTCCCTTTCTCTCTCTCTCTTCCTCTCTTATCCTCGCCCTCTTTCTTTCTCTCTCTCTCTCTCTCTCTCTCTTTCCGAGCTAGGCGCGAACCGTCTACATCGACAGTGTCTATGAACACTACCATTCGAAGCATATCACATAGTCGTTGAAACGTGCTCTTAAAAGCTCTCATTGTGAACGTGCCCTCCAGTGAATCATCTGTCGATATTCGTATTGTATTGTTTGACTGAGGACAGCATTGTATAGACCTTAAAGCACATACGAAGAGACGCATCAGATCATCATTTCCTACTTGGTTTTCATTTACGAGGGTGCAATACTGCAGGGAGCTGACGGCAGCAAGAACACACGATGGTAAGTCATTTTTGTCGTTATATTTTGTGATTTGTTGAATCAAATCAAAGTAATAATGAAAACAATTTATAATAATTTACATTTATAGGGAATTTTCTCATTTCAAGTCAAAATTTGTATTTCATTTGATACAACCATTTCACAAAGGCATGAAATACAATTATGAAAATTACGGTAACCCCCTTTGTGGCGTAAAATTTCTCTTGTAATACAACCCAGCAACAATTCGACCATAATTTGGCAAAATGAAGCAAGTGACAAAATGTGACATTTTCTGTAAAAGAGCAAAATGTATCTGTCATTTACAATGACGTCAATGCAATACCGCGATGTCTTGCCTAACATATCTCTTAACATGATGAGTTTTCGTCCAGAAAAATTGGCCCGGAGAAGTCACACTACACTCTAAAAACTAAAATGTTAAATCCCCATTTAAATGGGCCGAGGAGTGCCTACATTTCCAAAATGGTAGATTAACACTTCGAGCATATTGAATTCAACACTATAAAGGTTAGAATCCAGTATGTTTAAAATGTTAATCTTCCATTTTGAAAATGTAGTCACTCCTCGGCCCTTTTAAATGGGGATTTAACATTTTATTTTTTCAAAGTGTAGGTATAATATGAAAATATAAATAACTCATATTTGGTTGATGATGTCACTTGCTTCCTTTTTTCCAATGCAGGGCAGAATTCGTTATCATGGTTATTGCCTGTTAAACACACTGTTCACATCATTATTCCATAGTCTTTAAACATGAAGGGGAAACACTGTTACCTGGAAGCACCGAATAAAACACAACAAATTACATTTCTTCTGTTCTTTTAAAAAAAAATTGTTGCAATAAAATGAGGTAGAGTAGCTCAAATATTTGACTTTCACAACTGCAAAGTTAATTCCTCAACCGCTTAAGTCGAACAGAATACAACTGGGTTGCATGTGATAAGGATTAGCTTTCATCACCGAGGCGGAACTCGATTTAGCGGTGTAAAGAATGCACTGTAGTCACAGAGGAAATTAAACACTTTAATCTATCCTTATGGTTTCCCCCCTTTGCAAGAGAGAGGGGATTAAAACCGATACGTTCTGAAATGATTTACAGAATTTTCATTGATGTTTTCCCTTTACCTTAGTTCAATATTCACTGGCAGATGTATAGGGGGGCACAACCGGCCGGTATCCCCCTTTCAAGCCTCTTGTTGCACTACCCGAAAATAATTTTCTTGATTGATTGATTTATCTATTATTTACTTACTAACTTATTACCTACTTATCTTCTGACTTATTCAGTTATGCATTTATTTACTTATTTGTTTATCAGTTTATGTATTTACTCTTATTTAGATATAATAATATTAATAATAATACATAGGATTTCTATAGCGTCTTTTCCATTTTGATTAAATGCTCAAGGCGCTTTAAAAAAAAATACAGATAAACAAAGAATGCCTATAACGACATTACAACACAGAAAAGAAAAAGAAAATGTCTGTCTTCAAACCTAGTACCTGCTTAGTAAATAGATATCTATTTATTGGTTTAGTTATTTCATTCATTCATTATGCTTGTCGATTTTATAAAAGAGTAAATAAGGATAATTATTGTCTGAACTACTTCCCAAGAGTGATCAAATATGCATGAACTTTGAGAACACCCCTCCCCAAAAAAGATAATGATAGAGTAGACACGACACTTCCATTTTAAACTTTTACAATGAATATTATTCTCTGTTTTTCTGCTCCCCGACTTGACAAGCTCATCTAAAAACATATGAGCACACCTCCTTCAATCAATTCACTATAGGAGAAATCACTTTGCTTGAATTTTATTTTCTACGGAAGTGTGCAAGACATTCAAGCACAGGGGAGCTGTAGCTTTCATTCGATTCCTAACAGCTATATAATATCCTCATCAACTAGGAACACCCCAAAACAAAACCAGAAAACGAAGAAGAAGCAGAAGAAGAAGTTGAAGAAGAAGAAGAAGAAGAAGAAGAAGAAGAAGAAGAAGAAGAAGAAGAAGAAGAAGAAGAAGAAGAAGAAGAAGAAGAAGAAGAAGAAGAAGGTGAACCAACTGACAGAGGTTGATGAAGGCGTAGTCAAACCCGAAACTGATAATTTTGTTTGTTTTGATACAAATCATACTAGACGACATGAGTATACTTAAATCCAGAATTGATGAATACAACGCAGCTTTGATTAATGATGGACTTTCCCCTTATTTTCGTCTTGCTTGTTCCGATAACATGTTGATAATTTATCAGAATTGCCCTTAATCACCAAGCGTATACATCACTACAGCGAAAAATGATTGTTGCGTATATCGTTTGCACTTTGGAGTGGAATTTCAACAGCTGGGAAAGACGTATGAACTATTTCATCGATAAAAATCAATCAATGACAAAATGCAAGTTGATGAATCATTTCAAAATATGTTATGTTCTTTGAATTAGGAAATAATTTAGAATAGAATAAATTGTCGGAAAACGAATACAAATAATGCATAAAATAAAAAACAAAACAAAATGAATAATGATAATGATAATAATAATAATAATAATAATAATAATAATAATAATAATAATAATAATAATAATAATGATGATGATGATGATGATGATGATGATGATGATGATGATGATAAAAAACATTCCTTCAACCCCTATAAATCGCGAGTGTAATTGCGTAGAAGATAATGTCTGATAACGTACATACTGTATATCATGTCAGTTACTGTACGGTATATATATATATATATATATATATATATATATATATATATATATATATATATATCATTGTACAGTGGTGTAATGGTACGATACCATTCTGTCCAGATGACTATTAAATAATTGTAATTATATGACTATATACATAGCAATGTCTATTCTATCTTCACATCATTGTGTAAGTTATAGAGATTGACGGGCATTCCACTCGGCCTCTGTGTCAATATCACGCCTCGTTACACATGTATTCATCGGTAATTTTTGTAATAACAAAAATATGCCATGACCTTCCCTATTAATATGACGTTTTTATGAACGAACAATAGGCGGTATGTAATGATACTTGTCACTTCTTTTATGCAGTAAAGACACTACGCATCACATCTGTTTTCGTAGTGGACATTTAGTCACGAAAAGTTACATATAGGAATTTTCCTTGGTACAATTTAATGGTAATGATAATATGTTACATTTATATAGCGCATTACGTGAATACTCCAACTGTTCAATGCGCTTTGCAGTGTTACTATAATTACCCCTACCTATACCACTTATACTGCTTATTACCACTACTTATATTACTTATATTACTAAAGGAATTGTTACATATCAAAACATATCAGAACACAATTTAACATAAGACATAAGGCATATGTACGTTTTATTCTTACTTTTTTGTTTTTTGTTTTTTGTTCTTATCAAACTGATAATTCTCAAATCTGATTACTCTAATTCTTGGGGTTTTGTTTTTAAATCAAACTGATTACTCTCAAATGATAAAAAATAGGCATTTTATTTTCTACAAATTAAACAAATTTTAACAAAAAATTAGCACTAATATTTGACAGTGAATTGAGTTACAAAATGCTTGTAATGAGAACTGTTTTATTACATCAAGCGTATCATGAAAATCTCATGAAACCTGTACCTAGGCCTAAAAAGATTTATTCCACTTTCACAATATTAGCTTCTATTGAAAATATGGAACTAAGATTCATTCAAGAATTTCTTACAACTATCAACATTATTGCACCATTGAGATTCGTATATGACTTTACTCTGTAAAATGACTTTTGAATAATTACACATGTCGTTATTTTTAAAGGGGTGCTTTTAAAAAAAAGCATTTATCTGATTCCTTGTCTTTTTCGTTACCAAAACAGAAATAGTTGAAACGGGTGCCCATCATTTTTAGCTGAACAGTATCCTGACATATAGCGTGCATAACTTGAACACACAATCTGTTTACACAGTAAAGAGAGAGACTCGACTATACTTGAGTGACACGCCCCTGCACGTGTGAACTCACTCACTCTCACGCTCTCTCCCTCTCTCTCTCACGCTCTTCTCTCTCTCTCCCTCCCTCTCTCTCTCTCTCTCCCTCTCTCTCTCCCCCCTCTCTCTCTCTCTCTCTCTCTCTCTCTCTCTCCTCTCTCTCTCTCTCTCTCTCTCTCTCTCTCTCTCTCTCTCTCCCCCTCAACACGGTTTACCGTACTCTGTATCTTTTGGTGCTTTGGATTCTGGGAACACGCAGAATTCTTTGCAAGAGCAAAGAGTCAAAACCACAATAACAATAAATCGTTTGTTTTCAGTGCACGTCATGTGTCAGTTATTCATTTATTCCTCTGCTCGTTCATTCATTCATTAATTAATTCATTCATTCATTCTTTCTTTCTTTTACTAGATGTGATTTATTCGTAATTACTTCCTTCGCGGTCAAGAGGACCTTACTGTCAAAGTTTTCGATTAAAAAACTTGTTATATCAACATTGAAAAAGTTAAAAGTGCAAAAATATGAATGCTCTTCATCACAATAGCTAAAAATATGATCATGAGTTTAAAAAAAAATCTAAAGATTTCTTATCTCCTGTGCTTTGAAATAAAAAAGAAAGGTTATTTGAAATTTAAAAAAAAAATACGAAAGAGAATTGTAAATGTGCATTTGAATAACAATTTGATTTTTAACAGCAAATCTCTTTTCTTTATATTTTCATTTATAAATAAATTTTCTCTTCTTTTGCTCTCTCTATCTCTCTCCCTCTCCCTCCCTCTCTCTCTCTCTCTTTCTCTCCCTCTCTCTCTGTACATCTGTTTCTTTTTTTTTTTCTGTTTCTGCTACTCTTTGATATACACTATATCCCAGGCGAAGCCAACAGAGAGTCAGTTGAGAGGTAAGATATCGCCATTCTCATTTCCATCTGTTCTCTGTAATGATTCTCACGATTTAGGAGATAAAATGCCTCCCCCCCCCCCACCGAAAAAAGGGTGGAACGGCAATTACACAGCAACCTCGAAACGTCAGTGAGATTAAATCACAAACAATAGGTGGACTGATTATCAATGTCAAAGAAATTTTTGCGAAATCTATTTCCTTCAGAATTGAAGAAAACTTCTTCAGGTTGTAATTTAAAGAAAAAGTAATCAAATTTAGGTATACAATAGTTATTGTGTACTATGTACAAATAGATCACAGTCCCATGAAACGCGTGTGTGGAAATACTTAGAGAACTATGTGGTATTTATCCTTAACATATATTTCTGATCCACTTAAGTCAAAGTGACCCTCGTGGTGCACTTCTTCAGATGGGAAATTGATGACGTTTCTTGTTACAAATATCTCTTTACTGAGCGTTTCAGGGGAGCGTTTCAGGGGAGCGTTTCATGAAGAGTCTTGTCAGTGATTTTTACTGACAAATTTGCTCTCAACCAATCAGATGCGAGGATTTCAGTAGCTTACAATATTTGGTCTGTATGACAGGGACAATAATGGTTAACAAATCAAAACTTTTGAGGAATATTGACAATTTTTTCCATTCGTGTTTTTATGCAGAGTTTCAGGAGGCATTTGGTCTGTATGACAGGGACAATGATGGCTTCATATCAACAGACATTCTAGGAGAGGTCATGAGGTCGTTAGGGTCATGTCCAACGGAAGCAGAAGTGGAGGAGTCCATTGCCATGGAGGACCCTCATGGTAAATACTACTTTCATACTTAACATTATTTTTCAGGGAAAGTGGGTCAGTATTTCAAAGAAAATGAGATGAACTTCACCAGTTGTTCACTATTCTCAAAACATGGATGATTTCTGGCCCCGTTGCATTAAACTTACCACCGTAACCATGCTGATGGTAACTTTGCCATCAATAGCAACTTCCATGGAAACCTTGAATTTGATTGGCTGTTGAACAGTGTTACCATTGTAGTTAGCACCGATGGTGCAGAGTTACCATTAATGGTAAGTTTTATGCAGTGGCGTAGATAGGTTCTTACACCTGGGGGGTGGGGGATGATTTGCCGTTCACGAGATATCGAGGATCAATTTCGTATACAGATACATACACACGCACACCCACACAGGGCCGTACGCAGAAATTTTTGCTGGGGGGGGGGGGGGCAAGAGGCGTACAAATTTTCGAAGAAACTCGAAAGCGAGGGAGCGAAGCTTATTATCATAAGCATAATAATAATAATACATCACTTATTATTATTATTATTATTATTGTTGTTGTTGTTATCATTATTATTATTATTATTATTATTATTATTATTATTATTATTATTATTATTATTGTTGTTGTTGTTGTTGTTGTTGTTGTTATAATGATAATAATAATTATTATTATTATTGATGTTCCCTAAAACCTGGGGGGGGGGGGATGATTGTACATGTCATCCCCCCCCCCACCCCCCGCTATCTACGCCCCTGGTTTTATGCAACGGGGCCCAGTTAACATCTGGTTTTATGTACAATCATTTAACCAAAGAATAATTCAAATGTACTGATTTGGCACTAGTATAGAAAGCTCTAGAGTATATTTCTTCCCCCCCCCCTTTTTTTGCCTCTTCTTGCTCCTCCTCTTTTTTTTTTCTTCTTCTTCTTCATCATCTTCTTCTTCTTCTTCTTCTCCCCCTCATCCTCCTCTTTTCTTTTCTTTTTTTTTTCTTCCTGTTATCATCACCATCATCATCATCATCATCATCATCATCATCATCATCATCATCATGGTTATGATTATCCCTGTCATTACTCATCACCGTTATTATCATTACTCTCTTTCTCCCTCATTTTCTACTTCTACAATCTCTGCAGGTAAGAATAAGATCGACTTCAATACGTTTTCTCGGATCATGGCCCATCACATCAGTCAATCACAGGTAGATCCTGAGGAGTTTAGAGATGCCTTCAGAGTCTTTGATAAAGATGACACAGGGACGTTAAGGTAGGACCATCATCGAGCTTTGACCATTTTCACGCTTAAAGGATTAATTTATTTATGTATTTAGTCTATTTAGATATTCATTTATTTATATATTTATCTATTCAATTATTTGTTTATTAATTCATTCATATATTCATTTATTTATTTATTTGTTTATCTATTTATCTATCTATATATATATTATTTATTCATTTATTCATTCATTCATTTATTTACCTATCTGTTTATTTATCTATTCAATTATTAACCTATTTATTCATTTATTCATTTATTAATTTATATATTTACCTATTTATTTATTTATTCATTTATTCATTTATATATTTACCTATTTATTTATTTATTTATTTATTCATTTATTTATTTATTCATTCATGCATTCATTCATTCATTTATTCATTCATTCATTAATTCATTCATTCATTCATTCATTTAGGTTTATTTAAACGGTTATAGATCAGTAATCATGCACAGTACTGCTTTCCAGGGGGCCCTGTGCAAGATAGCAAAGAACATTTTTGAAGAACTGCATAACTCCTATGAAGACACTAAGTTATAAACATCATAGGCTTGGATGAAATAATACCTCTGTGTTCAATTCTCAGCCAATATCTAAAAGCCCGTGATATCCTGAAAGGAAATATATTCATGCGAGGGAGCAAAACGACCGAGAACTAGAAAATGTGGCATTTTATGTCATTTTAAACCCTAAAGAACTCTATTTCTGATGCATTTACTCTATATCTGATGCTCCCTCGCATGATCATTTCCTTCAGTATCTCATAATTTCGCGCCCCCATAATAGTTCTTAAACAAGCGTTTAAAAAGAGGTTCAGAATTTTTAAAATAGTGATGCAATTGGTGTTTTGCTCTCTGTCATGTAGATTTTATCTGCTTCATGCTAAATACTGCTCCCCAGTGTTGCCTAATACAGCATTTGCAAAGGTTAAACATCTGAAAGAAATCTAACATCTAATAAGGGTGGCACTTTAGAGGGGGCGCAAAAGACGCATGAGAAAATGATAAAGGAGAAAATGAAGAAAAATCATAATCTATAAGGGATATGCGCTCCCTCCCCCATCCGCAGGGTAAATGCATCAGAAATAGAGTTTTTGAGGGTTTAAAATGACATAAAATGCCACATTTTCTAGTTCTCGGTCGCTTTGCTCCCTCGCATGAATATATTTCCTTTCAGGATATCACGGTTTTTTTGAAAAAGCCTTTTTTAAGTGGGTTCAGAATTTGAAAAATAATGGTGCAGTTGTCGTTGCTTTGCTCGCTATCATAAGTTTCATCTGCCGCTCGCTAAATACTGTGCCCCCAGTATAATACAGCATTTGAAAAGGTTAAACATTTGAAGGAAATCTTTTTTTTTTTTTTTGTCGTCTTGCTATTAAAATCAGGTATCGACTATTTCTCAAGGGTTTTCGTTAATTTCACTCCCAATTTTAAAACTGAGAAAATAGAAAACTGTTTATTGATATCTAATTTCGATCTTCTCTACCGTTCAATTTCAGTGGTCAGTTGCCAAATTTCCTGGGTAAAATGCGCAGGAAATTGCATTTTTACAGGTTAAATTTTTTAAAAATTCGCCGCTTGGTAGCTTCGCTCCTTCGCTTGTACCATAATGTAGATACGTTTGGGCAATAGGGGGGGGGGGGGGCGCAACTTCACCGTTTGCCCCGTGCGCCATAATGCCTAGATACGCCACTGCTGCAAAATGATTGCAGGCAGTTGTGACTATGACATACACTGGTGTTAAACAGATTCCTTTCTTCACGTACATGTCAATTCATTTCTATTTAAAATGCTCATGAAAGTGGGTGGAGTATTGAAGTGATCGGTTCAGGACATTATGAAAGCAAATCTTGCCAGCAAATTAACTCAAACTTATATACTTTGACAAATCAGCGCAGCGGAATTACGCCACGTGATGACAAGCCTTGGTGAGAAGTTGACAGATGCTGAAGTTGATGAGATGATACGAGAGGCAGATGTCCGGAGCGATGGAATGATAAATTATGAAGGTAACATTAGATCTGTGATTTAGGTTATGAGGCAGACAACTTGATTCTGGTGGAACCTCTTCTTTAGAAAAGCCGTCATTCAAGACATACCCTTCTTCCGAATTGCCAGAATGTTTTGAGGTTTCAGATTCCTAATATGGAATAATGTAGTACCATTTAAGGTAGAAATATGAACTGCATAATTTTCCCTGATGTTATTTACGAGGTAGGTGTTCCTTTGATAAGTTAGTACCTTAAGGTTTAAACACATGCCGCCCTATCATATTTCGAGTGATAAAAGAAAAAGAAGAAGAAGAAGAGTATGGGGAAGAGAGGCAAGGTCATGCAACTATTATGAAAGCCTTGTTTGTTCATTTAAAACGTAAATGAACTCACCTGTGGCTTAAAGTTAAACACAATTAAGACGTGTGACGTTGCCATTAACGCGTCATCTTGCCCCCCCCCCCCCCCCACCCCATCGAAATAACCTGACGCGGCCCCTCTTTATAGGTCGGAAACCGCCAATGTTTTGCAAAATTTAGGGAGAAAGCTGTCTGCAAAAAAAAACTCCCCTGGATATTAAAGCAGGCGGGAAAGACTGAAACCATGAATCGGACGTTATGTGTCTTCATGTAAATACTGTTTAAGCTTCTTTCCTATTTACCATATTTTTTCGATTTCTTTCATTTCCATTTATAGAATTCGTCCAAATGATCTCCCAGACGCAACAGTGAATCTAACAAGTGGCATATTTGAGAAATAAAATGTAATCGCCGTAGTCTTTCATGATATAGAAAACAGGAAAGGAGATAGGGAGAAAAAAAAAATACCGCACCTTGTTAGTTGTGCAATAAACACAAAATCATCAATTGCTTCAGTACTATCTAGTCAATTATGAAGAATTCTAGAAGAGTTGTTAGTCAAGACTCTGTATGCTAGTTCGAGTTCTCAAGGACGTTATTGGAAAATGACTAACAACATTCAAACTTCTTAGATTTGAAATTAATCTTAGTCGATTGTAATTGCTAAGGACAACTCCAAAATTTGATTAAGAAATTATAATCAATATGATTAATTTCTCAATCCAATAGATAGATATTTTTAATCAAATCTTGGAGTTATTCCTGATTTAAGTTTAAGAAATTTAAAGTGAAAGTTTGTCTTCTATTTCTGTGAAGTTGGCGTATTCTTGCAATTCTTTTTTTTTTTGTAATGCTTTTTAGCCTTTATTCAGATTTTCCGACAATACAATATTTTTCTACATAATAAACATACATAATGCATCAGGCACCAAAACTAATTTGGCGCCATCTCTAGGCCGTAACCAGATAGCGTAGATTCAGCTGCACCATAGAAAGCACTTGCATTATGTTAATGCACATACTTGATATTATGGTATTTTGTGATCAATAAATCATTTTTTTAAAAGAGAGATTATTTTATGTTAGAATTGGTTGGAACGTCATAATAGAAAAAAATAAAGGTATTATACTTCACGATGAAATTTGCAAAATATGGTGTTGGTGTAATTTTCAGCTTCTGCCAAAACAGCCATTACAATGAGATGTTAAAGTTGGCATTATCGTTGGATTGGAGTAATATTATTCAGTCGGCAAATTTTCTAAGTATTTATGCATTTTAAGAAATAGTTCACTGGATACTGGTATTTTAAGTCCATGGTCATGATGATCTATCAAACGTTAACCTTCGACAAAAATAATTCCCCCCCCCCCAAAAAAAAAAAAAAAAAAAAAATCTTAAAATGTATCAGTATTCAATTGTCATGACAATTTGTTATTGTAAATATTCTATTTCCAAATTTACAATGCATTATAAAAGGCAATACATACTAAATGCGCGTTTAAAATAAATATTACTTATGTTGTCAAAAACTTACAAAAACCTCTAAACCCAGTGACAGAAATTCGAGATTTGAATGGCCATTTGTTTCAGTACTTCATTTTTTCGAGATATAGCGAGCCAAAAAGCCTATCTAGAGCATCTTGTGCGACCATAATAACTGCATAATGAACAGTGATGAAATTGATGTGCGAACATGATTATTTCCTAAACTGGTAACACGTACTGATTTTTTTTTTTTATGGAGTTAATTTCTTGAAGTTTATGTGGATTTCCTTTGAATGAACATTCGATAGGAACTAGTTGGTGTCGAATCTGCCTTTATGATCCTTTGCGCTACTGAAATAATGTTCCAATGATCATACTTAAAACTTTGAGGCATTTAGTTCATAATTGTTATTACCATTAGCGAATTAAATGTGGAACTTACTTTGAAATGTCGCAGTTTTGCTATTTTGCCACATTTTTCATGTGGCAAAATTGTCATTTTCGAAATTACTGTTGCATATCAGTGTTATGAGCCAAATATTAAAAGCACTATTTTATTGTAAGTTTATGACTGAATGTGTTGATGATTCCGTTCACTTTTTGAAATATGTTAAGAATATTTTATCCAATAACTATAAGCGCCTATAAACAAGATGAAAGGATGCCGATCTTGCAGAGAGAGAGAGAGAGAGAGCGTGAGGGGAGGAGGGCGTGCATTTTCATTCAAGGAAACACGGATCATTATTATTACAGTACAAGTGCATTCTGTAGCAGAAAATACTTGATCACCATTTAAAGCTTCATTAATTACAATGTGACAGTCACCTTTCGTTCAACGGACTCTAAATAAATGCTACTAGCTTCAAGTACCTCCTCGGGCGGGCCGCCCAGCTCCAGAGCGATAGAGCACATTTATTAGAATTAGCGTAACGAACAACAAAAAGCACCCAATCGACTCAACTGCTTAATATTTCTTCATCCGGATGTAATGTTGTTGCTAGGCAACCGATATGACGGCATTGCAGTATGATGATAGTATGCTGGCGCAGACTCTATCATGTTGATACTTGAAAGCAATTCTGTAAAGCCTCGGGTTAACCCTAACTTTACCGTTCTTTAACTGGAATAGCTCTAAACAGGGCATAATGGCGAGCAGTAAAGCATGCAGCCTATGATATACCAGTCTTGCAATTCAACATTTTGTCACATGTTACAACTGACCAGGGTTTGTGCCTGAAGATGCAGACTAATGGGATGAAATACGGGCATATGGTACTGCTTGCGAGATGGTGGCCGAGCAGGAGGAAGAGGTTATGCAGAAACAGGAGAGAAGATGCATTAGATGAGAAGAACGTTGGGCTTTTGAGATGGAATGAGTTGATGGCATATGGTACGGAGTGGGAGACGGTGATGGAAGAGGAGAGAGGAAGAGAGAGCGGGTGAGGAGAGAGAGGGGGAGGAGCAAGAAAGAAAGAAAGAAAGATAGAAAGAAAGAAAGAGGGGTAGAGATAATAAACATGATGGAAGAGGGAGAGGCTGAAGGAGAGAAAGGACTTTAGAAATTGTGGATTTTAGGCATTTCATGTAGATGAGTTGTTAGCCCACGGAGAGCGACACGGAGAAGGAAAAGGATGAAAGAGAGAGGGGAAGACAGAAGAACATGATAGAGAGAGAGAAAGAGAGAGAAAGAGAGAGAGAGAGAAAGATAAAGGCATGGAGAGAGGAAGAAAGAGACGGAGACAACAGAGACAGAGAAAGCCTCTAGGGGAGAAAGAAATTAGGCATTAGAAAAAGGAGAAGAGGAGGATGGCGATCTTTTTTGTCCGTTGAACTCTCAAGAGAGGAAACTTCGAGTCTTTTCTAACCGGGGGCGATTAAAGCAGACTGGCATAATGTAGTGGTGCATTCATTGACAGATACATAACACCACTCAAGGGAGATGGTAAATGTATGTGGAATGATGGAGACGTCTACTGATTCAAGAAAATTCAAGTAAAAATTTTAAAAAAAATCACCGAGGTAACGCAATACACCACATTTTATCAGCTGACGATGAATAAAACATGAAATGATATTTTTACTCTTTACTCTGAGAATTGTACTATAAATTCAGAAGACTGCGAACAGATATTAGTCAGCAGGCACAGACCCTATTAAATTGACACTTTAAATTGTATTGCGTCTCGAGAGAAGCCTAGCCAAAGTGCCTGCTGGCTGTGTCGTCTGGAGCAGCTATTATAGTACATCATCCCCATTGACCTCTTGTAGTCTCTTCCTCAGACCCCTATAAACGTGCTTAGACAAACCAGGGTTTGTGCCTGCAAACTAGCATGAGAGAGGGAGAGAGAGAGAGAGAAAGATAAAGGTATGGAGAGAGAAGGAAGAAGAGACAGACAGAGACAGAGAAAGCCCAGGGAGGAGAGAGAGCATGAGGATATTAGAAAAGAAGAAGAAGAGGATGGGAATCTTTTGGTCCATTGGACACTCAAGAAAGGAAGTCTTTTCTAACCGGGGGCGATTAAAGCAGACTAGCTGGCATAATGTAGTGGTGAATTCAATGACAGATACATAACACTACACAAGGGAGATGTATCAGTCAATCGCGTCATGTATGATGGAGACGTCTGCCGATTTAATGAAAATTCAAGAATTCCAGTAATAAAAAAAAAATCACCAATGTAATGCAATATACCACATTTTATCACTTCATTTTATGGATTTTATGACAATGAATAAAACATATAAAATTATTTCTACTCTATACTCGTATAACTGCACTTATTCAGAAGACAGGTGAACAGACATAACGGCATTTGGGCCAGGATGAGGAAGGGGTCTTCCATGATTTGCCGAGATCACCCTAAAATACGAAGAAAAGATGCATAAATTCCATTTCTTGGGTCTTTTTGACTGACTGTTCAATAGTCTTTAATCTGGGGGGTGTTTCATAAAGCTGTTCGTAAAGTTACGAAATACGAACAACTGGAATATGCCAAGCCAAATGGGATTCTCAGTAATTATAAATCGCATCAGTGAAAAGTAAAATATGCAGACGTAGATTAATATTACCATTGTTTACAAACATTTTGCAAAGTGTATTATTTGCCACAATTTGATTGAGATTATGGGAAATACAGCCACACTTTGTTAAAACATCAGGAAAACCTTTGAGCATCCCATTTTGCACTTCATATTCAGGCGTTCGTAAAGTCATGTGTAACTTTACGAACAGCTTTATGAAACAACCCCCAGGATCCTTTAAAGACCCCCTCGCGTCGCCATTGCGTAAAGGTTAATGGATATCAAAATGAAATACTATAATTATGCCCCCCCCCCCTACTATATCATTCATAATTTTCCTTTTTTTAGCCTATGGCCTCAAAATCCACCATTTAAAATTATTTACGACATTAGATACAAAACTCAATACGACTATCCTTTATATGATTTTCAACATTAAGTTGCCTTATTTTCTATTAAGTTAAATCAGTGAACGTGACGACCGGATGACAGACATAATGTGAATTAGAATTGATATCAGTGGAAAATAGTCATGAAATTGAAATGGCCATCCTTTTTTTTATATAGCAGATAGGCCTAACCGCAAGGCAATTTATGCCTACCCCAAGTGGATCAAGAAAAGGACTTGGAAAATACGCATTTAAGGGACCACTGAAAATCATACCAGCAAAAAACAAAATCCTAATAATGATTGTGGTGCTGAAGAGAATAGCGAATCACAACACTGAAAGTAACGCCATAATTATTTTAATGGTAGTATATGCAGTGAAATATGAAATATAAGATTTTTCAATATTCATCAATGCATCTACAAATGTAAAAACTGACAGTAGGTAACGAGAACCACTTGAGCTATTGTTTGCGTATACTATGACGAGAGCCGTTATCCGTTCCCACTGCTACCCTTCTGCATTTCAAACTTTTGTTCTCAGAAAGGCAAGGGCATGTCATTATTAATATTATCATCATTATTATTATTTTAATTATTATTATTATCATTATTATTATTGTTATTATCATTATCAGTAGTAGTAGTAGTAGTAGTAGTAGTAGTAGCAGTAGTAGTAGTAGTAGTAGTAGTAGTAGTAGTAGTAGTAGTAGTAGCAGTAGTAGTAGTAGTGGTAGTAGTAATAGTAGTAGTAGTAGTAGTAGTAGTAGTAGTAGTAGTAGTAGTAGTAGTAGTAGTAGTAGTAGTAGCAGTAGTAGTAGTAGTAGTAGTAGTGGTAGTAGTAGTATGTAGTAGTATTTATTGTTGTTGTTGTTGTTGCTGTTTTCAAGGCCTTTCTGAAGGTAATGATGAAGAGTGTCCAATTCTAGATGCATCATTCCAGTATTTTCAAGTAGATCTGTAGTAAATGTCCTGTCACTGGCTCAAGTGCGAGTAACTGAATGATATGAGACGGAGAGATTTGACTGACTGACCTGGCCTGGCCTGGAACATGTGGAAGGTGTATAATTGTATACGAATTCAAAAGGGTATCTAAATATTTTGGAGCTTGATTATTGAGCATTTTAAGCATTTTATAGACAAAAACAAGAGTAATTTGAAAATTATTTTTTTCTTTCAAAGGAAGTCAATGAACTCAAGAGTTGCCGAGTGGATGTAATCATTATAGTATTAAAATGAGAATGGGAACGCGCCTGGAGGGCTGAAGGGGGGGGGGGGTGGGGGTGGTAAGGGAAAGGAACATTAAAATCGCTTTATGACACGAATGCTCTCACCCAGCTCTCACCCAATGCTTTTTGAAAGTCAATTTGATAACCCAGCGGGAACGGTCGATAAGCTCCGCAACCTAACAGCGTGGCTTCAATTGATTTCGTGAATGTCATGTACACGACATGGGGTGGAGAAAGATCGCAATGATGACGGCAGTAGACACGATAACCTCAATGGTGACGATGATGATGACGGTATAATGGAAATGAGAAGGGTTGCGGTTCACCAGTTCACGGATTTCGCTGAAAGCGTTTCCTTTTTCGAAAGTCCTAGAAAATAGCAGGTGTGCGACATTTCTCTGCAAATACTAGATCGAGATCCGTTTCCATCTTATTCGAATTCCTAACTTTGACTATGGATCAAGAGTAATGATAATGATGATAATGATGATGATAAATAATAATGATAATGATATTACTAACGATAATAAATTGAATTTCAATAGCTCTCAAGACGAAAATTTGTAAGCGCTCTACATCAGCGCTTCTCAACCGGTGGTCCGCGGCCCACTGGTGGGCCGCGAAGCTTTCTCAGGTGGGCCGCGAGGTCAGTCCAAAATATTTTGGAAAAAATTCTTGAATTCAGCTTTACTTTTAACATCAAATTGAATTGAATTTATTAAACATATTAGAATAACACAAAAGGTTGTGGCTTATTGTCAATGCAATGTGCTAAAAATTTTCGAAGATTTCTGTACATTTGGTTGGGATGGAGATATTATATCAATTTTCATTTACTGCAACCATACTTGTAGGTTGGATTTTGTAATGTAATATAGGTAGTAATCCAGATAATTACCACACATTTTGCTATTTTCTTTTGTCATGTTTTATCGATTTTTTTCTCATTAAAGTTCTGGGAGATGGGCCTCAAAATATTTCTAAGAATGAAGGTGGGCCGCGAAAAAAATTGAATAGCCAAAGTGGGCCTCGAGGTAAAAAAAGGTTGAGAAGCACTGCTCTACATCATAATGAAGGTGGGGATTATAGAAGCATGACATGCAATATCGAGTATGAGGTACACTGAATGAAGAAACAATAACGAATTAACTCCATTAAAGTGTACTGAAAACACAAGAACAATTAAAAAGCTATAAAGAAAGGACTGTACGTAGAAAATCAAGTTTAAAAAAATCAAAAGGTCTATGAAACAGAACAAGACATTGAAGGAAAATAAAATTTTAAAAAAATATACGAATTACATTATACTTAAAAGAGTAAGATGACAATCTACAGTATAAACATGACAAACAAAATATCTCAGCATTAATTCTACATTTGCGTTTACATCTGCATCGTATGCAGTGTGTGTATAATAAACCCAATATCATTATAGATTGATGAAGTACTGCTTAATTGCACACTTTCGCACCGATGTGTACTTAACTGCTTGAAAATCTTCCTTTTCCATCGACATATACAGCGATCGATAGCATCACTTGAGCATCCTATAATACTTGTTTGCTTAAAGAGTTATTTGGAAACCATGAGGTCTAACAGAGTATGCGCAAACACTTAATAACAGTTTGTTTGAAAATGTAACAGTTCGGGTACTTATTTGTTAACAGAACGTAGAACATGATGGAAAGAAACGATATGAGTATGACAAAGTAAAATAATTCGGGATTATATTCGGACAAAGATGCATCTCTGTTTCACAATTGTCAGTTATAACTTCAGTATATATTAGAACGGTTAATTCATTGATTTGCTAACAGAATAAACAGTTAAACAATATAACGATGTGGTTGTTTCTGAGTGGATTCATGTCAAATTACATGGGCACTATACATACTGAAGTCAGCTACGTTTGACAATTTAGAATAAAATACTGATATTTGCTATAAAAATCATAAAACACAATGAAAACTGACGCTATGATTATATGATGAAATGAAAATATTTCGAATTATACGGGGATTTAATTACATGGGCACTATACATGCTAAAGTCAGCTACGTTTGACAATTTAGAATAAAATAGTGATATTTGCTATAAAAATCATAAAACACAAAGAAAACTGATGCTATGATTATATGATGAAATGAAAATATTTCAAATTATGCGGGGATTAAACTACATGGGCACTATACATGCTAAAGTCAGCTACGTTTGACAATTTAGAATAAAACAGTGATATTTGCTATAAAATTATGCAACACATGAAAAGTGACGCTATGATTATCATGATGAAATGAAAATATTTCGAATCATACGGGCATTAATGCCATCTCTGTTGACACACCATGTTAGCTAAATCATCGGTAGAGGCTTGAGCTAATTGGCCTTGTAAATGTCATCGACAAAAGATATTCGTCAGCAAGCTTAATGATGCTGATGATTATGATGAAGATTTGGTGACGTATTCAGACCTTTAGCCTTAGAAGGGGGAGGGGGAGTTTGTGATGATCCTTGGCCAGGAAATGGCTTTTGGCTGTCCCTTGTTTGAGAACGTATAGTTTTTAAGAGCAATGTTATGATTATTGACTTACCGTTGGGTGCCTCTGTATTACTTGATTTCAGTGTCATTTTCATTTTATTCATAAATTCATATTTGCATGGTTGCGGGTTATTTTGGCTAGGTGCGAAAGAGACAAAGAAACAGCGAATGCGAAGGAGGGGGTGGTATTCAAATATTAAAAAAAATTATCGACGACTACCCCTAATAATAAGCCTGAATTATTCTCAATGAATTCAAATCTGCTAGGAGGGATAAAAACTGCCCTCGTTGCCCCTCCCCCGCCTCCTTCGATATACCAGTGATGAAGAAAGAATATGAAGGATCAACGTGGGCGGATAGTGGGTTCGGGGAATAAAGATGTTCTGCTCGACATGCATGTTGGTTGCGGTATATACCACGGGTGGTCATGGTGATGATCTTTCCATGTAAACACATAACGAGAGGGGAACTGAGATAAATAGAATGATTGAGATGATGTGGTTTCGGTGGCATAATGAGAAAGAAGAGTAACGAACTCTCTAAAAGTCATAACCGTTTTCTTCTTTACTTGTATCACTTTAAATGACAATATCCCATCGTTTCTTTGTTTAATATTGATTTTATCACATTCATCAATATGTTTGTTTATTTGCTTGATATTGTATATATCCATTTCTTTATGATTCCATGTATTCATCTATTTATCTATTCATCTGTTCTTTTATTTGTTTATTTATCTATTCATCTGCTGATTTATTCATCTATTTATTCATCTATTCATTCATTCATTCATTCATTCATTCATTCATTCATTCATTCATTCATTCATTTAGGGGGGGGGGCATTTACATATACATAATAAATAAGTTACGGGCCTAGTTTCACCGAGATGTGGTTTTTGTTGTATAATTAGGGAGAAATTAATGAGGAACCCTCCGAACGTTGTAAGATATTACTTTAAACATTAAGCATTTCAGATATTTTCTGAAATATATAAGTTTACATATATATTTGTTCATTTATCTATGCACTTTTATATCAGTAACACAGTACTTTTATTACATATATCACTGCTACAACATCTCTACATGCATATGAGTTATTTCATGTTATTTGGTTTAAATTAGTTATCGATTTTATGCTTTGATTTGTATATTTATCCATTTTATTCGTTTCAAGCACTTATTCATATGGATTTACATAAATTGAGCGTATGAGATAATATTCATGATATTTCTTTCCCGAATATCACCCATCAAAAGACTTGTAAAAATAAACATAGCCCCCCCCCCCCGGGGGGGGGGGGATAATACTAAGAACAACATTGCCAGTTGCTCGTCATGAATTGTGCATTTCTAGTAAATTTTCCAAAGGTATGCGCATCCCCATCGTATTTTTTTTTTCTGCTCCGGAAATTTCATCTTATATTCAACCTTTGTTTCCAACTGCAGATTTAACAGATAGTACACGATTCTAAATCGGGATTTTGCGGGCCCGCTACAAATGCCAAGTATATTTTTGATGTAAGTGTTTGTACAGAGGGGATTTAGTTTTAATTATGTGAACTGGGGGATAGTTACCGAAAATAGAAAGGAGAAGAATTTGGATGTCATAATATGCCACGAACTCACTCCATGTTGCTAATCCTGACACTTTCTGTCAGTGCTGTAATTCAATAAGCGAAAAATTGGCTTAACGGTTTGTCCATGAATATGGCAGATTCGTCCCCCTTTTATCATAACCCTGATTGTATGGAACATGGATGAGGCTTAGCCACCCTACTTGCTGGTCAAAAATAACTCTGCCCGATTAATTTTCCACACATCCGATTTCCCACTTAGCCCCATGGATCATTATGCCCGCTGCAATTTGATCGTGCCTTGTGGATAAGGAGTGACGTCATCGAGACGACCTGTTCGAGTGGTCCGACCTAGTGTTTCAACGCAGACCCTTTGCATGATTGCTGAGTGTGTTATGTTCTGAAAATGATCATTTTTACGAAAATAAATGAAAGATATTAAATAATTTTCGGCAAAAGTCTGTATTATTTCGAATAATATCCAGCATTGTGCGTAAAAACACAATATTTAGGAACAACATCAGGTATCAAGAAAACTCATGGGGCTCGACGCTATGAGCTCGACTCAACCCCAAATTTAAACAGTTTGCAGTCACGCGGCGCCTTTAGACATTTCAGTCACTTTGAGCATACTACCTCTATGATCGTATCGCAGCGCCTTCTCTCTATGTTCATTTTTTTTAGTAGAACAAGGAAAACATCTTTACAGTCCTGTCTAGATTTTACGACTACGACCACTTGCTCAATCGCGATTCGCCGTGCGCAGAGCAGACGATCGCTCAGTCACAGAGAAAAGCTATCTTCATTAGATGCGGAGTTGTTTACTGAAAATCGCCCTACATAATCAACGCGGCGTTTCGCGCTCTTCTCTCTCCAATAATTTACCATTCCTTCTCAAAAACCCGTCGACAGCAATCATTACATGCATATGACGAACGACCGGACGGTTTAAGCAGTGGTTGCACCGGTTTTGATTCTGAAAAGGAGAGTGCCGTTTTTCCATCTGTTTGGGGATTTCATCTGCGACAAGAAGAGAGGGGATACACAGGAAGGCATCACTGGGGGAGGTCATCTGACCAGGCAGGCCTTTGTTGCTCTGTGCAAGAGGAGGCCCTGATTGTGCAGAGAGCTAGCTAAGCCACGCTCAAAGCAGTCGCTGTGCAGTTACTACATCTGAAACCATGGCCGTGTCTACGCCAAGATGGCTGCGGGTCGGTGGCTTCCTCGTAACGGTACTCGCCGTCATCGGCTCCCGGGAAGCGTGGGCGGAGGGAATTCGGGCCGCGGACGCAATGGAGGCAATCAACTCGGGAAGGCAGCAGTTTTTACAGGGGCTCAGGGGGGCCTTAGCAGCCGTAGCAGCTCAAAAGGATAATCTGGTCGAGGAACTACTTGCTGATGTCGAAGATGAAGAGGAAACAGAGGAAGAGGAAGTGGAGAAAATTAAAGAGGAGTTAGGTATCTTAGATCCTCCGAATGTGAAGACCGTGGAAATACGCCTACCCAATACAGAAATTGCTGAGGTAAGTAATGCAATATGGTCCTCATTTAAAACAGATATTTTGTACCACTATTCTATTCATCATTTTCTCGTGATGTTGGTGATATAATCTATTTTACGTGTTAGGTTGATACAATGATAATGTACTGAAAACAATGGCTGAATGGAGTGATATGATAATTCGATAGAAATAACGAAAATAGCTATAGTAATAATGATAGTATAATGATCATAGTGATAATGATAATAATAATATCAATGATTTTAATAGTAATGATGATAGTAATTGAGATAAAAATGATGTTTACTACTACTCCTGCTACTACTACTACTACTACTACTACTACTACTACTACTACTACTACTACTACTAATCCCGTATAAACATGATACCCAAGTTCTTATGTGCTTCACATAGCATGACAGTAATAGTGTTTTATTTACTCAACAAGTACAAGTAAGAACCTTAGCTCATAGTTCATCTTCATGTAATGAACAAAATAAAAACGGTAAGAAACGAACAAAACAAATAGCTCTGCTACGGCAGATAACATTACAATAGTGATCATGGCATAACATCTGTTTGAATATATCAGACTGAACCCCTATACATGCTTCATTTTCTGCTTTATACACTCTTATTTCTTCGGAGTCAAATTTGACTCGGAATGGCGTCAGCTGGGAGTCAACTCTATTCGGAGTTAAAATGACTCGGACTCCGAATCAATTTGACTCGGAATGGTGTGGCGTCAACTAGACTGGAATAAATTCGAGGCAGAGTAACTCCGTTCCGAGTCAAATTAATTCGGAATCCGAGTCACTTTAACTCGGAATAGAGTTGACTCCCAGCTGACGCCACTCAGAGTCAAATTTGACTCCGCAGAAATAAGAGTGTAAAGTTATTTTGCATTGTATAATCTTCTTGATAATAAAAGTTACAGAAAATGCTTAGAGCAACGAATACTCGTGTTGAACAAGGTCACAATGGCAGACTTGGACTGAAATACCGTTGGGGGATTTCAATTTGATCGACCCATGCACCCAACCATGCTTTCAACAGTTTTTACTAGTCGTCATGATTGTAATTGTCGTCTGATAAAACTCTCAGTCCAAATTTGCCAGGAGAAGACGTCACTTGCGCAAAATTACCTGTTCGGCATTTAGATTTTGCGAGCGAGCAAAGCGAGTAAAAAAATGACACCCTGGTTTAATAGCTTTACTCCTTATAAGAGTGAGGACTTCTGAAGTACTTGAAAAACGGTGGGGGGGGGGGGTAGTTTAATATGCACCTATTATGCAACGTCCTATAGAGCGACGGGCGAAAACTACCACTCGCGAAGGAAAACGTCCAATAACGAAGCTCTCGCGGTGGTCGTTTCGGCTTTTCTGACTTAGTATTTGTTTTAATTTGCGTTCCATTTTGATTCTATATTTACGTTTTACCAACCGTTCTTACAAAAACCCTTTTTGTTGTTGACCGGCCCTTTATGTCTAAAATCGGTCCATTTTAAATCAAAATATAGACTGGCCCTTCGAGAAAACTCCCAGTGGCAAGCTCCCCATGCTCAGTCCAACCCCTGATGGTACATATTGTTAACATGATTGTGTATGAATCATGAACTCGTCTCGCAAAAGGCATGATAGGAGTGTTACACCATGTTTTATAACGTGAAAAGCTGAGGAATCCAAAGCCGAAGAAATGGCTTCGTGTTATGATTTTTTTTGTCCTTGTGACCTTCACATTTTTATAAATACATGCAAACTTTTTCGTTGTCAGTCACATTTTAAGGATAAATATATATATATATATATATATATATATATATATATATTGAAAGAAATTTGACGAATGCAAACAACTTTGGCAACTCCCTTGTAAATAATAAACACTGAAAGAAATGAAAATAGGAGAATATTAATTGAGGGAGCTACGCAATTAATATTCTCCTATTTTCATTTCTTTCAGTATATATATATATATATATATATATATATATATATATATATATATAACTTTTCTAAGTGAAACTAGTACGATTCAAACGGAAAGGGGGCCTGCAATGACTTTCAACAGCGGGTAATTGTAAAGTAAAATGCTAAGTGGTTTTAGGATAATATCCATCATGATTCTTTAACTCAAAGACTTTGGGAGATAAAGACTTTAGGGAGCTGGTAAATGAGATGTACCCTTTGGCATACGAGGCTGTCGATTCTAAGTCTGAGGCTGTCCTCCGCATCCCCATCCCTCCCATATCCCCATTCTGAAAGCTTGTCGAAGCTCCTTTCACAGTTAGCATGATTAAATCACAGCCGATTAAAAGAAGTTTAGGACAAGTGCCCTGTCCTATCGTAGGTTTATATGGATCGTCGACGGCGCCAGTCATTGACGCAGTGATATCAGCATTATGACACCTATTGTGCAATTGGCCCAATGCCCGTTGCACACGATGCGTTATTTCTGTGACTTACGACTATGTAATGCCACCGCACATTGCCATAGAAACCACAAAAATGGCAGCAAAAGCGAATTTGCTGCATTTGCTGCAGTTACTGTTACTCCAAGGAAAACGACAACGTACAAATACTCCATCGTGATTAGTTGAAAATTGTGATCGGGGCCAGTGGTGGCCCACGACCAGCTGCAAAAATTCAACCTGCCAAAACCTCCCGACCTGGTCGTGCGACCTTGTCCTACGACCTGAAACTTGCGTGTGTAGTGACGTTATACCGTAGGTCGAGAGGTCGTACTACCTCAGGTCATGTAGTGACGCTAAAGGTCGGTCCCAGACGTAAATAGTCATATCTTATTCAAACACGTTTGTAAACACCCTATTACACACATTCACACACAATGTGCGAGGGCACTTGCAAAAATGGCTACAACATGAACAGTGTAAACTAAATGCAGCAAGAAATGCCCTCATGATTGTGCGTGATTCGTGCAGGCAATATTGAACTCGAAATGTCGCTTTATAAATGTGCACCAGGCACTGTACTCGCAGAAAATCACGAGGGTTTTTAAGAGGACAAACCCCGACAAACCGAACGCAAAATCAATCAAATGCACGCAAAATCCTTAAGTCATTTCCTATAATATTGCATTTGACGTTATCCATTCACGGCACAGATACAGTATCATTAAAACATTTGTTTCACAATTTTCATGTTATTTTTGTGCACACCCTTTTTGGTGGTCACGAAATGGAAGGATTTTCCAAGACAGCAGCCTTATAGCCACAATCCACCGACCGCCGTCAGAAAATAATGCCGAGTGCATCATGGATTTTTTTTCTTGAGTGGAAATTCCGGACTCGAAATGTCAGGGAGTCATATTGATAAATATGAAGGTCAGCCGAACCTTTCGCCGCGGCTTCAGTTTTGACCAATGCAGTATGGGGGGGGGGGGGGGGGGGGGCTCCGCAAACATCCTTGGCAACTCAGTAATCATTGAGATTCTGTCGCTTACGTTCAGATCTGATACGCTTCCGTCACCTCGCAGAAGCAATTAACACTGGATAACAGTAAACACGTTTAAGGACAACATGAAGATCGGGGTTGTTTTTTTCCCCCTTATCAGCTGTTATGATTTCTTTCGCCTTGTTTCCGCTGCAAACCATGTTTCAAAAGTAAAACCTAAGCCCACCCCCTTGTTATTTCTCATTTCCTGTTGTGGGGATGGACTTATGTTTCAAAACACAAGACGTGATGTTGTACATAAACATGATGAATAGTGTAGTGACACAGAAATAGATCATGTGTACGAGTTCTCTGTAAAAACGGGTCATACGTCTGACTCCACTGACCGCCCAAAATGTCCGTTTTGTCAAAAAATTATCCATAACCATGATAACAAACTGTAATTGTTTCTGGCTAGTACGACATATGCCCGAGCGAGGCTCCTCGTCAGTTACTTTGTAAACTCACCGAATATCGTCATGATCGTACATAAACGCTGGACCAAACACTACACCAAACTCCAACCTTAACCCTAAGCCTATTCATAAAACCCCAGTGCAATCCTGACTCTGCTTAATTTCTAACGAAAGAAAGCTCTGAGTACTGCAAATTATGACAAGGTTTTACACAAAGAACCATTACTAGCCTATGAAGGCTCTCATAGTGGTTCTAAAGGGGGTATTTAGAACCATTATTAATCGTACAAGGAACCCATTGGGGTTCTTGAAAATATAAAGAACCCTTTATAGAATCCCTTTTCTGTGGGGTTCTAAATACGGGACTAAAAAGGTTCTGTCACATTTTGCTTAGAGTGTACTGCTACATAATCAAGAGCTCAAGAGCTCAAGAGTTCAAGAGTTTATTTTTCATTTCCAAAACACAAATAACAAATCATGAAAGAAATCAAACACACATAACTATTCGGAGTCTATACTGACCCTAAGCATAATTTCAGGAATAAGAGATTGACAATCATAACTCATTAGATTGTCTACTTTCAAAACAATGGAGGTTTGCTACCTTTGCACCAGTCAACCCCATTCTATCTAAACAACAGTAGTATTTAGAGGATACCAATACACATCGCAATACCTAATGACAGCTCTTGATACTTAGCCGTCCAACTACCACTTGTTAACGACTGTTCTTGATGAATTATGAAATGCTTCATACGACCCTAACTGTCAGCCCTGATCAGCGGTATTAAACAGCTGATTTATGACAAGCATTTATAATAAACAAACTCGACCTTCCAAACATGATTACCATTAGTTGCTAAGCGCATCCTAAGGTATAATACATCAGAGAGGTCTTTAATAAGGACAGCCACACAAAGACAGGAACAGTCCCACGCCCAAAGCGATACCAGAGGATGGATGATTCTACCAATGAATAATACATATATATGTATATATATATATATATATATATATATATCCTTCATCTGATTTTAATACATTAGTAAATCAGTTAGATACAAATCTTCAGCGTATCCTAGACAAGCATTCGCCTATGACAAAGAGTATGGTAACTATACGCCCCCGAAATGTCTGGTTCACATCTGATATTGCAGAAGCAAAATATATATATATATATATATATATATATATATATATAATATATATATAAATATATATATATATATATATATATATATATATATATATATATATATATATATATATGTATATATATATGTACCTTCGACTCTTTTTGAAGTTATTATTGTCTACATTATATATATATATATATATATATATATATATATATATATATATATATATAAGGATAATAATCATCTTTGTTATTTGATATTAAAACCATCTTTATCTCCTATTCCCTGGAGGCTAATTTGAACGGTATTGTTGGCTAAATATAAGCGGCCGCTAATGAAAAAATGCTAATGACCGGTTACACGTTAAGGAAAACGATGCACATGTCCTCTCTCGACCAGGCAATATTTTTTCTTTATAGGATCTACGTAGTTATTTTTTAAATTGTTGCTTAATTGCATGGACAAACAACGTAAGCAAACAAGCAAAAAGAAAATCAAAGGCTATCAAATTTCTTTATTTTTACAACGAATAGCCTCGTGCTAATTGCGCTTAAAATAGAAATATTGCGTATTCATGGAAAGAAAAAAAAAAAAAACCCGGAGTTCAAATCAAGGGTTTTCATAACGTTTTTAGAATACAGATGCTCAAAATCCAAGTGTATACAGGCGGCTTTCGTCATTGTACATCAAGTTTCGCAAGAACCTACCAACATCAAATCAAATTCCCCATGATTGTTACCATGACTACACATTCAGAAATACGATAACGACAATTACGATTCTGTAAAATCGGTCTCCTTGAGTGTATGTGGACAGTCTCTGGATATGTCACCAAAGCCTGGGTCAGCGATATGAGACCTACCACACTATCATTAAAGGGATCCAGTAATTTTGTGGAGGCTTGATCTAATAAATTGTTAAATTTGATGTCTGTGTTGTATAAAGATGTTCAGAAGGATAGATAAACAGCCAGGAATATGAAGGTTTTGAAATATAAGCGTTAATATCAAGATATATATCACTGAATTCCGCCATTTGCAAAACCAACCTGGGTATGCTTTTGTCTAACACTGCAGTCTATATGGGGTAAAAAAGGGTCTGGCATTTCCGGGCACTTGTATATTTTCACTTTTTGTGAAGCACAAGATGATGTTTTTGTAGTGCATTTTTAGGGCTTCATATTTACACATTATTACCTACACTGATAGCGTATAGGGCTATGCAGCTGAGATTTTTAAAAGTTGCTCAATGGCTTTAAACATGTACAATACCCTTTCTACGGAAGCTTCAGGTCAAAGTTTTGAAAACGAGTATACAGGATCCCCTCCCCCTCACCGAACTAGCATACTAAATGTGGGGTCAAGTTCACTGGGATCAGCAGAAGGAAAATCTTTTTAAGTAAAAAAAAAAAAATGAAACCGATATTGACAAATTAGGTAGAAATTGTTTTGTTTTAGGGAACATTTTGTGACACAAGTAGAGTTTACATTTTCCAATATAAATGAAACTTCGTTGTTGTTGTTTTTTTTTTACAATTTTGTCATTCCTTGCCATGACAATCTACATTTTATACACACTTAATCAATAAACGTATGGGCTCTTCATAAAGTTTGTGTGAAATGCTTCTTTTTTTTTTAATTCTGGCGTTTATTCCAGCCTTCCTATACATGTACCTCATGCACAATACCATTTCTGAAAGTTCACAGGAAAAAGTTATTTTTTACAGGGAATGCTGCCATGAAGTCTTCATTATCATTTCACAAAGATGCATCTGGAATAAAAGATATTCAACCAGTTTTAGCATATTTTGTATTTTTGTTCAAAGAATCGTCATTTATACTAGTACCGGTGAAATCCTGAAATGTGCGTCGCATTGTTGAAAGTATGCCGTGTGAGTGGGCACCCTGTATATAGTTATAGTGATCATTAGTGCACAGTTACCATGGTAACTGTTGATATGTGACCAGTCCTTTATCCTTTAACCTTCGGAAGGGCGTTTGCCATTGTACTGTTATCATTACGTGTGAACAATAATCCTACCTCACCTAGCGAAATCAAGGCTGACGTCAGGGTCGTGGCGTTAATAGGCATTTAAATGAGAAGAAAATGATTGAGACCTTGTCTGCAGTCATGCATACACGTATTCGTAAAGCTAAGCTTCCAGAACATAATATCATTTGGTAATGATGATATAAACAGGTGAGGGGGAGGGGGAGGGGGAGGGGGGGGGGGGACTGACGTCATGGAGGGGGGCTGTCTTAGATAATTTCTTTGAAGAATTGACGCCATTACAGAGACTGGTGTATGAAAGGTCATTTCAACTTTATTCTTCTGTGATAGATCAGGGTATTTTTTTCTGCTTACATGCATGATTATGCCAGAGCAGTATACACCCTTCGAACTTCAGATCTAAGTAAGATAACTTCGTACACGCGTTGATATACGTATCATCCTTCCTGTTCGACGAGGACAGGCTTTTATAAATGTATGCATGCATATGCTGACAAAGTCATAAGTAAGAAAAAAAAATGCAACGTCTTACATCTTGCTTTTCACAATGGCTGGTGCCCTACTGAATCTAGAGGTTTCCTTTAGTTTTAATACATGTACTTCAAAGTGCAATTTCAAGAAGGCATATGGTTTTAAACGAAATTTGAAAAAAACCCCAGAAACATTATTTTCCCGTTCTCCTCCCCAATAAGAGAATAAAAATTGCTAAATATTGTAAAACTCAAACTGCTCCCCCTTTCTGCTATCTGTCTTTCTTTCCTTCCTTACACTCCCTCTCTCCTTCTATCTCTCTCTCTCTCCTTCATTTCCTGTCAGCATTGATTCTCCCATATACCGTACTCTTTCCTTCCTCCCTCTTTGTCACTCACCTCATCTTCTTTCCTCAACTATCTCACGCCATCCTTCTCCCCATTCTCTCCTCTCGAACCACCAGTGCTCACCCACTTTCCATCCTCCCACTCCCCCTCTTTCTCTCTCTCTCTCTCTCTCGCACACACACATACACACGCTCATACGGGCACAAATTTCTATTTTTTCTCCCTTTCTCTCACACACATGATCTGCCTCTCTCTTTCTCTCACACATCGTCCACAATTTTTTTCTCTTTCACTCCCACTCTCTCTCCCTCTCTTTCTCACTCTCTCTCTCTCCCCTCTCTCCCTCTCTCCCCCTCTCTCCTTCTTACTCTCTCTCTCTCTCTCTCATACTCTCCCTTCCTCTACATCCCGTTCTGTCTTTCACTTCCATCCAGCGCTTCACATATTAATTTGCTACTACAATGCAAGGCTATTCGTCAGGGGCGAATGCAAATTGGAGGAAAATGAGATTTCGAGGGAAAGATTAAAAAAAAATATATTGCAAGCTCGTGCGTTATTCCTCATCCGTTATGAGAATATCAGACAGGCACGTTCCCTTGTGGGATGGCATTAAGGACCGGGAAGCATAACTTCCGGACATATTTTACTGGATGATTATTTATTGTTACCACGCGTACACCATCTGACAAAATTGATAATTGAAGAAATAAGTTATGGTGAAACAAAGGTGTGTTTCATGACGCAAGCGACACCCTTAATGTCACGAATGTGTCCAAGTGTAATCTACCAAGTGCGTGCGTGTGTGTGGGAGAGGGGCACCTTGCTTTCACATTCAATTTGTCCCACCTGTCTAGTTTCCCGCTTGGCGTTGTTCATTCAATGTATCAAACTTTTACTACACTTTTAATAGGCTTCCTCATAATCTACATGTATTTTGGTTGATGCAAGTACACGTTTATCGTTGAGTTACAATTTACTGTGCACGCGTCTCTATGCGCTTTACATTCCTTTATTGTAAACAGGTATTTTGCCTATACTAATTTGAAAATACAACGTAAATAACAGAATTAAATGCTACAGTAATGAAAGTATATTCATCTGGCTTATTTCTATCACATCTATCATGACAATACTGAAAATATTTCACTACGATTTTAAGAAAACAATGTTTGGTGGAAAAATAGACATGTCAAAACGAAGTGACACACACATTTTCTTCTTCTTTACAATGCGATATGAAGCCAAATCCAGAAAACTCGTCTTTGCTACAGAAATCCGAATACCTTGAAATCAAGAAATTAGGAATTTCAGTAAAACACCATCATTGCAATGCATGTGTGAACGCACCCAACCACCAAAGTATTCCAGTCTGCCTATAAAAACAAGAACACCATTTCCTTCGAGTCAACCCGGGACTCTAAAAATAGACTCTAAAACATCTCCAGCACCCAGATTTAAGTGAAGTCCCTCTCAGCAGCTTTTACAAGAGCTCAAAATACTAGTTTAACCTCTTCTCCTTCCCTGTCTGTTTTCTCCGTCTTGTCTTTCCCTTTCTCTATTTTCCACCCGCACTGCTCACTGTTTTTATTGTTGGGGGGGGGGGTTCTTAACAAAAATCTGATGCGAGAACGGCCTTATTACTTGAAATTTCTCTTTCGCTCTTGCACACTCTTTCCTCCTTTTCTCTCTTCCATCATGTTTCGGTATACATCTTTGTCGTTCTTGTATTTCTGTTTGTGGAGAGATTTAAAGATCTAAGCATTCTTTTGCTCTCTCTGGCCTTGAAGACGTGTAGGAGTCGCTCCTCCTCTCCTTCTATCCGTCCTTTTTCTTGCTCTCTTTCCCTTTCTCACACCTGCACCGGTATAAGGTAAGGTTCAGTGCCCATGGTACTCTGCAGATTTTCCCCCCAGGTTAAAAACTATAGCTCTCTCTCTCTCTCACTCTTATCCATCTCCTCTCTCTCTCTCTCTCTCTCTCTCTCTTCCCCACTCTCGCTCTTACCCCCTTTTTTCTCTCTCTTTCTGGTCCTGTTTTTGTTTTTGTGTTTGTTTTTTCTTTCTTGCTTTCTTTCTCCCTCTCTTTGTTTCTCTTTCTCGCTCTTTCTCTTTTTATCTTTCTCAATATATTTCTACCTTTTGTTTCCCTTTTTTTCTTTCTCGCTCTCTCTCTCTCTCTCTTGTCTCTTTGTCTTTCTTCTTGTGTATTTCCCTCTTTCTTGCTCTTTCTCTCTCTCTCTCTCTCTCTTTGTTCTCGTTCTCTCTTCCCCTTCCTTGCCTTCTCTTTTCCCAAATATATACTCTCTCCTCATAAAGCTTAAATGCCGTCAGCTCTTTGCAGCTTTTAGCCCGATGATAGTATAAAATTGTTTTTGTAGTTTAGAGACGGCGGAGGAAACAATAAATCAACTTAAAGTACAACAACCTAAGTCAGAGCTTAAATGGAAGATTTCCTCATACAAAACGGATGTTTTTCCCTTTCATATTGCATTTCAGTTGACCTTATCAATGAATCTCCTTTTCAAGAAATGCATATATATATACCGATTGTGTGTGTGTATGTGTTTAGAGTAACAAAATGCATTGCTCATTCCTACAGAAGTATAATATCATCACACACAGCTACTGGTGCAGTCGGCCCTTTTGGGAATTCTTACTACAGATAACGGAGATGAGTTCACAATTTTTAGTGTCATATCCTAATTGTGTCAATTATTTCTAAGAAATGCTGCATATTTTTCTATTTGTCGCAATATCCATGGCTACGATCAATGGACTTTGCTTGATAGATGTGAGGTTTAGTGAGGTTTTTTTATGTGCTGACCCCCCCCCCTGTATTGTGTTTGTGTGACCCCTATATACTCCAACAGACTCTTTAAAAATCTGTTTTCCCTTACTACCAATTTTTCAGAATTGTGGCCCCTCCTCCCGCAGGATCCCTGGATATGCCCCTGCCATATGCGCAAACAGACCAAGCACAACTAATAGGAAAATGATAATTTGAAAAGTTCATAATGAAACATTGTTGTTTCTTTGTTTAAGGGCCGGTAATACGTGACAACAGCGAATTAGTGTCGGGTATTCCATTAATTGATAACGGAAGTCCTCGTTTCATCCACCTATCATTTCTGTCCATGTTTCTTCTTCTTTTTTCACTGTACCACCTACATTTCTATTTCATACCATACTGCATGAATAGTAAACCAACGGACCTCTAATGAAAAAAAAAAAGAAAACCAAATTATCTTTACTGCCTTTTCAGTTAAAAGACATATGCTCCGACGACAGTCTCTTCTCGTCAATTTCCTGACCGAAATCAAATTTCAACCCCCGACCAAACAATAATTATGTAACAATGACCCCAATCCTAACCCTAGCACCCCAAACCCAACCTCTGAAGAAATAAAGCCCAAAGCGATTGTCGCCAGAGGAATGGTTGGAACACCCCGCGTGGGCCATCGTAGTGGGTGCGTGCATTATGCTCGCCAATCTACCATGTCTACAGTATCATGACAACACAAACCGTCGAATATGATAATGCTTGTTACGCAATAACAAAGCAATTTTACTTATTAAGAGCATGAGGAGCAAATACATTGCTTAATATGCCTCTGCCAATTACGCGTGATAATGGCTACCTTTTTCTCGCCTGATTAATGGGTTTTGTCAGTGACTCTGGTAGTATGGCTTCTTTGTGATGGTAGTTATGGTGCTGATGAACGCCATTAACGAAAGGTATTTTCAGATTAGAAAATCGGCATTACGATTTTGAATGTCTCTCTTTCACTCGAGTGCAATTATTTCTCGTAATCTTTTTGCTCAACAACTTTCCACGTCTTTGATTGATTGCTTTTATTTCTGCGGTCTAACCCATATACAAAGTAATACATGCTTAAATAAATATTACATAAATAAGAGATCATGTACAATTATGGTAATCATAGTATATAGCATGCAAACAAGAATACAGAAGTATCTTTCATTAAACTAAGGAGTTGAATCATAGAACGCAGGAGACCGCCATCGTGAGTGGTTAGGCTGGAAATGGATGGCGGCATCGTGTTTTGTAGACTTTTTTGTATACCTCGTGTTATATCATTCGAAGTCCAAGCAAGATGGATCACACACATAGCCAATAGTAGGATTTTAAACTTCTTGTATTCAAAATCATTCTTTCATGAATGGCATACTGTTTCAAAATAAAGTCGAAATAATGCCATTTTAACATTTATCTGAATACTCTGATAAAATCTGGTAATGTTGCCGTTGATCTATTGCAGAAAACTACATTTTCTTCCATATCAAACATGCAGAGGAAGCAAATTCCTTCTCTCTAATCGTTTGTTGTGAGAAGTATATCAATTATAATAATTTGTTTCATTTTCTAAATAAAAATGAATTTGAACGAAATAACAGCCCCTGGAAAAAATCAATATGCAAGCACGCAGTCTTTTTCTAATATTGGGCCGTCAGTTAGGCTATGCCTGTTACGATTATTCTACAAAGGGTCCGCCTCATGCATTATTGATGCTTTTGTAAATGCCCGCTGTAATTAGAGTTCATTTTAATAAGAAATACCTAATTTCGTATTTTGAACTTCATTTTGCTATAGATAAGTAAAGTTTAGCGCTCTACGTACATGATTTGAGTAACGCATAACGGGACGAGCAGGAACAAAATGAAAGTGTTTTGACATAATTTTCTTCCCAGGGCACCAATAGACTTACTCTCTCCCCCACCCATTCTGTTTTATGTATTTACTCTCACTTTAGATTATTCCTGAATAAGGTTTGCATTATTTCAGCGGATATGCCAAAATCGTCTTCAAAATTTCTGTTTCCAAGAAATCTTCGGATGTTCCATGCATTAAGCACTTTTGACGGTATAAGAAATTTGGTACCGTTGCACATGTTCACAAGTAAGAAAAATAAAAAGCTAGAGAATTTATATGATATGATTGTGATATCTGTGATGATTCTAACCAGGCAAGGACGGGATCAGGGGAGCGTTTCATGAAGAGTTTTGTCGGTGAAAATCACCGACAAATGTTATAAGCTACTGAAAATCCTCGCATCTGATTGGCTGAAAGCAAATTAGTCAGTGAAAATCACCGACAAAACTCTTCATGAAACGCTCCCCAGAAATCACAATCAGGGAAGTAATGTAGTACTATTTGATACATGATACGTTATAAAACCATAATTATTCTACGAGTTTCAGTTTCAGAAAGCTGTTCGTAAAGTTACGAATGACTTTACGAACGACTTGAATATGGCAAGCCAAATGGGATTCTCAATCATTATAAATCGCTTCAGCTAAAGGTGAAATATGCAGACACAGATTAACATTACTATTGTTTACCTACATTTCAATTGCGAATTATATTTGTTGCCACAATTTAATCGAGATTATGGGAAATGCAGTTCATTTTGTTTAAGCGCCAGGAAAAACTATGGGCTTCCCAATCGTTACTTCATACTCAAGTCGTTCGTAAAGTCATGCGTAACTTTACGAACAGCTTTATGAAACACCCCCAGTATGTGTCTACAGAATTATCGAGCGGTTACTTTATAAGTACATTGGTATTTGGCACTTCATATGATGCGAAATATACATTATTTTATAGCTTTGTGACGTAAATGTTTCCATAGGAACGAAGTGTCTGAAATGAGAGAGAACGTGCTCGAAAATATTGATGTATCCACAGCAAAATTTCTTTCGCAAATTGTTGGCCTCATGCAGAGAACCTTTATTTTCAGTTCAGAAACGTTTATTACTCTTGCTTGCCAAAAAAGCGTAATTGCTGCTTCACTGTAAAATCTAACAATGGAATTTTTTCATGAAGGTTATATCAACAGCTAAAATTATATTCGCACTTTTGTCTGTAAAACGCCCACATTTCTTTAAAGAAACATTTTCGTTTCGGTGGACAGGTTTTTGTGAGTTTCCTTGGAAGCAGTGCAACATAAAAACATTGTTTTGACACCAAGAAATCGATTATGGTTTTAATTAGTTTCGACGTGTTCTGTTGTATAGATAAGTGTTGCATTGTCTAATAAAGTTCAATGTGCTTTGGAAGATACAGTGGTCTAACGGAAAGCATATAGATTTTCATATTTTCGTTTTATACTTTATTCAACAAAATTTGAGACCTGCATTTAGCTTCGTGATATTTCAAAAAGTGCAACCATATTTTTTTTTTTTTTTTGTTCCCATTACATTGCTCATAAGATTTTTTAAAATTTATCTATAGGTTATGTGCAATCCCATTCTGCCATACTTTGGCAAAGGAAACAAGTGACATATCAACCAAATCTGAGTTATTAATGTTTTCTTATTTTACATAGTGTGTTCTTCTTCCAGGCCAGATTTTATGCATAAACACTCATCCTGCTAAGAGATATGTTAGGTAAGACATGACGATATACCATTGTCAGTACAAATGACAACGCATTTTGCTCTTTTTACAGAAAATTTTACTTTAGTCACTTGCTTTTTTTGCCAAAGTATAGGGCAGCATTTTCGATCGTCCCCAGGCAGGAATTGCATGAGGGAATGGCTCTGTGTTTCAGAGCGTGACATAATACATGCAAATGAATTAAAAATGTATAGAATAGACTTTTTTTATTTATTCATTTATTTATTTATGCATCCATTCAATTTGTTTATGTTTTTATTTAATGGTTACTGGAGTCTTGGCCAAATGTCTGTACAGACTTTATTAGCACACGTAATTATGGTATTGAGGCAATCAAAATGGCGCCCAATGCACTCCGAGCATTTAGGTCATAGCCTACTCATTGAATGCCATATTTTCACGTTGCCTATCCATGGAAAAACATTCTTGTTCCAATTTGCTAATGAACATTTCTCATTACCATAATTTTTGAAGCATTTTTTTTACAGCAATCACAATAATGGCTGTAAAGCAATTAATTGACTTTCGTCCCGTGGCTTGTGCGTATCTTGTGAAAATTAGTAAGACAAAATGAAATCATTTTTAAAAAATATAATGTCAAATTATAATTCCTTTGCTGGAGCAGATTATGAATGAACACAATTTCCAAGTCCAAAACTCTTATGAAATTGGATGTGATGATAAGTTGTAAAGGTTATCTAATTTGCTAATGAACATTCCTCATTACTCATAATTTTTGCAGTAATTTTTTTTACAGCAATCAAAATAATTTTTGTAAAGCAATTAACTGACTTTCGTCCCATGGCTTGTGCGTATCTTGTGAAAATTGGTAAGACGAAATATTTTGATGAAATCATTTTTTAAAAGTATAATGTCAAATTAATTTCTTTGCCGAAGCAGATTATGAATGAACACGGTTTCCATAAAGTTGGGTGTATCAATAAGTTGTAAGTAAGTTGTTATCTATCATGATCATATACCTCGTCTCCTAGACCGTGTACCTCGAAAAAGTTCTTGGTGTTATGACAGCGTATCAGTAAAGAACTGATTTACACAAAAATGTATCCACATCGAGCTGCAGGGAAACCTCCCTAGAAAACAAAATTTGATTTATTAACAAGATGATTTTGCTAATCCACCTTCTGATATTGTATTTAGATTAGATGTAACATGATTTCCTTGAAACAAGGTTATAAGAGTTCCATCGAGTTCGTAAAACATAACATTTATAAACCGCAGGCAATATAGAATGTACGTGAAAATTATGTCATATGTTCATTGTTCAGACCAAATGCTGAAGAAAAATGGAAAGAAACTTATAAACTCTTTGAAAGAGTAGCAGCCATAGGAATTTTGTGCAGATATCAAAAACTCTTGTTCTGTTATGTTTTTCTCTTCCTGGGCTGTAATGCAAAAGGCGGGCATATTTACTTATATCGTATTTTGCCTATCGGTTCATTAGATGGAACTTTAAGTAAGATTTACATCCAGGGTTTTATGACGTCATTTTATATCAAAAAGAAATTACGAAGATCATGCTTGCGTGCGACGGGGAGATTTTGAGTACTGCGGAAAGACGCTTTTGGAAATAATGTTAGATATGTCCGCTACAAATGGAAATCTAGCGAAGAATGGGAAATCATTTCCCTCAGGAGTTGTAACAGTCACCATCTTGCACCGCAAAAACAGAGCCAAGTGCCCCCAATATACACAACGGTGCGTGACCAGAATACGAGCTTGCGAATTGAGATATGTCATAAATTATGACGGAGTACTCCGCTCTGTCTCACCTGTCACTATGGACGCGGAATCAATTCCTGTCCAGTTCTGCTTCACCAAACTCTTGCAAGAAAATCCCCTCGATTCCGATAAATGTTACCCACGCATGGTCCGAGGCAGGGCGGATGCGGCATTTTTTGAAAGGGAGCGGTAGATACACCAGAGTTACTAAAAAATTATCAATGTGTGATAGAGAGAGAGAGAGAGAGAGAGAGAGAGAGAGAGAGAGAGAGGGAGAGAGGGGGGAGGGGGAAGGGAGGAGAGAAGGGAAGGGGAGAGAAAGAGAGGGGGGGGGGGAGATTGCCGATATATTCAGGTGCCAGGTTGAACGAAATCTGGAAAGGGACATTTGGGGGCTTACTTTGGCTTTGAGGGGATGGAGGCAATGTCCTCTTGTATTTTTTTGAAAGGGAGCGGTAGATACACCAGAGTTACTAAAAAATTATCAATGTGTGATAGAGAGAGAGAGAGAGAGAGAGAGAGAGAGAGAGAGAGAGAGAGAGAGGGAGAGAGGGGGAGGGGGAAGGGAGGAGAGAAGGGAAGGGGGAGAGAAAGAGAGGGGGGGGGGGGGAGATTGCCGATATATTCAGGTGCCAGGTTGAACGAAATCTGGAAAGGGACATTTGGGGGCTTACTTTGGCTTTGAGGGGATGGAGGCAATGTCCTCTTGTATAGATTTGGGATGGATTTGGAGGGGCACAACTGGTCTGTGCCTTTGTAAACCAATCATGCATATCTCAAGAACATGCACATTCGTGCCCTCCCCTTAACCTTATTGTGTTTTGCGTTCCTTCAAATATTTTACCCAAAATGCATTTAAATTTGATAAACCTTTTGTTTAAAAATATGCCAGAAAAAAAAGTATTTGCCGGGACATCTGCTTCACTCAAATTATGTTTCTTAGTACGCCAGGGAATTGTGCTTTTCAAACTAAATCTGCACGTTCTACGAACCGAGTTTAATCTGCAGGCATGTCTTGGATGGTATACTGCAGCTAAAGCCAATTCGCCCATCGCAAAACACCTGCGCTTAACATTCAAATCGCACTTCGACGTACAGTTCATGTAAGCTCATGTGAGTTGAGTGCATGATGGGTGATGAGATAGGGCCGAATGAATTTGGGGCGAAATGATTCTTTTTCCAGACGTGTGAATAATCCGCGGGGATATTTATTGAATTACGATATTTTCATACAATCAAGAATATTGCATTGTGAGCGAGACTGAAAGAAATTGTCTAAAAATTCATGAATTTATTAGACTTATAAGATATCAACTCTCTTCAGACTTTCTCATACTTATTCATAACTCCTAAAGGGTGACATTGGCTGTTTTAAGTCTACTTCATACTGATCTGAATATAATTCATTTTCGTAATAGGAAGAAGCATAAACAAAATGAAAGTTCATTATCACTCGAAGCCAGACTGATTTTAGTTGTAGAAAATGATGAATCAATTTGCTTAATAGGATTGTTCCGCTCCCATTAAGAGATAAAATATAAGCTCATTATGACTTGAAGCTGTACTCGTTTTTTAAGGTTAGAGATTTGGTGAACCAATTTGCTTAATGCGATTAATTCATTTTTAATGTCGATCATCCCGAGTGCCGGATAAAACATTTCCAGCACGAAGCCTTTTAGCTAATAGTTTTTTATTCTTCTTTTCGAGCTAATGCTTCATTAAAATAAGATAAAATATGGTGGGGTGTGAAGTGGGTAGCACTTTTGAGCCTCGGTGGAAAACAGCTAATATGACGTATACATAATCACTAGAGATGTTTAGCTTCACCTCAGAGCCTATTTTCGTGCTGGAACTAAATTGATTGTATTCCCCATACGGTGATCAAGTGTGATGAGTAGATGAGGGAAATGTATTATCACAATTTGTTTATATAATCGTGTCACACAGGCAATATTTCGATAGCTTTGCTGTCGCTGTTGATTATGTTTCTTCTAAAGAAAGCATGCATATCGACTACTTATTGCCTTTCAACCCACATGAGACTCTTTTGTTGTTGTTTTTCCCCCATATTTTTATTAGAGATTTCACACTCGCACGCGCGTGGGCGCACACATTCAGAAGCAAGTTGATATGAACCCAAAGTCTTTTGTGAAGTATAACGTCTGACATGAACTTAAATATATAACTTTTCGGTTAAGCCTTCTCTAAGATTGTTATATTATATTTGTAAATTCAATTCTTTCTCAGTTTCTTTTTGACCCTCTTTCTCTCCTGAAATAGGTGTCAAACAGGCGCAGAATAAGTGTAAAATAGGAGGAAGCAAAATACCGGAATATTCGGTGGGAGCCGTTCATACTACCAGCAGTCCGAAGGGTATTCGTAAACATTCGTAACATTTCCGCCTGTCTCACGGATAAGTGGGTAATATGAACGGGGCTACACACAAGTTTGTAAATGCCTGTCTTTCTTGAAAGACTGTTTATAAAGTTCACCAACCACCTGAAAAAAAAAATTGTGCACGGATAGTTTGATAGTGATTTTAAACAACTTTACCAGAGATAACAGGGGTTAAAGATTAAGGAGTTTGAAGGAAGAAAATAATAACGTAAGAAAACAGTGCCCATGATCAAATTTCAGTTCGATTCCATTACTCCCTAATTTATTCTGGGTCTTACCCGCTTGCGTCGACTAGTCTACTCATAAGTCGCTTTTGTTTTATGAGACGATATTTGAACAACTGCTAGAAGCAGTTTGTAATGCATTGTTACAAATTTTATTTTCTCTACTCAAATTTTCGATTCTCCTTGGCATCTACGTCATGGGGGAAAAATGTATATATCTAATATCATTTGAAACACATATCTTGTATGCAGTTAAGTGCCATGTAACCCATAACGTACAGAATTAAAAGACCTGTTTACTCATGTATTCAAATTTATGCATGTTTCTCTCGCTTGGTTACCAACTATTCAGTTCACCCGTTGTGCATAATGATATCTGAATGGAAAGAATCCAGTTTGCATACATTATTTGTTGCTATGTCGGGAAAGCCTCGGGCAAGCTTCTTGTCAAGAGAAACCTTTGGTGATTGGTATACACTTTGAAATAAAATTTAAAGCGATTTGCAAGTCTATTGTTAACTTTGAAGATTCCTCCCTAAAAATTAAACAAAACGAATTAACAGGCGTTAAAACAGACTTCCCCTTGCCATTATAAACTTTTAAATTCGCTTTTAGGTAAGATATTGTTTGCCCCCACTTGTAAGCCCCCCCCCCAAAAAAAAAAAAAAAACACACAACAACAACAAAAACCAAAACAAAAAACAAAAACAAAAACAAAAGAGGTGACAAGCATTTTGGGTGTATGCTCTTGATATAATTCGTACTCACATTGCAGTACCTGGTGAAGAAGAAAAAAATGTTGCCAGCCACATACAAAAGCATAGTCGGGGCTTTCAAAATTGCTTGGAGCGGTCTCAAGATTGCGTGGGCATCCAGACATAAGGCAAAGGAGGCTCGGGCAGGTTAATAGAGGTTGTTGGAAAGGGAATTGTTTGGAGTGATAATATTTACGCGGTGCATCCTCCGCATGTAAATTTTAATACCAGCCCTTGTAGGATCATGCCAAACATAATCCGCTTTATAAATAAAATACGTTTAATAGCACATTGTTACGCTCCCATGTGAGGGTTTTGTGTGGGACGGGTATAGAGAGGAGGAGGGTGCATTTTTGTTCAGTGAAATTCCTTGTCTTGCGGAAAGGCAAAATGGCTGCCTTTGGCCCATGATTAATACTCTGTGGTAAAATGGATATTAATATCTATGATGAAATTAAAATAATGTTACTCTGCGATAAAAATTCAAATATTAGTCTAAGGTTAAATGAATCTATTCTCGTAGGTTAAAATTGATATAACGCAGCGCGATAAAATGGATTATATGGAGCGAGTTACAACAAGAGAATTTTCACACAAGAAAAAAAAGGATATCAGGGAGGTAGAAGAATAAACGGGCGAGGGGTAGAGAGAGAGAGAGAGAGAGAGAGAGAGAGAGAGACTGGGATGAATAGATATGAGAAGAAGAGGGAAAACAGGTGGTCAGAGGGAAGAATGGAGCGGGGCGGGGAGACAGAAAAAGATGGAAAAGGATTGTGAGAGTTTGGAGAGAGAGAGAGAGAGAGTGAAAGAGAGTAACATGTGCATGGAGAGAGAAAGAGAAAGAAAGGGTGCGAGAAATTTGCGAGGATGTGGAAGAGAACAGGGTAAAATAGAGAGGAGGGGCGGTGAAAATGAAGAGAGAGAGAGAGAGAGAGAGAGCTCTTTAAAAAAAAGTGAACGCATTCACTCTGTTAGGGGTTAATTTAAGAAAAGGGTGCATTTAGAGTGAAATAAGAGTGAATTAAGAGTAAAAATCGTGATATTCACTTTTTTTAGGGGTGACCTCAGTGATCACTAAAATTTTTTGAGCGATCACTTAGCGATCACCCCTTAAAGTGTGAATAAAGGGTAAATATCACAATTTTTACTCTTAATTCACTCTAAATTCTATCTTTTCTTAATTCATCCTTAACAGAGTGAATGCGTTCACTCCTTTTTCTTAAGAGAGAGAGAGAGAGAAAGAGAGCGAGAGAGAAAGAGAGAAGAGGAGAACGGCAAGGGGGAGCGTGTTGGAGAGGATGATAGATGCAATGAAAGGAGAGACAAATTAATGACATTGCCGGCAGCATGCAGTGGTGGTTTTCAAGATTGCTATATACAGTAACATTTACCCATCCAAGGAAAGCAACAAACATTGTCTGGTGAATTCGTGCCTCCTTGCTTTCATCCATTCGAAAGAGCAAATCAACAATGCCTCCAGCCAGAAGGCACGCATCCCTCCACTGGTAATGCAGAACGGTGATTACATTGTATGTTACATGTAACTTGAATGTATCTTGATAGAAATCTTTTGCCACATATGCTTTTTCCTCAGACGGCAATCACGAAAATATTGTACTACCAAACTTTTATTCCATAAAAATTATCATGTATCATTATGATATGATGATGAAACTTCAAATAAAAATAGATCAAATTTTATTTTTTTCTGCATAATGATTTAGTCAATATCGTTCATAGAGCATTTAGAGACATCAACTTAATCATCAAAGCATACCAAATATTTACTGAGCAATCTATTTTTTTTTTCAAGAGGGACATTATCAACATGTCTCTTCTCTTAAGAATTATATTTACATGTGACAAATCGCGTTCACTTAACATTTGGAATTCTCAAGCATAATTGCTACAATCATGACAATGGAGATATTCTATAAAACAATATATCAGATTATCCAGACAATACTCGACCTATTTCACTTGCAAATTTGAAAACATTGAGTACTGATTTATACCTTTGATATTCCCTAATGTCTGCTATAAGTCTATAATTATATTTCGTAATTCCTTATGACCTGTATGCGAGATGACAAGAGCTTGATGAGTCTTGTTAATCGAATTACGCAGGGATTAATCTAATACAGAATCAATCAGGATTGATTACAACTGCTGAATATACAGTTCTTAAAATATCCAAATTAAATTTTGAAACTCGATTCAGTCAGTAGCACATAAACTGTAGCTATTATGACAGAAAGCTTGAATGATTTATTCTGTTTTAAACATCACGTAGGCATGCTAAGTTTTATGTTCACATCGACATATTAGATGTCACATTTTTCCATTTTCCCTACTCTGTGTATCACTTCTTGTCTATTGGTGATGGCGATGATTGCCATGTTTGGGAAGTATGACAGATATTACATTTTAAGAGGAGTTTCATGAGATCAAAATGCCAGAAGTGGTCGGCAGGATTACTGCAGTTTCCATAGTTTTATCCCTTCTTTTCCATAATATTCATTAATATTCATTCACTTATTACTATAATAAAAAAATTGTGTTGAATTTGTTTTCTAAGCTTGGATTTTATATGGTACCGATTTGACACAGTAAAACATGAACATGATGAATGATGTTTTGTTTTTCATTTACTTCACATATTGAACGTTTCTTTGCAAAGATAGCTACAGGAGCTTAAATAAATGTTACCCCCCCCCCCCCCTGAATTAAGTGCCTCCTCAGGTACTGAATCCATGTCTTAGAGATGTGTACTTGTGGGTCTTTGCAGACGTGTATAAGGCAAATGAGATTTGGGAACTGGGACCGATGTCTGAAGTCATCATCCGAAGGACGTCCGTCGGTTTCGAACCGCTTCTTATCAGAATCAGTTTATAGGCGAAGACAGAGAGCTGACAGCAGACGTTACCGCTGAACCAACTCCTGCTCGTAACGCTATTGTGTGCTGATGTGAATGATCGATTGATTTACTTCCGTTTCAGTAAATGTGAACATCATAAGCACGTACAAAGTATGTAGGAATTTAAAAAAATAACATAAAACAACGTAGTAATATTTGTGGAGAACAGAACGATTAATTTACAGATCAATATTGACCTAACTTTGAACAATGAAAAGGAGGGATATGCTGAAGAAACAATGCATGTAAGGTGCATGCCTCTGAAACTGATTATGGTATTTGATATAGTACTGTTGGCGATTCTACTTAAAGTGTTCGCAGATGTATAACGAAAGTTATTTGAAATGAGGTAAATGGTAAACGGTATTCACGGAACCCTCGCCAGTAATCTCCCTTCCAAATAAAACGTCATCATCGCGCACAAAATCATGCTTAGAGTTATTAATGTACATGTTATGTAAAGACTCACGGCGTCGCAACTATCATCGTCTCACGCCATTGGCCACTTTCACTTGTCACGTGACAGACGCCGGCAAAGCCGTTTGATTAACGTTATTCGAATATTATGCGAATCCTCCATTCCCCTCTCTACTTAAAAATAAACACTGAAAGAGAATTCCTCCATCAAAAGTCTTCATGAGTATAACTGCTAATTGCCTGGATTTCGCAGTATACGAGAGCGACTTCCAGTTCACCAAATGGCCCTTCGAAATCGTTGACATTTTCAGTGAGTCCTCTATTTTGGGCAACGAGGTGCTCAAGGGATTCTGAGGTATCAATGTAAACTACGAAGCTCCTGTTGGTGATGTGCTCTGGCTCGGCGTAGGTCCAGACAACGAGGAGGGCAATGGCATAATGGGGATGGGGGCGTTGGATTAAATCCAAAGATGCGGGTTTGTAGACGTCTCTCTTTTTCCCACTCACTTTCCCTCTCTCTTTTTTTTCCTCTACTATATTTTCTCCCCCTTTTGGGCCATCTAAAAGGGGGTGTACGGAACTTACACCTTGTGCCCCTGATAGCTACACCACTGCTGACGTGTTTATTTTTCTCACTCTTCGCCCTCTCCATCTTCCCTGTTACAGAGTATCAGTGTTGAAAGCCACTGACTTAGCTTTTAAAAGGGGTCGAAGGTTGACTTTAGTAGCGCGAAAGAGGTATAAGGAGGTAGTCCCGCGAGGGAACGTTACACTTCGTTGTTGTTGTTTTTTTTTTGTCAACAAGAGTTGACGTTTGCAACAAGCCAACAGCAAGAGAGCTATAAAAGCAGTGGTGTATCAAGAACCCCCCCCCCCCCCCCTTTGGTACTCAAACTGCGGCGATTGATTCGGCCCTCCAAAACCATTAAGTTAATAAAATATCAAAATAGAATGAATAGGTCCATTACCATCCTAAATGAATATATTCCATTTTCTAAAAATTTCTCGCTTGCTTCACTCGCTTGCAAAATGACATTATTGTTATACCGTATCGTAGGTCTATGTGTGATTTTTTTTAAAAACATAATAATGAGAGAAATAGAATGAGAATGTTTGCATTTTCTGCATTAATAAGGAAAGCTGCTGGTGTATTGGCAGCTATACAGAGTTCATGTCGGGAAAACCCTACTACAGATGAATTAACCCGTGAAAGATTATTTGTGGTTTCTTTCATGCCAAGGATTTCCTTTTTTCAGAGCTTCTCAATGGGTTTACAACACTGAAATGATCTGAAATTTCAGACATTTCGTAATTGTAAGTTTGATTTCCCGTGTGCAGCGAGTATTATAAACGTCGAAGCCCTGATCAAACGACATTCCATTATCATTATTTCTTTTATTTGTTTATTTTTCATGTATTTGTTTATTTTTTGGTTAAGGAAGTTGTTCATCATCACAATCAAAGCCCGCGTATATGAAAGTCAATAACTAGAGCTGCTCTTTTTAGCGTTCAACGAAAATTATTGTTCTTCCACTCATTGTTCGTTTAAAGAAATCGTCCATGAGCGATGAGTATAGATCAATAACAGTTTTAACTGTACAAATCGAGAAGTGCATTTTTAATTTACTTAACAATGCTTAATGAATCGTCAGCATTGAGCACAAGGTGGAATGGTCTAATAATCACTACGATTATTTCGCATTGCTTGGTGATACAACTTTGCGATCAGACTAAAGCTTCGTCGAATATTCAGTTCCTGAAATAGTTTTAGAGTAACATTGCTCCATGGCAATATGCTGGCAAGGCATACGATATTTCTCTCGCCGTGTTTCTTTGTGGCGCAGCTTATATTACTAAGCAACGCCTGCGGTTGAGAGGATGCTTTTAATGTACTTGATCGACAGTATGGTAATGCGTATTAGTCCGAACATGCATGAATGCATCTTTTGAAAATACTTTTTGAAAAAAACGGATAAAGCGAAGGAATATGAGTGAAAATGGCGAAGTGTAGGTCGCTATTTCATGATACTTCATAATCATTTTCCATATAGAGGAAATGGCCACTGTCGTTCTGTATGAAACGTTAACGTGATCACACGTATGAAGAATGAGTCGCATCTAGACATGAAGCAGTCCGCCTGTCGTGCTTGACTAGAGTATGGTCCAACAGAATGATGATGACACCGGCGTAAATCCACTTTGAGGAGTGGGGGGGGGGGGGATGATCGACTTTTTTGCCGATTTTTTCTGTCGAACTTACACTTGTGTATAAACACACGCCCTCACCCACCTGCCGGACCCCCCCCCCCCTTACACACATTTCATTTTTTATCTTGCGAGCGAGCGAAGCAAGCGAGCCAAAAATTACCACTTTTCTGGTTTTCAATCACATTTTCAAATAGAAATTCTAAAAAATGATGAGCGAGCGAAGCGAGCGAGCCAAAAATAACCACTTTTCTGGTTTTCAATCGCATTTTCAAATGAAAATTCTAAAATATGATGGTTGTAAATGACAAATCATGAAAAATTCTATTAACTGATTAATTCAAATATCATTTCTTCTTTAAAAAGTGGGGGGGGGGGGATATTTGTACACGCCACACCCCCCCCCCCCCCCCCCCCCGATTTACGCCAATGGATGATGAAGATGATGATGATAGAGATGATAATGATAATGATAATTATGACAGTAGTGACTATTACTGGTATCCATTGCCTGTTTTTCCTCTTCCTTTATCTCATCCCCTCTTCATTTATTTCTTCGTAATGTCTCTCTCTTACCAGCGCTCTTTGTTTTCGCCTCCCTGTGTCTCTTTTCTCTCTCCGGCTCTCTCTCTCTCTCTCTCTCTCTCTCTCTCTCTCTCTCTCTCTCTCTCTCTCTCCCTCTAGCTCCGTTCTTTTCTCCTCCCTTCTCTTCATTCTTTCTCCTCTGTTTTACACATTCCTCCAACGAGAGCTCTCTCCCTCTGTCTTCCCATTCACTCTGTCCGTTCTTCTATGATTATGTGGACATGGTGGAAAGAGACCGCTTGCCCATAATGTGGAACACGCTTCATTCTGAGTTGCAACGGAGCAGATTTGACGAACAATTCTAGCATCAATATGAGCTTGTTTCCAAGATAATTTCACTTATCTTTGGTTATGAGCAAGAGGCATTTCAATTTCATGTCTGTCTGCACAGAGATGGAGTCGGACATTATAGCGTAGCCAGTCACTGGCGTAGCTAAGGGGGGAGGGCACAAGGGGGCCATGCCCCCCTGTTGATCGGCGAGCAAAAAAATAATAATCAGATGAAATAAGATAAATGAAAAAATAAAAATGAAAAAATCATCGAGTCCAATTCACATAACTTACCCCACCCCTACCCTGCGAAATGAAAGTAAAACGTAAATACGCCACTTCTCATATAATTTACCCTTAATACTGAATTTTAGTGTGCAGAAAATGCCAGTTTCATGCACTAATTTTCAAAAATCTCCCTACCGTGGGAAGGGGGATACCCCCTCCCACACTCTCGCCTTGCCCCCCCCCCCATATGCCACTTCTCACATAAATTACTCATATAAGTTATGATGTCTCATTTTGCTATTATGTTTTGATATGTTCAAAATTGAGAATGATCCTTAATGTTTGGATTGAAATCAAATTTTTGAATTTGAATTTGAATTTATAATAATTTACCCCAAATACTGAATTTTAGTGTACAGAAATTGCCATTTTCATGCACGAATTTTCAAAAATCTCTCTAGCGTGGGAGAGGGATACCCGCTCTCACACCCTCCCCCCCCCCATGAAAATTCCCTGACTACGCCAGTGTAGCCAGTAATCTCTCTTGGGGGGGGGGGGTAGGGTAGACTGGGTGGGAAGGGTAGACCTTGGTGAACATCCCTGCAAGCTCCAGAGGTAAAGAAAAAGCCTCAACGCTGCAAAATAATGAGCCATCATGATACAAATTTTTTCCCCTGAAAGTTCTTTCTTTTGACATCCATTTTAGGTTCCATGACATTTGCTCCGGCCACATTTGCTCCCATCGAAAATCTGCACGTTAAGCCAAACATAAAAACTAACCCCAAACCCAACACTAATCTTAATTCTTATCCTCACATTATTCTGAACCCAAACCCCTATCAAAACCCTAAACCTAAACCTATGGTGGCCCTGAAGTACGCTCGACAGCAGGTCATGTGCGAGGTGAATTTCGCATCCCAGGTTCTGAACTTCGCATCCGAGGTCAAGAAATTCATGACCCGTGGCGCAAACTTTGCATCCCAAGTCGTGAAATTCACGACCCGCGGTGCGAAATTCAGGACTGGGATGCAAAGTTCGCGCCACGGGTCCTTAATTTCGCACCACGGGTCGTGAATTTCACGACTTGGGATGCAAAGTTTGCACCACGGGTCATGAATTTCGCATCGCGGGTCGTGAATTTCACGACTTGGGATGCAAAGTTCAGGACCTGGGATGCGAAATTCACGTCGCACATGACCTGTTGTCGAGCGTACTTCAGGGCCACCATATAAACTTATGTCTTCGACAGGAGCAATTGTCGCAGGAGCAAATATCGTCTCACCCCATTATGAGGTAATGGGGTATCTCCCACCCCACCCACCCCACCCCCCCCCCTCTTCTGCCCCTCTCACTTTAATTGCATTCCATTTTTTCCAGAGGGAGAGTAACGTCAGATTTCCTAACTGAATATTTAGAAATGTACCAGGACGACACTACATTTCCCCTCCCCCATTCTCTGCGGTTCCGTTCGAAACTCATCTCACTATCATCTAGGCCCACCTAGAAAGTTTGTGGTTGTCCGATATTCACTGATATTTACATGATTAGGGCCCAGCCTAAATTTAGAAAGCGTCTGGCAAAACAATTTTAATCTGCTTTACCCAGAGCATTTACGCACTTATACATAAACTGTATTATTCCTATACATATCGAATTAGAGGGACGACCGACTGACTGGAAATAAAATCCCAATACTTGTCGACATAATCTTGCGTGTATCTTCATTTTTGTTAAGCACCGAAATGAATATGTAAATAAAGAAATGTTGATGAATATTGGATTTTGGGGCTGAGTTGGTAATGTGATGAAACCTTTCCTGTAGATTACAGCAACACGATAACTCTCCAGAGTGCTAAGAACGTTGGCTATAATCCTTAAGTCGGCCTGTGAAGGATTGTAATCTAGGATTTGTTTTTCAGCAGGTGGACGAGATTATTTTGACATTATTGATCCCCTTTTTATTTTATTACCACCATGCTAACCATGGGCGGAAATCCGGAGGGACGCGCCCCCATCCTCACGATTTCTGGGCGATATCCCCCCCCCCCCCACGTAGTTTTATGTTTTACTCGACAGAGCGCATTTTGGGGGTGAAAAAGCCCTCCACTTTTTTTTTTTTTTTTTTTTTTTGCTTGTTACAGAATATCCCACCTTTTCCCTTCCTAAATTCCTTCATTGCCATGATTGCACTAACTCTTTCGTCATCATCTGTCACCGCCTGATACTCCTATTATGCAATAATCCTAGTTTTTACGTACTTTTTCTAAATCTATTTTATTCACTAAAAACCTTTTCATACCTCATAACAGCTCTTTGAAATAAAATTATAATGTATATCCTTTGATCATTTGCTATTCAGGATGGCACCACACTATGCACATCTACGTCATTGACGGAGGCCCTTCAAGATATCGGTAAGTGGATTTATAATCTTTCTCAAATATAGATCTTTGATATGGTTATGTAGATCAAGACCCTCTCCTTTAAAAGATTCGAGATGGATTCGAATTGATCGTAACTTGAAATCGATCGCAACTGTGTACTAAGAAAACAGGAGTCGAGATTGATTTCATTTTGCGATCAACTGAAATTGATTGTAACCCTGTCATGCCTGTCACTATAGGAGATGTCGTAATCGTGTGGTTTAAGGAGCTTGTCTGGAGATGCGAGAATCGGGGGTTCGATCCAGGCCCGGCACTTATGCCCTTGTGCAAGGCATGTAATCTCCATTGCTCTTTTATCGTACATTGAACAAACTATCGTGAACTAGGCACTTGATACTACCGTGTGTATGTGTGTGTGTTTAAAAAATGAAAGGTATAGAGTTGCAAGGATGTCAAATTTCGATTGATTGCAAATGGTATGCAATTTGTACATGAAGCAATCGAGAATGCCCTAAAGAGATTGGAGTTTGGAAGGACTCGCGATTGAGTGAGATCAATCGCAACTCTTATTATGCATGGCAGGACCATCCAATAATGTTTATATACATCTTCATACGTCATTAATATATACTCTACTGCTCTATAAACAAACTAATCAAATTTGATTAGGATCCAATTCAACCGGGGACTTACTAGGTTTCTATTCAAATTTTGAACAGATTCTATTCACTTTAATAGATTCTATTCATTTTTCGTTAGATTTCGTACTATTCTGAACAGAATCTATTAAAAATGAAAATAATCCATTCAAAATTTGAAAAAAAAACTTAATTAAGTCCCCGGTTGATTTGAATCTTAATCAGATTTGATAAATTTGTTTTTAGACAAGCTTATTTGCTTGTACATTTATGATGTTTACCATTTACATGGATTCGAGTTATCAGATCTACAAAATTTGTTTTGAATGAACAAAGTATTTTCATGCTTTCTCAAATGGCTATAAACAAGTCTTGTTTTGATAAGAAAGCTTTTTGATACCTACGGTAGATCGATAAAACTTGTCTTTGAAAAAAAAAAGGCGGGGGGGGGATTACCCATTATTAGAACGTAATATGGGATTATCAGAATATGTAGGATATATTTTGAACTACATTTGCCAGTACCTGACACAGGGAAGGTAATTCCTAAAAAACAGTGAAATCAAATACTCTACGAGTTTTTTTTAAGAGTTGGATTAAAGTTTTTTATGGCCTTGTACAGCATCCTAAATGTCTTAATTTTTCGTTATTTACCATGACGTTTTATTCTCGGTAACGGGAAAAGCATGGCATGCATAGTTAATCTAAACGTTATTATTCATTTACTGGATGCGAGTTGCAAATAGTTACAAACATTTAGAGTAATAACGCACGTTTGGAGAAAAAAAAATTAGAACGTACACTTTAAACGGGGACCCAATTGTCTTTTAAACGGATGTAATTCCCTCGAAAATTGGCTTACAAGAATGGAAGAAAACTGGGCAATAACCACTGATAACGATAACGGTGAATAAAATCAAGAAGAATGCTTTGTGTTCATTCCTTCATTTCCACATCTCTGTCTCACGAAGAGTCAAGAATTTTCAGTTCATTTTCTTGCAGTTCATATTTTGTTTCCAACCAGTCCATTAGTGTGTCAGGCAGGCGAGCAAATTACAGCGTTGCCAGGGATATTCCCGCCAAACAGCACCTTGCACGATCAATATCGCAGCACATAGTGATCGATACTGTTTTTCACACTTTCTGTTGCCTCTGACAACATAGATCCCCAAGACTGTAATAGGTGCTGCACCAATGGGGGATTCAAGGAGGGCATTGGATTCCCCTTTGAAACCAAATTGGCATACTTGAAGTACTTGTACTCATATTTCTACAAAACTTTTTACCTAAAATGTCACAATCTATCTTCTTTTTAAAAAATTCAAATAGTGCTCCTCCCCATTCACAAAGAGCCGTTATACGCCCCACTATAGCTGCTGCACCACTGCGAGATTTAATGGGTGCAACCCAGGGGCGTAACAGGTACCTGTTATCAGGGGGGGCAGAGCCCAAAATTTCCCGGTAACTAGTCTATGTCTAGAATCTGTGGCGTAGCTAGGACTGCATTTTAGGAGGACGGTAGTGCTTCACCGGCGTAAATCCAATTTGAGGAGTGGGGGATGAAAAACTTTTTTTAATGATTTTTTTCCTTTCACACACATTTTGATATCTATTTTTGCGAGCGAGCGAAGCGAGCGAGCCAAAAATAACCACTTTTCTCGATTTTAATCGCATTTTCGGATGGAAATCCTAAGATTTTGACGAGCGAGCGAAGCGAGCAAGCCAAAAATAACTACTTTTTTGTTTTCAATAGCATTTTCACATAGAAATTCTAAAATATGATGGTTGTTATTCAGAATTTTTACTAACTGATTAATTAAAATAGATTTTCTTCCTTAAAAAGTGTGTCTGCATAGGGGGAAATTTGTACACACCATCCCCCCCCCTCCCCCAAGTGGGGTTGATAGATTCCCCACCTCCCGGAATTTACGCCAATGTAGTGCTTCCTAGAGGGGAGGGTGCAGGGAGGGGGGAGTTTCCCCCCTCCTGCGCGAAGCGCGGAAGCTCCGACGTTTCTTTGAATGGTTAGTTGTCGGTAATTAAGTCTATCTTCTGCGGCGTAACTAGGATTTCATTTTAGGAGGACGGAGCTCCCTAGGGGGGAAGGGTGCAGGGAGGGGGAGTTTCCCCCCTCGCGCGCAAAGCTCCGACGTTTTTTCGCTGTCATTTCCCGCTCTTCTTACGCTTTCTGCCTGTTATGGGGGGGGGGGGGGGGGGGGGGGGAGGGCATACGCATAGCCAAAAATTTCCCGGTAATTAAGTCTAGAATCAGTGGTGTAGCTAGGATTTTATTTTAGGAGGACGATAGTGCAAAGCGCGCTCCCTAGGCATGCTAGATGGAGGGTGCAGGGATGTTGATTTCCCCTCCCGCGCGAAGCGCGGAAGCTCTGACGTTTCTATGAATTGTTCGTGGACTGTTCCAGGTCTCTTACATTCTCTGCCTGTTATCGGGGGGGGGGGGGGGGGGCGCAGAGCCAAAAATTTCCCGGTATCTAAGTCTAGAAATAGAATATACGGAGGTGAGCCCGCACCGCGTTGTTTGTTGCGAAGCCCTTAGCGGGTGGGGCCCAGGGTTCTGGCTTAGGGCCCATGATGGGGGTCTACAGGGAAAGCCACTGCGGGGGTCCGGGGAGTTGAGCACCCGGAAGCTCCGGGGTTTTGGTACTAAATTATCCCTCATTTCTTTTGTTTCCCTTTGCTTTTTTCTTTTTCCCCCTTTCCCTCTTTTTCCTCTCTCTCTTCTTCTTTCTCCCCTTTCTCCTTTTCTCTTTCCCGTTCTCCTTCTTCCTTTCCCTTTCTCCTTTCTTTCCCTTTCTTCTTCTTCTCCTTCTTTCTTTTCCTTTCTTCTTCTTCCTTTCCCTTTCTCCCTTCCTTTTCCTTCCTTTCCCTCCCTTTCATTTTTTCCCGGTGGTTTGGTGGATTTTTCCCGCTGAAATCCTTCAGGGGGGGCAGAGTGCCCCCCTGCCCCCCCGGCTGTTACGCCACTGGTGCAACCGGCTTCCATTTTTTAAAACCAAAGTGTCAGTGTTTATTCAGTTGGTCACATTATGACATGAATAGTGCCAGGGCGTAATCAAGTCTGAAGAATGATCTTGAGCTGCTACATTTGAAAATGAGTTTTTCATAAATTAACCTTCGTAGTGAATCAAACACAGCCCGGGAGGGTGATCTTCAGCGTTTATCTTTTTTTTCTTCACCCTCTTCTCTCTTTCCTCCTTTATCTCTACGCCAAGATTCCGATGATGTGCATTACTGATTTTTAAGAAAAATGAATTCGAGAGGGTTTTTATGACTTTTTTACATCCGATTTCCTTTCAGTGTTTCCTTTTTACCATCTTAAAACCGAGTCGTAGAAGATTTGCTTTATAATCTATTTAAATATATGGAATTTAATTCAGTTCAGTTCAATTCGTTTATTTCCATCAATAGTTAAAAATACATAGATACATCATAAAAAGTATAAAAGCACAAGATAGAGGAGACAGCAAGAAAAGCAAAAAATCTTTCTAAACAGCTGCTCATTTTACACCCATTTACGTAGTAATAGTGTGTGGAATTACAAACAATTTTTCCTCCGTATTATATTCTTGGCTATAAATTACCTGTTTTTCATCTCTTAATTAAAAACACTGATACTAACTAACGTCATGATCATTTCTCCTTCACTTAGTTTCTCCTTAACCGATTATCAACTTGGTTTGCCATGCAGTAATTCTATCAGCTCACAATCAAGACATCTCATTTCCACTTCAGACTCCACAAATTGGCCGCAGCCGGGTGTGAAATAATCCAGACGGCGTTGTGTAATAATATTAGCCTTTGTTTTTCCCCTCCCCAGTCGGTTTCAGCCCACTGATCAACCAGGACGCCGTCACGCATATGGCGCTCTACGGATGTCCCGATCAAGCGGCTAGCAAGCAAGACTACTGGTAATTTCGAATGAAAGATTTGCTTCTTTATCCCATCTACATTAATCACACTTGTAAATGAAGTACGTTTCCTTGAATTAGGGCAAGCATACTTGTTTTCAATCTCCCTTTTAAATGAAATTGCCTCGTTTGTTTGAAGGAAACCACTACAGGCTATATTATATGACGGTGCATACACACCAATTATTTAATAATTCAACAATAGCACTCACACTTTTCAAGTGATGTACATTTCTTTCAAGTTGACATATTGCACATATAAGATCAAAAGGTTATAGCATATTGTGCATGTTTAGAATCACGTTGATTTGTAAAAAAGACAAAGCAGGACAAAAGAGACGAAGAAGACGACGACGAAGAAGAAGAAGAAGAAGAAGAAGAAGATGAAGAAGACGAAGAAGGAAGAAGAAGAAGAAAAGGAAGAAATGAAGATGAAGGTAAAGAAAAAGAAGAAGAAGAAGCAGCAGCTGAAGAAGACAAACATAAAGGAAACAAAAGGATCACCATGAAACGCCGGACGGAATTGGGGGACGGTAACAAACCCGCCGAGTGGATCATATCCGCTGCCACATCAAGACTGATCTAGGGTAGATTGAGACGTATTATTTTAAGTTCGATAATCATCTTGTCCTGGATTGACTTGGCTATCTCTGTGGGAATATTACTTGACCGGGTTGTTGTTTCGTGGTAAAAACACAGACGCAAACGCTTGACCGACCATGTATAAGGTTTCTTAGAGGCGACGGTTTGGACAATCTGTTTGTGAGGGACATATTTGTGTATGTCAAGGACTCAAGGCAGTACTGTTTGGCTGAAAACAAAAACAAAAACATGTTATTGAAATACAAGTTATTATGATAACATTGATTTGAAGCTGCTACAAAATTATTCGTGTAGTTTATGTCGATATCTATGATTTAGTCTTGCAGTTTTCCAGTGCTTAGAAAGGTTGATGAAAATCAACTACTGCAGTAAAATATTAAACATTAAATTTCGTGCATGATTTTATTTGCGTTCTATCAAAACATATTGATAAATTCGTCAAAGTACCTTTTTAAGATTTCAGCTATTTAATGACTTTTAAGACTATATGTCAACATGGAGATAATACCTTCTTATTTCGGGTTAAAAGTGGAGCTTCACTTAATTGATTTAATATGCATGGACATATTATTTTATCAGGACTCTTTCTCTCTCTCTCTCTTTCTCTCTCTTTCGAAAGCTTTTTTTTTTTTAAGAAAAAGAATTGTGACAAGCCCTTGACGAGAAAGATGATGTTTATTGATAAATATCTGTAAAAAAATGAATGTATCGTTTTTCTTTTCAAACAGGTCATGCAATACTAAGAACACGAGTGGTATATGTCTTGGGCCATTAGCTCTTATGTTCGAATGGTCACGTGACAGGTGTGACAATTACCTCGCCCAAGGAGATGCTATAACCGTTGGTGGCGCATTTATGCACAATGTGGTGTTGATGGTGCAATACAAGAAGGGTAGGTGATGTGGAACTTTATCCATTACACAACTCGAGATAAAAACTATACCAATACAAAGTAAAGATTTTTTTTGGGGGGGGGGGATATATAATTATGTTAAAAGAGCCTTCTATCTAACGCTGACTATTGCACTATATGTACACAGATTTAATATCGTTCACAATGACTGTTTTGAAAAAAAATTACAAATAGTTTTCCAAAAACCTAGATATTTTCTTATAAACAATCTCATATCGAATCCTATGGGACACTAACTGCGCGTGCTTTCCGCGCGTGTCTACCACTCTATGGAAATACCATTGGAAATGTCATGTTTTTTAAACGATTTTGTCATTCCTGAAAAAAGTTCCCAATTTTATCCTTAGTTCCCATGATATAATGCTGATGATATCATATTATTTCCATTAAATAATTGAAATTTTTGCAAAGATGTTAACTGCATTCGCGTTTTGGGGTCAAAAACATCCCTTTCATATCAAAAATAGGATGAAATTCAACGTAAAATCCTACTTTATGTCACCACAAACGATTTCCCACTCTTCCAATTTCGCTTGATGGTATCGTACAGCTTAGTTCCCATGAGTCATTGTGCAGTTTTTTCTAAGCTTTACGATGATGTAAGAATGATGTTCATTGGTCAAACTTTGCGTTCGCGTTTTAGCTTTAAATAAACATGTGTCAGACCACAAGCCAATGGCAAGAGTTGTCATATTCGGGCCGGGCGCGTACTGTACCTAATATACATATCACCCTATGCATCACTTGCATGGCGCGGCGACCGGGCCCGGGCGCCGGCACACTATGCTGCGCTTGCCTAGCGCTGGCTGCAAAATGCAGTGCACTATGCCAAAGATGCCTAGGCCTAGCCTATGTACCGTATGTTGCTGTCGAGCTGAGCTGACTGTTTGATCGCCGGCCACGGCACCTCATGATGCAAGGCATTTAATCAACTGTGCTCTTTTATCCTACATTCAAATAATTGGAAATGCTATAAGAATTCTTGGTAACTATGTGTGCACTTGTTTAAAAATAGATGATGAAGATGATGTGTGTTTGTGCGTGTCTCATAAGCAGGTTCCACTCAATACACAAACCATATATAGGCATAAATACATGCACACGTATCCACACAACACACACACACCCCAACACAAATACACTCTTGACCCCTGTTAAATAGAGCATTCCCACGGAGAGTAGAAAAGACAGCGCAGTGCATGCAGCGCAGCAGGCAGGGGCCACGGCCGCCGTTCCCTAGCGTACATATAGCCCTAGCGCTAGCCGGGCTCGCAGCCGGGCTGCGCTTGTGCGACTGTGCGCGCACCGCTGAGCATTGGCGCGCGCAAGGGGTCCAAAAGGCGTAAAAGGACTTGATATGCGTCAGTACAAATAAAGAGATCCTGAATTTTACTAAACATGCATCGACTAAATAACGCCTTTATCATGGTTGTGGGTATGATTAATGTTGTAAAATTTGGATAATTCAAATTGTCCAAGGAATTTTTTATTTGTTGTCTGAGATTTGTTCAGTATCATGATTACGGCTAGAATATTTGCATTGCTTGTTAGAATTTTTGTTCTTTTTTTTTCTTTGTCTGTGATCATAGTCCACGTCATTACGCTATATGTTATAAATATGGCAACTTCTCTTTTTTTATTCATGAAAGAATTTTTTCTATATTTGCAATGTTGTATACTGTTCTAACTGTATTCTCACACTTAGAAAATCCTCAAAATAATCGTCGAAATATCATCTCTTCTTCTTCCGTAGGTGGTTTTGAAGACGACTCCGGCTTGGCACTTAAGATTATGCCCTCCAGGTACGTACAATCCGGATTGAATTTCAATTATTATTCTGATAAATAAAGGGTGAGATGAATGAATTATCTCGTGGAAAAGTACCATAGCCTTAAGAGAAAGTTGGTGTTAATTCTGTATATCATGTTTCATCTCGTAAGCTTCTTTCTGTTTCTAATAAAGTGGACTTTAAATAGTTTTTTTTTATCCTTCTAGAAGTTTTTGCAAAGCAATTTCCGCAAACGAGCAGTTTCAGTCATTTCTTTTTATATACAAGGAAAAATATCGTACTGTTTGCTGCCCCCACAAAAATAAAGTACAAGAATAGCTCACATTTGTTGTATCAAGAAAAAATGCATGGCAATCTGAATTTCTAAGGCCACTTAACGTCATACTTTTGCCATAATTCAGATGTTTGTAATAATTAATAATTTTTGCAAAGCAATTTCCGCCAACGAGCAATTTCAGTCATTTCTTTTTATATACAAGGAAAAATATCGTACTGTTTGCTTCCCCCACAAAAATAAAGTACAAATATAGCTCACAGTTGTTGTATCAAGAAAAAATGCTTGACAGTCTCAAATGCTAAGGGCCATTTAACGTCATACTTTTGTCATAATTCAGATGTTTGTAATAATTGATTAGCAAATGACAAGATCTCTTATCAGACAAGTGTAAGAACCTTCAGTCAAATTCAGTCAAAATATTCATTGAACAAGTTGAACAAGTTAACACTGCCAAGTGGTAATCATTTTCCCCTTGAAGCTAGTGGACACTTCAGAACAGCTTTTATTCAGTTTTATTTCTGTGTGAAGAAGTACACAAAGCTTTTGCTGTAGGTACTTAATGTACATTTCATTCACATTATGTTTTGAACATTGCTCACTAAACGACAAAACCTTTCTCCTAAGTCCAGTTTACATATAATTCAAACAATTGAAAAGGGCAGTATTTTATTGAAAAGAAAGTTATTTTGTTTTGTTTTTCTCTTTCTGGAACGACATTGATATATAACGGGTAGTGTAATGACTCTCTCACACCTCGAAGCCTTCAACCATTTCTTGACAGGATTATGTTTATGTCACAGAATTAGAAAATTCTTCACATATCAGTGGATGGTTGTTTATACGGTATTACTCAATACATGTGGATAAGAAAGAGAAACCCAGTAAACAAATATCTATTCAAATGTGAATACAATCTATTCAAATCTGAATAGAAAAAACCTACTGGGAACACTTACGAAAATATCATTTGTAATAAAAGTGTTTGTAAAAAATTGGCGTCAATTTTAATTCACCTACATCTATCAAATCCTAGTCTAATTGATGGGTGCTTTCTAGGATAAAAATTGTTGATTAGCTGTTAATGTATTAAAAATGTTCACTAGAGTGAAGAAATGGGTGTTTTTGTCAGGACTGGGAGAAGGAGAAGGCGTTAGATCGAAAAGGACTTATATATAGCAAAATTTTAAGAAATCAAACAATACTTTCCTTTCTGAAATAAACAGTGATGGAGATAAAGGAGTCATCAAGGCGGTCGAATACTACTCAGAGGCTCTCAAAAACCCGAACTGCCAGTCAGAATCTTCCTCATCCTCCAAATCGGACGAACTCGATAACGAGGTCGCCTTAAGCAGCAGTTCTTCGCTGGCCGTCGAGGAGCAGATCGGGAGCGAGTATTCCGCCATCGACTACCTCCCATCGATCCTGCAGGCGAACTCGGAGTGGATGAGTAGCAGTGAACCACGGCTGGACTACGGCGTTGATGGCTCATACCCGCAGTCGTCGTACATGTATGGGGACGAGTCGTACTTCGACAATGCACTCAACGAGGAGTCGGTCTATCAGAGCTCTGAATGGACCATGAGGCTTCAGGTTCGTCGAATGCTCTCCTTCTGAAGGACGAAAAGAAGTTTGTGAAAACTTACCGAAAAGGAAAACAAGAAAAGAGAATATCTCGAAATTTAGGTTATTCTTGAACCATGAACCAAACATCACAAAACATGACGGCCTTGGACAGTTACGAATGTATGTAATTTTTCAATAATTTCTCACAAAGAAGAATGCTTTACTTTTAAAAAAAAAAAAGGGGGGGGGGGTATATTCCTCACCAAGATGTGCTTCAAGTTCATTTGTTCAAATCCACAATGTCTGTTATTGTAGTTACAAATCAAGCATGCCCGAAAGGGTCTAAGTGCAGTTTTTAAAGTAGGCCCCATACTAATGTATATTTGACTCAATCACCATGTCATTCGTGCTCCATTATTTATTCAGGACCTGTGGGATTCAGCCAGCGCCTTAGCGTATGGGATGGTTCTACGTGGATGGTGGCCACGCGATGACGACCAAGTGATCGGCCAGGTAGCCGGAATCGCCACCGACTCAACAGGACAACTATCCCTCATACACCGCGGCGGTAGGCGGTGGGAGAACGGGTAAGAAACAAGTTTTATTGTTTCATCAAGATTTAGGGCAAACCTTACTAAGACTACGCCCCCTTTTTGAAATTTGCATACCCCCAATGTTTAGAAATTGTATCCCCCTGGATTTAGTTTTAGAAGTGGAGTATATTTTGAAGTAGTTGACTGCATGCAACCCAAAGTAGAATTGTATTGTAAATTAAATTTAAAAATCAAAATTATACCAGTTAACTTATATTTTTATGAACTATTTCTCTTTTGTCAGTATTTATATTGCAACAACTCCATAAAATTTCAATTGATAATGATTCAGTTAGCTTCCTATTGTTTGGCAATTCCTTTGAAATTGGTTTTTAGTACAGATAGTAAATTAGAAAAACGTTTTAACTGTGTAAGCTACCTTATAAAAAAGGATATAATGCTTTATATTCCTATTTTGCTTTTGATTTTTTTCTTTTAGTGACTTTGACGATGAAGACAAATTTCTGTTGGACACTCCGATTTCAGATGAACTTATTTTGACCCTTGACCCGGCAACAGGCAATGTACTCAACTCATGGGGAAGTGATCTGTAAGTTGATATACTCCTCAAAAATAGTCTTCTGTTTTGTTTTCTTGAATAGGGATCTACTGAAGATATGAACGTGTTTATTTTCAACGCTTTTGTAATTTGAAACTTGATATTTGTTTCATGACTTTTCAAATAGCGTTATTCTTTTCAATGCATCACTTTTTGTAAAAACGGGTTGCTGGAATACATTATAATTTTCTGCATACAAGCATGCGGTCTGTGAAAATGTTCCAGCATTCGGCAAAAACGCAGAAAGCCTAACATACACACTTTTGTATCAGAAATGTCAATCTAGCGAGCTATAATGAAAAAAAAATGGTTATGATATTTTTTATAAAGAATAATTTATGAAATTGTGAAATGACGAGGAATTCACGTTCCTGACACTTGAATGACAGTGATGATGTCCTCATTATATCTACAAGAAGAGTTTGTTTGCAAAAGGGGTTAAATCCACTTTACAGAGAAAAACGCATTTATTTGCCAGATTTTGTACAGGCGTTTATGGAAAAGTGCATTTTTTCATGAGTGCTCTGAAAATTTAGCTTATACTTTTTTCTTAAGACTAAACGCTGGAAGTAAACGCTTTTCGCAAACAAACTGTTCACAGTAAATGCTCCCCATCCTCATTTAAAAAATCATCTCATAAAGACATTAATTATTGGTATTTTTTCATGCTTTCCGATTGCAGATGTATATATCTGTTTTTCAACAGTCGTACTTTTACAGACAGATATATTTCATTCAGGGATAGAAATCTTACTATGACTGACTGATTGCAGTCCAGGGCCCCGTTTCATAAAACTTGTTATCAGTAACGACTGCAACATTTCTATGACAAATTTGCTCTCAGTCAATAAAATGTAAGGATTTCAATAGCTAAACAGTTATTGCAACTTGTTACTGATAACAAATTATATGAAACGGGGCCCAGGTTCAAAACCAATATTTCAATGATCACTTAAAAATCGAAACTGTTTTTTTTTCCTTCGTTCCCTGCAGATTCTACATGCCGCATGGTCTGTACATCGATCATGAGGACAACATGTGGATCACAGATGTGGCCTTACACCAGGTCTTCAAGTTCCCACCAGGAGCCCAGGAACCAGTCATGACCCTGGGCAAAAAGTTCGAACCCGGTCAAGACTGGGAACACTTCTGCAAGCCAGCTGATGTGGCTGTCGACAGCAGAACAGGCGATTTCTACGTCGCCGACGGGTATGGAATAAGGATTTTTCCAAATTAAACTTGAAGTTAATTTCTGACGAATGTAGCTTTATTTTAAGAACAAAAGGTTATTCACAGGAATAATGAAAGTACACTTCTAATCCATCATTTTATTCCACATTGTATTATCTTCGAGACCAGTTATCATGTCTAATTTGCAGTCATAATAAAACACGCCGGTATCTGTATAATCTTATATACAAACAAAGATCTATGTATAACCCATGTGTACTTGGCCTCTTTTTCTAGAGAATGAATGCTCTGTGTGGCCCGATGTAGGACGTGATACAATTGCAATGCTATCAATTTTTACATAAAGAATTAAATATCTTGTGTGTAGACTGGTATTTGCTAGGTCTTGATACTCAATGCATGTTTTATATCACCACTGCATTGTCACTTGAACTTTTGCATTTAAATCAGCCGATTTGAATAAGTCTATTACTTACACTGAATTGAGTCCCGTCACGTCACATAAAGGTTTTTATATTCTTCCGATCCAAAATATTTTTTGCTAAGACTGAAACCGATGAACAACCACCATCTTATTTGCTGTTTCCAAATGTTGTTTCAATGTGATACAGATACTGCAACAGTCGCATTCTTAAGTTCAGCTCCAATGGAACAGCACTAATGGAAATTACAGCAGGCATGATTCCCGGAGGTGAGTCATTCTGGATGATTTCCAGGAAAAGGAGATGGTAATTTGTTTCTGTGATACGATCGTTTAAGGTTTGCCTGAATGCATTTTAACTACTAAAGAAATTAGCGTAAGGCTGCTGGAATTGAGGCCACGTTGTAAAGTTGCATTTTTCATAGAGGAAAAAAGTAATAGCACTCTTAATGTTTTTCTTAAATTTTGATTGACTTTGCAACAATTAATGAATAATTATCTTCTTTTTACCTAAGTGAGACTAATGGTCTTAAATCTCATTTAAGGGAGTCGATAGTTTACTTGGGCATTGACTTTGTGATGAGCTTAATTAGGAATCCTTCTGACAAAACTTCTGCTCTATCACTCGGCTTCTCGTTATTACCTTACTAAGAAACAATGAATAATGCTTATTGCGCCCTTAAAATTTGTTTTTAATTCGACCAGTTATGTAATACCATGCACAGTCCGATAGTTCAATTAACGGACACCGTACGATAACGGACGACTTGGCAACAGATTTGTTTACTAATGTATTCAAATTTATGCACTTTTCTCTCCAGAATCCATAGTTATAAACAGTTCAGTTCACCTGTTATGAAAAATGCTTCTGAATAGAAGGGAACCAGCTTGCATACATTAGTCGTTGCTATGTCGGGCAAGCGTGTGGCAAGCTTCTTAGCTGTCAAGGGAAACTTTTGTTAAATAACTATGCATAAAATTAGTAAACAGGGGATTGTTTCATGAAGAATCTTTTCTTGATTTTCACTGACAACCGTTATAAGCTACTCAAATCCTTGCATCTGATTGGCTGAGAGCAGATTTGTCGGTGAAAATCACTGACACTGACAAGACTCTTCATGAAACGCTACCTATGTCTATTAAAGACTGTTAGTCTCTCCATTGTGCCAGGGATATGACTCTCCTAAAGACTGCATAGTCATTCATTTAAGCTGTTCAAAATTTCCACCAAATCCCAATGACAAATCAATTTTCATGCTGGAAAAGTCTGCTCCCCGTAGAGACGAAGTTAATATTCTTTAAACTTGAAAACAAATTTAAAGGAAAGCGATAAGCATAATTCATTAACTTAAGAAGCAATGAATAATGCTTAAGACTTGTTTTTAAGTCGACCAGTTCAGTCTGATAGCTCAATTATAAACCGACACCAAACTATAATGGACATCTTGGCCACAGAATATGATAATTTTCTGTTTGATATGTTGTCAAACTGGTGTTAGTCTCTCCATTGCGACAAGGATATGACTTTCTTAAAGACTGCAAAGTCATTCATTTAAGCTGTTTAAGATTTCCACCGAATGCCAATGTCAAATTTTGTTTTTGCTTAATTTTTAGGAAAAATTTGATTGACTTTACCCAATAATCGCTAAACTCTTCCTCTCTTCCAGCATACCTCCCCGAGTGGTCTCCACTAAGATCACTACGGATACCTCACAGTCTGGCCCTCATCGAGTCACGTGACATCATCTGTGTTGCCGATCGTGAGAATGCCCGGATTCAGTGTTTCAATCTGACCAATGGGGTGCTAGAACGGCAGATTGCTTCACCCATGTTCGGAGAGCAACTCTTCGCCATTTCCTACAACAGTGAACAAGGTACCAGCCTTATAGCTGCCTCTGAAAAAAAAAAGAAAAATAAACAACTCTTTTTTTCTTTTTTTTTTAAACTGCATTTTATTTTATTTATCAGAATGTTAATTGAAATTCACTCCGGATTGTGCATACCAGGAGGGCTTACTTTCTGTAACCAAAAAAACATTTTTCATAAATATTTTCACAAGTATTGCTGCATTCTTTCCTATTTCATTATTTATTCGTCATCATAATTTTCAATGGCGGAACTTTTAAATCTGTATGATGACATCATAATCATGCGGTCTTGTTATGAATTCATCATCTTAATGAATTCAAATCTTACTGTCAAAACGTCTAGAGATTGACCTTTATAAACGCGTACTAATGTCTGGTTCATTTCAAAATTTTACTGATATTCCTGCCTTCATTCAAGGAACAGGCCATTTTTTCATTGTTTCCCTACAATTTTAAGATGCATTTTAGACATCGTGAATTAAAGTACTAAGTTAAAGGGATATCGTAATTTATTTCACTTCCACCAACTGCCAATTCATGAAAATAAGGGAATTTAATCTTACCTTTGAATAACGCTGAATATTATTTCGGCTGTGAGCAGAATGTACCTATAGACATGACAGAGGTAGTTCAATCTAACAAGATGATAAATTACCTTCCCGCCTTCTTCATTTCCAGATGTACTGTACACAGTAAATGGACCCAATGAAGAAGTAGGAGCACCACCCCTCGCATTCACTGTAGATCTGGAAACAGGCGAAATCTTGAGCACGTGGGACCCATATCCTAAGGTATGTATTCCCCATTTCCTCATTACTGTCCCGCAAAGCACATTCAATTTGCTCAATTTGTGAAATTCGTTAAAAACTATGCCATTTTGATTTTGAATAATATGGGAACCCAAGATTATATCGATTGTAAAATCATGCCTGCTCCCTGTGATGCGTTCATTTTGTGCCTTCGTTTGAACAAGATTTTGTTTTAAATATTCTCATCAATACCCTTTCCCTAGGACACGTAACAGAAGTGCATTACTTTTGAATGATATTTTTAATTTCATCAAAAAGGATCTCAGCTATACAGTCAAAATATATATTTAAAATATTTTGTTGGCATCGTAAGCTTTTGCTTTCGTGTGATATAATCGGAAATTCCAGGAACACGGGATCCGTTCCTGATGTATCAGCATAAAACTTTCCGATCATTTCTTTAATTCTCGATTTGCATGGAATATTCATGTGTATATTAGAATCATTATACAGAAAACAAAACCAGACCAAACGAAATGAAAAAATGATTATGAGTCACCTTCCCCCTTTTAATCCCCTTTCATTCAGGCATTCGGTGTGGTGCACGACATCGCCACGTATTCTCCAGACGGCTCCGTCTATGTGGCCGACATCGGTCTCGATCGCGTTTGGAAATTCGAGACGACATCAAACAGTCTTAGCAACGAGCTCTGAATCAACGAAAAACCCCTCCCTCAAAAAAAATTTCCAAAAAATAAAAGAGTTATATAATATTATTCAGAGAGAAGTTATAGTTTTTTGAATGGGATATAGGTGCATTATAATTCTGTTTGAAGATGTATAATATACTACACATTATATGATGCAGTGGAAGTTTGCAACGACCTCAAGTCAGCTAAATTCCTTCCCTAAGAAAAAAAAATCAGTTATGGTAGGGTCATATAGTTGTGATTCAGAGATAAGTTATAGTTTTGCATGGACATTTTTATGCTGGTTCGTGCATCAGAAATCTATCGGAATATTGTATATTACTTTACTTCGGATAATGCAGTGCAAAATTTACTTTGTTACAAGCTATGGAACTACGAATTATATATCCATAAAGTGATAAGGGTGTGGATTTAGGTTTGTATTCGTTGACATGATTAATGTCAAAATGTATTTTAAAACACAAACCTGGACAATAATGCGGCTGTTTTTATTTTCGATTGAATTGTCCGTTCAAGTGTATTCTCAAATGAACGAGATTAGGCAAGCGATTTACATTTAAACATTATTCAAACATTATTTTAATAAAATTGGTATTGTGGTCATAGAGGAGAAAAAATCACGTGTGTGGCTGCAATAAACTATACCTAGAAGTACCCGAAAGATTTCACTTGAATCAATTACTGACCATCCTTTATTATTAATTTATTTTTTTATATATTTATTTTATTCATTTATTTATTCTGTTTATTTGTTTATTCATTCATATATGTATTATTTGCTTATCTATTTATTTATTTATTCATTTGTATAAAACGTAGTGACCAAGTGAATCAGAGAATACCAAATCATTTTGCAGTCCCTATTGCTATCGGCGGAAAGGTTTGTTATTTCGGTTACTCCGTCATTATTTATTTCTATTCTTATTTTGACATGTACGCGATTCGAATAAAAGATTATGTATAGGTGTAAGGCTTTACATTTCCCGTCCAGTTGTCATAAAATGAATACCTTGAACTAGTACTCATCTTCTTATAATCAATTCTACAATCTTCCTTTCTACAAAGCAATTCTTTTTCGTTTCTTTTTTTTTTAACCGCCACGAGTACTGTGCATGATGATTAAGATCAAATATTCACACGTGATCAGCTAGCTCAAAGGGCTCTCCGCTCTCGCATGCACTTTACCTTAAACTACATAAGACACAAGCAAGAAATCCACATTATATCAAATGTCATTTTACTTGTAATTGAAGTGTACCGTTAAGGGTTTATTAAATATTTTAACTTTCAGTTTTGGATTAGCCCCACAAAGCTCTTCGAAAGATCGCAACGAAACAAATTATGTGTGTCGTTCATATCTTCACCCAGGGTGCATTTTGTATTATCATAAATGGAATTTCATGAACCGTTGCTTTTACGTTTTGGTTTTAAGGTGTAAGAAGACGCATATTAATACTAAAAACATCAGAAAATTCTTTAAATGAGAAAATCGATGTAAAATTTATTACAGAGGGGACGCTAGAAGAAAAGTGTAGAGCGTCATACTATATTAGCCTTACTTAGCCTTTAAACGCTGTTTTGCTTTATGGAAAACCTCGCTGTATATAAATGTGCTAATCCATCCCTTCGCAGAGCTTTTCATTTCGCGAGAGAATAAAAACATAGCGATATAGTTGATGTAAATGTACAAATGCCTAATTCGTTCATAGTTAGGGGATGCCGATTTTACAGTTGCAGCAGCTATGCATAAAAAAAAAACACTCGTAGATATGCTTTTTTCTTCTCCTTAATTCTTCTTTTTCTTGGATCGCCTACTAAATTTTTGAATGCAAAAATTTGACTCTGAAAAAAGTCTGGTTTAGGTTTAATCAAATATTTATTTTCACATCTGATTCTTGCTGATTCAAGCTAACGTAGAATTCATATAAGTGTGAACATGCCATTGTGTATTAGCGCCTTTGTTTATTTTGTCCTGCCTCTTTTTTTTTTTCTTTCTTTTTTTTTTTTTAGTCGTTTTTCAGCTTGCGATATTTGTGAAAAGTGATGTATAAATTTGAGTTGATTATGTATTAAAGTCGCAGAGATATATACATATAGCTACTAATAAGTATTTGTGTGTCTCATTATTTGGCTTGGCCTATACAACATAATTTTCCCTTTAGTTAAATCCATATATATTTTCATCCTTCCGGAGAAAGAGTGAGTTGTATCACTGAATACCGAAAACCCATGTACTCATACAAATAAATAGAATATGGTAGAGTTATCATTTTGCCAAAAAGTGACCTGGCTATGGAGGGGCACTGTGTTGGTGACTCTCACTAACATGCCGACTAAAGCATTTATATATGTGTGTTTGTGTGTGTGTGTATATATATATATTGTCCCCTTATTCTGACTTATGCATGTAACGGGGATCCAATTGCGGCATGCGGCTTCTCATTGTTCATTAACTCATCTGCACCAAAACAAAGAATCAAAAGGGTTGGAAATCTGTCTGTCGGTCAATTGGATTCGGTCACGCCTAACTGCTGGCTCGCCTCCGGGCTCGCCTCTGTGGTCTAGTGGTTAAGGCATTGGCGTTCTAAGCCAGTGACCCGGATTCGATTGCGGAGGCATTTTTTCAACCCTTGATTGATTCAAAATGGACGACAGCTCTGGGGAACATTGAGGGAGCTACGCAATTATTATTCTCCCATTTTCATTTCTTTCAGTATATATATATATAGAGAGAGACAGACAGACAGACAGACAGACAGAGAAAGAGAATAAAAGAGAGAGAGAGCGATAAAGGGATTGCCTTTCTTCCATATTCTTTTAACTTTACCTTTCTATCTCTCCTTGTTTTATTTTTAATTTCTCTTTTTTCTCTCTTTCTCTTTCTAAACCATTATACATGCACAAACAATGTCTACTCCCCACTCCCTTCCCCGCTCTGTTTCTCTAATTCCCTGTTCTCTTTTCTCTCATTTCCTCTCCCTCCTCCGCCTCCTCCCTCTTTCTCTTCTCCTCTCATCTCTCTCTCTCTCTCTCTCTCTTCCTTTCCTCATTTCCCCCTTTTCTTCTCTTAAGAAAAGTACCTTATCCAATCCATCTTTTTCATTTCCATATGGCAGAGTAATTCAAGCATAGACGCCGACATTAAGAGTCACATATCACTTTTATCCCTTGTATCGTCTATGACTGGAATGTTGTCATGTTTGTTTCTTGTTGTTGTTTTTTTTTTGGTCGTACAAACCAATACCAATATCACCACACGCTGTCATGATTATAATTATGCATTACTTCTTGAAAGATTATACGAATTCCATAACCATGATAGCAGACTTTTAGTTGATAACAAAATGCACCTCACAACAGCATACTGAATATACGAAAGACAAACAAGGGCTGCTGAAAACATATGAATATCATGATAAAAAACATTTACATGTTTACGTGTCAAACAACAAAGTTTTCTATTTAGTGTGTATATACCTTGAGATCATCTGTGCTCCACGGAAATTCCCGACTCATTTTCCACTAAATAGCGAAAAATATCATACAAATAACATTATTGACGTCCTGAACACTGGACTGTGAAAGGTATCAGATGAATTAGCTGGTGTCTTTCTGACTATTGCATTTAAATTTCAAATACTTCTTTAATGCTTTTTTTGTTGTTGTTTATTTGTATAACTTTTTGATTTTATTGATTGGATTTACCGAGTCTGAACAATGTAAATAGATTTTTGTAGTTGTTGCTAAACTTTCGAGTGAATAAACTTAAAGGATTCGAACTTTTTCGTTATTGGATTATAGTACATATACATACATGAAGTTCAGAGAAAGTGCTGGGATTGTAAACTTAAAATGAATGAAACTTGGACAGAAAAAAAATTCTACCCGTCTAGCAAAATATCTGGGGCTTATCTTTGTTTCCTGTGGTTACTCGGGGCCTATCTGCCCCATATATAGATCCATGTGGGACCCGGGGGCGGGGGTGTTTCATAAAGCTGTTCGTAAAGTTACGCATGACTTTACGAATGACTTGAATATGAAGTGCCAAATGGGATGCCCGAAGTTTTCCTGACGATTTTACAAAGTATGACTGCATTTCCCATAAGCTCAATTAAATTGTGGCAAAAGATATACTTCACAATAAAATGTTTGTAAACGAGAGTAATGTTTATCTACGTTTGCATATTTCACCTTTAGCTGATGCGATTTATAATGATTGAGAATTGTGGCTTGCCCCATTCAAGTCGTTCGTAAAGTCATTCTTAACTTTACGAACACCCCCCCCCCCCCCCCGATGAGCCCACTGTGCAAACGGTACTGGTCCCAAGTGAAGAAAGTGGGCTCCATAAACCTAGATGGTATGTGTCAGCCCAGTTGTGACCAGATATAATCCACACGGGCCTTAGATACTGTATTTTTCTATAGCTGGGTACTGTTCCAGCCCAATTGCTCCACGTTTATGACGTCGATTACACTGATTTATTTAGGATGTCGGATTGAAATTGGGTTTTAGGTTAGGTTTCGAGTTTCGGGTTAGGTCGAGATTGAATTGAGATTGAATTAGGAATTTTGAAAACGTTTTTTTATGAGAATAAAGCAACCACAAAGCAGAAAAATGCGAACACAACTAAACAGCTCAGAGCAGGGCCCCGTAACTTTTTTTAATGATATTTTTATTTTCTCTCAAAAAAGGTTACATCGCACCTTCCATTGTAAAATGGACTACAGGCGTACGCCACAACGCTCTCTAACACAAAGATTTGCGATCAATTGCAAATTTCAAACAACGATGCTGGTTGGTTGATAGTGGGTATGTTGAACAATATGCACATGCAACAATGATCTTGATAGGCCATTGCCATTTTGCGATTGATCGCAAACCTTTATGTTACGGGGTCCAGAAGTAACAAATTTTGAGAAACTGCCAGTTTGGTTGTTGACCGCGGAGCAATTGTTGCCGGAGTATATCATTCGACCGAATCGCTAAATAGCCTTAACTTGGCAACGCATCATTCGTTCGTGAAGTGTCCCTATGAGTAGTACTCCCTTATGATGGACAGCACTGGTTGACATTGTCAAATTCGTTCCATCTTCACTGTAAACTTCTGACAGTTCATAGTCACTAGGTCCGACTCTCACCCGTAACACCTGAAGACAATTAATACAAAAGAGAGAGAGTCCTCATTATCATTAAGTGTTCATCGAAATTTTGTACAGCTTCTAGTTTTTTATCTCTCTCGGAGGGATGGAGAGAGGGGGAGGGTAGTGGGGGAAGGGGGGGGGGGTGCTGGGATAACATGGCGACGCCAATCAAAACTTTGAACAGGAGTCATGTGTGAGAGGATGTGCCTCAATCCGACACAATAGCCATTGACAATGGCCATGATGGCTGTGAATACCCTCGTGGGCAAGCCTCCTATCCAAGGGATTGAGCGCACACTCTAACACACACCCAATATACAAAATTTTGACTAGTACAGTAGTTTGGAAACTGAGCAAAATCTGAACCCTAACTTCAAAAATAAGCATGGATTTCTTAAAACTGATTTATGATATCATATTCAAATCACCTCCAACAAATTTGTACACTATTCAGTTTTAACTCCTTTCAATTTCAGTATTATCTGATGTATAGCTTTTGGGCTATTACAGACCAAAAGCAAGAAAAGTGGGATATGTTTTTTTTTAAACACCTAGTACTTACCTGAGAAGGAACTAATCCTTTCTTGGTGCTCATGTATGGTACGGCTTTGTAAGCAACCTTGATACATCCAATCCATGCGTCTCCCGATTCATCTACATAAACATTGTCAGGCGACGTCCCTAGGTCAATAACATGAACACCCTGTGAAAGTAGGGGAAATGACATAATTGTCAAAATGATCGATCATTTTCTTTTTTTTTTCTATTTAATATTGTCTAAAATTGAAGAATGAAATCAATATACTGGCTTTGTTGATGTGTATTGCTACTTATTACGGTGCATTAAACATCTTATGTCAAAGAAGACAATTCTATGATGAGCAACTTTCGTGAAGAAATGCTGTTGCCAATTTTTAATCTCTTTCTGGCAGTGATTACAAGGCAAATGAAAAAATCCCAGTACATGGCATGGACTAATTTGACTTGGTGAAGAGAAGACTAGGTCTATAGTTGAATTTCAAGAAGAAGCTATTACCATGTAAAGATTATTCAAGAGAATACTGACCTCGTTTGGTTGAATGCTGTTATCAGACTTGTCCCTTCTGTAGATTCGCATTTGACGGGCAAACGGTTGCATAACATACAGGTACCTGTGTGGGCCACAACGAATTGCGCACGTGCCCGAAAGAGGTAAGGAACATCAATACCGAAGGGCAAAAAAATGTAAGAAAGAGAGAGAGAATAAGAAAGATAAAGTGAATGGAAGGAGAACCTTCCCTTATGCTAGGTTCCCACTGTCGTGCGACTTGTCCGAGCGTCACGATTGGCCAGTCGTAGCTGATCGTGGAACTTTCACTATTGGGGCGGCGTTACCATTTCCCTTCTTGCCTCTAGTGCCCTTAGGTGGCATTTCTCAAAGGTTCCAAATCGTTACAGATCACGGGAGATCGTGCCGTCCCAATACAGCTTTAATGCCTTGGTCTTTTCCAAGGATGAATCCGATAACCACTATTTCAAAGTACGAATAGATGCGATCTGTCGCGTTTTGATACGATCGATGCGAGGATCACGTTCGACATTTAATCGTATTGATCGCAGAAAATTTTGAACCGTCCAAAATTTTTCTACGATCAACACGATAGCCACGATTGACCTCAAGATTTGATGAGATCTGATATGATCACCACGATTACTCCACGACTTAGACGGTGATTTCAATCGTGGCGCGAATCGTGATAGTGGGAACATAGCAATGCCAATCCTCTTCCCAAAAGTGCTCCTCCCTAATGACTGAATTAGTGTGAGCCACAAGTGCAGTGCCTTGTGAGTACCCTGCCGGATCGAACCACGACCTTTGTATTTCCACTGAAGTACACAAACCACTCGACACCTTTAGTTTTCAAAGCAATCTACAACTCATCAATTAAACTCTCTACCAGAAAAGAAATTTTAGGTGATGAATCTGGTTTTATTAAGGGTTATGATTTCGATAACAATTCTGAAAAGTTTCTTACTGCTATACGAAATATGGGGCTTATTTTACATCTGTCATGTCTGTGCAAGCACATTTCTCTTTATTAAAATGTCCGATATTCAAAGTAGGGTTTTCACGCGGCTCGTGACGATTCTAGAAGGATGCAAATGTCAAAAGAATTGCACAAGTCTAACGGTCGTATTTTAAGTTCCAAACATTCGCCAAACATGTGCGGGGGTTCGAACACGTCGTCAACTCACGACCAGGGATGCTGGAAACGTTTGCAAGAAATTTCGAACTAATGAAAAAAAGATTATTTTTATAATCCCGTCGAACTAAAAACAACGTTGACGACGCTTCCAAACCTCCGCTCATGTTTGGAGAACTTTTGGAGCAGTAAGTACGAATGTTAGACTTCCATGTTTTTCGCCAGTCACGTGCCCCAGCCTGTAACTCACCTGCCATCCCTTGTAAGATCGATACCATTGGGATTGTTCAACGATTCCGATACTTTCCTGCAGCCACTGACGTCACAGAAGAGAACCGCTCCCATCCGCAGGAAGAGGAATTCTTCGATAAACCTCAAACGCGGGTTAAGAAAGTAAGCTTCGTTTGTGATGTAGAATTCTTCTGGCCCAGTCGCTATCAAATTGTTCACACTAAAACGGGAAAAGAAAAAAAATGTACTGACATGCTACGAGTTACTACTTTTTGTAATGAAATATTTTTGTGGGAGTATGATCCCTAAAACAACGGTTAACGATGAAATATGGCAGAAAGATTTTCTTCTTACCAAGCTTCAAGATTTAAGAATATTCTCTTTTATATATATACTGCTTCATGCAGCAATCCTGCTGCAAAGAAGTTCCGGTAGACAGATATTTTTTCCCATTTGAATTACACAAAATTGATGATAAACAAAAGCAACCGATTAAAACATAAAAAACTACGTTAATTTGAAAGAGCAAGTAAAATCTGTGTTTGAAGGTGTGGCCCCTCTCCCTTCCCATGACAGAAAATAGGGTAGTCTAATCGGGTATACAATTTAAAATTTGCATATGAGCGATGACGTAAAACCTCATTTGCATATGAATGGTGATGAAGTAATGGTCGATGACGTCACACCTAGCCATGATTATGCATTAGCAAGACAAAAGGAAAGGGGCGAGGAAGGATAGGTATTGAATGGGTGGTCATGAATATACATGAATATGGAACGAGGGAGAATAAGTATTGAATGGGTGGTCATGCATATGTATGAGTAGGAACATTGAAAAAATCGTCAAAGTCCAAGTGGGTATACAATAGGTATGAATCGAGAATGAATATGCATGTGGACGTTTCCCGACTAAAATCTTTCGCAACACGAATCGCGTGGTTGTATCCTAACAAGAAGGTAAACAAAACTTTCGCTCTGACCCTCCCCGAATTACTGGGTGGACAGATGAACTGTTATCGAATGAAAATGTATAAAAGTGAATTGTACTTCCTTCAATCGATGTTCTTTTCCTCTTGATAGTGCTTGAGCTTTTTATTAACAGAGGGACTTCGTTCACACGTTTGGGAGTTTATGAAACAAAAATGTTCGCACAACTGGGTGTTGTGGCGTGCGCCTGTAATCAAGCTGGAAGGTTAGAGTGTGAGTCACGTCTTTCGGATGGTGACGTAAAAGGTCCGTCCCATAGACGTAAATAATCCTATCTGATTGATACGCGTCTGTAAAAACCCAATTCAACAACTGTACAACAACACAGTCAATCAGATGAAACTCAATGTTTGAAACATATCACGCAGATAATAATTAAAGATGCATAAAAAAATCGGCATATATGTACAGTAATTTCAGTTCATCACTAATAAAAGAACAGAACCTACACGATGGGGTGTTCACTAATTAAAATTTGACCACCGCACGCAAATTATGTTCAAAGGTAGTTTGGTGTTTTGTTTTTTGTTTTGTTTTCTGTTTTAGTTAATCAACATCGTCCATAAACATATTTGACCCCGTCATGCAGGGTTCCCAATATACCACATGGAGGATGGTACATCCAGAAGTTCTCGGGTTTTTAATGATGAGTGACACTGATCAGTTCAGGGTAACATTTTGTCCGTCCGTCACATTCCCGATACCCTATCGGTTGAGAGACTTTACCATAATGTTCTCCGTGCGTATGTAACTCTGTGGACTCACCCAACTATATTTGTATATCAATTTCTTTCGTTTATGAATCCCTAGAGAGTTCTGAGATGGGGACTTCTTTGGACCAAACCATTTTCAGCTAGGGTGATATAAAAATTCCACTTTTTAGCCAAAAATGTCCGTCCGTGACACCATTCTTGACATCTCCTACAAAATCAAGGGTTCGATTTCAAATTCTAAATGGATGATAGGCAAGCCATTATTTATGACTAACATTTGTACTTGAAAATATTTGGCAAGGTCAATTTATTTGGATAGAAATAGCAACAGAGTACTAGAAAATCACAGACCTAATACCTATCTTGTCCGTCCGTGACACTGAACTTTTCTGTGATTTGCATTTGAATAGGAAACCATGACAACCAAACACATGTACTTTTCAGAACAGTGACATCCTTCATGATAAACCATAAAGTAATCCATGATACAAGTGAGTTTTATTCATTTGCCACTATAGTGACATACCAAATGAGTATTTTTTAGTTGGTGTGTTATATGTTGTGAGTAAATTGCTCTGCCTAGTTTAGTGAGTAATGCTTTGGATACTCAAAGTGTGAGTAAATTTGATTATTTCAATTTTGAATGACTAAGTTTCAGTATTACTTTAATAATATCCATTTAGTTTATTAAGATCTTTTCTAAAACTCCGTTTAGGTCTATAGCCACACTATAGTGATAAAATATCAAAGCCGTTAAAATTGTTAACGATCAAGGCGGCGAGGGCAGCAAAGTCCTGCAAGCCAAGGCCCAAGACCAAGGCCAGGGTTCACTCCCGTCTTAACATCGTCAGATCCCCATAAACTCCCTGAGGAATTCCGACTGTGGGACTTCGCTGCCTTCGCACTTCGGTCGTTAAAAATTTTCACGACTGCAATATTTCATATCTATAGTCATCGGCGTAAATCCACTGTGAGGAATGGGGGGGGGGATTTGATCGACTTTTTTCCGATTTTTTTTTCTGTCGTACTCACACTTAAGTATAAACACACGCCATCACCCACCTGCACAGACCCCCCTCACACACATTTTAACTTTTATCTTGCGAGAGAGCGAAGCGAGCGAGCCAAAAATCACAATTTTTCTGGTTTTCAATCCCATTTTCAAATAGAAATTCTAAAATATGATGAGCAAGCGAAGTGAGCGAGCCAAAAATAACCACTTTTCTGTTTTTCAATTGCATTTTCAAAAGAAAATTTGAAAATATGATGAGCGAGTGAAGCGAGCGAGCCAAAAATAACCGCTTTTTTGGTTTTCAATCGCAATTTTAAATAGAAATTCTACAATACCATGGTTGTTTATGACAGATTGATAAAAATCATATTTAAAGATTAATTCAAATATCATTTCTTCCTTAAAAAGTGAGGGGGGGGATATTTGTACACGTCTTCCCCCTTCAGAAAGTGTGTGTGTGTGTGGGGGGGATATATCCTCCCATCCCCCTGGATTTCTATGTCTATAGTGATGCTATCTAAAGTGAGTTTTAGAAAAGATCTTTATGGAACTAAAGACATATGTGACTCGTCACAACGAAATCAAACAGAAGTCGCGCGAAGAGAAGTCGAGAAAATGGGCAATATAGTAAAAAAAACTGCAAAATTTTTGATTTTTTTTTTCTGGATCTTCCATGTTTGAAGTATGCTCTGTTAAAAAATCTAGCGAAAATGATAAAGGGAAAGGGTCGAAAAAGCAATTTTTCTGCGAGTGTTTTTTCGGTCAGTCAGATCTTTTTCGGACACACGAGCGAGATCCAAAGATCAAATTTGGCTCCGCGCTAACTATGTTGAAACTTACTCATTCAAAATAGAATAATCAAATTTACTTGGACTTTCATTATGACCATGCATTGGGGGGGGGGGGGGGGGGGGGGGGGTGTATGTGATCGATCCGCGCCCATGTTAAAGTCAACTGAAATGTGGTCAAACTATAGAGTATGCCTGCACCGAGTAAGATTACTCCTAACATGAGTCCATTCACTTCGAAGAGATGAGTTTGTAATTTTTACTCAGCCAACGAATAAAGAGTCTATTAAGGGATGGGGAAAAACTGCTTTACTTACTTGTGGGTATATTTACTCATTCGGTCACTAAGGTATGCGAATACTCATCCAATATTAATTCGTGTGCACTTCAGCGAGTATAAAAGAGACTCACCGAGCTAAATTATTACGTGAAATGCCCTTTTAAATAACACATATTCGATTACTTCATAGCATAACAAATGCACAGATAAACGAGTTAAAATACATCTTTTCTGCATAAAATCACTCGACCTGGAGAATATGACATGATTTTACTAGCAGAAAACTGATCTCATTTTTTGTGTGAGTGCTTTCATAAGAAAATACTGCGAAGAAATGAGTGCTGGGGGTGTTTCATAAAGCTGTTCGTAAGTTCCGAACGACTATACGCACGACTGGTGATACCTTCCTATGCTACATGTAAATCAATGAGAACCTGATTAGCACCCAAGAACATGTTCCAGTCGTGCGTAAAGTCGTTCGTAACTTACGAACAGCTTTATGAAACACCCCCTGTACCTAAAGTAATCCTCCTTTTTTTTCTTTTATTGACTGAACCTGTTATACCACCCGAACGACTGTTCATGAGGGAACTTATCCAAACAGAGCGGTCGTAATCCTCCTTTTGTTTCTTGTTGATTGAACCTTTTAGAAGTCGAACTCGACTTTGGAAGAGAGAAGTTAGCCAGTGAATTCAACAATGGGAAGTCTTACTCAACTTTATGTAGATAGCCGCCCATCTCATGGCAACGGAAAGAACCTACGCCAAAACAAAAAATACTATGAATACCCATGTTTTAATCGTTACTTTTACTCCAGCTATTGCTTGAACAACAATCACCTGCCCAACTCGTTGTAGATTTTTATATTGGACTCCCTAAGAGTGAACACTTCATCGGACATAACTGACTTTCTTCGAAATTTTCTCCACGCATTTTAAGAGCATCGGTAAGCGTATACGATTATCGTAGTTGATTTATATAATTATGGTGGAAGGTCAGTTTCTAATCCGCTTGTACATGCATATGATTTTAACGTTGTGTGATTATTCACAGTAATGAGCTGGATAGGCAACTCTGTCAGGGGCGGCGCCGGGGTATTTTGATGGGGGGGGGGGGGAGATGATCATAGGTGAAGTTATTGACGTAATAGGGGTATTATAGTAACATGACCCAACCATCTCTTTCCCCATACAGTTCTTTCTTCTTTCTCCTCTTTTTTTTTTCTTCCTTTTCTCCTCTTTTTTTTCCTTCTTTATCTCCTCTTTTTTTTTCTTTTTCGGTTACTTGAAAAATCATGGGGGGGGGGGGGGGGGGGGGGGTGGTCGGGGGAGGTCGCACTCCCTGACCCCCTGTAGCGCCGCCCCTGTCAATATACTCTGTGTGGATATGATGATTAAATAAATACTTAGAAATAAAATAAGATGTCGATATTCCACAAAAAGTTATCAAGAAGGATGAATCATTGAATCTGAATCACGTTCACACCAATATGTCACATGCGTCATATCTAGTAAGCCCGCCGCATACTATATGATCCGACTGCGACCCGATTTTCGAACAAGAAGCATTTTGCATTTTAAAAGTTTAAACAATGAAAATTATCTTATTTGAAGTTAGGAATAATGATAGGAATTCCAGAATTCACAATTTTGGTTAACTGCAAGCCTTGCGGTCGAAGTTAAGGCCAAATCGGGTTTATATTTTAACCCATCGCAAGATTGCTATGACGTCATTACTGTTCTGTTCGCTGTTAAGTTCGCTTTTATTACTACAGGGAGGCTCAACATAGCCAGGAATTTCGATTTTAGTATTCATACGACTATGTGGAATTATTAAGATCTTACATGTCTGAATGTTCGTATCAAATGCTGTAACAAAATTTTCCAAAATCGGATCGCAGACGGATCGTATAGTGTGCGGTGGGCTTTACGAGATGTTTTAGATATTCACTCTTTTTTTTTTTCAAATTTCATTCAAACACTGGAAGGTGGACATTTGAAGTAACCTTGAGATGGAACAGATGAGAGAGAAAATACATACAACCGAGGAAGACGACCTTGATACGTACGAACATCTCCAACTGGAAGGCCCCAACGGGTCCACCAGGTATGCGGTACTAACGAGGCCGCGGAATGGTTCTCTTACCATTCAGATAAGAGAATACGTAAATACAGGGACAACGGGAGCCTACCATTTGATTTCTACAATGCCACTTGATACGTTCGATCGTTTTATGGCGATGGCGTTATATTTAAAGGAAAAATATGAAAAGTGAAAGCATCGCAGGCATGCCTACAACGAATGTCACTCACCCTTCCCTACCATAAGCACTGCAGCTAAATTGTGTATGCTTTTGTGAGTTCTAGAAGCCTTTCTGTATTTTGTGATTTTTCGTTTATAACTAATGAGTGTTGTCGACCACTGTGTATATCTTTTAAGTGAGAACTTGTCCTTTTTGTGTGCTGAGAGCAGTAGATATCCTGATCCAGTCATGTCTGAAACAATGGAGTAAGACAAAAGACCAAAGGAAACAAATCACCATATTGGGAAGTGGGGGTTATTACTGAATGTAATGGTGATACTCCTCCTCCGTGCTTACAAGTTTTGTGTACACTTTTCGCAAGAAAATAATGCCCATATCTAGAAAAGAGCGGAGGAAAATAACCACACCCAGAGAAGAAAGATTTCACACCGAGACGGCATGAAGAAGGAAGGCAAGCCTCGCCATATCTTAATAAAGCTATTCTCTTCTAGAGATAAAGTTGACATTGTAAAACGAGCACGAGAAGCCACGAAGGATGAAAATGATTTCTTTACTGATGCCTTGACCAACGAAGATCTGCAAGAGAAGATGTAATGGTCGAAGAATGTACAAGATCTCTATCACAAGGACACCAAACTCAGATTCTATGCCGGAAAATGGCGTCTGCTCAATGGCGTCCCACATGAGTTCAAACGAGTTTGAATTACTCTGGACTTAACTGATATCAAACTTCACAGCTAAGGAATTTATTAGATTTGACTTACAAAAATTCACCCTGGAATTATAATAATGTTCAACAAAATATCGTTTTTAAATATGAAAGATCCAGTGTTTTTGATGAATGATTACCTTTTCCATTCATTATAGATTAAATTCAGTCTTTTATACGAAAACAAAAGTAAACCAAGGAAGATAACTTGCAATGCTCTAACAAACTGCAAAGACTGAACAATGACTCACCAGAGTATGTTATCTGTTGATTGCGTCCTACATTTATCTTTATTGTAATCACGCTAATTCAGATAAGGTGAGGAATTGATAAGATTTTGACTTAACAGGAATTCACCATGGAATTATGATACTGTATGTTTAACAAAAAGTCGCAAAAATCATTTTCGAATATGAAAGATGCAGTGATTTGATGTGATATGAATGATTACATTTTTTCCATTCGTTGTCAGTGTATATTTTGAAACTTAACCTGGTAGGAAAATGGAAAATGTATAAAAGCAAGGAAAATAGGGGCTCGAACAAATTGCAAGGTTTGAAAGCGTCTCTTCAGTTATTTGTTGATTCTTCTTCTGTGTGTACTGCATGTGCGTTCAAAAAAATTCGCAAAAATCCTGTGAAAGATGGAGTGATTTGATGTGATGTGAATGATTACATTTTTTCCTCATTCATTGTAACTGTGTATTTTGAAAGTTAATTGACCTGTTAGGACAATGTAAAATGTAAGCAAGATGGCGTCTCTTCAGTTGTTAATCGATTCTTGTTCTATTCTTACCCTTATTGAAATCACACCACAGAATGGTGAGGAATTGTTTAACTTTTGATTCACTCTGGATTAATAACAGAATAATTCTGTATGTTCAGCAAAATGTTGTAATTTTTTCTTTCTTCTTCATTTTTTTTAATATTTAAGATACAGTGTTTTGATCCGACATGAATGATTACTATACTTTTCCATTCATTGTAAGTAAATATCTTGAAAACCCGTGAAAATTCTGATCTGATCTGCATCTTGCAGGTATAAAGTGCCTGAGCGTATATGTATTTTCTATCTATCAGTGTGTAGAAAATATAATTTCATAACCCTACCAAATAAAGCCAAAGCTTTACTAAACACGAATCCCAAGTAGTCTGTTTTTTTTTTCATTCTTACAAAATAAATTTACCATTAATCAACCGATGAACAACTCCACGTTCGTTGAAAAGAATACATGCAATACAAGAATCTACCTTAAAACCTCCTAATGCATTAAGAGATGCAGAAATAAGTACCAATACAACAATCTAACTTCCCTCTTATCTAACTACCCCTTCCAGTAATGAGTAGGGGATTCCGCTGTGGTAGAGTTGGTTAATGTCAACTTTTCGGACGCCAAGGAAGCCGATTCTAAAAAATTTTGCTCGCTCGCGAATTCATTATTGTGCCTTGCCCCCTAGCCCTCTAGCCCTCTGTCAAGACCAAAAAAAAGTCCCGTATTCGGGAATCCAAAATCTAGCCACCCTGGAGGCACCCCTTCCCCTTAGACCCCTCCCCCATGACGGCGATCAATATTCAGTTGAGCCCCCCCCCCCCCCCCGAACGTCAAACTGTGGATACGCCCTGATATGCATGCCCGCCCCATTCAATACCGACCCTTCCGCGTTCCATACTCATACTCGCCCATTCAGTACCTATACTTCCTCTTTCCTTTCCTTTTGTCTTGCTCATGCATATTCACGATGCTAGGTGTGACATCATCGTTCATTCATATGTAATTTTTCTATTGTATGCCTACTTGTACTTCCCTACTCTCTCATGTCAAATAAAATACTTCGATTACCAAGTCATAATTCCAGATGAAATACTTCGATTACCAAGTCATAATTCCTTTCGAGAAATCTATAAGTGAGGATTATCTCATAAGGAACCCATAAGGCCCTGTCCCATACTACCGTTTAACGATTCCGTCTGCCTCCGATGATGTTACGGTGTCAGACGGAAGCAAATTTAAAAAATTGTGGCCATGAACTAGGGCAGTCTGCTAACGTCTAGATACGTCTGTAAAGCAACTGAAGAACGTATTTAAAAAGTCCAATAACCGTACGCATTCGTTTCTCAGACGGAATCGTTAAACGGTAGTATGGGACAGGGCCTTTACCGGTGAGTTTTTAAAAAAAACGGAAGCCCGCCATTGCCCGCAGAGTTGTCTAACTTTAGGGGAGGAGGTGCAGCAAAAAAAAATTACAGAGCCATGACTTGCGAATTTTGCGCACATCTCTTCTACTTAAGCAAATCCCTGCGTTTGGTGTGGGTGTGTTTATGTTTGTGTTTTGCTTGTTGTTTTATTGTCGTTTTGTGTTTTTAGACTCGCCTTGTTCTATGACTGGAGAGCAAAAAGCTTCTACAAAACAAACAATTGAAATGGATAGCATCCTCTTACCTACATTTGACTTCTTTGACTGCTTTACCTGGTCATCTATACCTTGGGTGTTTCACAAAGACTAAGATACACTGAAATTGCACTTAACTATGGCTGGCCATTCATGCCACTGTTTTCTTTCACCATGGATCTCTCAAAGGATTTGCAAATCATGGTCACAAATATTCAGAATTGAATTTTTTTTTAATAGTTCATTGATGAAGAAAACAAAAAATGTGAATGCTGCAAATATGTGACCATGATTTTCGCATCCCATGAGAGACCGATGGTGAAAGCAAACAGTGGCATGAATGGCCTGCCATAGTTAAGATTGGTTTGAGTCAATCTTAGTCTTTGTGAAACACCCCCTGGTCATCTGAAATGGATAGTGTAATTTTGACGCTTTCAATTACCTGATCATCAGTGGATCTCTCTTTGATTTTATGAATGATAGGGACATCGAGCTTCGATGAAATTCAAATATGTCCACGACATCATATCCTACTTGATGACTTATTACAAAAAGAAAGGTTTTGCCTGTAAAAAAAAGAAGAAAAAAAAAAGGAGAGAAAGTAATGCAGACTTGTATATATTCGTTTCACTAGGAACATGGCGGACAAAGAAAGCGGACAAAATAAACAACCTCTCATTCTACCCTTCACAATGGTTCTGATAGTCAAAAGAACATCCCTTCACAGCTATTATGTTTAATCATGTAGTTCCAGGTGAATATGCATGTGACACCTGTTCCACATATTTTAGACAATAGCAGTGACGGGATGTTCTTTCGACTACCAGAACCATTGTGAAGGGTAGAATGAGGGGTTGTTTATTTTGTCCGCTTTCTTTGTCCGTCATGTTCATAGTGTTTGTTTGTTTTTATCTTACTCTTATTGAACATGGATCATACTTCTTTTCTCCCAGAACAGAATGTTAACAGAAAGATGCATTAAACAGTTAAGCTTTTCAGAGAGACAACAGTGCTATAATATCCTCAAATTTTGAATTTTACAAAAATCTGCAAAACATGTAGATTAGGCAGTTCGTTGTTTATATTAAATCGCTACACATAATAGTAAGAATAATAGTAAGAATTTTCAGCCGCATTAAAAAAAAAATTGAATGAAGCCTTATGAAAGATTATACTAATCAGATTTAGTTTTGAGGTCTCAAGAACGTCCAAAGAATAGGGTCTCGGTCTCGATCGTGACCTTTGACCTCAAGGTCTCAAGAAAACCACTCGCGACCTATCGAGACCCCACTAAAACCCAAACTTTAAATATTGGAGAGATTGATTTCCATGCCAAGTATCAATATGGGATTACAATATTTCAAGGTATAGTAACTGGCTCACAATTTTTAAGAAGGCTTTCAAATAAATGTTGGGCTTCGTTCTCCTCTTAACTTAATAAGGTCTTGGTCTTGAAAGAACACGAAGAAGGTGGTCTCACTCTCGAAAAGGAAAGACTCGGTCTCGATTTGGAATCTTGAGTTCCCGGTCTCGGTCTCGACTAATATACCGGTGATACTTATGTTGATTTAAAGTGTGAATAAAATGTGTATAAGAAATGTCACACCTGACTTGTTGTCTTCAAAGGCGGAAATGCCATGTGGATGTAGATTGTTGACATTATAATCACCGTTGATTTTAAGCTCGGCCACTCCATTACTGTGATGATTGATGTCATAGGCATATAAATGACCTCTGGGAGCGCCTTCGACACGGTCTTTGAAACCCAGATAACCCTGGTGGTAGGAATGGGGAATTGGAACCTTTTTTTGATGAGAAAATGTTGATACTAATACATACTTTTATGGGAAAGTCGCAATGTATGTCCATCTCTAGGGATGCTTACGACACATACGAATAGAGTCCCTGAATAGACAGAGTTGGGGCATGGACGTCTTATATTTTGAAAACAACATGGCGTTCGAATCCTTTCTGTTTAGAATACCCAGGTGATCATCAAAATTAAATAGAAATGTTTCGTAACAGTGGAAACAAAATGGCGTTGTCGTAACTCTCTCTATTAAGGGAGTCTATATACGAATAGAGTACCTACATAAAGAGAGTAGCGACAACCCAAGATTTGAACGCCATTTTGTTTCCCTGTTACGCAACATTTCTATTCAATTCCGATAAGCACCTGGGTGTTTGAAATCGAAAGAATTCGAACGCCATTTTGTTTCACGAAAATAGGACGTCTATGTCGCTACTCTCTTTATGTAGGTACTCTATATACGAAGAGCCGGTACTGCCCTCAACGTTTATCCTGTTGTCCCAAGGAGCTGCGAGCATTTATGGAATGAATCCCTATTTTATACTTTTACTATTTTCATTTACTACACCTGAGTAGAGAGAGGCAAAGGAAATCTAATTTCTTGCCAAAATGACATTAATGCCGCGGCAGGACTCGAACCACAAAGCAGGCGATCCGCTAACTGTCCACTAGACAACGACATGACAACATTACCCAATGTAATGTACAGGCGTGCGAGTAGGCCCGAGCTTGGTTTGAGGGGGCACTTTGAGGGGGATATCAATGAACAAAAATTGAATAATTTACCTGTGATATTATCACGATGCCATCCGACAAGAGTTCCAGATCCTCTGAGCCATGTTCTAGAACAAGAAAGCATCATCGATATTCGTTAAATGAAACAGTAGAAATATTATTTTTCCCCCGTATTATTTCTTATATACGACCATGAAGGACAATATAATTTTGCCTGGATACAACAGTTCGATATCATAAAAACCGACAGAAATCCGAATGGTAATAGCAAAATTGTATTGAGAAATATAGAAAGGAACAAAGATACTTAAAAAAAGAACAAAACACATGGGCTGGTCCAGAAAAGGGGGAGAACAATTTCTAAAATTCTTTCAGAGAAAATGAAAATGTTATCACATTTCAGGATGACATTGTGGTAGAAAGTTTGAAAAGGGAGTACATCCTCGGGGCGTGCACATGAAGACATGTCATTTGGGATTTGAAAGGGGGAACTGGTTAGTTATGATTAAGCAAGGTCCCCCCCCCCCCATCCCCATGGGCTAGTCGAGGGAGATCATAATTATAACAAGAACACATGTCTCTGCTCCTTACCTATTCCACGAACGAACTGACAATCACCGGGTTTGTGATTGTAAACGGTCTTCTCTAAACCAAGAAGCGCACTGGAGGTAAAAGGAAAAACGCAGAATGTGTGTTATAACAAAATGTGTGTTATCATAAAATAAAAAACAAGCTCGTCCTTTTTAATTTTTAATGGTAGATGAATAAGCATAATTAATCAACCACCGAGGGAGACTGTACCCCCCCCCCCCTTCCGTTATGGCTGAATCCATGCTACGCCGTTGGACAATGAATTCGTATCTTAACCCATTTCTGATGAATGCCTCTATGTACAATGACTGACATTAATAACAAAAAGGTTCAAAGTGCATTTCGGGGGTATATTGTGATTTTCGCAACTCCTAATATTGATCCTGTCTATACACGTGCATGCATTATCACTGGTCATGGCAGAGCACCATGTCATTTATCTAAAGGCCCTTTGGGTTCGATCCTCGCTTACTGCTTAATTCATTGTGTAATTTGTTTTTCACCACATTCTATTCCCTTTGATAATAAACGAGTAATTGGCTTTGCTTATGCAATTGAAGGGCCAACAGGAAGAGCAGTAGTAATACTGATATGGCTATCACACCCAATTACTGGTAAATAACAAGGTAGAATGCAATACTCATTCATTTAAGAAAAGGTGTTCACGAACGATCCCATGATAAAATTGCATCGTGCATTACAGGGAGGGTAATGCCTCAGCGGGACTCGAACCGCGAACCCATAATGATGCACAGTCAAGTGACGTGTCCACTAGATCATGACATCCCAACATTATATCATAATACCCAATATGGGTTTCATATTTTAATATTAATATGTATATTTGACTTACATATACCTAGAAAACAAACTCGGCGCAGTACCCCCCCCCCCCCACCCCTGGCCCTTTCCCAACGTGCTATCTCAGTTTACTTTAACTTGATCCGACCAAATGGGCATTATTCTATTTTAGATTCATTTCATCCATGCATTCTTCATTGACTGTCTGAGGGTGCTGAGCCGGATTTGAAGGTATTAAATGCCACTCAAGGGGTCAACACACAGACACATGTTACCAGTAATCCTAGAACATTTTATTGACATTAAACACCGCTATCGGTCTTATCATGTTGGCAGGACGCTGGTATTATCTACCGCAGAGTGACTGGTAGGAAAATTGACATGTGATCTTAATGTACACTCAAGTAGTCTCTATTTAAAAAAAGCATCGATTTGATTTATTATCGACATCCAGGACTATAGGTAAACATGGTAAAGGAGATATTTTCCTCTAAAAATTTAAGAAATGCATTAAAGCGAAATATAACAGTCTTCATAATAAAGGCATTATCAATAGTCACAAAACGTTATCATATCCGATACATTAATGTATAGCTACTTGGAGAACTATATGTGTAGTGATACACCTACACATACTATACACTTTTGATCATTTTGATCATCCATATATTAATATTTCTGTGTCAAGTTCAAGCGTTGGTTTTACCAAGGTCAAGGGCAAGAATGTCATGTCCTAAACGCGCTCTACATTATACAGAGGTATTAAAACCAAAGAGTTGGGTATGAGCCACACCCTAATACAACACACACTTTACAAGCTGCCATCCGAGCAACACTCCAATAACGAATCGATGGAGGATCGCACTGTATAGTGGTCACATTATCAGTACTGGAGAATCCAACAATATATCTACAATATATACATGCTTCCTCATGCATTCATTGAAATGTAATCGCTACTTACATGGAGAAAAATATGTGACGAACAACAACAGCAACGAGCACTACAAGAACAATCCGTTTCCACATGTTGGTGCGATCTTGATCTCGCAGTCAAACTCAAAGTTCGAATTACCACCTGATAAAAATGACTGTGAGTTCGACAAGTCCTTCCACTAAGCACAAAGTACAAACATCACCTTCCCGAGGAGAACCTAAGGCTATCCTGCATGTGGGTCACAATCCGACCTGCGAACGTTTCATCCCTGGTAGAAGATCATACGCTAGACCCTGGATGTATAGAGGTGTATCTAGACCTTATAAACCTTGGGGGGAATGTCCAAGTTCATAGCTAGAAAGGGACCTTTATGTGCCCTTGTTCAAGAATGTGGGGTATACACACACTAAGAATAAAGGTTCAATTTTTTACCCTTCAAAATAATACAACACTTGGAGCTCCTTTATGGGTGCAATTTTCAACCCAAAGAAGCTATCTGATTATGCACCATTGAGAGTGCAGTGAGCTACATTTTGCACCCTTTAAGCATGTTAAGGGTGCAGAGTTATACCCTTTAGGGATGTTGCAAATTTGCACCCTTTTGGATTCCAAAATTTCTGCATCCTTTAAAGTGCATAATTGCACCTTTAAGGATACAGATGGGCATTTCTGGGTGCAAACAGGTACAAAAGGGTGCATCTTTGGACCTTTTTGATGTAGGGTGCAAGAGTGCACCCCAAAAGGTGCTGCTATCGTTGAATTTAGGATGCAAGATTGAACCTTTTATTCTTAGTGTGCATGCCTTAACTAACAGCAATCTTACAACTATACTGACTTCCAATGATTACCTAAAATTTCGGCTGAATATTAATAGGCTATTCATCCCGGTCCGAAACTGTCGGGGGGGGGTAGGGGGGCAAATTGACTCCCTTGCCTCCCTTTAACTACGGTAACGCTATGTGCGCCCCCATTCTCGTTTTCTACAAAGCGCAATTCTTTGTCACTGCCATTACATTCGTTCTTCAACTCATGAGCAAAAGCAGTATGGAGTGACAAAAGAAAAGTGCATTCAGCCATGCCATCATATTTATAAAGGGGTGACCTTGGCCGATGGCGATGAAGTATACTTATCCGTCTGATCCAAAAAGACTGCATTATGATATATTGGTCTGAGAGAATTCTACACATAAAGCTGTAAGCATTCATATATATATATATGAAAATCAAGACTGCTTTCTTAACCATGGGCAGGCCCAGGATGTTGTAAAGGGGAGGGATACAGTATTCGAGAGAAAGATATGGCACTAGTTACCCATCAATAGGCCTGAAATTTGCGCACCTTCCGCATTTAATTCCCGTTCCTGTTCTTCTTTTTCTCTTAGTTTAAGATCTGTTGTCATATCCTTCCTTTCTTTCTCTCTCTCTCTCTCTCTCTCTCACTCTCTTCAAGGCAACGTAACGCATATCGTGCAACCTTTCTCATTAGAGCAAATATATTGGCTCATGTAGAAATACGAACTTTTAACACATAAACCATTTTCCTTTATGCAATATACTATAGAAATCTATTGGGCAATCTATCACTAACTGTGGCACTGAAAGTCAAGATTAAACATGAATGCAGGAACAGGAAAGACTGATACCGAGATGTTTTATTACAACTTGATTTCGTGAATTGCAATAAACATACATCATCGTCAAATCATGACTCTTAAAAAAAATAAACAAAAAACAGGGGCCGCGGAACCGAGGGGGGGGGGGGATTTCCATGGATTTCAATCTCATATGCTTGCTTGATTTAAAATCCATTCTTATTGTTGTGTTGTGCATTTAATACACTATCCCTCAGCAAAAGTAGGAAAGGCATATCAAGAAAAATGGGAAAATGGGGGGGGGGGGCAGCATTCTCACCAACGCGTTGCAACAGCGTAAGGGAAGAGAGGGCAAGGTCCTGGACCTCCGATTATCCCGATGTGCCGTATACACAATGGAGCGGGACGACAATACAGTCTGTGATGTATTTTTTACGCTTGAGATATGGGTCACCAAGAGAGATTTTATTTTGAATCATTTTGAAAATTGCATAATGCGCACTTTATATGTTTCAGAGCCAAAAACTTGTCAAGAATCCCTATAGAGCTTCAATTTGGCAACGCATCATCCGTTCGTAAAGTGTTCCTATGAGCATAATTCCGTCACGATGAACTGCAATAGTTGACAGAGTCACATTCCTGCCATCTTCACTGTAGACTTCTGACATCTCAAAGTTATTTGGTCCGACCATCCTCACTCGTATCACCTATAAACATAAATGTTTTAATAAGGAAAGTATAATTTTCTTAATTTCCGCTTTGGTTTATGCACACTAAGTAAAAAAAAGTTTCAATTTTGCACTTTTCAAATGCAACACAGGGAGCTCCTTTATGGGTAGAACTTTGCAAACTATAAGCATTTTGCACCTTTAAGGATGCAGTGAGCTACATTTTGCACCCTTAAGGTTGCAGAGTTGTACCCTTTAGGGAGGGTGCAAATTTCCACCCTTTTGAATGCAATAATTTCTGCAACCTTAAAAGGTGCAAAGTTGCACCTTTAAGGGTGCAGACTGGCATTTCCGGGTGCAAACAAGTACAAAAGGGCGCATGTTTGCATCTTTTTCATGGAGGGTGCAAGAGATCACCCAAAAAGGTGCTGCCAGTGTTGCATTTAGAGTGCTAAACTGAACTTTTTTTTCTTAGTGCGTGGGTATCAGCTTTTATGTATCTTGAAAGGGTAAGGAACGATGTCAAGATAAGTTAAAAGATCCTTGCGAAGAGATAGAAGGGAAAGGGGGGGGGGTTAAAATTTTCCAGCTCTAATTGTCCTTTTAGATCTATGCTTGTACGTAATACATGTAATATGAATATAATTATGTATCTCTTCTTTTGAAGAAATATACACTACTCCTGGACACAACATTTCGTTTCTTTTTATGTCAAAAGAATGCGATGCTTCGTTTTTGTGTCTTGTAACACTTCCTATAGCCACTAAAATTTCGACTGGAAAACTTTTTAAAAAGACGAAAATCTTGTCTCTTCAGAGTAATTCAATTACCCACATTCCAACAATTATCTGACGTAAACATGAATAAGATTATGCAGCGAGCTTTTTAAAGGGTGGGCTCTTTAATACAAGCTCAGCCTATACAATGTCATGTGCAATAGGCATATTCATTCCACTCGAAATGTTATCCATGACTCCATGTATATGCTAATCAAACTTATCTGAAACTTTCGTGCGCTTATCCCAAGTTTAATGCAATCTCTGCACCGTTCATTGTGCATTTATATGTCGCTTGATTAAACTCTCACTTGGGTGCGTCAAAGACCCCAGCACTAGCTGACGCAACCTTCCTTTGTGACCACTAAAACTTTGACGGGAAAACATGACGAATAAAGATTCTCTCTAGAGCAATGCAAGTATATCCACTTCCCAGTGATTTGACGTAAACACACATATATTTATATTTGAATGCAGTCGTTTCACTGTTCATTTGGCACATTCATTTCGCTTGATTTAATCTCACTTGGGTGCGTCAAACACCGCAGCAGTAGCCGACGCAATCCCACGTCAACATAATGGCTCCCGTCGTGTACAACGGATATTACAGTGTTGACAACGATGCGTCAATTTACCTGAGCTGGGACCAATCCTTCCTTGGTATCAAGGTAGCTAAGAGCCTTGTGTATCACTGGTATACAGCCAAGCCATATATCTCCACCATCATCCGCATAAACATTATCAGGTGAGGTCCCGAGATCGATAGTATGGACAGCCTGTCAGCATTCGACAAAATTAGTAGTTATTTTTTTTTTAATTTTTCTTGAAAGATGAGGGCGGATCCAAGCGGTCGAAACGCCATTCTACATTTAGACAGAATTAGAAAGGGACAGAAAGAAAACAAGGGAAAAAGTAGAAAAATAGTGATTGTACATCCATATGAAAGTTAGACTGACTGAACGTAATAAACAAGAATGAAGGAAACCTTACCTTAAGATGGCATGAAACACCAGCGTACCCCGTAGATCTGTTTCGAGGAGTGTGTGTGTGTGTGTGTGGGGGAGGGGTGGGGGTTGATCGAAATCTTTTACCGACATTTCCAACGCGAACTCACCCCACGAGTACACAAACACCCTCACCCACCGCACACATACTTTACCCTCACACTTACTATCCCGTCCTATCTCTAGTTTTAAATAACATTTCAAATAGAAATCTTACTACTCATATAACCGTCGTTTATGGGATTTATCAAAATTTTCAACAACTGATTGAATAAAATAATATTTCTCCTTAAAAAGTGCAGGGGGGGTGTACTCGCCATCCCCTTCTCTCTAAATAGTGATAGGGGGATATATATATATATCCCCCCTCCCGAGATTTATGCCAATGGCATGTAACACTCAAACCTGCAGGCAAAGGGTTTTTTGTTGTAATATTCTATCTTTAGAATGGATATACTTTTTATGACATGGCAATTAATCGAGAATGTTGACTAAAATCTGACCTGATTCCCTTTGAGGCTGTTGTCTGCTGGATCCCTTTCATAAACAAGCAGCTTCTTGAGGAAAGATTGCGCAACATACAGATACCTGTGTTCCGAGGAAAAATAAATGATATAATGATTATCCTGTTTGCGTATATCATTTAAATGAAAATACTATCTGTATAATATCATAGTAAACTGGGACAGTTAGTATTATTTCAGAGGATGTCGAGCCCTATTAAAAAAGAAGTAATACTGGCCAGCTAAAAAAACCAACAACAACCAAAAAAAAAAAAAAAAATGGTGAGTCATGGTAATCACGCCCTATCCTCCTGCGAGGTTCCAAGCCGATTCTCCCAAGTCCATGCACCCTAAACTCTATCGACGATACTTCAGACAATATAGATGTACTACTTATCCACAACCTAACAAACCAACCACGATTTTTGCCACTGAATCGTCTGAATTACCAGCCCTCGACCCAACAAGAACCCTACACTCTATAAAGGGTGCAATTTTGCTCCCAAATGCTACAATAGCAGCACCTTTTGGGGTGCAATCTTGCACACTACATGACAAAGGTGCAAAGATGCACCCTTTTGTACTTGTTTTCCACCCGGAAATGCCCATCTGCACCCTTAAAGGTGCAATTACGCGCCTTAAAGGTTGCAGAATTTTTTTCACCTTCGCTGAAGGGTGCAACTCTGCACCATAATCCGTTGCCTACTGGGACCAGGTGGCTCCTATACCAAGCCTATGGAAATTGGAGAATTCAATTGGGTCAAGGGTGCAAAATGTAGCTCACTGCATACCCTCAAAGAATTTCCTGGTGTAACATTTAAAGGGTACATAATTGAACTTTTTTCTTAGTGTGTAACCCTCCCCACAACACTAACCCTAACCTCAACCCTTGAACCAACCTAAACCCATATATTGTTCCAATAACCCTATATCCTTTACAAAATAATGAAAACATTCCGGTACATTTCCAACCTGATTTAGTTGATGTGAATTCTTTTGACATAAAGTGTAATTTTTTGATGCTATATAACTATTGTCACGTTCTGCTATTCTATTTTTCTTTGTGTACATTAAACTTTGTGTTTCATTATTTGTTGGAAATGGAAATGAATGAAATTAAATGAAAGATACATAATAATAATAATAATAATAATAATAATGATAATAATAATAATAATGATGATAATAATAATAATAATAATAATAATAATGATGATAATAATAATGATGATAATAATAATAATAATGATAATAATAATAATAATAACAATAATGATGATAATAATAATAATGATAATAATTATAATAATAATAATAACAGTAATAATAATTATAATAATGATTATAATAATAATAATAATAGAAATAATGATAATAATGATAATAATAATAATAATAATAACAGTAATAATAATGATAATAATAATGATAATAATAATAATAACAACGATAATGATAATGATAATAGTAATAATGATTATAATAATAATAACAATAATAACAATGATAATAATGATAATAATAATGATAATAATAATAATAATAATAATGATAATAATGATAATAATTATGATGATTATAATGATAATAATAATAATAATAATGATAATAATGATAATAATAATAATAATAATAATGATAATAATAATAATAATAATAATAATAATAAAAATAATAATAATAATAATAATGATAATAGTGGCTACTTGTATAGCACACAAATCCGCCTTTCGGCGCTCTTGGCGCTAAAAACAACAAACGTTAAGCAAACATAAGGAAAATAGAACCGAATTCTCGTGTACATAATAAAATTAAAATATTGGAATAATCACATCGAAAGGAACAGGTAAGTTTTCAGTTGAGATTTAAATGATTCTGTTGATGACAAGTGACGTATTTGTAGAGGGTTCATTCCAGAGTTTTGGACCCATGGCAGAGAAAGCCCGATCACCCCAAGCATGTTGTAATCTGGGTATATGGAGCAACAGTGTGTCTGATGACATGTACCTTCCATCCTTCGATAGATCGATACCATTGGGCATATTTAACGACTCGGATACTTTCTTGCAGCCGGTGATGTCACAGAAGAGAACAGATCCCCACTGCATCATGAGAAGATCTTCCAGAAATCTCATAGCGGGATGCGGAGAGTAGGCTTCGTTTGTGATGTAGAATTCCTCCGGTCCAGTCGCTACCAAATTATTCACGCTAAAATAGAAATATATAAGGCGTTATCAATTATTCATACGCAAATTCACCTCACAAAATAATGTTCATTCAAAAATTATGCAAGCAAAATTGTCCACTGGACAATGAAATTGAAATTGAAAAAAACAAACAAACAGGGCAACATTTAAGGTATGTAGTGATACATCGCGTTTTATTACTGCTAACATTAAACGCTTTCTTAGGAATTAAATTAACTTGCTGTATATGCTACAGACACTGTTGGCAGTGAAACAGCAGCACCCTTGGATAAAGGGGAAAATGCTACTCAACGATACAAGTTCAGCTTACTAGTAATAGGGTCCCTATAAATAGACTCCTTTCACGGTTACAACTCGTTATTCCGAATGTTCGAATACTCCGAAGGGTCGTTACTCCTCCGGTCCGTTATTCCGAAGGTTCGTTATTCCTACGATCATTATATTCCGAAAGTTCGATTCTCAGAAAATAAAGCAGGGTTCGTTAATCTGAAAAAAATGTACGTTAGTCCGAAAATGAAATAAGGTTCATTAACTAACCCTATTTCATTTTCGGATGAACGAACCTCCAGGTATACGAAATTCTTGTGTTGGGAATAACGAAACTTCGGATTAACGAGCCGCACCCCCCTTTCACATAAGCTAACAATGCAAATGAAGTTGTGCCTTTAATGTGGACTCAATTCTGACTTTTTACCTGGTCATCAATGGATCTCTCTTTGATTTGATGAATGTTAAGGACATCGAGCTTCGATGAAACTCAAAGACATCCACGACATCGAATCCCACTTGGTGATTGATTACGAAGAGAAAGGTTTTGCCTTTAAAATGAAGAGATTGAAGGAAGACTAAAACCTACCCCAATGAAAATAATAGCATGTTGTGCTGAAGAATCTTGGCACTTTTGAACTTTAGTCATATCATTTTTTATTATCTCATTGTCCAGATGTGCTATAAGATGAAAAATAATTTCATTTTAGGACAAAACTAGGAAATAACAAGTGGACCATGAAGTACCCTCTCCCATCATAAACTACAATAGGATTATCTATCGATTGGTAAATAGCGTGCTGAATTTCGGCGATAAACTTTTATAGTTGATGTTTAGGCCTAATGCTGAACGGACTTCCGACACGTCCGATAGGAATTCTCCAAAAACACATAAATAGAACAACAACAAAAAAGGGAATTCTCAAAATAATAATAAAAAATACTAATAAAACTGTTGAACCCGAATTCGGAAAAAGCATGTCTAAAAGCACTTCACGAAACAATGATGATATCAAAGAGGGGCAGGGGAAGGGGTAGAGACAGAATCCTATCCGGATGGCAGGGAAGGGGGGGGGGGCAATACAGCTGGATTACCCTGAATAGGCAGCCCTGACACCCGCTACACCTTAAGCTGGATACAGCATCACATTTATTTTTAAATGTTCGGGGCGCATTTTATAACTAATAAACTTTAAAAACACAATAATCTTCTTCCTATTTATCGATTTGATACCTCTTCATATCTTACAAAAATATGACCATGGCGGTACACAGCGGAGGGGGGGGGGGGGCAGTTTCGCGCTAGAAATTTAGCCTTCTCTTTGGGGGGGGTGCTACAAATATTCCACCAAAGTGTGCACCAGGTTGATTTTAATTCCAAGAATGCAAAAGCTCCCTCGTGTGGCACACCATGGCCTCGCTTGCGTGTTCCCTCGAATATTTCACATATCCTCGCCCCCCCCCCTCCCCCGGAAAAAAAAAATCCTGCGTACGGCCTTGAACTGACCTGTCTTTTTATCTTCGAATGCAGTGATGCCATGGGGATGAAGTTTCTCGACATCGTAATCGCCGCTGATTTTAAGCTCGGCAGCGCCTTTGTCGTGATCATTGATGTCGTAAGCGTATAAGTGACCCGGAGGTGCACCTTCCACGCGGTGTTTGAAAGTCAAGTATCCCTGCACGCAAAAGAAAAATATTTTAATGGACAAAATTTGTTTGCCATGTACATGGCATTGGTGAAATAATCCAGTAAAGTACAATATGAACTTCCCAGTCTTTTATTCCACCATTCAAGTGGCGAAAGAAAAATCAGAGGGACTTAACCCTCCCCCTTAAACCTTCGGCATATACTAACATGTCTAAACACAAGCTGAATTAACCCCTTAATAGTGTTATTGTTTAGGAAATGAACTCCACCCTTCACCAAATTCTAGACCTGCCACTAAGAGCAATGATTTTTCCAATTGTTTATTACAAAAATAATTTGCTTAATATTTTAGTAAAAATACGAAATATCAATCCTTTTCACGTTAGCATCTCATCATTCTTTCACCTTGATATGATATGATTTTTTTAGCGAAAAGAAGAAATAATTCACCTGAGATATGATCACGATGCCATCTGACAAGAGCTCCAGATCCTCGGCGCCATGTTCTAGAACAAACGACGTTATTTAATAAACAAACAAACAAACAAACAAAAACACTCTCGATTGACATAAAAGGAATTAATGTCACTTTATTTCCACGCGAAATATTTAAATCATAATAAAACGAATAGACACTTGTAATTATTGTCTAGACGGAAATATTTGACTAAGGTATGTACATGTGGCTCTTAAGTTAAGTCCCAATCACATTGTTTGTATTATTTTGATAAAATGGACGTCGTAATGGCTCATCAGTACTGGAGTCAATTTTGACTGCAATATATAGAGACAAGAAGTCGAGGATTTGACTTCGTCGTATTTTATTCACCGAGCGAAAAATAGAAAAAGGGTTGACGTGTATGAGCTACTCCAACTTGCAGTGATATTTATATTTTTGATACTGCCTAGTATATTCTGTGTTTTGAAGGCACAATAAGATATAAGCCTTCCTACCAGTTCATTATTCACATAATAACACCCATTACTGAGAATGATCAGATATTGGAAGAAAGTAAGAAACGAACTGGATTGCATAACATTCCCGGGGTGGGGGGGGGGGGGGTCACTTCCATTGAAGAGTGGACAGCATCCGCGAGAATCGTCTTAAAAAAGCACCCTAAACGAGGATTCAAGGGCAGGCCGCTAGGACACTCTAAACACGGATTTTGTGCAGATGTCCCAGATTTGCACACCCTAAACGAGGATATTCCCATTTTCATATCTTTTAGAGTGTTAGTAGGGTCCATTGAAAGTTTGGAGCCTTTTTTTTTTTTAATCTCGAGTCGAGATAATTCACTGTCTCATTATGTTTTACGTTATAGGATTTTCCGTTCACTGGTCTTGTTAAAGTCGGTCTCGAAGTCGGTGCAAATTACATACCCTTTTCGCGTTTTAGATTATCGTGATTTAGGGGGCTTTTTTTCCATTTTGGGGCGTTTTTGACACTCTATTCGTGTTCCGCGCGTTCCGCGCCTACCCCTGAAAAAATACCCCTTTTCCGCGTTTTTTTTTCTCGCGGATGCTGTCCACTCTTCAATGGAAGAGACCTCCCATGACAAATATAATTACGTCAAGAACAACACACGGTAAACTTATCTTACCTATTCCATGAACAAATTGGCAATCACCTGGCCTGTGATTATAAACGGTCTTCTCTAAACCAAGAAAAGAACTACAAAAGTGAAAAGAAATAAGATTACATGACCATAATTCTATAAAATCTATGAAATATACAATATAAAGCAAAGCAAAGCATATAAAAAGAAGTACAGAATTTAATAGATATTTTGATTTCTAAAGATTTACCTTCTTTATTACATTATCTTAAAGGGAATTAACTGGAGTTAGGTTTATATTAGATTTTCCAAGTGCTCGTGGTGGTGCTACAAAATTTGGACCCCCCCCCCAAAAAAAAAGGACCTCCTGGGGGACTTAGTAATTATTAAAAATAATGATAAAACAAAGGAAACAAATTTCGACCTCAAACCCCGTACCTCTCTCTGATGTTTTTTGTACGTATAGGAGCTTATACACTGTAAAAAAAAAATATTGGGTAAAATTTTAACCAGCATCTCCAAATCTCCAAATTTTATTGTCCGAGAAAGGAAATTCTTTTTTGCCCAATTGATCGTGGGCCCGCCAGCCACTGAGCAGCGCCAGATCGGCGTTGCTCTATCCTTTTCAATTCTTGAACGCCAAAGAAGGTAGCAGCAACTCCCATCTTTTAAGGGTATGTCCAACCAACTTTGGCAATATTTTACCCAATGCGGGAAGCATATTGTCCAATTAGGGTAAAAAATAAGCAGTAATTTTATAGAATGGGAAAAATTTCCATCTTTTTTAATTTTTAATTTCTATCATTTATTCGGCATTTTCAAGAAGAATATAACAATATAAAAGAACATCAAATATATATATGCATATTCTTATAGCAGTCCTCTGAGTGCAACAGGTAGCTGCATACTGGATAAACAGAAATGCCCGAAGAAATGCACAGAGCTGGTTAGACACACCATTACCCTCATGGCACATTTTTACCCAATATTTTTCGAGCGGAGGGGAAGGGGAAAGGAGAAGATGAACATACCTCCAACTCCAACAATTGTTAGGGTACATAGCTTGGTTTACCATGTACTTTTATAAAAGGATATCATGGATATAAAAGGATGTATGGACATATTGCCCCGGGCCGTTCTTTCAAAGTTAAATGAAATCAAGTTTTAGGCCTGTTGCTGTTGCTATTATAGTGAGGGGCTGACCCATGGAAAGTTCAAGTCGTTTTCCCCATCACCTGTCGCTCCATAATTTGGCTCCAGGGTCGGTCCATTTATGGTCTGAGTCCAGTTTATACCGTACAGACTAGAAAGCTAGTCACATGAAAATTTCCAGACCAAATCAAGGACCACACCATCATTCAGGGGCGGCGCCAGGGTATTTTGATGGGGAGGGGGAGATGACTCATAGGTGAGTTTATTTACTTTTTAAACAAACAAAAAAATAAAGAAATAGGGATATCATATGGTTACATGACCCAACCCTCTCTTTTCCCATATTGTTCTTCTTTCTTTCTCCTCTTTTCCTCTTTTTCTCCTCTTTTTTTTGGTGTCAATTAACAAATCATAGGGAGGGGGCGGTCGCCCCCTCCCTGTTGCGCCGCCCCTGCCATCCCTGTCTGTTCCTTTTTAGAGGCCAGTGAGTCCAGTGCATGAAGTGCCATCAAGCAGTCTGTCTTCAAATTTTCTCAGAGATGACCAAACAGAGTATACGGAATTAACTTTAAAAAATTTAAAAAACTCACATGAAAGTAAATATGTGACGTACAACAGCGGCAACAATCACCACCAGAATGAGACGTCTCCACATCTTGAATTAAGTCAGACAAGCATGCATCTGTAAGTAGAAAGGAGAAAATGACCGTTATGTAAGTCGACCCTTAATACCCAAGCTACCGATCAGGGGTGGTGGCAGGGGGCGACCGCCCCCTATGATTTTTTTAAGTGCTCAAAAAAGAAAAAAAAAAGAGGAGAAAAGGAAGGGGAAAAAGAGGGGGGGGGGGAGAAGAAAGAAGAGTACTATGGGGAAAGAGAGGGCTGGGTCATGTAACTGTATAATATCCCTATATTTTTTCAATGAAAACGTAAATAAACTCATCTATGGGTCATCTTGCCCCCCCCCCCATCAAAATACCCTTGCGCCGCCCCTACGGTATTATAATTCGGCTTCTTAGCTTCAAACTCATTCTTCTAACCCGAACTTTAATTTAACCGTAAATTCTCTTGAACTGAAAGCATCATCTACTTCATACTTACATATACATAAAGGTACACAGTATAAACTACACAATTTGATTGCAGGTTATACGAAAATTTTCCACTCACCAACTGTTATCCCTCGTATTTTAACAAACTTGCAATCAATAAACTCTGGACTTTCAGAACATGCACGCAAACATAATGTAGTGACCACTTTGAATTCCCAACCTTGATCAGTTGTAAAGGAGCGTTTGATATTTCCTGTGATTGCATAATGTTCTTGCACACAATGGTCAGACCATACAGGGAGGTCAGACAAAGCTGTATGTAAATAGATGTATGTACGTGGAATAGGCTGGGCTGAACAAAGATAAAGATTTCGTGAAGCGCAAAGAGAAAAACTGTAGTTTATGCCTTGTAGCCTATAAATCCAACTATGTTATTATAATCATCAGTTCAAGGACTCAACTGATGAACAAATTCGATAATCTATTGTAATTTCCTCTAGAAATCATAATTAGATTACGTAATATCACGTCGTTGTAAAGGGCTCTTTTTATAATACCGAACAATTTCATGGGCATTCAAAACGGTATTGTAGTGAATAAAATACTATTCCCTGTCTTCAGTCAAAGCCCCACCCCCCCGTCTCTCTCTCTCTCTCTCTCTCTCTCTCTCTGATCTGTTCTTCTCTCTTTAATTGTTACATAATATGCTGCTTTCTTTTCTCAAGGAAACACTCCTTCCATCCTCCCTCCTCTGTATCGATGCACATATACCGGGTGTCCCAGAAAAAGCGGAACGGCGGATTTTCAGTACTTTACCTTCAAAAAGTATGTAACTTTTCGACATCGTTGAATAAAGCATCTTCTACCGAAGAGAATGATACCAAGATCATTGAATTTGGTGAAGTAATTTTTAATTCTATGCCAGTTTCTTAAAATACAAACATTTTCATATTTTTGGCGATCGATGAGAGTAGAATCGTGTCGGGATGGCCTTTCATAATACGATGTTTAAGGGAAGCCCATTGATGCGTTTCAATAACAAATCATGCCATATGTAAGGCCTTTCCCGACGCAATTCTGCTCTCATCTGTCTCAAAAAACATGCGAAATTTGAAAATGTCTGTATTTTATAGAATCAAAATTACTTCACCAAATTCAGTGATCTTGGTATGATTCTCTTCTGTAGAAGCAGCTTTACCCACCAATGTAAGAAAATTATCTACTTTTTGAAGGCAAAGTACTGAAAATCCGGCGTTCCGCTCTCTCTGGGACACCCGGTATATCTTTATTGTGCCCCATTTTTTTTTTCTTTCTGTTCGTCTATCTGTCTGTCTGTCTCTGTTTCTCTCTCTCTCTCTCTTTCTTTCTTTCTTTCTTTCTTTCTTTCTCTCTTTCTTTCTTTCTTTCTTTCTTTCTTTCTTTCTTTCTTTCTTTCTTTCTTTCTTTCTTTCTTTCTTTCTTTCTTTCTTTCTTTCTTTCTTTCTTTCTTTCTTTCTTTCTTTCTTTAATAAACATCAGAAACGATCTGAAAAGAAACAAGATGCCAGGAAGTGTACTCTGAAGTCAAAACAAAAATAAATGCATTGTTAAACATCTTCACTTGCTTTATTACAAGTAACCAAAAACGACTGTTTGGTTGTCAATATTAATGTCATAAAACATATACAAAAACAACATAATTACAACAGTAGCACAAACATGAATACACATAATCCAATTCAAGCTAACTGTCCACAAACATACATAGGATGTTTGCCTGCATGCTCCCTCTATTTTTTTTCTCTCTCTTTATTTCCCACATGCAGAATGCATGTCCAAACAGATCGTGCATCAATTTTTTTCTTCCTCTTTCTTTGAGCTAATTTTTACAACAACTTATGTGCATTTTGCAGTGCACAACTTGCAATAAAAACTATCCATGCTTAAATGATATCAAAAATGACTAAATTACGATTTTGGTGCACATGTGTTACTCATACTTGCATCTTGTGACAAAAAAAAGAAAGAAATAAAGTATCAAGGCAGAAGACTTAACAACAACAAAACTGTTATTTTGTCACACCTCCTTTATCTTCAAATTAGAGATGTGACACCATCATAACCCTCTGATATCATCAATATGCCTCATCTGTGAAACTATTAAATACTGCATAAAATTCTGAATACAATTGATTTTAAGAAAAAAAAATCCCTTTTTTCTCTCTCTCTCTAAAATGACATTTGCCCTCATGACCCTAAAATATACCTTGTTCATTTTTTTTTATTCATTGGCAACTGATGACTTATAACAAGTGCCAAGATGATAATGTACTAACACCTGAACCTGAACATAATATCTTCAAAGTGTCTTTTTTGAACCTTTATTTCTTTTAATATTAAATTTGAACACTTTCTTTATATAAGAGCGACATTCTATCTTCAGTGTACATGATGTTAAATTAGTATTGGTCCATTTTTTTCCCTGTAAAATAAAAATTTTAAGCAAGATCTAAGTTCGTCCCTGAATAATTTTTGTAAATAGGACTGCACCATAAATGATAATAGAGATGAGCAACCATCATAAAGTATAATAATAATAATAGTAATAATAACAATAATAACTAGAAATCTCTGTTGCCATGCAACAGAAGTGTATGCCCCGGGTCATGAAATCTCTGCCATACACTATTATACATCCTCTGGAGTTGAATATACTGTAATATGTGCATCCATAGCTTTAGAATTTCTCAAGTGCATTATATGTCACCGAGGCAGGCTGAGGTAAGATATAGTGCACGACAGAAATTCTATATCTATGGATGCACATTTTATGGTACATTTGACGACAATGAGCATGCACTATGCGTTATATAAGATAGGAAAACTGCTTGTGGGATCGGAGCTGATCAACAAACTATAAACTCTGCAACATCGATCCATCACAGGTCATAAAGTGCAACGCACTCCGTATTATCGATAATTTGTAAGTTATCGATACCTTGGGCTATGGGATTTTGTACACAAATAAGCGTGCGATATAATGCGTTATATACAACCGTCGTGGCCATATAACGAATTACACAATGCATCTGACCAATCGAAAACCTTTTAAGCCATAGCAGTACAGAGCTTTCTAGAGGTCTAAATTAATCACGTTCAGTCCTCAAATTGGCAGTACAAATTATTTTTTTCCACGCTTACATAGCTTGAAAAAAAATAAATATGAATATAACATAAACCAAAATGAAGTATAATGGTAAAATCTAATCAGAAATTGCCAATTTGAACACAGAAATAGTGATTACATGTTAACCACTGCATTGCCAATTTAAAGAGTTTAATGAGTAGTTACTGTTAAACTGCTTTAATTCGACAATGTCACACCACATGACGATGGAAATGGGCTCAAAATTTTCAGTGCATTTTTCTCTTTCTGCTCATGTATGATGTGTACTGCCCAACATTCTGGACCAACAGATACTGCAAAAGCGTCTCCTAAAGGTGACACTGTACCTCTATGGGTTAAGTAACCCATCTTTTATAACCTCCTATAAAGCAGAAGGGTCATTCCATGAAATACTAGAGTTTCATGTGCATGGTAGAGTGCACACAAGAAATAAAACAAGGTGGCTGCCTTTGACCCTGTAAAAGGCAGAACAATGGGGGCAGCATCACCAAAAGTTATAGGGGTCCAGATTTGGCAGCTAGATTTTATCATGAAACATGGCCAGTATTGCTCACACCAATGTGACGCGGCGGCTTAACACTGCTGAATCCAAAGTATCCTCCAGTACTACGTACCGGGCGATACAGTAAAAGAAAATGCATCCCTCATTACATTTACAGCTAATGCCTTGGATACAACTTGTGCTGGTCTACAAATCTCTCCTTAACGAACCGAGACGAAAGAGAAAAAGTAATACCTATGTGTGTCAAAACATACATCTCTTTTCACATGTATATAAAGGTTGTTTTAGTTCTCTATACAATACACATCTCATGGCAGTATCATAACTCCTTAATTAAAACTTGAAAGGGATGGGAAGCACACTTTCCATGAAAAAAAATTAAATTTAAAAGGTATTATGAAAAAAAGGACAAAGATAGCAGGAAACAATGATTTGATGCTCAAGGTATGCATGTTGAAATCCATCCAAAATATGCAAATGATCACATTTTTCCAAGCAAAGCTCTTCTTATATATATATTTTCAAAACTGTTTCAAAAATACATAACCCTTTCTATTCCAACAGAGAAATAAACAGTCATGAATTATTCTCATGAAAGAAAAAAAAACATATCAGAATTAACAAGGGCAATATCAACAACGAAGGAATTGTAACAAAACAGTGAATCAAGGCTGCGATTTTTCTAAATATCATGGATAACCAAATTGATATTCTTTTACTTTCAATCACCATTGTTCCAATTAATCAAGAATTAAATATCAAATCTTATCAAAGCTTCTAAAATGCAAGTCAATTATTTCAAATCATTTTTATTTGTCCTTTTTCACCTTTCTATTTTGAAAATAATCAAACTTGCTTGTTTTTAGTTGTTTGCTTTTTACAAAATAAAGTAATTTCTCCTTATCCAAGACAAACTGATATTCCCTCAAGTAATAGCCAAAGTAAATTTAAAAAAAAACACACAAGTAATTATGAGGAAAGATGAGGAATTCAACTTTACAATATACATGTACCTTGGGACATAAAAATATGCACTCTATAACCATTGCATATATTCGAAATTGCAATATGTGCCCCAAAATAAAATTTAACCTACTGTAATAAATGAAACATCTGGAATATTTTATGAAAATTTCTGAAGTAAAGAATTTAATTTTCATGCTAAATTTTAGCATGAAATCTCAGGGTCTTTTGGGAAGATACTTTGGTCCAATCAATTCATATGGTTTAATCTATGACATCACATTTCTTGCACTTGAGGTTGGGGCCAGAGGGCAGGTAGAGAGATGTAACAAACTCTGCTTTAAAAGGCTTCTTAAGCTTTGTAACTCCCCAATTTACAAACAGTCCCCCTCATATATATAGGTTTCTAATTATGCCAATCTCATATACCCTGCTTTCATGTATCATCATGCTCTCAAGACGATTGCATTCATGTTCATTTTATTTTGTTTTGTTCTGTTTTGTGTTTGAATTCCTGGTCCTGGTCATTTTTCTTGTGTTTTTCTTGCATTATTTGTTTTTTACCTTGATCTTGAATAAAGACATTTTTAACAACTTATGTGTCATCTAATTTGCAATCAAGTGTCACCTAAAAAAAATCTGACGAGACAAGGTGAAGATTGGTGTTGCATTTTCCTTACCGGTAATTCATCTTTTTGATACGAGCTGTGTTGTAATTTCATCACAAACAGTATCCCATTCTAATATAAATACCACATTTATATTAAGCATGTTATGGTTAAGTTATGGTAAGTTGTGGTACAGAGGATAAATTCTCAGATCTGTGAACCACAAAGTACAGGGTTCGAATCCCTTCCACAGCAACTAATGTGCTTAAGCAAAATATTGATATATATTTGCTACACTAAACCGAGATGCACAAAATGGGTACCTGGTAGGATTTACTTCTTGAGTAAAATGAGCACTCCTACTGCTAGAACCATAAAGATAAACTGGAGTTCTGGTCATGGGATCATAATGTGAAAGAAACTGTTCCAAAGCAACTGGGAGAGTTACGTGTAGATTAGTTGTATATAAACACAGGTGTCTAGTGTGAGATTCGGAAATTACTAAATTGATAAGAAATTCACTTACTTTCCACAAAAGGTACTTGCACTGCACAAATTAGAAAGGAGTATATTGGACCACACACAAATCTGGCATGAATGTTACCCCCTAACTTTTCAGCTTTTTCTTGTCATATTTTCATTGTGAGGGCATTTGAAAGGCAATCCTTTCTAGGGGACATTTTACTATGATATTCTTCCTATAAAAAAACTGACATGGGAAGAATGAGAAAGTTCAGCAGTTATTTTTCACCTTTCCCAGAACTCAAGCTTCTCTGTGAAGTTTGTTCACATATGAAGCAGAAATCCCCATGGAAAACCCCCACTTTTTTTTTTTTTTTTTCATACAAATGAATGGAATATGAGGCAGCAAAATAAACAAATACCAAGGCAAGAGGCATCCTCTTTGCCTCCTGGTGGAAAAAAGCTGTGGAGCAATCAAATTCTTATAAAGTTGGTGCAAAATACAACGTCCTGATTTTGTCTGTGGAACTTTTGGCAAAGCTTTCTTTCATTTGAGCGATGACGCATTAATGCGCATTTCTTTATATGGTTTACCGTGCCATCTGCGGGGATTTACCACTGGATATCTGGATAAGCCTTGCGTCAGGGAAAAATCTCCAAAGTGATTTGGAGGTGAATAGGGACATTATAAGTTTATTTCACAAGTGCTATGCAAGACAGATTATAATTCTATTACCATACTCTTTAATCATCATTACAGTTTAGGAAACTAGCACATATTAGTGAAGAACCCATCTTAATGCATCATGCATAACATGAAACGAAAATCTCAAGGAAATACTTCAACATAATGGCATTACAAATAGTGATTTCTTTACAATCCACGATGAATCTATACAGGTATATAACGCACTCTTCATGAAAGAACTGAACATATTTGTGCAGCCAAAATACAACATATAAAAACTAAATACTACTTGACTGGCAAGAAAGAGTGGATGAAAGGACATGTCTGGCATAGACAACACTAAGGAAACACTCTAGTGTGATTTTTAGCATTGTGATGGAATGTTAATTACTACAAACAACTTTAAGGAGGAAAATGATTTAATCCTTAGTCATTTTTAATGTCACTGTCAACCCTTTGCCAAATAATGTCAACTATTGTCACAATCATACACTTAACATTTAACAATTGAAATAATTAGTTTTCTCCTTTTTAAGTATACCAGTACACCTGAAAAAGAGTTGGGATACTTGAGCGATATCTATAGAATAATTATCAGCATCAATGACCACACACGGGATATCAGAATTAAAAGAAAATATCAAAAGAATGATTGTCATTATATTTCCCTCAAAAAAAAATTTAGCAGGCGGAGTGTTAAAGCTTGAAATGAGTTCTGATAGTGGACTTGTATTCTAAGAGAAAATATTTTCCTGAACTCTTAATCATGACATCACTGTTTTTCTTCCCAACTACATTGGCATATTCATGAAACAGATAGTAAACCCTGTTCAGAAGGTGGAAGTAGGAGTCACATACGGAAAAGTGCAAGCTCCCAATCTCTTAACCCCTAATGGCCAAATCACTTCTTTCCTTCCCAAACAAACATTCTTTATTCCACTATGAATGCAAGTATGAAATCACAACATAAACTTCTAATGGGCTACATTTTACTTCAATCAGCCCTCCCTAATGCCCAAAACACTTCTTTCCTTCCCAAACAAACATTCTTTATTCCACTATGAATGCAAGTATGAAATCACAACATGAACTTCTAACGGGCTACATTTTACTTCAATCAGCCCTCCCTAATGCCCAAACCACTTCTTTCCTTCCCAAACAAACATTCTTTATTCCACTATGAATGCAAGTATGAAATCACAACATGAACTTCTAACGGGCTACATTTTACTTCAATCAGCCCTCCCTAATGCCCAAACCACTTCTTTCCTTCCCAAACATACATTCTTTATTCCACTATGAATGCAAGTATGAAATCACAACATGAACTTCTAACGGGCTACATTTTACTTCAATCAGCCCTCCCTAATGCCCAAACCACTTCTTTCCTTCCCAAACATACATTCTTTATTCCACTATGAATGCAAGTATGAAATCACAACATGATCTTCTAATGGGCTACATTTTACTTCAGTCAGCCCTCTCTGTCTTCGAGAGTTCACTCTTTACAAATCCATCTATGTATTTTCTCTGATGACCACATTAAAAAAATTTGTGTCCCTCTTTATAAAACATATAAAAAAAATACAAACAAAAACAAGCAAGCAAAAAAAAAAGAAGAAAGATTACTGCTACCAGTTTTCAGTACTGGTAAATTTCTTCACAGATGTCTCAACTGCCTTCAGAAGCAGACATCATGGTCCAATTTGCCAGGCAAAACTTTGACAGACAAAGACCTACAGCATATAAAACAACAAAAAATTGGAGCTGATGATCTGGTGCTAGGCCTTTGCACCACATGAACCCAAAGCTTTATACACCTACAGCACCAAAAATGAGTGCCACTCAATGTTCTTGAATCCCGCCTTATGGCAATGCCCCTAGAAGGATGGACTGTAGATCCATTGCTAAGAGCATGCATGCATGCATGCATGCAGGCATCCTGAATCGATTATGAAATAGTTCTTCCAAATGATACCGATGGCTCAGTTTCTCCTGCCACCGCCTCCTTTGCGACCCTGGAAATGAATCAAAACAAAGAAAGAAGTTAAAGACAGCGACCTAAATTTCTCAAGTTATAAATGCATTCAAGGCTCCTCGGACTGAAATATTTCTCACAAATGAATCTGATGGAATTACAAGCTTAGAGGTACCACAACACAGCTTTAATTCCTTATCAAAATTCTACATAAGTAGGAATAAGGGTTGTTACCTTCTAGGTAAAACTTAACATCTAAAACACTAGAACTTTCTTCAGAATATTAATAAATGCTTATACATAGATGGAATAGCAACTGATGGGCAATTATATGGTAAGGGTTTAATTCCGTTACCAACATTTTTAGACTTTCTATGCCTCTTTTGTTCTCTGCCTCCCTCCTCACCATTCAATACTCTGTAAATATGCCCATTCTTTCATGTGAGCTCTTTCATTCCAACAATGTTATTCTTACAGTCATGAGATTGTGATATAACAGCTCGGTAACAGAATTACCAGAAAAAAAGCGCCAATTTTAAACTTCAAACATGTCTTTTAAAATCAAACATGCATTATGGGGCTATCAAAGTGATTGTTTTTACTATAAATGTGAAATAAGGTGACTGTTTTTCCAACTCGCGGAATTGCTCTGATATGAAAAAAAAATTGTAAAGGTGTTTCAAACAGATAGAGAGGAAATATTTTTAACATTGTTATGAATGACTGACATAAGATCCTTTAGAGGAGCTCTCATTCCATTCATACCAAAAGTTACAAGGATGACGAGTCTTACCTTTCGTCCACCATCTCCACCCCACCAGGATGCATTCTTGCTCCTCTCTCTGTTCCTGTTCCTAGGGCAGTTGGTCTTCCGGTGACCCGGGTCACCGCAGATGAAACATCCCTGTCTACCGTCGTCACCACGGACGTTGCCTCCCATGTAGCGATGGTCTCTCTCACTTGATTAATGAAACAAAGGAAAGTAGTGACAACACATGTCTAGCCAAAGACATGATGCTCAAGGTATCACTAGAGCGGTTGAAGACAAGAGTTTGATTCACTTCTTGTTGTCAGGTTCTATGTTCACCTGCTATTACTGTTTTAAAGTCCATTATTTTCCTAATTCATAATGATTACCATCTTAATCCTGGACTAACATGTCTTTACTTACGGTAACCCTACAGTCCAACTGTAACCCCTGCCTAAATTTGAGGGGGTAAAAGAGCAAATTAAGTACAATTCATTATCAGCTATGGATTGATAAAACTGCTTTCAAATTGATTTGTCCTTGCTTAAGAAATAATCACGGAAGATGCCCATGGCCCATCATTACTGAGGATGTCATGCTGTTTGCACAATCTCTGTACTCTTTTTTTCTTTCAACACATCCCCTTTTTAAAAAAAGAAATATTCAATAAGGGTTTGTTGTTATAATGTTAACCGATTTACTTCAATGGACTACGATGGAGCTGATATTGAACACATCTTTAACCCTTTGCCAACTACTGTCAACTATCAAACAATTTCAATGATTAGTTTTCTCCTTCACAAGTGCACCAGGAAAATAGCTAGGATGCTTGAGCGATATCTATAAAATAATTATCAGGATCAATGACTGTACAAGGGGTATTAGAATTCAAGGAATATATCAAAAGAACAAGTGTCATTATTTTTCCATCAAAATCAATTCAGCAGGCAAAGCGTTAACCAAGAATTAGCGTTTTATAAATGCACATCCGCCCGCAATGTACTGTGATCACGTATGTGAACATTTCTCTCCTCTGCTTCTTCTTGTACAGCATCTCTTTCCATTGGTGCTTGGCACAATAGGTTGAGGGATCAAGGAGCTTCAAAATCCTTGGCAAATATAACGTTTTTCTCTACTAACATGGAACCTTGTACGATATAACTTGTACACCTAGTAATTGAAATACTGCAGACAATATCAAGGTAAGAAATAAACTGAATGATTACAAATGATAATAACTGCAAAGATCAATCTTGCAAATCATGACCTACAACATAGTCATGATTTTTTTTCTCTTCTCTTTGTATATGTTCTGTATTGTATGTCCTGCCTTGGCAGCAGTGCGCTAGGACCTGGACTACTCTTAACCAATTATGTTTGTGAATATGTAACTGTTGTGTTTTTCTTTGTTGAAGATTGACAATAAAGTGATACAACACTACTATACCTTTGTGGCTCCTCCACATATGCTCCAGGTGGGTTTACTGGTTCGTTCTGACACACCTCTGACAGCGTTGGGGATGGGACGAAGCATATCCCCCTGATCAAACGAAAGGATATTCAAGTCATAATACACAACAATAAATAAACATGATACACATCACAGTTGCTGTAAACTCAACCTCCTAAATTGTGGCACCTTTTAACAGGATCTGGAAAACGTCCGTGTACCTTATTTTCCCATCATGCACCATTCTTCCTTGGAGAAGCTAGCGATGTACTTACCAACAATGTTTTATGTTTGCAAGCCAACAGTTAAGAGTGTGCAATAAAACATATGCTTATTTTCCAACTGAGCTCTTCTTTAAAATTCAAAATAAAATGCAACTAATTTGTCACTTATAACGTGAAGCTGTTAAAAGGGGGTATCCAATGCTAAAAAAATGTTAGTTCATTTAAAAGAGCATGATTTTATTAGGAGAAAATCATCTGCTTAAAGTTGTTTAAAAGTCGTGTTGCCAAGGAAACCCTCAAATGTGGTAAGATTTCAGGATATTTTTTACCCCTCAGCTGTGACCCAGTTTCAACCGAGTACCCACTTTGAAGTCAAAATGACGTCAAAGTTGGTACCTTGTCGCGAAATTGTAGCAAAATGCGCGCAAGGTATAATCACTATGAACATGGCGGACAAAGAAAGCGGGCAAAATAAACAACCCCTCATTCTACCCTTCACAATGGTTCTGGTAGTCAAAAGAACATCCCTTCACAGCTATTATGTTTAATCATGTAGTTCCAGGTGAATATGCATGTGACACCTGTTCCACATATTTTAGACAATAGCAGTCAAGGGATGTTCTTTTGACTACCAGAACCATTGTGACGGGTAGAATGAGGGGTTGTTTATTTTTTCCGCTTTCTTTGTCTGTCATGTTCATAGTGAATACATATTGTACAGTGTAGCACACAGCACAACTGCAATGCGTGAAGCTGGGTACCCACTTTTACGTCATTCCTCATACTCAAATTTTTTGGTCAACTCTTGACTTTTTATGAGAAAATTAGCCAAAATGTATTGATTTCGATTGAAAACCATCATATTTCTAATGTTACTCTTCTCAGAATTCTTCTATCGATCATATATCAAAATTTTTTTTACCATTGTGTAATCACTTTAAAGCATTGATTAACAAGAACATAAAAAATTTGGTCTTTACAGACAGGTGGTCTTTCAATACAGGTTACTGACACAGGATTAGAATGTGGTATATACCTTGTGGCTGTGACGATGACGTGCCTAGTTGTGTCCTGGCCTGAGCCCTCAGTCGAAAATTTGTATTGCTCACCCAGCTCATGAACAAATGCCCGCTGATCTCTGGCCATTGGAGGGAATGTATAGGTCTGGGTGGGTTGCTGTGACTGCAGGGGGTGAAAATTGGAAGAATTTAACCTCAACTCTGATGGCAATAATGTTCTGGCATGTTATAGTCTCTAGATGGTGGAGTAAATTCATTGGTTCTGAATGGGTTGTTGGGACTAAGAAGGAGGGGGTGGGTGGGGGGGGGGGGGGAAGGAGGCATAAGAAGAAAAGCTATGTCACCCAACTTATGGACATAATTCATCTTTTCTTTAAGAGGAAATGTGCAATGTACTGTAGGTATAGGTAGGTTGCCATAACCAAGGAAGGAGGTAACAATAATAAATTACTTTAAAAATTATGTAGCTTTAGCAAGCCCTCAAAACTCTTCCCATTGTGTGTGTATCCTTTCATACTCTTCTGCCAGACAAAGAATTCAAAGCTATATTGAAGATTCCAATGTTAGGGTCAACTCCAAGGAATTTTGTTTCATTAGTAACAGAATCACATTTCAGAGTTAAGTATATCTCATTAATATATCCATATGATATCCCCTCTATGGCTTTGACTGAATGTAATATGAAGTCAAATGATGTATTTGGTGTTAATTTCCCATTAGAATTCTACAATAATTTGCTACCTTTGTGACAACAAAATGCCAAATACTACCACCTAGTAAGTGCTCACCTCACTGTTCACACTGCTAACCAAGTTTGCAAAATCTCTTTCCACATCACCTACAAAAGGGGGTGACTTCCTGCGAAATTAACACAAATAATATCACATTGATACAATATGGAAAGGGAAAGAGCAAGTGAACATTTTACAAGAATACATATCAGAATAGTATGAAAATATTACATTTTTATTTTTACTAGATAGGTGTAAGGTTAGATTTTAGAAATGAATATCTATGTGATGGAAGAATAAAGCATTTTGGATTTTTACAGAAAAGGATATAAATATATATGTGTATACAAATTTAAAAGTAGGGAATCAAGGTTAACAAAGATAAGTCAGGCCTAGGGTCTAGATGGAAAATGTGTGTTATACTGAAATCAAATCGTGATAATTGCGTGAAGGAAAAAGAAAAGGGGGACAGTCAGGGAAGAGAAGGTTAGAATGATGAGGTAAAAAAAAGGGATAGGTAGAGTAGAATGAACAGGAAGCAAAAAAAAAAATAATAAAAAATAAATATCTATAACACGTTTGTTCTTTGTTGCATACCTGTACATATCTTTCAGGAAAGATGAAAAGTTTACCCTTGATGAAGATTTGGGCTGTCCATTTGTCATACTCCTGAAGATGAGGGGAGAAAAAAAAATGAATGAATTCAAAGCAACAAAAGTAAAATTAATGATAACTATGTGCATAGCCAGTTGAACATCATCATATTCCCTAAAACAAGTTCACAGTCAGAGTTTGGTATGAAAGGTGAAACAATTAAATTGATAAAAATGGATGAATTCAGAAGGATGAATACACAAAAACAAAATGATTAATGATTATTTTGTGCATAGCCAATTGAACTGGACTATGTTCTCTAAAACAAGCTCACAGTCAGAGTTTGGTGTTACTGGTAAAACAATGAAACTCTTAAAATGACATACTGACCCTTGAGGTTGAGAAGGTGTGTTTTCTTGTTTGCCTTTGGTCCCTCTTGTAGGATCCTCTGCATGGTAATATACGAGAATTAACAGCAAAGGGAAGTGTCAAAGGTTAAAGTTTACATACATGTATATGAGGCACACACTAAATGCTAATGTTTCTATGTGATAGCGAATTCTACCTGCACCAAGAAGCCTGATTCACTCTAAATATGAATCAACATAAATTTGGGGAAAACTTCATGGGTTCTTCTAAATGAAAACCTCATGCTAACCACCAATGGTATAGAATAAGAATACAAAATCACTGCATTTTGTCATAAAATTGGTTTTCATATGAGGGAAAAAGTGACTCAAGATAGAAAAATGTTGTGAAGAAAATCTTAAGATTCTATAGTGTGCTTTAAGATCATACAAACATACTGGCTCCAATAAGGGTCATCAAGAGTAAGCAATATAAGTACAATATCCAATGACTTATGGGTTTCATTTCCCATCAAAATGTCTTTCATTGCAAGCCATGAAAGAGAGTGATTCTACAACACATCCTGTAGCAGCAATCGCTCTGTGGTTAGTTTTCTACACTAACCACATTCCATACTTCAGTAATGAACAAATGACTATAACTGATCCTAGCCCTAAACCTTACCGAAAACTAGCTTGCAGTCCTAACCACAAAAGGCTCATTCAGAACTCCAGAAAACCCCTGCAAAACCCTTTAAAATTTTTTTCCTTTTTTACTGCACTACTCATGACTAGATGCACAATAACATGGTAATAATAGTTCACACTCACACAAAAGGGAGTTTTGTCAAGAGTTGTTCAAACTTGTGATGTTGTGTTTTGCACTAATTTTATAAGAATTAAAAGGTCTGAACCTTTTCACCACCAGTATGCAAAAAGATGCTTTTTGCCTGGGTGTTTTTTTGTTTTGTCCCCCCCATAAAACCATTCATTTATGAGCCCCCTCCCCCAAAAAACAGTACAGTGAGGGTTTACAGCAGGAGTTTGCTGCTTTATATGTGATTAAAGCCTTAAAGTGATTACAAAATGGTAAATTTTTTTTTGATATATGATCGAGAACAGAATTCTGAGAAGAATAACATTGCAAACTTGATGATTTTCAATCGAAATCAATGCATTTTGGATAATTTTCTCATAATAGTCAAGAGTTGACCAAAAAAATTTGAGTATGAGGTATGACGTAAAAGTGGGTACCCAGCTTCGCGCATTGCAGTTGTGCTACGCGCTAGACTGTACAATATGTATTATACATTGCGCGCATTTTGCTAGAAGTGCGCGACGAGGTACCCACTTTGACGTCATTTTGACGTTAAAGTGGGTACCCAGTTGAAACTTGGTCACAGCTGAGGGGTCAAAAATATCCTGAAATCTTGGGGGTTTCCTTGGCAATACGGCTTTTTAAAAAACTTTAGGCAGATGATTTTCTGCTAATAAAATCATGCTCTTTTAAATGAGCTAACATTGTTTCACCACTGGGTACCCCCTTTAACTCTTTGAAAAGATTTTTTTGAAAAATTCAAGCCTGTCACCTACACCACAGTGAAAGACTACTAAATCTTGCTTACCATTCTTTACAAGTATTAAATATTGCTTTATACCATGCTTCACAAGTATTAAATGCTGCTTACCATTCTTTACGAGTATTAATGTTGCTTACCATTCTTTGCAAGTTCAGCCACAACATCTACAACGTCCCCTCCCTCGGCAGTCAAGAACAGAGACACGTATACTACGAAGTCTGATACAGCATCCTGTGGACAATGATCAAAACAATAATAGCTTTGTTTACCCAGGAGGGCTCATCAGCATAACTGCTGTTCTTCCCGAGGCCCCTGCAATTATTCTTACCCCATCCGTTGACAGGTACAAATTTACACCTTGGTGGAGAGTGGCAAATGTGGACTAATGTCTTCAATTACTCTTCAGTGTTGTATATTATCAATAAGAACAGTCCATAATTATTACAAAAACTGTAGTAGAATATACCAGAAGTACAGCAGGCAGAAAAAAGAGCAAGTTAACCCATTCGTGACAGAGATCCACAATTTGTGGTTTGGCCTAATATCTTTTGATGCAAAGCCCTAAAAATCATACCAAATACATGAGCAGAAAGAGCAAAAAATTCTACACTTACTGTGCCCATTTTGGTTGCGTCAATATTCGTTGTTTAATGCTGAAAATTTTTTAAAGGAAAATAAGCATTAAAATCCTTAAATTGGCAATGTGATAGGAGGTTTAAAATCACCGTTTTCCCTTGCAAATTGGCAACTTTTTGACTTCTCATCATAATTTCTGTCAATTTATATTATTTCAGATACATGACGTTTAATCAGAAAAATGTAGCGATAAAATAAAAATGTTGGTGTTGCCAGTTTGAAGAATAAAAGCTGATCAAATTTAGGCTTTAAATAATTCCTGTCACGAATGAGTTAACCTGCTGAAGACAACTTGATTTTGGTATAACTTGCATTTTCCATAGACCACAGCCCAGTTATCTCTGGGTTAGTACTCAACAGGTTGAAGAACATGTCTCAATGGTGCAAGTTTATAAAACATCAGTGAACTCCACAACCATCAACAATACAGGAAAATTAGATACAATTAAGTTATCTTGCTAAAGCTAGCCCACTTTTGGGCATAGGCAGTAAAAACTCAGAAATATCAGTACTCACCACTTTGGCAGTGATTAGTTTACCCGCAGTGAGGTGATGGAACAATTGCCTTGATCCATCTGAGAAACTTGTAAGGTCCTTTTTAGCTAAACTGCACTCAAATGCCTGCAAATAAACAGAAAATTAGATGTTATGATTGCTGATGAGAAGAATATTTTGGGCTGTATGACAAATTGATCCATCTGAGAAACTTGTAAGTTCTTTTTTTAGATAAACTGCACTCAAATGCCTCCAAATCAACAGGAAATTAGATGTTATAACTGCTGTTGAGAAGAATATTTGGGCTGTATGATAAATTGATCCATCTGAGAAACTTGTAAGGTCATTTTTTTAAAGCTAAACTGCACTCAAATGTCTGCAATTCAACAGAAAATTAGATATTATAACTGCTGCTGACAAGAACACTCGGGCTGCATAATGAAGGACAATAGCAAATGGGAGTAATATTTTTCTCCCTGATTTTGGCTAGTGACAATCAAAATATCAACTTATCTAATTCTAAAAAAATGCACTAATATGCATGCAGTGAAGTCAGAAGCAGGAGAGTTGATGGATTTTCACAAAATATATGAAGGTCACAATCTCATAACTGCAATGGTTGATTGTTGAATGAACCCTGACATAATGCCATTTTAAAAAATATGTATTAAATAGTATACAAATAGCGAATAGACATGAGTGCGATGGTACGAGATTTCGCATGAGGTGAAAGAGCGACCTTCTATTCAACAAGGCGAAGCCGAGTTGAATAGAAGTTACGTCGCGATCTTTCACCGAATGCGAAATCTCGTACCATTGCACGAATTAGAATATTCGTTATTTGTATTGTACAATGCCTCAGAAGTCTGAGAAATTGATGAAAATCAAGAAAAAACAGTCACATTTTGGTTAAGAAATCAAGGTTTATAAAGCAGGAAAAGAAGTTCCGACTGCAAAATGCAGCTGGTGCCGGCATAGTCTGTGCACGTGCGCGTATCTATAGCAGTGCGCGAACGCGACTTGCTGGCATAGCCCTATAGCTATGGCATAGCCTGAGTTGAGCATGCAAAAATCAATACGCGTATAGGGTCTACAACGCAAGCTACTTGTGACATCACAAAAGAATTTGTGGGAATCTACTGTGACATCACGCTAACCGTGCAATGGTACATTTTGGAGGGTACATTTTGGATGGTACGAGTGCAATAGTATGAACATCGCGTGTTCAGCTCCCATAGACTTGCGTACAACAAGCTGAGTAGGCGTTGTACAAAATTAAATAAGATGTTGTTCAATTTCTTGAGAATGGTGATAGCCCACACATTCCATGGACTCATGTTATTTTGTTTTTGTCTCGCCTGCGTAGCGGAGCGAGACATAGGTATCACTATTTCCGGTGTCGGCGTAGGCGTCGGCGTCGGCGTCGTCGGCGGCGGCGGCGTCGGCGTCGTCGTCAACAATTGTGTTGTACACCCAATAACTTTCTATAGCTTTAAGGTGGGATCACCAAATTCATACCAGAGGTCCATCTCTTGAAGGCGCAGGTCAAGTTCGAATATGAGTCGAATTTGAATAAGGTCAAAGGTCAAAGGTCAATGAACTTTCCATGACTGGCACTGTGCTATATCGTACACACAATAACTTTTTATACCTTCGAGGTAGGATTGCCAAATTCATACAAGAGGTCCATCTCTTGAAGGTGCAGGTCAAGTTCGAATGTGAGTTGAATTTGATTAAGGTCAAAGGTCAAAGGTCAATGAACTTTCCATGACTGGCACTGTGCTGTGTTGTACACACAATAACTTTCTATAGCTTCGAGGTGGGATCACCAAATTTATACCAGAGGTACATCTCTTGAAGGCACAGGTCAAGTTTGAGTATGAGTTGAATTTGAATAAGGTCAGAGGTCAAAGGTCAATGAACTTTCCATGACTGGCACTGTGCTATGTTGTACACACAATAACTTTCTATACCTTCGAGGTAGGATTGCCAAATTCATATGAGAGGTCCATCTCTTGAAGGTGCAGGTCGAGTTCGAATGTGAGTTGAATTTGATTAAGGTCAAAGGTCAAAGGTCAATGAACTTTTCATAACTGGCACTGTGCTATGTTGTACACCTAATAACTTTCTATAGCTTTGACGTGGAATCACCAAATTCATACCAGAGGTCCATCTCTTGAAGGTGCAGGTCAAGTTTGAATGTGAATTGAATTTGATTAAGGTTAAAGGTCAATGAACTTTCCATGACTGGCACTGTGCTATGATTTACACCACTTTGTTCCTGTAATGACATGAACTTTATAATTTGATACTTTTTAACACTAACATTTTACTTCAGTTCAACAGAGTTCATTCTACAGTTTACTGTATAATAGCAGTGAACTCACTACTCTCTATACCTGAACCAGATTTTGTATTTTACTTGTTACTGTTTTTCATATATTTGTTTATTTATTTATTTATTTATTTATTTATTTATTTATTTATTTATTTATTTATTTAATTTATCCATAACCAAGCCTATGTAATGATAATTTGTGAACTCCCTTTCACTTATTATTACAATATGATTATGCATTTTTCTGTCTGTGTATTTTGATTTAATTAACAGTGAATGCAACATGGCTGAAGGATCACTATGTTTGGATGCTTTTTGCATCTGTTTGTTCCACTAATAGCATGACCTTTACAATTTTAATACTTTCTAACACTAACATTTTACTTCAGTTCAACAGAGTTCATTCTACAGTTTGTGTGTCCCTTAGGCATATACGTACACATTTGGACAGTGGAACACATCCTAACTTTCAAACATATTAAGTGATGTCTGTCAAAACAGTCAATAGTTAATTGTTATCACTTTGAGTTTGTAGGTTGTATAGGTTTACAGACAATTGTGCAGTGAAACACGTTGTAACAGTCCAAATCATATCTGCCACTGCAGCATGATGAATAGTTTATTATCATCATTTCAGAGTGTATGAGTACTCTGTAGGCATAAACGTTAGCAAACAATTGGGCAGTAAAATGTGTCCTAACAGTGAAATGATATTTACCAAAATAGCTTAAATGAGTGCTTTATTCTCATTATTTTTTTAATTGTGGGTAATTATAAACACAGAAAAGTTTACACACAATTGGACTGTGGACATGTATTAATAGTGATGCTAACGTACGTTTGCCAAAGTAGTGTCATCGATAGTTTGTTATTGAGTTTTGTAAGTAAAATACATACCTACATGTATACGTTTACAAAATTCAATGCTTTGATTACAGACTTAAAGAATCCTTTCTAACAGCATATCATCTAACATTGTGTATAATGTTTTATTGTTTCAAGTTCAATAAAATTTCAAAAAACCACATGGCACCATGTGTGATTACGTCCCTGTCGTGGTGCCGGTAACATTTTGCCCTCACATCTATCGTAGCCTTTAATCAAAATGTGCTTATAAAATACTGCACTCTTTCAAACTTCCTACTCATACCCTATTACTTATTTTATCTTGTAGTACTTCACTCTTGCATCATTTACTTATCATATGCACACAGATCAATTTAGAAAACCCTACTGCTAAAGTGAAGGCAAGATGGCTAAAAATCACACACAATAAGTTTTTATATTTATCTTTCATGCACAACCTTTCCTCCATTTTTCAAACAATAAGTTTGCCATAACACCTTAATAACTAATTTAATTTTACAATTTTACTCACATTATTATCAGTTACATTCTTTTTCACTAACATTCATTTCCTTACTTGCATGGAAATAATTATAGCTTCATAGTATTAACAGCATTCTTAGTGTTATCTGATTTCCTAGGGATAAAGTAGGCCTATACCATTATTGCATATGTAAACTGTCAGAACCACAATTCACCCCCTAAACTGCTGACAGCCTCAGAAGTCATATAGCATAGTTTTGACATGCAGTCTCTTCATGACTGCAATATGCAGGCGAGACAACGCTTGGCGTTTGCCTTGTTTTTCCATCACATCACTTGAAGGGGAAGATCAGTAGTGGGAGAGGGGGGGGGGGGGGGGGCTTGGGAGAATGAGATTTCTGTTAAAGAAGCGCTGTGCACCGCTGTGCGGGTAACAGTCGGCGTGTGTGGCGCTGGCATGGGGCATGAGGTAGCGGTTGATATGTGATCATTTACATTATTCTACTGAAAGTCACTGGAAATTATTAGTGGAATACCAGATGATCTTATGCATGTATCTTTTTATGCAAGCCAGACAATATTTGACTATTTTAATCAGTTTCATGCCAATTTTCTTTTTGCTACCACTACCGTTCATTACCTTTAATCATCAAATCAATATTCCATTATGAAAATAGTACACTTTCCACATTAACAAAACAAGGTTAAGGTGAGGTGCCAAGTTCCCAATTCCTAAAATTACAATAGGGCAATTCCATAAAATATGTACGTCCGACCCCCTATATGTGGAACTTTCCTGAAATGATTCGTCTCCGCTTTGTAGTTCATATGAAAATATGTAACGCTCTCAAATTACCATGGCTTGAGTAGTTCACAAAGTGAAATAAAAATGGAGAAAAATGGGGGTCGGACGTACAAAAAGGTTGATCATTTTATGGAACTGCCCAGTAGCAACCCTTTCATCTACTATACCATCAAATTTCATGGAAATGAAACTACAGTACATGTATCTTACCTGGAATGGATATACTCCATGCCTAACATCCAATGCTTTCAGCTGCTTGCAATCTAATGATGCGACAGATCCAAAATCAATCAATCTCACATGAACCTGGTAGTAGGAGTGAAGAAAATAGAAAGTATGGTTTCATCACAATCAACTGAAACTGAAATTCATATTGTTCACTGCATTCCACTGAAATGAAATTGTAGTGTAGTGTACAGAAATGACTATCAATTTAGGTTCATAAGAAATCATCACAAGAGGAAAATATGTCACTGGTTTACAGAATTCACCCTGCAAATTCAATAACCAATTTACTTTTTAAACAAATAGGGCTATTTCATGGTTGCATGACCCTCCTCTTCCTCCTCCTTCTCCTCCTCCTCCTCCTTCTTCCTCCTCCTCCTCCTCCTCTTCCTCCTCTTCCTCCTCCTCCTTCTTCCTCCTCCTCCTCCTCCTCCTCTTCCTCCTTCCTCATCTTCCTCCTCTTCCTCCTCATGCTCCTCCTCCTCCTCCTCCTCCTTCTTCTCCTCCTCCTTCTTCTCCTCCTCCTCCTCCTCCTTCCTCCTCTTCCTCCTCATGCTTCCTCCTCCTCCTCCTCCTCCTCCTCCTTCCTCCTCTTCCTCATCATGCTCCTCCTCCTCCTCCTCCTTCCTCCTCTTCCTCCTCATGCTCCTCCTCCTCCTCCTCCTCCTTCCTCCTCTTCCTCCTCATGCTCCTCCTCCTCCTCCTCCTCCTGCTTCCTCCTCCTGCTTCCTCCTCCTGCTTCCTCCTCCTCCTCCTCCTCCTTCCTCCTCCTCTTCCTCCTCATGCTCCTCCTCCTCCTCCTCTTCTCCCTCCTCCTCCTTCTCCTCCTCCTCTTCCTCCTTCTCCTCCTCCTCCTCCTCCTCCTCCTCCTCCTCCTCCTCCTTCTCCTCCTCCTCCTCCTCCTACTCTTCCTCTTCTTTTATCACTTAGCCCAATTACCCCCTTCCCCATGGCACCGAAATAATGATATAATACCAAATAAGATTTGAACCATTGGAAACTAATCCTCAAATTGCAGAGAAATAAACACAGATAAGAGAAGTAAACTCCTCAAAATATACAAAAATATACAAAGTACTATATCGACGACATTGTTGGCAACATCTGGCACAAGTGATTATCTACAATTAACAAAAAAGAAATGCTTAAATACAATGAAAAGATATTTTATTACATATCATACCACAAAACAATTCAAAAAGCATATCCAAAGTGCAGATTGATTGCCATGAAAGCAGGAAAGCACACTTGCCTAGCACACGAAAAATTGCCATGAAAACCTAAAGCTGCTTGCCAAGTAAATCCAACTAATTCTTGTTGCCCTGCAGTCACTTCTCCAATACAATATGGAATTCTAAAGCAAAACCTTAATCCTAAAGAAAACTGCCCTGCCCAGAAAGTGTCCCGGAAACAAAACTGCCCTCACGCAAAACTGTTCCAAGAAGAAAGAACAAACTCACCACATCCTGTGCGATTTCCTCCACCTTCGCCCTGCACCAATGACCCATGTCAGGTTGGAAGGCACAAACCATCTTACCTCTGTGAAGCTTCTCTAGAGTGAGAGGATCAGCTGGGGCACTGCATGATGAGAGACACAAAACATAGATCAGAATAGTTTGGTTCATCCATGATTTATGGCTACAGAAGAAATAGAATTCTCCAATCTTTGGAGTTCCTCGAATGAAAATCATGAATTTTTGCACGACGCACTTAAATCATGCCTTCAATTTCAAGGCATATCATACAAATAAACACATAAAAATGATTAGGAATAATAATAATAATGGTAATGATAATTATAATGATAATAACATTTATCTATAGTGCCTTTTGATTCGGAAAGGGTTCTCCAAGAGCTCTACCGAGCATGCAAAACTCGAGCACTCGGCCAGGGGAACTGTTCGAGCACATGTATCCCCCCGAACCTGTCAGCCATCCCCCATTTGGATGACTTTTTGGGCCAAAATGTTGTATCATATGGCAAAAGGGGGCCACTGTAGCAGTTCTCAATATTCCATTTTTCACAACGTCATGTAATGTTGGTTATATGTGCCAAATTTCATGACAATTTCATGACAATCAGGTAAAAACAGCAGAAGTTACAGGTTCTTAAATATTCCACAAAAAATATTGTTACCATGGCAACGATGACTCCACCCATCCCCAAAACAATAGGCGTCTTCACTTTACCATAATGCACCTTCATGCCAAATTCGAAGATAATCCGAGAAAAAATTGCAGCCGGTAGAGCACTCACAAGAATCTCTGTTATTTCCACGAAAAATTTGGTTACCATGGCAACGATGACTTCACCTACACCAAAAACGTTAGGCGTCTTTGCTTTACCATAACGCACCTTCATGCCAAATTTGAAGATGATCCGAGAAGAATTGCAGCCGGTAGAGCGCTCACAAGAAAATCTCTGCAGCTGCGGACGCAGCGGCGCGACGAGGCTAAATCCATATTTCAACAATAATGGACAATCATGACAACATTAATGATGTGCACTCTTAAACACAAGTAGGCAATTAAATAATGAACTGATTACAGAAAACCATGCACATGAGAAAAAAAATTTAAAAATGTATATATATATATATATACATATATATATGTATATACAGAACATGTACAACTTATTAATAAATCATCATTTCTCTGATAAAACCTTAATGTGACTATACCTTAAAGTGGGAACAAAATTTCTGCACAGAATGCATAAATGGTATTATTTTCCTCATCACATTAAATTTTTAAATTCAATTTTTGGTTTACATTTTCAGTTAGAAAGGCCATTGAAAATACAAAATAATGAAACAAACTAGTACCAACTTCTACAAGTAAATGATATATCAAAGGCTTACTAAAACTGACATATATTTATAACACAATGTACAGGT
>CM057156.1:11801204-12023808 GCA_029962745.1 Echinometra lucunter
TATATTTATAACACAAAGTATAGGTTTACAACATAATGACTGACAAAATCAAATCAAATGGAGAAGCCTCGCTACCTGATCTCATGCATGAGTCTCCTGAATCGGATTTCTTGTTCATGACCCCTGACCCTGGCTGCCCAGAAAGTTCCATCAGCCATCATAGGGGTGGCAACATGGACCATAAGATGGGAACCTGGCACTGAATATAAAAAGAAAGAAAACTTGTAAATTTGAAAAATAAACAAAGTCAAATCAATGTTAAATATTCTCAGAAACAATACAGAAATGATTCTCAAAATATGATGGTAAATTTTAAGCATTTTTATCGATTTGGTAACGCATTGGCGTTTCCCTGAAAGCTGAAGTAAGACAAAACATCGTAATCGCTATAAGCCCATGGAAAATAACAAACATGTAAATCCTGTTAAAAAAGGTCACCTGGGGGGTGTTTTATAAAGCCGTTTGTAAAGTTACGTATGACTTTACAACAACTTTCATATCAAGTGCCAAATGGGGCGCTGAAAATTTTTCCTGACGGTTTAATAAAATGTGACTGCTTTTCCCATAATCTCGTGTTTGTAAACAGTAGTAATGTTAATCTACATCTGCATATTTCATCTTTAGCTGATGCGATTTATATGGACTGAGAATCCCATTTGGCGTGCCATATTCAAGTCGTTTGTACAGTCATTCGTAACTTTACGAACAGCTTCATGAAACACCCCCAGACTATATAATTATTTCAAGTGGCATCTTGATGATTAGAAATACACCTCTATCATGATCGTTTCATCCTTACATACCCATTCCACATGCATCTCCATTTGAAGCCATGCCTGAGACCATTGCTGGAAGCCTGGTATACAATATGCATAGAGAGAATAAGAGGAATAAAGAGAGAGGGAGATACAGATAGAAAGAATGAAAGAGGGATGGACAGATGGATGAACAGAAATAAAGTTGAAAGTGTTATTTAGATGAAATATAAATAATAAATCTTTTTAAAAAACAGTGATATTCCACTTAAATACCTTAAAAGAGAAATAAATATCGAAAAAAACTGGAATCATCATCTGGGCCCTGTTTCATAAAACTTGTTATCAATAACAAGTTGCAATAATTATAAACTACTGAAATCCTTGCATCTGATTGGCGGAGAGCAAATTTGTCATAGAAATGTGGCAGTTGTTACTGATAACAAGTTTTACGAAACAGGGCCCTGAACTACTTCTCATAATTTGTTAAACAAAAATATGTCAATCATATACCAAAGCAAATTATATTACACCCTGTACAATGTTAAAATTCAATTGCTGAACTAAAGTAGTCTTCTTAAACAACAGACCCATTTTATGTATACTTCTTGAAAATAAGGTTGCTCATGGCAACCTGATAACTTGTCAGAGGCTTCCTGAACATATTGACAACTGATGTGATGTATGGGTAATTCAATTGGGTTTGGACAACTTTTGTGACATACCAGAACCACAACTAGATGAATCTTCGACCACGCATGGTCGAACTTTATGCCTCCACCGTTACCAAATCAGAAATAAATGGCACTTCATGTTGATTTATTTTCATTTATACAATGACATCTTTGACCTTGACCTTTGACCTTGTGGCCCCCAAATCTAATGAGAGCATTGCCCTTTCCATATGCATACATGTACATGAATCAAGTTTGTTGAACCGTCAAATGTTACCGAGTTATCACAACAATGAACCACTGCTATGTACATAATGACCTCTATGACCTTTGACCTTTGACCTTGGAACCCCAAAATCTAATCAGATCATTGCCCCTCTCATATGCATACCTGTGCCAAGTTTGAGGTTGATCGGGCAAATGGTTGTTGAGTTATGGTGAAAACGAACCATTTCTATGTACATAATGACCTCTATGACCTTTGACCTTTGACCTTGTGACCCCAAAATCTAATCAGATCATTGTCCCTTCCATGTGCATACATGAGCCAAGTTTGAAGCCAATCTGTCAAATAGTTCTTAAGTTATCGCGAGAACGAGCCATTTTTATGTGTATTATTACCTCTATGACCTTGAGACTAAAAAATCTAGTCATATCATTGGCCCTCCCATATGCATACACAAGCCAAGTTTGAAGCTGATCTGTCAAATGGTTCTTAAGTTATCACGAGAACGAAAACGGGATGGACGGACGGACGGACGACCCGAAAACATAATGCCTCCGGCAACCACCTACGGTGGGCGGAGGCATAAAAAAGTGTGTTATTTAAACTAGGTACATATCTGCCAATGACTTCAGCGAAAAAATGATGTCCAACTAAGGTTTATTTCTCAAGCATCATGGTGTATTGCAATTTCAGACCTAAGAGTCTACTGCCAATCATATAGAAATGCAAAGGCCATGTAACAAAGGTGAAAACTAGATGAATCTTCGACCACGCGTGGTCGAACTTTATGCCTCCGCCATTACCAAATCAGAAATAAATGGCACTTCATGTTGATTTATTTTCATTTATACAATGACATCTTTGACCTTGACCTTTGACCTTGTGACCCCCAAATCTAATGAGAGCATTGCCCTTTCCATATGCATACATGAGCCAAGTTTGTTGAACCGTCAAACGGTTACTGAGTTATCACAAGAATGAACCATTTCTATGTACATAATTACCTCTGTATAACCTTTGACCTTTGACCTTGAGATCCCAAAATCTAATCAGATCATTGTCCCTCCCATATGCATACCTGTGCCAAGTTTGAGGTTGATCTGTCAAATGGTTCTTAAGTTATCGCGAGAACGAGCCATTTTTATGTGTTTTATTACCTTTATGACCTTGACCTTTGACCTTGAGACTCCAAAATCTAATCAGATCATTGTCCCTCCCATATGGATACACGAGCCAAATTTGAAGTTGATCTGTCAAACGGTTCTTAAGTTATCGCGAGAACGAAAACGGGACGGACGGACGGACAGACGACCCGAAAACATAATGCCTCCGGGAACCACCTACGGTGGGCGGAGGCATAAAAATTAATCTGTGTTGCAATGCATCCATAAGAAATTTCCCATTTTAACATAAATTACTATGGTAGGAGACCTATTTCACACTGATATCAAAACTCAGCCACATCTGCACTGATCTCCATTGTGAAATGAAATGGTTGATACCTTCGTTACATGGAGATCTCATATGATTTTGTGCCCCAACCAGACGGAATGACCTGTATGCAGATAGAATTCTTGTCCATAAGATGGCATCATGTCTAACACATGAACAAATGGTACACAATGCTTCTTGGCAGAGTCATCCAAAAGATTGGAGAACTGGTTTTTTAGAACAGAGAGCACTATGAACCATAAGACTTACCCCATACTGGTGACAGCATAGTGGCTTGCATAGTGTTGATACCACCCAGCATCTAGCTGTGGTTGTGGGGTTGCAAACGGTGGCATGCTGTTGGTAGTCTCACTACTACTGATACCATTGATAGCTGTGTAACTGCCATGAGCGGCGATGAATGCCATAGGGGACATACGTGTTCCTGTAGGACCTATAAAAAGAAAGGAGAGATGGTAAGAAGACTGACCGGAATAAGCGATACTCTTTGAAGATGAGGAATGTTCAGAAACTACATGCTCTAACACTTTATCTTAACTATTTTTGATGGACGGCTGCTTGATAGTTTATTCTGCAATGAAAGGCTTTTCATTCGGGTCACAAATGAAAAGGTTTTATGTAAGGCATCTCTAAAATGGAAACATGATATCTTACTTCTTTGCTGTACTTCCCGCACTGTTGAATTCTTCTTCACAAAATGGTTCAGTCCTGAGCAATGAAATGTGTTTTGAAAAGTTATGACTTCTTCATAAAGATCTATTCAAGAGAGACAGAAATTCTGTCATTATGACACCTCGTTAAAATCTGAGCTTGTATTATCAATATGGCCCTGTACTAACAATAATGATGCAGTGTGATTCCATCTAATTTCAAATCATCAAGTTTTCCCAAAGACTTCATGGAACACAGTATCTTACCAGCTTCAGCCTGGGCAGTGTCTCCTTGTTTCTCCAGCTTCTGAGCTAGACTGAGGTCTTCTTGGCCCTCTCCTCCATCTTTCCCTTCATCTTTCACTCCTTCTGTCTCTCCATCACCACCATTCTCCATCTTGCCTTCTTCCTCCTCTCCCTTGGCCTCTTTCTCTTCTATTGATAAGCAGGAAAGGAATTGTGAGAATGTAAAAGAATACAAGTTAGTCAAGTTACTTGGAATATAATCACTTTTTGGACAATGTACTGATGGAAATATCAGACAAGCAAACATGCAAAGCCTTTCTACTACACATATTGGTAGAGGAAGGAAAGCAAGACGAGGACAAGGATGGGAATGAGAGGAAGAAACAGAGAAAGAGGGGGGTAGGGAGAAAGAGGAAGCAAAAATGAGAGAGGGATGCAGATAGAGGTAAAGATTTGTAGAGTGGTAGAGGGAAGAGAAAGAGAAAGAGGGAGAGGTAAAGGGAGAGAGAGAGAGATAGAGAATCTGTGAGTAAGAACGAAAAAGAAAAATGACAGGAGAAAATGATGTTATACATGTATACATGTGCACAACACTGAGAAAATGGTGCCATAATATGCATTAAGGTCTGCAAGATACATGAGAACTAAAATCAAAGAACATGCTAGATAATTTGCAAAAAATGCTTGGGAGAATCTGAAAGGAGTAAATGGACACAAGAAGAATGAAATATAGATTTGTGAGACAGTAAGTGCTACTAATTGTACTACAGCTGAACTAATTCTACTGCTACTGTGCCAAATCTAATTAGAACTCATTATTTCATGTACCCTCAAATGCATTTATCACTTGGTTTTGCTTTAAAAAATATCCATTTCTCCTCTTCCTTCTCATTTATCTTCCTTTTCATATATCTTCTTCCTTCCATTACCTCTTTGGGACTCTTCACTTGTCTTTTCGTCTTTCTTACTCTCGGGAACCCTAATCTCTTCATCTTTCTTCCCATCTTCTTCTTCTTTCCCCTCCTCCACTTTCTTGGGAGGTTCCTCCTCTATCTTGGGAGGCTTTTCATCTTCCTTTTCCTTCAGCTTCTCTTCCTTTTCATCCACTATCTTTTGTCCCTGCTGAGGTTCTTCGTTCTTCTCAATATCCTCTTTCTCCTTCTCACCATCGCCTTTCTGCTCCTCCTCATCATCGCCCGTTTTCTCGGCTTCATCCGACGTCGTCTTGCTGGAGTTAACAAGCTCCTTAACAACCTGGATGTCCTTGGCTTCCTCGTTGAGCAGACGGATATCCCTGTAGGCAATTGGACCCTGTTAAAAATAATGTGTTGATTGGAAAGTTACCAATTTTAGGTCAAAACAACACTATTACTTTTATAAGATTAAACACTTTCAACATATGTAACATTTCATCATCAGAACCACATCTTTTCAAATTGACAGGTTTTAATATACAAATGTATATAGCAAAGAAAATTCTCGTTAACATTCTTGAAGTCAGGTCAAACATGTGTAAAGGCAACAATGCAGAAATCAAAAGCATCCCCCTCCCCCCCCCCCCCCCATCACGCAAACCTTGAAAAGGTTCTGATTACAACTGCATAACCAGCAGAGAAGTACCGGCCTATACGTTGTATGTCTGAATACATTTGTGTCAAAAATTCCTTATATGTCTGAATACATTTGTGTAAAAAACAAAGACCATTTGAATTTACAACATTTGGAAAGAACGTGATTCAAAATTATAGATGCTTGAAGTTCATTCTTACCTTGCTGCTTCTTGAATCTTGAGCTGTAAAGGAAAAATATGAAAAACATGATAATTGATAGATAGATAAAAAAGTATAAAGATTTTAAAAAATCAAATGAGGAAAAAGAAACAAAACTTTATAAAAAACCTATTAAACAAAAATCAGATAGGATAATATCCCTCAAACAATAGCTTAGGAAAAAGCTGTCACAGTAGACCACATAATGCTTGCTTTTGCTTTGATGGGTTTTAGCATAAGGAATGCATGATGAGGAATGCATCTGGCCAATCAAAATTTTCCTGTACCCCATCTAGGCTTTTTCTAAGACAGGCAAGCCTGCAATGGAATCTGAATAATGGTATCCAGTACATGCCTGTATTAACTAGCTTGCTATCAGATGGGTGAAAGGTGATTGTGAATTGCCTACATGTTGTCCTTCATTAAAAAGTGGAGGTTAACCCATTCGTGACAGGAATTATTTAAAGTCTAATTTAATCAGCTTTGATTCTTCAAATTGGCAACACCAACATTTTTGTTTTATTGCTACATTTTTCTTAAAAAACATCATGTATCTGAAATGAATATAATTTGACAGAAATTATGATGAGAAGTCAAAAAGTTGCCAATTTGCAGGGGATAACGGTGATTTTAAACTTTCTATCACATTGCCAATTTAAAGATTGTAATGCTTATTTTTCTTTAAAAAATCTTCAGCATCAAACAACGAATATTGACGCAACAAAAATGGGCAAAGTTTGCATTGGGCATTTTTTGCTCTTTCTGCTCATGTATTTGGTATGATTTTTAGGGCTTTGCATCAAAAGTTATTAGGTCAAACCACAAAATGTGGACCTCTGTCACGAATGGGTTAACAAACAAGTTAATTCTGCTAAGTTCCCTTATCAAAAATAAATCGTTTCGTCTGTATTTTCTATGACCTAAATAGTGACTCACAAAGTCAGTAGAGGGTGTATGCTACAAGTTGTTGTATTAATAACAGAATTTCAAAGTTTTGGTCAAACCTTTATTCCAGACACATTCCGCAATGTCTTGCTTCTCTCCCTCTGTTTGTTCTAGTCTGATGAGATACAAAGGTACCTTCCCCTGATTGGCTGACTCCAACTAATTCGAATATAAAGAAACACAAAAGAATAAAAAAAATTAATGGTTAACCCTTGAACACTAAGCCTAAGATAACTTGGGCTAGGGTCTGTGGAAAGTGTGTGTTATACTGAAATCAAATCGTGTTCAATGGGTTAATACATGTAGTATTGGTAGTCCGATACTTATGAGCTACACGTATGAGTGTTTGGGGACAAATTTACTGAAGGTGATAAACTCTGCCATGTAATCATTTCTACAAGATAACCTAGAAATATCACTGAAGGTGATTAATACCCCCACCCCAATGTATGTGCCAAATTTCATGAGCATTGCTCGAAAAATGAGGAAGTAGTATGATCCGTAATATTTTCCTGATAATTGCCCTAATATGCCGTTACCATGGCAACACAGTTTCTGACACTTTCAAAAAATGTGTCTTGTACATCTTCACCCTAAGACCAATATGTGTGCCAAATTTCATGAGCATTGCTCAGAAATTGAGGAAGTAGTTCAATCCACAACTTTGCAACAGACTAACCATCCAACTGCCTGATCGTACGCTGATTCCTACATACCCCCTTCCAACTTTTTTTGGCAGGGGTATAATTACAAATCACATTTTTTTAAATTCTAAAAGGATAGACTATTATCTCAAATTCGTATCAAAATGTGAATTTGTGACTGATCCCCTTACCTTCCTGATAACAGTGCAATCCAACAGCATGTTGGAGACGAGATCTGAGAACTCCCAGCGAGCTTGACGGGGCATCTCTTCTGACATGTCCGCAAACAGTGAGCACTCCAAGCCCTGAAAATCATGGGATCAGGCAAAAGTTAACGTTTTCATGGCAGTATCAGTACTGCAAAGTGCTCACACCAACACTGGTTCAAGCCATTGTTAATGATTATTTTTCTTATACTCATGCTAAACTTTTTATGTCGATGTAATCTGTAACAAATAATGTTATGTTCATGTTTGTGATCTTTACATAAACATGTACAAAAGAGAATAATTTGTCAAATCTATCCAAACATATCTACATTTTAGTTTTAAGGAAGAGCCATAAATTTATGGTCAGTATCACTGATCACACAATGACTTATGACTAACCTGAAAAGGAATGTCCATGAAGCGTTCTCTTAAAGGCTGAATGTGACTCAACTGAACCTCATCACCGTGTGCATAGTCCAGCCAGCGTACCTCTGCAGTGTGCTGCAATAGAATAAATGACACATAATGCATCTAAAGGTATTACTGACTATACAATAGCATCAGAATCATTCACTTAAAGGGGGTACCAAATGCTGAAACAATGTTCTTTCATTTAAAAAAGCATGATTTTATTAGTAGGAAATCATCTGCCTAAAGTTTTAAAAAAGTTGTGTTGCCAAGATAAACCCAAAATATGGTAAGATTTCAGCCTATTTTTGGTCCCTCAGCTGTGTCCAAGTTTCAATTGGGTACCCACAATGACTTTGTCATACCTCATACTCAAATTTTTAGGTAAGCCCTTGACTAATCACAAATAATTTGCCAAAATGCATTGATTTCAATTGAAAATCATCAAATTTTTAATGTTATTGTTCTTAGAATTCTATTCTCGATCATATATCAAAATTTTTTTAACCATCGTGTAATCACTTTAATGTCAGATGAGCTACCACCATAACACATTTAAAGTTACCAAATTTTTTTTGTGAAATGACAAATAACAAATTTTCTTGTATCACTGGCACATCTAAATCTATAAAATGATAATGATTGATGAAATTCTGAAAGTTAGCCCTGACATAAAGAGCTACATGTCTTTTGGTCACTGGTACAGTTTCCATACTTGCAAGATTACTTCTCTTGCAAAGAACCCTTGTACAATGCAAAGTGATACCTACCTCTTTGAGTTTCTCCACCTTGGCCCTGTACCATCTGTTATCATGATAATACTGGGCAACACAAAGTGAGCCCTCTTGGACAGTCAGATCCTCCCAGCCATGAGTGATGATGTCCTTCCTACAATTCAAGAGAGAGGCCTAATGAGACAGCATTGCCACATAATACAAATTTCATATCCTTTCTTCAGAGATGTATTCTGTTAAAGGTCATGACTGACAGGTCAACAGACATCTATTCTTGCCTAATGACCTCTAAGTAATACTAACAATAATAATAGATCACTTCTACAGGTCTTTCAATCCAAAGAAAAGCACCATGGATCATTTTGGAAAGTAAGCCATAACAAATATAGTTGTACAGAATACAGATAGATGCATTCACAGCACATAAGCATCATCCATGTTACCTGATTTTGCCTTGACATGACTAAAAGGGTATATACACTTTGGGTTTATAGCCACTTGGTCTAAGCCCATTTGGTCTAATTGCCGTTTGGTCCAATTATCAAATGGTCTACTACCCACTTGGGCTAATTATCATTTTGTCTAATGATTAAATTGGCTAATTGCCACTACATCCATTTGGTTTTCCTCATTTCGTCTAATGATCATTTGGTCTAATCCCAGTTCGTCTAATCAGATAGACTAAGTGGTGTCAGATCAAGTGGGTATTAAACGAAATGAGCATAGCCTAACTGGAAATTAGACAAAATAGTAAATGGGCTAAGTGGCAATTGGACCAAATGGTTATTAGACGAACTGGTTGTAGACAAAATGGGATTAGAACAGGTGGGATGAGACCAAATGGGCATTAGACAAAGTGGGATTAGACCAATTGGTAATTCACCACACTTTGTACATTGAAACCTTGTGAATTTACTACTCTGCAATACAATTATGATTTTAAGCAGTTATGCCTCTTGCATTCTTGACACATATTTACCTTCACTACATTTTGCAATACCACCCACACATTTGCAACGAGGATATGACCTCATATGAACTAACCTTATCTCAAAGCTGAGGTCATCTAGGAGGTTCGTGATGCTTTCCACCATGTCTTGACAGACCCAGAAGCGCCCTCTAGCATCCATTCGACTCTCAACATATCCCTTCAGTTTGTCACCTGTTAAACCACCACAAAACAGAAACTTCTTACTCCCATCACAGTGATAGCAACACTAATATTGTAAATTTATAAACCATGTACGACATCTGTGATATCAAAGCTTTAGAAATAGTAACTATAGTCATCAGACTGAAAGCTTGCCAGCGCACACTTTACGAAATATTCAAGACTCCCTATGGATTACTCCATGCATGCACCTTCTCATGGACACTCATGTTACTTATTAAACCACAGTGAATGCATCCTCCAGTTACCTCATATACACCTGGGTGCAGAGAAGCAATGTTTACAAAATGGCTAGCTTCAGGGGACATGTTAGCTGATAATTTAAGGCATACAAATTCTCTCTATCTAAAGCCCCCATTCTACTACCACGATCTGGATGCCGATCTCTCCCGATCTATCAAATCGGCGGAGAGCGGTAGAAATGAACAGGGGTCATTTTTAATCGGTAGCATCATGATGGCAGCGTTGTGAGAATGCAGAAGAATCGGGTAGTTGTAGAGATTGGCAAGAAATTTTGAACATGTTCAAAACTTCATCCCGATCTTCCCGATCAAAATGTAACTACAGCGTAAACACAGCGGGCCTTTCTCAGCTCTGTGACAGCAGCACCAGAACAAGACATTGCTGTCCCGATCTACCCCGATCTAATGACGACCTTACCACTGTAACCGCTCTCACTACGTGCTCCCCTCTCTTACTGTGGTTCTTACAACACTCTCAGTACGTTTCATTCCTGCTTTAACTACGCCGTTTCCACTTTAGCTACGCTGTTTCCATTTTAGTTACTCTGTTGCTGCGTTTATTCAGACTTATACAAGCTCGCGATGCCCCTCTTGTCGCTAGATCACATCGGCTGAATCATTCACAATTTATGTCGCCATCCCCAAAACAAAGATCATTAGTGCTAAGAAAGAATCGTTAAGTATTGGGTCCAGATCGGTCAATTTTTACCCGATCTTACCCGACCTGAAAAAAATTAGCAAATCGTAGCTAGAGCGACATAGTGGAATGGGGCTTAAGAGCAGCAAGGATAAGATTTGATGTTATGATGTACAAAGGGAACCTATGCGCATTCATGAGCACTTGTTACTACGGTGTCTTGGTTACAACCAAGGTTGAAATTTTGGACAGTCAGGATCATCACAGCATGACAGTTAGGAGTACTACATCTGGGGAGCATTTCATGAAGTGTCTTGTCAGTGATTTTTACTGACAACTGTTATAAGCTACTGAAATCCTTGCATCTGATTAGTCAAGAGCAAATTTGTCAGAAAAAATCCTTGACAAGTCACTTCATGAAATGCTCCCCACAATCTACAATTTTCAAAACCATACCTTCCTTAATCTCCTTCACACTGTCAGCCAGTGGAGGTCTCTCTCCTGCCTTCTGATTGGCCAGCCACTCGGCACCAAAGCTCTCCAGACTGTCCAGTACCTTCGTAACATCCAGGGCATCGACAGAGATGGACGGGTTGAGGGATGGAATGTCCCCTGGTGTCTTCTCGCTAAGGAGTTTTTCAATCTACAAATTATTGTACAATATTATTTCAAATGATTATAAGAAAATGATTCACTGAAAACTGTTGAAATCAAAGGGATATTCAGCCCAACAATGACTTGCTCTGAAGGAAAGCATAAACATCAGTGAGGCAGATTGGCAAAAGCTTAAAAGTTGGAACTACTTAAAGATAAACTGGAGTTCTGGTCATACGATCATAATGTGAAAGAAACTGTTCCAAAGCAACTGGAAGAGTTTAATAGATTAGATGTATCTTAACACAGGTGTCTCGTGTGAGATTTGGAGATTATCGAATTGATAAGAAATTCACTTACTTTCCCTAAAAGGTATTTGCACTGCACAAAGAAATGAGTATATGGGACCATGCACAAATCTGGCATGAATGTTATGCCCAAACTTTTCACTTTTTTCTTTTCATATTTCTAATATGAGGCCATTTGAAGGGTATTTCTTTTCTCAGGGACATTTTCAGTATGATATCCTTCCTAACTGACATGGAAAGAATGAGAAAGCTGGTAAAGTCACTATAATGTAATGAAGGACAACTCACATTTGTTCCAGCACACACAATGACTAAAATGTCAGTTTCAGTGTCTTGTTAGGCTTATGGCTTTATCAATGTTTGACTGACTGGGCTATGAAAGTGTCATATAAAACAGAGTCATCATTTTACTGTTTAGCTGAAGAGCTGTGGACTCATACAATATGGTTTGGTTTTTGTTTTATCCTTCCAAGACCTCTGGACTATTGAAATACTAGTAGCATAAGAATCACATGAACCAGAGTGATGCTTTGGAGTTGTATGAGCTATGGCTGAAGTTAATCAGACCATGATTTTAGTTAGTTTTTGTGGCAGCTCTCTCTGGCTAACTTGGACTAACTTTTGAGACTTTCTCCTCCTGAAGATCTTCTCCGAGAGAAAGAAATGTGGCATCAGCAATCACATTTTTTTGAAACAAATTTATATAAATTCCCAACGTTTATGGTACCTTGAATTTACATAAATTCTGTACTTTTTATGGTACCTTGAAACCAATAAAGGCATCTCATAAATTACAAGTAAAAGAAGTTACAAATGGAAAAATATGACACATCAAGGCTCGCTCAACAAACCAACCTTCATTATACAGGGTGTAATTTCATTGAAAGGTGTTAAGAAATTCTACCACTGTAACTTGGCCTGCCCCTGGAAACAGGCTGAAAGTCTGTAAACAAAAGAGCTTTCAGGCATCTCCTCAGGACACATTTGAACAAAAGACCTTTTAGAGAGGCAGCCTTGTATATCTTGAGCAAAATAACCTTCTCTTCAACGGAAAGAGACAAACAGTTCTCACCTCTTCTGCTACTTCAGAATGTTCACTCATGAACTTGTCCGCTTCAGCGGCAACTACTTTCTCTGCCTTCTCATGGCACTGCAAGCGAACAGATAAAGGACAGACGTGAATGACGTCATTGAGTGATGGAGACATACTTCACCACATCAAGTTTTACATGAAACATGGATCACTTTTAACCCACACTCAGTTCTCTATTAATGAAAATGATGAGACGATTCACTGATTTATCATAAAACATTTTGACAGAACATACGCAAATTCTACTAAACACATCGGTTTCAATTGTTATGGTTCCATTTTGTTCATTGCAGTTTAAATCATTCTCCACTCCATTTAAATTGACTCATCTCACTTTCATATGGTATAATCAAGAAGGCATTGTGCCATCAAAGAATACTATCTGCAAGTCATCCTTTAGTATCAGCAACTTTGCACCATTAGAGCAGACACTCTGACTCATGTGCTTCTATTGAGATTCCCTTCATATGACAACTTCAACAAGAATTGGGATATCTTTAAGGAGGAAATCTGTAAGCTGAAATTATGTTTCCTTACACTTTGCAGTTTCTTCAACCGTTGTTCCAGGTCCTTCTCACTGCTGGCAAGCTGAACCTTGAGGGCGCTGATGCTCTGGTTCATGCAAGACATGAGTTCCTCCTCCTTCTTCTTCAGAGCCTGGTTGATGGCTACCAGGGCTTGCTGCATTGTGTACTTGTTGTTCTCACCCCTGTCGGAAAGAAAACAAGTATTTATCGGTTTTAGAGGTATTAGATGTGCTGTGGTTTAGAAAATCAGTAAAGCCCACCGCACACTATACGATCCGACTGTGACCCGATTTTCAAACAAGTGGCATTTCGCATTAAGTATGAAAGTTTAAACAAGAAAAATGATCTTACTTGAAGTTCGGAATAATGATAGGAATACTAAAATCGAAAGGTTGTGGTACACCATAATCCATTTTTCTCCTGATTTTTTTTTCCCTACAAAAAAAAGGAAACTCTCACTTCCTGGGAGCTCTGTAAGGGTGGGAGAGGTGTTTACCTGCTTGTGATGTTTTGGTAGGCATGCTTGATCTCAACAAGACTTCTCTTCAAAACTTGCTCTTTCCTGAAACACAGATAAACAGAATGAAAAACATACTTTGATAGCATCATATTTCTTTCAAATAAGGCAATTCTTATAATTCATGAATTCATAGCTAAATAAATGCTGTCAAAACTTACAGGAATGAATGTAATGAAACAGAATTCAAGAAGTAAACATGTATTTAAATGAAATTAATTGAATTCTTATCAAATTATTACTTTATCAATTGAAAAAATATGCAAATTCATCAGACACACACATAGATTGAAAGATTCATGAAATAAATACCTGTGATGTATGAATCTAGCACAAACTACGAGAAGTAGGAAGAACAGTTCTACATGTAGTTTGATTATGATAATAACAACAAGTCCTTATACTTCCTTATTACACAAAGAAAATAAGACAAGCTACATAAAAACATAAATCAATAAACAAATACATAAATGTAATCAAGCTTACTTTTTGTAATTCTTCATGTTGTCCCTGAAGTCTTCTCTTTTTGCCTGCAGAGTGGAAAAAAACAGAAGACATATATTTGGCGACTTTCACTACAATGTATTAAATTCTGTACAAAAGGAATTCATTCATAATGGAACTTCCATACTATAAATGAAACTTCACATAAATTTTTTGCTCATGGTATCAGTTTGCAATAAAACATTTTCCAGTTATCTCAATTATCACTACACAATCAATCAGCAGCCAAGAAATCCAGATGAATGGAGCAACGCCTCACATGAGTGTACAATGTAAACGAAAGAACAAGAAGTCTGCAAAAGAAAAGTGAAGCATATGAGCCACATCTGTTAGCAACAAAGACCGGCACTGAAGGAATTAGAGGTGGCAAACCTAGTGGCCAGAGAGCCGATTAAATGCTCAGCAATAATGAGAAAGACAGTGAGATGCTTGCGGGATGCCAAAGTGCCCAAATGCATTCAAATGCATTCAACATGACAATGCGAAATTTAGGCTGCAGGAAGAAGAGGCCAAACTTGCTCCCTTGAAACTCAACTTGTGGGCACGGCAGTTGAGAAAGTGGAGAATGTCAACTGTACAAAAGGAATTCATGATGGAACTTACATACACATGAAACTTAAGTTAAATGCTTTATTCATGGTATTTTGTTTGCCATCAAAAATTTAGCAGTTATTTCACGTATTACAACACAATGAATTGGCAATGTCTCGCTCATATCACTGTACAGTGAGAACAAAAGAACAAGAGCGCTACAAAAGAAAAAAAAAAAGAAGATATTTTGCCACGCAAATCTATGCTACAAAATTTTAAAGCCACAAAATGCATCTCTCACTATGAACATGGCGGACAAAGAAAGTGGACAAAATAAACAACCTCTCATTCTACCCTTCACAATGGTTCTGGTAGTCAAAAGAACATACCTTCACTGCTATTATGTTTAATCATGTAGTTCCAGGTGAATATGCATGTGACACCTGTTCCACATATTTTAGACAATAGCTGTGAAGGGATGTTCTTTGACTACCAGAACCATTGTGAAGGGTAGAATGGGGGGTTGTTTATTTTGTCCGCTTTCTTTGTCCGTCATGTTCATAGTGTCTGAATTTTTTTTTTTTTTTTTTCGAAAATGGCAATCTCCTCCTCATACATCTTAGAAACACCTGTAAATCAAACGACTCTTGTCTGCTGTTTATTGTTATTTTATATTCACCTGCTCTGCCAAAAAAACCTACCTTGACTTCAATTGTTTCTAGTTTATGATCTTTCATGAAGCCAACATGAAGTAGCTTGGAACACTCCACGCAGAGTGGAACAGCACCTGCATGAATGACATAAAAACATAAGAACAGAATGAAAAGTTGTTATCCTTCAATTCCTGTCTAAGAAAATTACATCTGCATCCTTAATGTTTGAATATTCCTGTAGACAGTTTTATGAAGTACTTTTATGGCAATAAGCAATAGCAGCAGACTTTATTTATTTTTTTTTTTTACAATCATTACCTACCAATCAAGGATGGAAAAGGGCTGACAAAAAAAAAAACCCCTTGGTAACATTCAAATTGAATGCAAAATGATGTCTTACAGGATCCCAGGGGATGCTTTGAAGGACAAAAGAAATATAGAAGGGTGAATGTAAGGATAAATTTATTACCATTTTCAGTATTCTTGTCGAGAACATTTTGCTTAGTTAACCAGAGAGAGTGTCCGTCTCCCCCCCCCCCCCCCCATCCCATCCTCCATCATTTTACTACATCATCTAAAGGTGGTAGAGTTTCACAGGTAACCATCTGAATTATGTGTGATTATTTTCATGCCTTTCCATGGGATGTTGACAAAGTTTCAGAAAGAATTCCAACTGGCAATAGCATATTCTCCCAACAAGAACCCTGACAAGGATAAGTGATCCTTACATTCATCCATCTAAAGGATTTTAAAAAAATCTCAATTGCAGCCCACAGTTTTTCTGCATGTGCTGCCCGCTTGCATCCCCATCATGTTTCTAAAGTGTCATCATGGGTGTAACAAATTAACATATGAATTACAAGTAAGTTAGCATCATGAGTGATAACCGGGTGTGAGAACACGTCATGATTGACGGAGAAAGGGTCATTTTATTTGGCGGCACGGCGTTTGTGTTTTTGTTTAAACCCTTCTCCACACAGATAAATGAGAGCCATTATAAACATCAAGCTTGTAGTTGTACAGGTACATCAATCACTGCACTGCCTGTCATGCCTGTCATCACAATTCACTGTCAACAGCACAATATTCAAACACACACTGAAGAGTCAAGCACAGCGCTCCTCAGTCATGTCAGTCGGCCTCAGTCATAAAGGCTCCTAAAATTCTCTCACCTGCGCCTTCATTTTTGCCACCACAGTCAGAACACTCCACCTCTGATGGGCTTTCACAGCATCTGCCGCACTTGCTTTCCATTTCTTCTACCAACATCCACGGCAAAAGCAGTCAAGTCAGCGTCCACTGAATGTGTATTTTCTGATAAGTTGTATCAAGTTGTAGTTATAACTGTCTTGGAAAACATATACCGGCACATACACTGCACTGCTTATGCTTATACGCGTGTAATGTACACGTGCATGTGTTTTGTACATGGAGGATTCTCACAATGAGACTGTACTCCTTTCTCAGATATATATTTGTACTGGCGCCTGTGCTGAATGAGCAACTTGTTCAATTTTTAATCGGTTTCAATCTTTATTAAAGAGCAATCGAACCCAATCGAAATTCTGCGGACTGTTTTTGTCTTTGATATTTTAAATGAAATAAGGCGACAGTAGCTAACCAAATGGACGGAAAAACAAGAGAGATTGTGACTCTTCAATGTGGTCATTATGCAAATTTTGTTGGGACACACCTATGGAATATACAGGTGAGTAATTGTCGACTTTCATTCACTATACAGTCCCATTAACTGAAAAGTGTGTTGCCTTTATGATGACGATGATGATGGTGATGATGATGATGATGATGATGATGATGATGATGATGATGACGATGGTGATGATGATGATGATGATGATGATTATGATGATGATGATAGTGGCGCTAATGCACTTTTGGCGCTAATGCACTTTTGTATCCAAGTCTGACGGAATAAAGCCCTGGCCCTGCATGCACAAGTTCTTCATCCTCAACGTCATATCCAAATTGGACTTTGCTGAGTACCCAAGTAGATGTAGATGTAGATGAGACCTGAGTGCTGGTGCATACACAGTATGGTGGTGGGGGTACAACTGTGCTTTATTCCGTCAGGCTAGGATACGAAAGTGCATAAGCGCTGCTGCTGCTGCTGCTGCTGCTGGTGGTGGTTGTTATGATGATGATGTTGGTGGTGGTGATGCATTTAAGGATGATGTTAGGTGCAGGATGAATTAGAGGCAGAAGAGGACTAAATTGATGGTGATGAATATGTTATTATGATAATGATGGTGAATTAAATGCTGATGAATTGATGGAAGATTTTGAGATGAATATTACAAATATGGTATGATATTGATAAGTTGATTTTGTTGGTAATGGACTTCTGTTTTAGAAAGAAAAAGAAATCCATCACTCTTGTGATTTAGCATGTTTTCATTACTTGACATTGAATCAATTACACATTTTAACTGAATATTTTCAATATTAAGCTAACTACAATGTACTGAGGAAAGACTCCTATCTTGTTTTCTTTTGGTAATATACAGACATTAGCTGATTGTTTTTCTCTCTTTCTTTTCTTCTGTGATTGTTCATTTTCGTATATAGTCTGTCTCTCAGTTCCTTGTACTGAAATAAAGTCAAGTAAAATGAATGAGATACGTTGATATTTATATTATTGTATTGTAATCTATAATGATGGATGCATTAATACAAATAAATACCAATTAAAAGGGACATGTGAATGCATGTGGTAAATATGTCATTATAAAAAGTAGTCATGATATTTAGATATTCATTTAAATTCCAAATAATGATTTTAGATATAACAGATATCTTGTAAAATGTGAATAGGTTGAATTGTTTAAATTGATTATAAACCTAAATGTCTTCAGTTATGATAAAAAGAGAAATATGGTAACATTATTTTTTACCCTGTTTTACAAGAACAAAGAAAATTTACATCTTTATTCATTGAACCTGAATATGCAATTTATAATCTTACATGTACCTTTGGATATCATATAGTTGCAATATCTGGTTACTTTTCATTTAGGAATCAACTTTCACATATGAAAAGAATCCTGCACAGGCAATACCAAAGGAAATCAACAATGATGTACTTTTCAGAGAGGGAAGAACATTGCAGGTTTGTATTGAAACTGACTCTTTGAAGACAAATGAATGCCTCAGAATCGAAATGTGAATCCTAAGTTTGCTGAAGTAATTCTTGATACTTGTACCATATAATTAGTATTTTCTCCTTATGTGTACATAATTGTAAATATCAAGCAAGATCTTACCATAGTTTGATAGAGAAAGCAATATGGAGAAAGGAATGGAACAAGTCAACTAGAAATAAATCATTTAAATCACAAAATGTTTTGCTAGGGAGTGTTAACCTGATCGTTTCATACTCTTGAAAAAGGGGAGAGAATATGATCAGAGCGCACTGACCAAACCATCCAGAATAAAAAACTTTTTACCAGACATTGCTTGGAAAGAGGATACGATGTCAACATATTTCATTCCTTAACCATTTCACCAGATTTTATTTTCTGCAAGATGATAGAATGTTCCCACTTTCTACCAAACAGGGTGAGGAGACATACACTCCAAGACTAGTGTCCCCTGATCTAAAAGGCAGCCTGAACACATTTTCTGTAAGATGATAGGATGTTCCCACTCTCTACCAAACAGGGTGAGGAGACGTACACTCCCAGACTGGTGTGCCTTGATTTTAAAAGGCAGTCTACACACATTTTCTGTAAAATGATAGAACGTTTCCACTTTCTACCAAACAGGGTGAGGAGACATACACTCCCAGACTGGTATGCCTTGATCTAAAAGGTAGTCTGAACACACTCAGAGCTGAGGGGATCCTGTATGATGTGAAAGCAGAGGAGGATGTGCATTGGTACGAATAGCATTATACTTCCCTGCTTTGGCAAAAGGAAGCAAGTGACAAAAGTGACATTTCCAGTAAAATAGCAAAATATATCTGTCCTTTAGGCTGAAGTCAGTGCAATACCATGATGTCTTGCCTAACAGAATAGCAGGATGAGTGTTCATAAAATTTGACCAGGAAGAAGATCGCACTAAGTAAAATATGAAAATATCAGTGACTCAAATCTCAAATTTTGTTGATATGTCTCTTGCTTCCTTTTGTCAAAGTAGGGCAGCATGTTTGCCAACCATTCCTGTTTTGTGATTCTTCTATTTTAGAGGAATGATTCCTATTTAAGAGACTTCAAACCAGTATTATGAACCCAAAATTCCTCTATTGTTTCTTTTTGTCATATAAAAGCACTGATATATTCTTAACATTTTATTGAGAGATTCCTAATTTTACTCTGGCAGGTTTGTAGGTAGCAACAGTAACAAAGATGAGAAGAAATGAATTCTGTGACCAATATCCCTCACTGAATGGATAGTTAAGATTCTTGCAACAAACTATTTTTACAGTTCAACAACAATTCACAAATCTTTAACTCAAGCTTAGCATTCTAATTATTTGATACCCCTCTGTTCTGTCATGGTAGAGATATTTTCAAATTCATATTCATATTACATTCAGTTTATTTTGTGTGAAGTTATTCAAGTTAAGGATAATATATCTTCTTGTTGTTTTTTCTTTGTTATAGGGGTGGCGACATCACTCTGCATAAAAGCAGCCCTGCTCATAAAAATCAATTTCTGGCTGATCTTGAAGCACAGGATGTAAGTCCATGTGCAGAGGCGGCAGAACGTTGGGCTCAGACAATGAAAGTGGAGGGGCACCTATTGCTTGGCAGACAAAAGGTGCCCTCCATTTCCCTTGTCCAAGCCCGATGTTCCACCACCTCTGCATGTGTGTGTCACAAATGCTGAATACTCTGAAAACAGTATAGCCTTTATAACGATTATTTTACAACTTATGTGCCTATATATGTATATCATGTGGTAATTGTGTTTTTACATTGAGAACTTCAATATTCATCACAGTCAACTAAATTCCTAGCAAATAGTGTCAGCATAGGCCTGTTATACTTTAAATAATACCTGTAATCTCAGTAATATTTTTTCAGATAAAGAAAATAATCAAATACTTCAAGGCAATGTTTTAAAAATAGATTTTGGAAACCTTGTGAGGAGAAACTTACAATGCAGTCAACTAATCAAGGCATGTAGATATACAGGTAGATTTTTATTCCCCAAAAGCTCTTTTATTGAAATCTCATGATAATAGGTAAGCTGTAAATTATTTTGCATTTCTTTGTGTACAAGGAATATTACCTTCAAGGTGAACCCAAAGTAGGCGATGATGAAGATAACCTCTCAACCCCTGACATGGACACATCAGAGGTCAGTGCAGATGACCCGAAGGCAGATGACCCTCTGGCATTGAAACACTATGATCTTGACGATGACATCCACGTGTGGTCTGATTATCTTCGTAGTCATCTTCATCCCAGGAGCGTATCCATCATCAAAGAATACTCACATGAAAGGTACAGTAAATGGGCCAAAGGTCCTGGGACCTATTTCTCGAAACCATCATAACTATAAGTTTGCAGACATCCGACTGAACGTGCGTTAATTATACAACATGTCTCTCTGTGGGTCATCCATTAACTTTTTATGGTGGTTTCGAGAAACAGGCCCCTGGTTCTTAAAGGAGAATGCAACCCAAGCATCAGTGTGCTCTTAGTGAATAAAGATGACCAAGAAGAGTAAACAGTGAAAGTTTGAGCAAAATCGGACAATCGGTTCAAGAGTTATGAATTTTGAAAGTTTCAGTAAATCCCTATTATGAGGATCCTTGAGTTGGCAACTTTGCCAGCATCTGTGATGTCATTGTGGACAACTCTCAATTCATTTTGTACATACTTTTTTCAAAAAAATTGATTTATATGAAATTTCAGGTCAGGAATCAATATAATTCTTCCCAATATGCTTGCAGAATTGATATAGCCATGTCATACTCAAACAATAAATCAAAAGAATTTTTATTTTTCTTGAAAATAAAGAAAATGTTGAATTCTGTGTACAAAATGAATGGAGAGTTGTCCACGATGACATCACAGATGCTGGCAAAGTTGCCAATTTAAGGATCCTATAATAAGGATTAACTTAAACTTTCAAAGTTCATAACTCTTGAACAGATTGTCCGATTTTGCTCAAATTTTCACCGTTTACTCTTCTTGTTTTTCTTTATTCACTGATGTCAAGGTTGCATTCTCCTTTAAGTAGTGACCACGGGCCATATCTGACCAGCTAGATGATTTTGTGAGGCCCACAAAAAGCGTTGAGTGATGGTGAAGAAATAAGTCCCTCAGATAAGACTTCGAGTAGTAACACCCACTGGCTACTCTACTAGCATACCAGTTGTCATTGGTTGTTATTTCCCCATGGTAGTCATATTAGTATCAGTACTGCTCTTCCTGCAGTCCGGCAATTATTATTATCACAGCATTGCCAGATACCCGCTTCATACATCTGGGTGGAGAAGAAGAAATATGGGCAAACACCTAATTGTAGACACTGAGCGAGGATTGAACCCAGGACATCTTGCATGAGAATCAATAGTCCTTACCTCTGCACCATGGAGCTCCCACTTGGTTTTGTTGTTGTTGTTGTTGAGCCACCGAGGTGGAGCGAGACCAAGGGATCCTTAGCCGTGTCCATCCGTCCTTCTGTCTGTCCTTATGTAATGCTTATGAAACTTGAATAACTTTGCAACCATTGTAACCAAACTTGGATGGTACTTGCCCTATAGGGACCTCAATGTTATTTGGGGGTCAGAGGTCATGTCAGTAGGTCAAAGGCCAAATGAGATCAAATATTACAATTTACTTGCAAGAATGATTGCAGGATTGAAGTTGTAAGTCATCAACAAAAATATATTCATGCTGAAATGTTCTCATTTTTTTTTTTGGTTGTTTTTTTTTTTTTTTTACTGAGCAGCAGTGTAGGTGAATTTGACCTGTTCACACAAGGCAAGAATCTTTTCAGTAAGAAGGACATCTCGGATGACATTGAGGACCGGATCCATTTCTTTGTAGAGGAGTGTGATCACCTTCAGGTAACCTTCAAGGCTAAAAATGATTTTATTGTAAATTTTATTTCATTTCCAGGAGTTTTACAGTGACAGAGGATACAAGGAAATGAAAGTTCTTGTATGAGGTGGTCTTCATTAGCTCATGGTAGAAATATATACCACATTAAATGAAGTTTAAATTTTGAGTTTATTTATTTCATCACGGTTTAAAAAACTTGCAGTCAGCTGAAAGCTGTTTTTCAGCAAGGCCATGAATACATCAAGAAAGCATTACAATTAAAACGAATAATGATAATTACAAAACAACCAATATAGAAAATAATTATAGGAAAAAAAAACAACATTTAGATGAAAAATTGAACTAAAGGTACAAAAGATAAAACATCAACAACATGCAACAAAAAGAATGAAATATGAAATGGCATGCTTTTTCAGACTTTTGAGTATATTAGGATGTGGGGGTATCATACAATATTTCAACTTATTTAATAAGCTGACTTAGAGTCTTTGCGTTTCTAACGTATTGTGTTCACAACAGTAGAGAGAAAAACAAAGATTGTAGTAAATACTAGGTGATACAGCCTTTAACCCTTTTCATGCCAAGTTTCTGAGCAGTTGTCGTACAGGAACTTTCTAGAGATGAATTTGGAGGTAAATTTCTTTGTTCGGTTGTTGAATATGATTGAAATATCTTTCTTGTAATTCATCTTTTTGGGGTCACTATGCAATTCAAGTCCAGTGGGGAATGCATTATGAGGCTTTTGCCTTGAACCATTCCAGATCTTAAAGGGAACAGGCGTAGTCTTGGGAACGAATTACACTACCTATTTCTGTCTCAAGAAGAAAGAAATTTCCATTGGGTAGCTGAAACACACTGTTCGAAACTCATATTGTAGGATGGAATTTGTTTGCCGGTTTTAAGTATAGAGGGTTTCCACCAGCAGCCATTTTGGAGGGCAAACAATAAAAACCTGTGCATCAGACTGTGAAAAGCCGTTGTTATCATGGTCTAGTGCACAGGCTCACAATTACATGTATTTGTCTTCCAACATGGCTGCTGGTGGGAACCCTCTACAGTCTAAAGAGCCCTTAAAGGCATTGGCTAACTTTTGTGAGTAGCTGATTTAAAAAATTCTCAAACTAAGATGAAACATGTGTATGAGTACTTGTATTTGTACTCAAAAACCCTGAAACCAACCATAATTTGGAATGAAAAAGTGTAAGTTAGACGCAAACGGCGATTTTGTTATCCTTTGTCTCACGAGACAATCACTAAGAGGACCACTTTGCTTGAATTTGAAAATGCCGTTATGTGCCTTCCGCCACGTGATACGCCAATACACACAGTACGGTAAGGTGAGTCATACGCGCATGCGCACTCCTTATGTATATTCTGTGCAACCGACCCTCGTATATTTTTCAAACATTGGTTCACATTTTTGAAATTTAAAATTACTTCCTGTGGATATTATACTTTGAAACTTTCAGACTAATATTTTGACACTATAACCCTTATGTTTATCCCATTTTCAAGTAACAAAACAAGATTTTTTTAAAATCATAACAATGTTAACCAATGCCATTAAGGATTAGATGGTTATGCTGATTTGTTGCTTGATGACTCCGTCTCCACGCAGGGATTCCAAGTCTACCTAGATTTCTGTGATGGATTCTCTGGACTGGGATGTGGCATCTTAGAAGGGCTAGAGGATGATTACCATGGTAAAGGAATCTTTGCTGCAGGAGTTGCCCCAGCCTGTTTTGATGATAGTGTGAGTAGTGTTAACCCATTGAGCACAATTTGATTTTAGTGTAATACACATTTTCCATAAACTCTAACTCGAGTTATCACAGGCTTAGTGTTCTGTGGGTTGATATGTTTTACAATTATCTGTGATTCTGAAAAGTTTTTTTTGTAGATGGGTAATAATAGTGGTAGTTATGGGCGTGGTGTTGGTGATGATTAGGGGGCGTTATAATGTCATGATGATGGTGATGAAGGTGATGGTGATGATGATGATGGTGATGATTATGATGATGAAGGTGATGGTGATGATGATGATGATGATGATTATGAAGATGAAGGTGATGGTGATGTTTATGATTATGATGATCATGGTGATGATGATGATCATGGTGTTGATAGCAGCAATAGTAATGACAATGACAACTATGACGATTATGATGATGATGATGATGATGATGATGATGATGATGATGATGATGATGATGACAGTTGATATGTATGTTTTTTGTGGTAAGATTCGTATACATTAAAATAGTATTAAGGACCATGGCAATGATTATTCTGTTTTGGTAGTGTAAGCAGGCAAATCATTATTATGAGTAGAAGGAAGGATTGCTTGTACACATCATGCTTGGTCATTGCTTGGCAGTCAATTGATAACATATTTTTATCTTTGTTTCTAACTCACAAAGTGGATTTCCTTTGTTTAATATCATTTCCATTTAATATAGACAATTTCAAATAATTCAAATGCCACTTTGTCTCCTTTCTTTGCATCTCTACAGAATCCACTATTAGATTCCTTTAGAATTCTCAATTCTGTCCTGTCCTTCAGCAGACTGGTTGCTCACAGTTCATACTTTGTGCCTATCTCACTTGCCTCTATACTATGGCGGAAAATAGGACCACCAGTCTCTTTTCCCCGTCTCCAGTACAAGGTAATGATATATTCCATTCTATTTGTATTTGTTAACCTACTTGTTGACTGCTTTCTCTTTCCCCTTAAGTTCGATAAAGGGGTCGCCTGGTTCTAGTAACCAATGGGTTAAAGATAAACTGGAGTTGTGGTCATGTGATCATAATGTGAAAGAAACTGTTCCAAAACAACTGGGAGAGTCAGATTAGTTGTATATTAATACAGGTGTCTATTGTGAGGTTTAGAGATTATTGAATTGATAAGAAATTCATTTTCTCCCCCCCCCCCAAAAAAAGAGAAATTAATGTGCATTGTATCAATGCAAGTATAAAGAAATTAGTGTTTGGGACCACACATAAATCTGGCATGATATGTCACCCTGAACTTTTCAGCTTTTGCTTGTTATATTTCCACTATGAGGGCATTTGAAGAACAATCCTTTCTAGGGGACATTTTTTACTATGATATTCTTCCTAACTCACATGGATAGAATGAGAAAGCTCACAAGTTATTTTGCACCTTTCCCAGAACTCAAGCTTCTCTTTAATACACATTTAGGTTTTCAGAGGCAGGTGTGAAAGCACTGATGTATTTAAAGCAGGTTTCGTTTTGCTTTTACTGAGGTTTTATTCAATTTCATGGATAATTAAAGGTCACCAATTCATTCAATTTCAGTGTAGCACCCAGTCTCCATTGACCCTAGCCCGAATATCTTGGGCTTTTAGTGTTCAACTGCTTAAACATAAGGTGACAATGCATGGGTGAACATGCATTGTAAGTATGCTTTGTTAGTTTTTGCCCCCCCAATAAGCAAATCCCCACAGTGTATGTAACCCTATTCCCCCCCCCCCCCCCCCCCCCCCCGCTCCATATCTGTATGTGAAAATATAGGCCTGTACAGTATTACAATGTCCCTTTTGTGTTGGTCCAAATTACATTTCCAGTGTCCTATCAATGGTCATCTTTATGGTTATGCCACCAAGGCCTTGTTGGGTGATCGCCATAATTGAACTTCGAAGAGTGACATGTTGACTTTAAATGATATGTATCAGTGATAAATTTAGCATTATGTTTCATGAAGTTTAACTTCACAATGAAGATAACCATGCTTTTTCAGGAAAAAAATCCAAACACTTTCTTAGTCCAAGTGCATTTTTCAACTGAAGTTGCTATCTCCAGGGCCCTCTTGCATAAAACGCAAGTCCCAAATATTCAATTCTGATTGGTTGAAAATCAAGTTGCGTTTGATTTTTTTAGTTGCGTTTAATCGCAACTTTTTATGCAAGAGGGCTGTGTGTACTTATATTATGAAATTTAAGATGATTTGCAATCATTCTGTCATTTTCACTTTCAGCCTTCAATGTCATACCATACATCAAGTATCCTAGCTAGTGCTCTAGACACAGCAACCCTGCCTCTGAGGCTAGTGGATAGCACCGTCACTCTGTCAATGATGACAGATGCATTGGGTGCTAGAGGACGCAAGGTAGGACTGCAGTCTACAACCATTTTTCCCTAAATTGAATGGAGGTTTTGTCAAAAAATTCCATAAATGTCACCTGGGCCCTGTTTAATAAAACTTGTTATCAGTGATAACAGCCACATTTCATTGACAAATATGCTCTCAGCGAATCAGATGCAAGGATTTCAGTAGCTTATAACAGTTATCGCAACTTGTTATTGTTATTGATAACAAGTTTTATGAAATGGGGCCGTGAACTGACATCATTACAATGTCCAACCCACATAGGTTCAATACAGGAGCAACCGTTACCTAGTTCTGATTAAGCAGTGGGTTCAGAAAGAAGTACTCTACAAAATGAACTAAAAAGATAATAAGTATAACATGGTCATTAAATATAAACCTCTTTTACTGCAACTACAAACCCATTAAACCTAGTATTGCATGCTTACAGAAATACTTATTTTAAGTACCGGTAGATTCATGTCATGTATGCAATTTTGGAGGTGTTGTGGCAAAGTTGGTAAGAGTGCATGCTCTTAATCAAAGGATCGTTAGTTTGATTCCCACTGATGCCTGGCTCCTTATGTTCTCCAGCAAGACATTTAATCCACCTTTGTTGCACTCTACCCAGGTGTATAAATGGGTACCTGGCACTGCTGGGGTAATAACAATGTTTATGATAATTCATTTTAAGTGCCTTGAGCACCCTTTGGGGTTGATATGTGTTGTGCAGTATAAACATTAGTGCTGTCGTCGACAGGCCTTCTGTTGACACATTTGTTGACAAACACTGTTTTCTGACGGAAAACGACATGTCGACAGTGATCCAATAATGTCGAAAAATCAGAGTAGTTAAATCAAGATGAAGATGAATATGTGAGACTTGATCGGGGTTCCAAAAGGTAGAAAATCATTCCAAAAATTCCATCAGTCAAACTAGCTGAAAGTTAAATCTATGATAGAAAAAAATAAGTGAAGATGAAGTCGTAAAAGAAAGTCACTCATGCAGGGATTCCAACTGCTCCAGCAGCAACTTACCACTGGTAGTGGCCGGCTCTAGCCTTCCGAAAGTCGGTCGAGATCCGATAAGAATGGAAAAGTGAAACTCGTCAATTCCCATGAATCGTTGATCACATGATAGTGGCGCGTGTGCAGTAAGCGTGATGGCGATGAAATTGAGACTGCACAGTACTATTACAGTTTCACAAGGAAACATTTTTAGTTCCAATGGAAAGAATAGAATATGGATTATGGAATAATATAGGCCTAGTGAGTGAGGAATTATTTACCTAGTTTGTGGTGAAGTAGAAGCCAGGTATTATTTTTTTTAAATTTGCATTTTTAGAGTGGTATTTGAGTAGTCTATTGTATGCTTACTGCCTTTCGGAGAAATACACTCCACAGTGACCGCACGAGCGCATTCCCTGCGGTTTCAATAGCCACACAATATATTTTGATTGACTGTATGACTCAAATTCCCCAAAATATTACCGACCATCACTCTGTTGACAACCTGCTGTTGTAGGCTAGAATTAAAATGACACGTCGACAGAGAATTTTTTTTCTCGACGACAGCACTAATAAATATCTGCATTATTATTATCAGTCTTGCTATGTGATTTTTTTCCATTCCAGATTGGAAGTCTCCATACCAGCTTCCCTCTTTCCTTCCACTCCATGTCTACGCTAGCTGACACTCTTGGTGGGCCACCATTGCAGTATCAACCATTAACACCTCACTTTGGACAGGAGATTGTTGCTCCTTTCTCTCAGTCAGTGGTACTTAGGGGAACACCACCAGACAGAATTAAAAGGTATAACAAACAAATCATTCTCAAGTAGGCAGCCTACAGATACTTGTAGTTTGGAGTGATAACTGTTGAAAGTGTATGTAATTATGTTCATATAGCTATAAGGCATACACATTCTGAGATTTATTCTCAACTCTTTGGCCACAAAGTTTGCACCCCTGCACTGTTGGCGGCATGCAAAGTTTGCATTTCACACTCAATCTCGGAGCCAATAATACCTATACCTACATTGAATATATTGATTTCCTTGGAGATGGCAGTATTTGCTTTTGATTGTTTACATTCCTTACTCAATAAAGTACAGCTAGTTATATTCAAAATATCAGTTTTCATGGCCATTATTAAGCACTCCTTGAAAATAATTCAGCACACAGGGGTTCATGGTCCAGTGCACAAAGAGTTAATTCAAAGGAAGAACACTTCCCTATGATAATATAATGATAATACTTGTTTCTTGTAAAAGTGCCTAAGCAATGTTAACTGACAGGCACGCACATGCTAGTCCAGTCACACTGACCTTCACATCCCACCAGATATCCAATTACCACCTCAGTGAGAGTGGCAAACAAGTATTCATGTCTTGTCAAAAGATGTTGGCAACAGGCTATAACTAAGGTACCTGATCAAAAGTCGCATCCATTGGTTTTTATCATCTTTTCCACGCCCAAGAATTTGCATCGACTTTCCCAATCCCCCATTGTTTGTCTATTGGGGAACATGAAGATAATGGACCAAAAGATGCTGAGCAGGAAAGACGCCAAAGGCTGCGGCCAAATTGGGCTCAGACTTATGACAAGAAGCCTAGCATATTGACGAGTTTTTTTCCTCCATAATTTTATCTATCCATGCTCCTGTCTATTATTGACAATTTCCTTTAATTTTCTTCAAGGCCACCTCAGCCAGACTTGAACCTGTACCACAAGTGCTACGATGAAGAAGAAATGCTCAGGAATTATTTGTTGTCAAATTACCCAAGAACTCTGAGGTACGTACAACAAAAACTGCTCTTAGCTAGCAAAATAAGTTGCATATGTTGTGGGATCTAAATGTATGCTTGAAATAATTGACATTTGATAAATGAATGGATAAATGTTACAAAATCTAAAGGTATGCCTTGTCTTCTTTACAGTTGATGATGCATGAGTATATTTAGGACTTTGATAATCTATCGTACTCCAACGCTTTCTATTATTTTTTTCTTATTTTAGACTTATTATTATCAACTTTAAGTGGGTGACTTAACAATTTGGTGATAATTGATGAAAAGACTAGTAATATGTTTTTATATGTTTTTAACAGTCCATAAGTAATTAGAAGATTAAAGCAACAATATTATTTTCAAAGAATTTTATACAGTGAAACCTGTACATAAAACTACTGAAGGAAAAGGAAAAAAAAAAAGGTCTTTACACACACGAAGTCCAGGTGCAGTTTTAGAGCCGGGGGGGGGGGGGGGGGGGGGGGGGGGGGGGACTACTGGGCACTTGGAAGATAATAATGTATGATTAAAATTTAAAATTGCGCTTTATTATAAAAAAAATTGCAGTCTTTGTATACTTGTGGCTGAATTAACAAGGGCTATTCTGTTTTTTCTTCTTTCAGCTCTGGACAGTGTGTCAAACAGCCATGCAAAACCATTGCACCGTTTCCACACCTGTTTAGTGCAGAGGTCAGCAGAGATGGCTTCCTAGCCGATGAAGAAAGAAAGAAGGAACAAGGTATGAGAATCTCATTTTTATTGGAAGACAAATTCTTCATTGGACTTCCTCGTTCATGTCTTGAAATTTTATTCTAATGGCAAGACTCATTGCATTTTCCTTTGTAATGGTTCTCTTTTCTTTGTCAGACTGTAGTCATCCATGCCATTTAGCTTTCACTATCTCTCTTTTCTTTCTTTCTTTCTCTCTCTCTATCTCTCCCCCTCACTGTTGTTCTCACACTCTCCCTTTCCCCTTATTTGTTCTTTCTTTCATCGTGCCAAAAACTAATAAAGAGAAGGTCTTTGATTTTTGCAATAATTTTTTCCCTTTCCCTAATGTATTTCTGTTCTGTCCAGTTTTTCCTCTCTTGTCTCTTTGTCCCTCTGTATGAGGTATTCTTTCATATTGTAATCTCATATTGTGTAATGAGCAATTCAATTTAAAAAAAAAACTTATTTTGTAAACAAAAATAAAAAATAAATAAAAATGATATATGAGATGTTGGAAGACATCTTTCACAACCAAAACTCAAATTGCAGAAGATATCACTAATTAGCTATTAAGGTGTTGAGTGAATGACAGAAAATTATTGCATTTCATGTTTTTGTATCAAATGTACTTATAATTCTTAAAAAAAAATTAATGTTATGTAGGCTCCTTATGTTGAAACAGTCTGTTAAAATTGCATATATCTGTCATGGATCTTTATGATTAAGTGTATTCCTACATTTTTGACCATCCTAGAGTGGAATGTAAGGAAACATCTTGATTAAGATTGTTCTTAATAATGTTGTTGATAATTCTTATTTCCTATTGGTCTCTCCTCTCAAGGTGTTGAGAGCGTCCCCATGATGACCAGCCTACAGTCTAGTCCTGTGGTCAAGAATCTCCTCAACTCCCTGCTGACTGAGGCCCGCAAACTGGACATTCACAAATTCCATGGTTACCTGGAAGAAGGATTGGAGGAGGATGAGTACAGAGAACATTTGCATGACCTAGAACAACTTGTGCCATGCTACTTGACAGAAATTGAGAAGGAAATCGATGAGGACGATGATGACAGTGATGATGAGTGACTGGGTTAAGGCAAAAAAAAAAAAAAAGACCTCAGAACAACTACTTGTGCTAATGCTCCTTGAGAGAAAGTGAAAGGATTTGATGATTGTGATGACGATGAAGAGTGGAAACAAAGAGCACCTGCATGACTAGGAATGTGCTACTTGCTAGAAGGTGAGAAGGGATTTGATGTGGATGATGATGACAGCGATGAAGATGAGTGAAGTGGGGTCCAACATTTGCATGACTTGGAGCAACTTATGGAATGCTACTTATTAGGATGATGATGACGGTGAACGATGGAGTTTGGACACAGTACAGAAATTGCGGAGGAATATGATGAAGATGATGACAATGAAGTGATGAAGTGGAGCCAAGACTGTGAGATCAGAGCCCTCTTTTTTTGAAGAACTGCATTTGGTATGAACCCACTGAACACTAAGCCTAAGATAACTTGGGCTGGGGTCTATGGAAAATGCATGTTATATCAAAATCAAATCATGTTCAATGGGTTAAACTGGAGTGGAGTTGCAATTTACGCTATCCAACAGAAGTGAGTACACCCCTCACAAAAACGTCAACTTTTCAGTGCAGCTCTTCACCAAAAGATTTTCTTGAACTCAAACAATAATTAAAGAATAGAAAAGGCATTGTGTGACATGTGCACAGACACAAACCATGAAGCATTTGTTCCTAAGGAAGCTGCATACAAAGTTATGCTTATGAATCAACATATCCATGAGAGTTGTACTCACTTCTATTGGATACTGTATTGCCATCAATTGCAATCTTTATGAGATAAGGGCCAGACTTCAAAGTTCATGTAGTACCTATGGAAAAGGCGCTGTTCCTATCTTTGGCTGAATTCTGTTTAGTCTTGTACAAAAGACCTATATGGTTTGGAGGCGGTCAAGACAAGCAATGAGAAGGTCCATGTAAAATAGTCGGTTGGACAGTCCTATTTAGCAAACAGTGTAACCTAGGAAAGTTCTTTCCGTTGAAGTTTTTTCATTGATTTAGGTTCCTATGTAGTTTATGAACATTTTCAGCTTGGTTACCCAAACAGCAACCTTGAGCAATTTTCATAATTTGCATAAATCTGTATGTGTATAGGTTTTACAGTGCAAACACAACTCACACAGAATGTTCAAACTGAACTGCGTGCCAATTGTGTATGTGCGGTGATACGGAACTTTAATAGCGTTGTCAATCTTGTGAATTCAACCTTTGATGAAAAGAAACAACTTTAATACACACAATCAGATATGGATGCACATCCAATTATGGGTTTGTGGGATATGGAAATTATTTCAGTGTTATTTTTACAATTAGAAAACACGTTTTTTGTACTGTTGATATCAACTTGATATCTGTTAACAACTATGAGTGTACTTTTTTGCACCTAGAATGAGAGTAGGCCTGCTTCTAATGAACCGGTATTAATGTGTGCAAGCAGGTTGGCAGCCTTCTTGTATTGTTTTAGTTCCTTTGGGGGTACCTCTTTGTGTAATGTTAGCCGTATGGATGAAATCAACGTTATTTGAACATCCTAACAAGACAAGTATGTTTCCAATTCGATTGTACATTCCAAAAAGATGTTTTTCCTTTTTAAAAATATGATAGGGGGCCTACGATTGTTGCAGGATGATGTACAAAGGACTTTGTATTTTGTTAAAATGATATAGAGCCCAAATATTTTCATCCACTGATATGTGATTCTGTGGTGAACGCTGCTTAATTCCGACTAGAATATGGTTGCATTAAACTTTTTTTTTTTAAAAGATGGACCTAAACGAAGAATATATATACCGCTGTTAGTACCATTCTTAATGAATGTAAGACCAAGTTTTCAATCATTTAGATAATGAAGTTGACATTTCCTTGATTTTCAGTACTAAACCCTGACCTGTAATTTCAAAAATATGTTTAAACTCTATTCTACATCCCTACAAAACCACTATTTTATGGAAGTATCACACATCAGTGTACCCCGTTTCGTTTCATCAAAGGTTGAATTCACAAGATTGACAACGCCATTAAAGTTCCGTATCACCGCACGCACACAATTAGTACGTAGTTCAATTTACATATTCTGTGTAAGTTATCTTGGGTGGCATATCCTGTATCCATACAGATTTATGCAAATTATGCAAATTGCTCAAGGTTGCTGTTTGGGCAACCAAGCTGAAAATGTTCATAAACTACACAGGAACCTAAATCAATAAAAAAAATTCAATGGAAAGAACTTTTCTAGGTTTGTAAATTGTCCAACCGACTAAAATGATAAGTATACTAATCTACATTTGCCACTCGATACCCAGGAGGTAAATTTGGACTTGGAAGGGAGTTGCAAGCATTTGTGACATATGGTGTTCGAATGAATAAATGACTCCAAAAGCTTGGGCAATAGCAATATCTGCAGAGCACTTTGTATGGACATCATTTTACATTTCATTTGAATCCAAATCTACTATGGTACTGTAAGAGAGATGGTTTAGTTGACAGCCTACTGATTATCACCATAGTTATCACAGTGAAGATGATAATTTTGATTTTGATGCAGTTGTTTTTGCAACAGTGGTAGCAAAAGTTTCAAGGACTGTTGTTTATTGTTCAAAATATGAGCAGCTGAAGTAGAAAATAAATGAATTTGAAAAAATGTTGAAGCAAACATAAACACACAAACAAGCTTTTGGTACTTTTGATCATTGATATTAAACCAGAGATTTTTACATTGTCTAGAAGAAGGATGTCAAACTTACTTGGAGTAAGTTTTTCATCATTTCTTTGAATACTGTTCTTGAAATAATGATCTTTTTTCAAGATTTTAAAGTTTTCAAGTGCCCAATCCCAATTCAAAGAAAATCACAAATATGGCAAATAATGTATCACTGGAAACTGGGAAGTTAACAGATGACAATCGTAAAATTTTTTACATCATCTATGTATTGGGTGATTAAAATATGATACAGATAAACCCACCTCCCAGCATCTGGGATATACAAGTGATTGGCCAGAAAAAGAACAATGTTTTAATGACACATACTGCACCAATCCTGCCCAAGTAGAAGTCCCATGACAAATGAAATTTGCAGTGCAATTATTTCTGAAATTATAAGTTTTGCATATTCAAACCTGACCATATTTCACAGCATTCTGAAAGGGAAGTGAAACCGATTCCGATAACTAAAATCTTTTGTTTGTAAATATACAGGATAAGGGTTACTGATCAATCAAAGAAACCACACTTTTGAATTGAAAGGCATGCCGAATGATAGCATAGATGGTATTCATTCCCCTCATAAAATGCCAAACATGTCACGGTGTATTTAGCTGAAAATACAATGGCGTCTTATTTTGTTTACAAGGGACTGAGATCCTATTTTTTTTTTAACGCTGCATTTTTCTTCAAAATAATACCATGCCCAGAGTTTGGACTGGAGTGAGGCAAGAGATTAAACATTTAGACTGATGCTAGTGAAGCAAGAGAAATAAGACGTCTTATTTTTATGCTGTTGTGCGAAAGAACGCATCCGGAACGCAAAATGGAAAATTATTGAAAATTAAATTTTTCGAACAATAATTGATAATTTCACGGGTAGCATGTAGACCTTCTAAATTGATAAACAATCTTCTTGTGATATGATTTCTGCTAAAATTCTATTGCAGTATGTCAGAATAAACATTTCAAATTTTGCATTCCAGACGCGTTCTTTCGCATGACGACATAAAGATAAAATGCCTAACTAAGAAGATAAAACAGCCACTGAAAGATGTGAGATGTTATAGGACATCATCTGCTTGTGCAAATTTTGTTCAGCCTCTGACATCACACATCTCAGCAGCATTCTGAGAATTCTTCAGGTACTATTTGGGGGCTGTATTTTTACCGCTTTATAATTGATATAATCATTACTTTGAATGTTTCCAGACATTGAATATCAATAACCTTGTCCAGTCTAAGCTTCATCTATGCAATAATGAAAATCAAATCAAGTTTTTCGAAATTGATGAATATCTACTTTAAGTTTGTTTTAATCTCATTACTGGATTGGGAAAAAATTCTAAACAAAATTTTAAGAAACTGCTTAATCTGAAGAATACAATCACATTTTTATGGCCAAGCAAAAAATGAATATTTATTATGTTTCATCACCAATGTTATGAAGGAGTGAAAAATTTTGGATAATACTTTAACTATGAAAATGAAACCTGATATTGTATAATGGTTGGACCATTTATGGCAGCCGGGTGTGAATATTAACATATCAGTAGTTCATGTCTCGGATAAAAATACTGTAATGTCATGTATAGGTGCACTTTTGTAGGTCATTGTGGTACTGAGTTTCTGTAGTTTACTTTTATGTACTTTATTTATTGATGTAATAGACAAAATAAATTGACTTTGAGTCAGACTTTAAATGTGCACTGGCTATTGTCATTAGAGTTTCATTCCAAGTAAGTTTTCTCCCTTGTTTCTGTTAGTGTATTCATCCGTTTTGTTTTTTCATTCAGTTGTACTCGGTCTTTGTTTTCTTTTGTTTTTGTTTGTTTTTTGCTGCCTTGATTTTAGTAATGTCTTTTTATCAGGGGCAGCGCCAGGGTATTTGGATTGGGGGGAGGGGCAAGATGACCCATAGGTAAGTTTATTTACGCTTTAAATGAACAAATAGGGGAAGTATATTGTTGCATGGCTAGGCCCTAAGAGTATTGGGGATCTTTCCCCATACTCTTCTTTCTTCTTCCACCTTTTCTTCTTTTTCTCCTCTCTTTTTTTAATCACTTGAAAAATTATAGGGGGTGGTTGCCCCTCTGCCCCCTGTCTGTGATCTCATGTCCATTTCCCTCCCCGAGTTTTCTCCTCAATCATGTTGTAAATGAATCTGACAAAAATGAAAATAAAACAAACAAGAAGAGTTATGCTTGTAAAATGTAATTGTTAATGAAATGGTTTTATTGCAAGATAGTAAGGTCTATCTAAACACAATAGAATTTTGACAGAATTTATACCTCTTGGTCAAAATATCGCATCATTGTCATGTTAAGTCATCACAAGTCTCATGAAAGATACATGACACATGCAACTCTCTTGATTAGCTTCAATTTAAGATTTAAGGATTTTTATATATTTCAATTTTGATGTATATATTCTCAATTACATATTACTGTGCAGATTCAGTTTTTAATGAGACATATTTGATTTGAAACGGGAGCGTCGTTACGGCCACTCTAATACTATCCGTTGTGAAATCAGTGGAGAGGGGGGGGGGGGGGTATACCTATCCCCCACGCCCACACCCCTCATCTTCCGACTGCAAATCGTCAAAATAACTTACGCTTTAGCTTCATGACCAACTGTTAACCAGTCGATACAAAACGCAACATTATTTTACAAGGCTGTTTTATTTTTTTTTCGGTTCATCATTAACAAACAATGATATTTAGATATGTGTGATATATGATATGCTAAGCTGCAAAAGATATGGTCGATTACTGAATATTTTGAGTACTAAGAAACTGTACAATCCAAACATTATACATACAATCTTTAATCGATCTTACGAAATGATAAATTTACCTAGATCTAGTAAAAAAGATCGTAAGAGGCAAAAAGTAAGATTTCATGTTAATTAGAATTAAAGAGAATCCTGTACGTAAGAACATGTAGAAGTACTTCTTATAATACAAAAATAGGATGTACTGATGACTGAGATGGATAAGAACTCCATGATATATACACGTATACGTCATTTCTTACGTAGAAAAGATAACATACTGATATGCATTGACTCGATTTACAACAGAGTTACGATGGTGATTGATGAGTAAACATGCGATATATGTTTGCGCTATTGCGCGCGTTCATTCATGACGTTCCTCCGATCCGGCGTTCCTCTCCACATAGATCTAGTCATCAAATACTGTCTGTCAGAACGAAAGACAAAAAAAGATTCATCAAATGAAAGTCGACAAAAAGGGCAAAATATCAATTTACCGTCGTCAAAATTCAAAACGGCTGGTCGCTGTGCAATCATATTACAAACCAAGCATCGATGGAAGACGAGATAATTATTTCTGTTCACTATCCTCAAGATCACCGCGTGTAGTCAGGTACTAGTATAGAGCCCGTCGCACACGAGTCTAATTTGCCTGACTTTAATAGCTAGCCAGCGTCATTGACTGATACAGTAATTATAATCATGGATGTGGCCTTTTAAGCGTCACAAGAGTGTGATGAAAAACGTAAGCAGAAAATGAAATGGAGTTCTTTTGATTAATTACTGTACATCATGAGCTATTTAAAGTGCCAATACACGCTCGATGAGCACAGGTGATAGCAAACAGGATATGAAACCTCGTGTGCAACAAGAATTATGTTAAGACCACCGCACACTATACGATCCGACTGCGACCAGATTTTGGAACAAATGGCATTTTGCATTAAATATGAAAGTTTAAACAAGTAACATAATCTTATATGAGTTTCGGAATGAATACAGAAATACTAAAATCATAATTTTAGTTAACTGCAAGCCTCTATGTCGGAGTAAAGGAGAAATCGGCCTCAGATCGTAGCCGATCGCAAGATTATGACGTCACTACGATTTGGAATTGATTTCGCCTAAGGAGGCTCGCATTAGCACGGACTTTCAACTTCAGTATTCATACGACTTTTTACGTTTTAAGAATTTTGGTCAGTATGATTTTCCATGTTTGAATGTTCATATCAAATACTATAAAATTTTTATCCAAAATCGGATCGCAGGCAGATCGTGTAGTACACAGGTGGCGCAGATTGTTCAGAGCAGAAATTGTATAAAGAGGAGAGCCGGCTGATCGTTACAGGGTAACATTTTTGTCCGTCCGTGATATTTGATCATTTTATGGATTCTACTATTATGCAGACGACCAGGGCAACAAAATTTTATCGAATTACAAATCCTTTAGTGATGCCCTTCACAGTAAAACATGAAATAACTCGACATCATTTCAATATTTATGTTTTACATGTTTTCATATTTTCGAAAATTGTCACATGTCCGTCCGTAACAAACCGATCAGGCTCAGGAAGACGGTCCCCCTTAACTTGCATTGTTCGCTCTCTATGCCGGCTCCACTACGACCTTTCGGAACGGCGAACTTACAACATCAGATTAGTACAAAATTAAGTTTAATCACGCTTTGCATTTAACTGAAAGGCGGTTTAATTCTATGCCATTTGGCAGCTTCAATGCCCCTTGGCTGGAGCATCTCCGTCCAATGTGCCACACCCGTTTCTCCCGCCCCACTGCCGATCTCCACCTTCCCGACTATGACGTCGGTTGCTAATCGTCGACCACGGTAGATGGCGAGGAGGATGGAGTGTTGGTGGATCTCCTCATGTTTGGGATGGAAGAGAAATGGTTGGTTCCAGACGGGGCTGGTGCCAGAACGACGTTGCGTGCTGTACTCTTCGATCATCTCGCCTTGCTTGAGGAGACGGACGGCGATGTAAACATCTGAAGAAAGAGATAATGAATAGCAACATGAACAGACAACCTCTTGATACCCTGCTTACAAAGTCCAAGGTTAATAATACCAAACGCTCGTTAATCCAAAGGTTTATCAATCCCTTAGCTTTGTTATTACCAAGCTTCATAATTCCAAAGTTTTTCTACTCAGGTGCATATTTCTGAACATTTCGTAATTCCAAAAATTCCTAATTCCAAAAATTAAACAGAACTCCAGGTCTATATATTTTTTTCAGAATTATGAACCTTCACAAAAGCGTTCTTGCAAAAAAACAACCAACAACAACAACAAAGCGAATACCTGTCCTCCCTCTCAAACTAACAACAACAACAACAACAAACCGAAGGCCCTGCCCTCCCTCTTCACACCTTTCTCCCATTAACCACACTCTCACATCCATTAATCATACACTCACCTCCAGCGCCCGGGAGTACACTGTCCACCAGAAGGTTCTCTGCTTTCCTAATCATGACCTTTAGTCGATCAGCAGAGGGTTGGTACTGCAAGGCTACAAAGAGATCTCCGAGGTAAGGTCGATTGGACGTTTCTTCCGAAGTGGACTTAGAGCGCATCTGTTTCATGCAGGGAAGTGAGGGCTGATACAGTTTGAAGTGAATCAATTTTAAGTTTACATTTTCGGGGGGAAATGCATTTTTCGAAATTCAGTTGTTATGTAGAAATATGTTTTAGTATTGCTAGTAAATCTTTTAGAACTGACTGTTTTACAATGTTTTGAAGGAATTTATTTTACATAATAAGTCTAGTAATCATTGACAAAAACAGTTATCATTCAGAAAGTTTCAAAGGAGAAACAATGACAGCAGTGGATCTAGTAGGGGCTTCTGTTGCGGGGGGGGGGGTAAACAGTCCTTGTCTCCTTCGTATTGAGAGTTTGTAGAGGGTTTTCCCCTTCTGAGGCAGGGCAATTTTGAAGAATTCGAGCTCAACACGGTAACTCTTGGAACCACACTTGGTTACCTTCATGATGCAAATTAACTGATTTTAACTTACCCTCTTTAAATGCTTCTTTGGAAGTTTGGTTCTCTTTAAACTGAACGTCCTCTGAAATTCCAGAAGGCTGTCGCTCTTCTCCAGAAGTTGATGACACTCTGCAAAGACCTCTCCGCTAAAACGATCCTTTCGGTTCCATTTCTCCCTCACATACAACTTGATCTTGAGGAAGCTGCCCTGTGCCTCAGCCAGTGTTAACTTACAGAACTGGAATGATTCGTTGAAATGCGGATTCAGCGATTTTCGGACGATGTCGGTGCGGAATCCATCTTTGTACTTCGGAAGTAAACTGACCTTTAGAAACGAAGAGCATCCCGGGTAATATTTTCGCGCCAACCCCGAGACGGATTTTAGGCAGACGAAAAGAGTGGAATCCTGAGAAGAATGGTACAGCGAAAAGTTAACCACAGGTTTCTCGGTGCCTCCCTGATACACGGTCCACTCGGAATCCCTCCCGAACTGCTCCAGGTCAGTCTCCGAGCTGCATGAAGCTAGCGACGAGTCCGACGACGATGGCGTCAGTGAAACAACGGCCAACGTTTGCCTCCTCTGCGGATCCACCGCCATTAACTTCGACGAGGGTGCCGGAGCCCAGGACTGTGAACGTCCATAATTATTGTCAGCCTGGTCAAGTGTTTCACCCTCAGGTTGCTGGTCTTGATCGTCCGTCTGTGTGTCACTGAATGGACTATCCTCGATCGGATCTTGCCGAGGAACTGGGATAGTCTTTGGGTAATCTTCATCTCTCCCTCGGAAAAAGTCGGCTTTCAGGGGTGTGACGGCGAGAGCGCGCTCCAACTTTTCTCGTCGTTTTTGACGTCGTTGTGTCCTTCTAGCTCGCATGCAACAACAGATGAAGATAAGGAGGCCAATGGAGATCAAGACAGCGATTGTGGTAGAAACGGCAAATATCAAAGTCACTGTTAACGAAATAAAAGAAAAAAAAGGAAGATACCACTGTCACCTTTTATTTTTCATCCATGTCACTGGAACTTCCCTCGAGTGAACCAGAATCATTTGGTTTTAAGTATGATTTAAATTCTGTTTGCGACTTAAAAGATACAAAATTATATTAAGTCCGAATGAAAAATACCAAAATAACAGCTATAAGTCAAGTGCCACGCCTGTATCCTCACTCAAGTACGTAAGGCTTCTTAATCACCATCTTCAAAACCCATCCAACAACCGTTTCAGGAAACATTTCTGTAATGTAATTATATGTTTACCGAAAGAAGAGCGATTGTTGCGCCAGAGAATTAGCGGTCCACCCTTTTACTTTTGCTTGAAAACGAATGAGCGAGCGCATAGAGCAACTTTTTGACACTGAAACATAGTAGCAATCCAATTCCGTCATCAAAATTTACTACATATTTCAAAACTATACCCATAGTCCAAATCGCTGCCGGAAGGTGTGAATGTTGCAGGAATATTGGATTGTCACGTCGGAGTTCTAAGGGGTTACAGACCGACCACTTCACAACCCCTGTCTGCTTCGTAGATTAATAAAATCATGACTTATTCATAAATGAATAGAATAGTGTTGAATATCAAAGATACTGGTAATCAATCTTTCACAGATTTTCTGCTTTCAAATGAATATATCCTTACCAAAAAATAAATAAATAAATAAATAAGACTTGTGATATATTTCCCCGGTTCTTTTTGGTTATTGTTTTTCTTTACACATTTTGTACAAATGTGTTAAATATAAAAAAGACTAATATATATATATATATATATATATATATATATATATATATACACATTGAAAGAAATTTGACAAATGCAAACAACTTTGGCAACTCCCTTGTAAATAATAAACACTGAAAGAAATGAAAATGGAAGAATAATAATTGACTGTTTAATCACATATGCTCTTAAATGTAAATTTCCGTACTACTACTAATAATATTATCCCATTTTCATTTCTTTCAGTATATGTATACATATACATATATATATATATATATATATATATATATATATATATATATATATATATATATAACATAGTATAATATAAATAGGCCTATATATATATAAAGGCTTATACAAAGCCTTTGTGATGCTGGTTTTGGACAAGCCATGACGTTTGTCCGATCCAGGAACAACCAGTGTATATAGAATCCCGCAAAACGACCATCGACAACTAGTGACACATGATTCAGATGATATCCCATGGGGACTCAAATCGCAAAGGCAGAATTCTATCCTTCGCTGTAAGTATTATACCATAAATTTTGAATGGTTCAAATTGGGGATTTGTTGGATTATTGGATAAATGGGTTATCAAAATTGGATTATTCATATCTCCAATTAACTATGATTAAGTCAAAATGGCTCAACCAGATGGATTGGGTAATTGGGTTTTAGGGTTAATAGACTCATAATAGGTTGTTCTCTTTTCAACTGACTTTCAATACATGACGTTAATTGCACCTGTTGTTTCTTTTCGAAGAATAAAAGAAGCTATTTAAACAAATATGCTTAATTTCTCCGCTTTGGTTTTCGTGTAAACATTAATTTTTTTGTACTCTTTACGAGGATACTTTTTTCATATAAAAACACTATTTTGTTGCTTATACTGTCTGGTAGCTACTGTGTCTGTACTCTTTGAGTGAACATGGCTCGTGTAAGTACTGTATTCCACAATATATCATACTATTTTTATTTATTTATATTTTTTTAGTACGGAAATTTACATTTAAGAGCTTATGTGATTAAACAGTCAAATGAAGTCAAACTTCGGACAATTCTCTACATTTTAGGAAAGGGGAACACCCCCTTTAACACTTTATCAAATTTCAGTTTGTCAGGGAGAGAGGGGGAACGTAACCATGGTAACGACCGAGCGAGAAGATTTTCCATTTTGGATAATGGCTGAATATTTGCTTTACCGAACAAGTGACGATATTCCTTCTTATCTCTAGTGCTATAGTCTTTTTACTGCAGCTACTAACTTTTCTGTTCAAGCAGAGGTTTGTTTGACATCTTGATCTTCATTCATTGGTTTCGATCAATTTAGCTCCATTGTTTCATTTTGTTTTTTCTGTTTTTAGAATTCTAAATTATGCGATTTCATGGTTCAAGAAGCCAGTGAAGCATACCTCGTTCTTAGGACTGATATCATAACGACATTTTGGTGTACTTTGGTCATAGGCGCCTAAACGTTGATTGCAGACAGTGCATGGGGCGGGGGAGGGGGGGGGGGGGGTAGAGCATTGTACATTTAACAATAATGCCCGCTGTATGTGGGGGATATGTCTCATAGAGGCCTGTACATCATCCGCGTTAACAAAAACATAGAAAAGAGGTTGTTTTTCAGCACCAGGTGGGGAACCCGGGGATCCCATTAAAGGTTCAAAAACAGGGAAAAATCTGGGAAAAGGGTATTCAGAGGAATGATGCAATCCTTGAATAAATTCTCTATTAAGGGTATAAACATCGGAGATGCTGGACATGATTTCCTGTTTAGGGTATCAAAACCACTCCTACTTTAATTCACGTTCCCGGGGTGTCACAAAAAAGGGGGAAGGGTAGTTTCTTCAGCACTAGGTGGAGAAACCTCATATCCCGTTAAGGTTATCGAAAATCAGAGGTAATGATGCAATTTTTGGATAAAATTGCTGTTAAGGGTATAAAAATTGAAGATGTTAGACATTTTTTCCTGTTTAGGGTATATTAAAATCACTGCAAGCTTAATCCCCGTTCAGGGTGCTTTTCAGAAAGTGATTTACGCGGATGACGTACATGTCTCAATGAGATTATCCCCCGGGATTTTGGTATAGGATGGTTTCAACCACCCCCCCCCCCTTTCTCTCTCTCTCTCTCTCTCTCTCTCTCTCTCTCTCTCTCTCTCTCTAATATGTAACGAAGTTCGCATATTGAGTATTATCGTTTAACTACAATCATGTAAAAAGAATTTTCAAAATCGTTATGAAATATGCAACTGAATATGCAATTGTTAATCAGTCAGTTTTCCAACATTCTGCAGAATTCAATAACAATGATGATGATAATAATAATAATAGTTACCCCCCTTTTTTTTTCTTTCTTTTGCTTCAATTAAATATTGAACCGTGAACAGACCTTTTGACTTTCGCCAGTAGACAACCCTCGCAAGGTAATCTGCAGACCTGAGGAGCATTTCATGAAGAGTCTTGTCGGTGATTTTCACTGACTAATTTGCTCTAAGCCAATCAGATGCGATGATTTTCAGAAGCTTATAACAGTTGTCAGTGAAAATCACTGACAAAACTCTTCGTGAAACGCTCCCCCCGCTCTTTACAAAAACGGGGGGGGGGGCATGTAGAGACCAACGAATACCGACAAGCATGCCATCGATTACAGACGAACCACCGTCTATAAATTCAACCGTATAGCCCGTCTATAAATTCAACTGAACGTTTTTCAAAGTGGGTTGGGGGCATAGTAAGATGAATGTGAATATTATGAATTGCGAGCATGGCGAGGGGGCGCCTGCGCGACCCAGCACATACGGAGCACATAATGGGTGGATCCAGGGGCAATAGCCCGGTTGGGGTCTAGGGGCGGAGCCCACGGAAGCTCTGTGTTGGGGGGGGGGCGGCTGTTGGCATGTTAATACCCTCTGAAGGACTCATTTCTTTAAATCATTATTGAAAAGTTGAGTCATAATTTAGCTCGAAAGTGACGGAAATAGCACAGGAATATAAATCAGATAATTGTGAAAACATCTTGATAATCGTGACACACTATCTGCACTTGCCACAAAATAACCTTATGAGCAGTTGCGTCGCTAGAACATTTTGAATGGGGGGGTTGTTCTCTCTCTCTCTCTCTAAAGAAAAAGAGTGAATGCGTTCACTCTGTTAGGGGTGAATTTCAAAAGCGAGTGCATTAAGAGTGAATTAAGAGTGAATTAAAGAGTGAATGTGATATTCACTCTTTATTCACTCTTTGAGGGGTGACCTCAGTGATCACGCAAGGATAGTGAGTGATCCCTGAGGTCACCCCTAAAAGAGTGAATAAAGAGTGAATATCACAATTTTTACTCTTAATTCACTCTTAATTCACTCTAAATGCACTCTCTTCTGAAATTCACCCCTAACAGAGTGAACGCGTTCACCCTGTTTTTTAGAGAGAGATAAGACCTAAATTTGCCGACAATTTTTCGGTGGTTACCCCATATTTGCTGACAGTTATGCTGCATTCTAAGTCTAATCTACTCTACACACACACACACACACACCCAGCTTTACAGCACTCTACTCCCGAGGACAACTATTGTCTCCTGTCCTCGCGAGGCTGACGGAATAAGCCTCAAATCTTTTGACATGCGAGGACTATTGTTTGACAACCGAGGACTATAGTTCTCATGCAGGAATTTTCTTTTTTCACTGTCCTCGCTTGCAAAGCTATACAAACCCACCCTCCCTCACACACAAGAAATTAATTTCAACCAATATCGCAGATGTATATCTTTATTACTTTGATGGAAGTTTAAGGGCCGTGAGGCGGTTTTTCTTTTTTCTTTTCTTTTCTTTTTTTTTGAGGAAAATGACCTCTTCTTGCTATATAGATCATGAACCGACCCGTTTTTATATCCTGCGAGAAAGCGGAGCAAGCGAAGCAAGCGAGGGAACGAGCCACAAATGGTCACTTCTTGTTATATAAAAAATAACCATTAATTTTAGCCTCAAATATACTATAGGCCTATAAGATATATCTGAATGATAGTATGGTCACCTCGCTGCCAAATATGACTCTATTTTGGCACCTCGCTGGTCCATTGTTAGCTATACGGAACCACCCTGTATCTAAATATTACGAGCGAGCGAGCGAAGCAAGCAAGGAAAAACACTCTCTTTTGACGGTAGAAGTGTTTTCCATTACCATTATCAAGAATCACACTAAATTATATGTTGTGCCGAAACCCTTGCCTTCGTTGAGCCTTCTACATTATATCTGGAAGTATTGTTTTCCACTCATAGAATTTACTTTGTAATTTCCAATATGCATAGAAGAAATTATAACTTGATAGGGACTGGATAAACACTCTCTTTCCCCCTCCCTCTCCTCCTTCTCCCCTCTTTCCTTTCTTGCATTTCTTTCTGATCTTAAGAAAATCTGCATAGACATTAGATATTTTCTGCCAAAAAAGGGGGGCCTGCCCCCCCCCCCCGCTTCCGCCGGCCATGTCTCCGATTCCACGTCTCCAACGTACCTACAAGCACAACCTCAGAACCTCTCTTTATCTTTCCGAGTCTTTCCCCCTCTCTTCTTTTTCTTCTTTTTACCTTTATTCATCAGTTTTTCTTTCCCCGTTTCCCCGTTTCCCCTTTCTTCTTTTCCTTTTTCTTTTTTCTTTTCCCCTCCTCTTCTCCTTTTCTTTTTATCCTTTTCCTTCTCTTATTTTTCTTGTTTTCTTTTGTTTTCTTTATATTCTCGCCTTTTCCTTTTCTTTTTCTTCCTTAATTCTCTTCTTTTTCCTTCTTTCCTTTTCTTTCTTCTTTTCCCCTTCCTTCTTATTTTTTCCTCCCCCTTTTCTCATTACGGCAGTGCAGGTTTATCGAAGATATCCTGAGCGGTGAGGTTGTCACCCCCCCCCCCCCCCTTAGCGACGCCCCTGACTTTGAGAGCACGATTGCGCAACAAGTACTGTGTGGAACCTCTGAAGCTCTCCTTGGTTATCAATCCAAAAATCACAACCGCAAAAGCCATTCATCGGGGTTCTGCTTGTCGAAAAATCCTGGAAACCGCTCCTATTATTATGATGGCCCTGAATTAGTACGCTCGACGACAGTTCATGTGCGCCGTGAATTTCGCGGCCAAGTCGTTAAATTCGAGACCACAAGTCGCAAAGTTCGCGACCAGAGTTCTCAACTTTGCGGCCAAGTCGCAAACGGTTCGCGTCCAGTGGTCGTGAATTTCACGACCTAAATCGCGAATTTCACAACTTGGCTGCGAATTTCACGGCGCACGTGACCTATCGTCGAGCGTACTGCATGCAGCTGCCTTTTCTTGTTCAAGAATAATTCAGACCAGTGGAACCCGACTTTGCCTCATATGCATCTTTAAACCAACGACGTGTTGAAATAACTTGATTCCAGCTTAATCTAATTTCAGTTTGCTAATTTTCATGGTAACTGCAGTTTCTTTGCCTTAAGCTGGACATGACTGAAGTACATGTAAGTACCTCATTTCATATTTCTTATCATTTTCGTATAGGTTCCAAGGAAACACCAGTAAGTTTTGGTCGAGTAAAAAATATCTTGAAAAATGATTTAGGCAGGCCTATTTACATTGTCGATATCATTGTAGCCATTATTATCATCGCTATTTGTTATTATCGTAATCATTATTCATTAGAATTTCCAACGTCTTGACCACGATTATATAAAACGCCCGTTCAGATTCATTGTGCCCGTTGCGCCGAGTTATCATGGTTATGGGCAATTCCACGGTAACGGAGTTTCAAATCAGAGATTTTTAGCTCACATTTTTAGAGTTTGAATGCTAATTTTGTACTCTGCTCCCCTTCTCACCATATAATAATGCATCAATTTTCTTACATTTACTGATTTGTTTTCTCAGTTAATTTCTTTTTTTTTTTGTATTACCTTGTATTGGACTTTGTTTTTCTAAATTTTCATTTTTTCCAGTAATAATTCCCGTTAGTTACTTTTAATTACTTCCTTATCACTCTTGTAAAGTGCTTAGAAACATTAATATTAAGTGCTATAGAAATGTTATTATTATTATTATTATTATTATTATTATTATTATTATTATTATTAATAATAATAATAATAATAATAATAATAATAATAATAATAATAATACTTTGCAAATATGCTCATTCTTTCATCTGAACTCTTTCATTCCAATAATATGTTCTACTTACATTATGGTATATCTACCTTGGTAACAGAATTACCAGAAAATGGTGTCACTTTCAAAGAGCAAAAAATGTCATCTAAAATCAAACATGCATTATACCAATACAATACTGATTAAGATGATGGAATTCTTTTTTAAAGCTTCTTTTATTTCAAGGATTTGGCTATTCAGGACTACCAAAGTGATTGTTATTTATAAATCTGTAATAATTTTGTGCTTCCCATGTGGAATTGCCCTTATGTACAACATTATCGCTACCGCACTATACTTTCCTTGCAAGTTACACTGACTCTAAATTTGCCAAAATAGGGTTAAAAAAGAAAGAAAAAGATAAATAAATCTTTCCCCCTGCATCCAAGATGTATTAAGCGCTATATAAATCCAGAATATTACATTATTATTATTATCCGCAAGCTGTATTCTTTCTTCTTCTTCTTCTCCTTCTTCTTCTTCTTCTTCTTCTACTACTTCTTCGTCGTCTTCAAGAGTCAGTACGTTTGTGCATCGTAAAACGCTCGATGCCAGGACAGTTTCATTCCTCACAATTCTCCCCTATTTCACTCCCAGTGTGTTTATCAATCCTTAAGGTGCTTTCACACATGATGCGACAGTGTGGTAACACACTGTGGCGCCACACTGTTTCGTCTTCACATATGGTGGGACTTTGTGTCACCACATATGCTAATGAACGCGCATTAACGCGTCAACTCTCAATAAGAGAGCATATTGTCAAAACTTGCGCAAGCAATCTCATGGCAACAATTTTTTTTTAGAAATTTGATTGATGCGCATTTTTTGTGTATCTAGGCAGCAAAAAAGTGTGTCCTGCCTCGGCGACATTTTTTTTGGTCGCCCTATACCCCATAGGCTTGTACACAAAAAAGTGTGGTGACACAGCATGTTACCACACTATCGCATCATGTGTGAAAGCACATGCATGTGCATCGATCATAACAACTCTGACACAGGCGCGTAGAAGGGGGTGGTGGGGGCGGTTCCCCTCCCTCTTAAAAAAAAAAGCAAAATAAAAGCATGAGCGAGAAGAGATAAAGGTGGGAGAACGTATGTAAAGAAGAAAAGGAAAGAGGACAAAGAAACGTCGAAGCTTCAACGCTTCGAACAGGGGCGGAAAATTCCCTTTCCCCTCACCCCCCCCCCCCCCCCTCCCCCCTCCTATGAGCGCGTTTCGTGAGCTCACTAAGTCACTCAAACGCTTCACGTGGTCACTACTGCCCGCAAAAAAAAAAATAAAACAAAAAAAAAATGAAATCCCAGCTTGGAGGGTGCTCTGAAAAATATCAAATGTCATGATCCTCTCAAGATCACCGAACTCCATATGGAGTACAGTGCTCAGGATCCGTGGAAGAGAGAACTCATTTCCGGGACTAATTTGAAGGCGACAGTTGCCTCTTCCTGACAAATTTCTTGTCGAGAACATCAAATGCATTCACGCAAATTTGATGATTATCAAGTTAGATAGTGATTTTGCAAGTCAATTATTGTAGTTGTAATGTATAGACTCAACTGTTAAAAAACTCATTCTTCCCAAAATTAAACGACATCCCCTCTTTAGAAATTTCTGATTATTTCATTCCATTTAATGTATTCATTCATTCAACCATTCATATATTACAAAAACATGCATAATTAACCCCGAGTTCAAGGTTTACATACGCCACCGGGTGGGGAAGGGGGTGGGATTCTCTAACATTCACTTTTTGGTGTATCCGTCAGTTTTCTTTTTAAAATGACAACAATCTGCCCAGCTGACTCCTGCAAACATTCCCTCTATTAAAAGTGTTCCTGCGACGCCCCTGCCAAAGTATACATGAGCAGTTCACAGAGGTTCATAGTAGAGCGGCAGAGCTCCGATTTTTGGCACAATATTGTGCACTTTTGTCTAAAAGCACCCAACTTGATACAGTTGTTAAATAATACCTGTGGAACGATATCAGATATGGAAACACTTTAAAAAATAACTTTATGACGTAACTTTTAAGGAAATTGCAATTCTGAATTCCCCATAGACAACTCGCTCACCTACCCTACAACAGCGCTCAAAATACCCCAATGTTAGCAGAGGCCGTTGTAACCCAATACAATTAAGGACGCATCAGTTGGTCGAATTGTGCAATGGTAAATGTGCAGTAGCGGATGTCGGTACAGAAATCCTTCAGGTATAGAATTGGTGTTCAGTGTGATTCTTCAGTTGTTAATCTTTGTTGTTTATAGAAGCAAGTTATATTTGCATGTAAAATCGTTCGTTTAGGGAATTTCTATCACAAACTACTCTTTTCACATGGACACATGTTCGTGGTTCCGGCGAAAATAAGGGACCTTAAATGAGAGAAATGGGGAGGGCAGGCACAAGGAAAATAAAACGAAAAGGTGGAGAAAGAATGAATACTAACCGAAAAAAAAAGTTATTACTGTAGTGTACGGGGGAAATAATGATTAGAAGTGCCAGTGTAAGAATATTGGAAGAATAAAAACATTATTGGGGTATAATGATCACGAAGAAACGAAGCTGGAGAAAGAGTAGTAGATATTATGAAAAGAAGGAGATTATGACAAAAGAAATCAATGTAAAGTAAAAAATAAAAATCCACTTCATTCATGATATATTCATTTGCATCCGAGACATAGATTTTCTTGAAGCATATCAAATTTTAGGTAAGCAACATCTTACTAACCCATTCGTGACATAGGTCCACATTTTGTGGTTTGGCCTAATATCTTTTGATGCAAAGCCCTAAAAATCATACCAAATACATGAGCAGAAAGAGCAAAAAATTCTACACAAACTGTGCCCATTTTGGTTGCGTCAATATTCGTTGTTTGATGCTGAAAATTGTTTAAAGGAAAATAAGCATTAAAATCCTTAAATTGGCAATGTGATAGAAAGTTTAAAATCACCGCTTTCCCCTGCAAATTGGCAACATTTTGACTTCTCATCATAATTTCTGTCAATTAATATTCATTTCAGATACATGACGTTTTATAAGAAAAATGTAGCAATAAAATAAAAATGTTGGTGTTGCCAATTGGAAGAATAAAAGCTGATCAAATTAAGCTTTAAATAATTCCTGTCACGTATGGGTTAATGAAACATACATTTCTTGGGTAGAAAGCTGCTATACACTGCTGTTAAGAGAGCAGAAGGTCATCACTGGCAACGAAAACAATTTCATTCTCGACGCTGTGATAAAAATAATATAAAGTTTGAATCCCTGCAAAAAATTATTAAGGTTGAAAATCATCATTAGAGCGAGGATGTCGAAAAATTCTAATGGGTAAAAACACTGCTCAGACAACAGGATAAGGAGTGGGTACTGGGGTACAAAGGGGCATTCCCAAAGCTATTTCTAAGCTTCATGAATATGAATAACATGTCTCACTATTGCACGATTGGCAATTTGCGCTACTCCAGTTCCGATTGATACATGAGGTACCCCAATTCACATTTCTCCTTCCCATGACTGAGGCAGATACCATTTTTAAAGTTTGATTATCAAGAATGCATGCGTATAGTTTTCCTCCAATTTACATAGCACATTTTGCCAATTCAGAGAAAATCACAAATATGGCAAATAATGCCACTAGAAACTGGTAAGCTAATAGATAGCAATCGCGTAAGTTTTACGTCAACTAGGTACGTCGCGGGTCATTAAAAATGACACAAATAAAACCACCTCCCAGCATTTCGGATATAGGGCTACGAGCGATTCGCCAGAAAAATAACGATGTTTTAATGACATTATAGCAGGCAACCATCCTGCCCAAGCAGACGGCGTCCCATAAAGAATGAACGTGATCGCAATGCAGATATTTCTAAAATTCTATTACATAACACTCGTACAAGTCTTCAGAGGTTAGCATATCCCAGGTGTTCAGGCAGTGGAATCACACAAAGGAATTCAAAGTAATTTAAAATTCAAATGAGGTATTAGCCGAGCCCCTATAAAAGGCCGGTGTCTCAAGTGGTACTCAGAAAAAGTTTGCTGGTGTTGCCTTGCATGTCTTGGCGACATGGCTCAGCATGAACGTGGGCGAAGCCCCGTTCTATTTCTTCCAGACTTGTGTAAAAGGCTGGATTTACATGCAAGCAAAGTGACATTCCCTCCACTGAACTCCTTCCACAACCTTTCTATGTGGACCTTATGTCAACCTGGCGACTGAGTTTTGGGATCGGTATCCGATTCTTTTCTGATTTGTTTTTTTCAGAAGCCCTTCTTTTTCATCATAGATGAAATAGACAACTACAGTATACATGATTGTACACTGTAAAATGGTGAATAACAAAATGCCAGTTCATCAAACTTATAGGTATAACTGACCGAAGGTGCGGTTAAGGCGAATTGATGCTTTCTACTGGCAAAGAAAAGTGTGAACTGGCCTGGATATCCATGCAATATCCAACAATACATGCTCGTATGCATGGCCCAAAAATTACAAACCAAACAACAAAAAAACCCAACCAACCAAACACCCTAACTGAAAAGGGGTAACTAATATGAGCAACATCTCATTAAAATGTTCCAGTTTTCCACTCCTTTCCTTTCAGGGAAAACTATACGAGAATTGAATTAAGCTTCAATCAAATGAAGGCCACTTACTCTTCGTGAACTTCTCGGTGCTTGCATTTATGTTTTGCACATCGAGCAATTCTGCAGTTGCACAGTATCGGGGAATCATACCAGAGAAAATGATGGGACCTTTCCAAAGTCCAATTTGAATCCTCAATATGGGATTTGCAGCCATGTCAAAGACGGTGAAAATCCTAACCAGTAAAATAAAATAATCACGGATGTGTATGCATGACTCGTACAATTAAGATATGTGTATGTGACAAAGATTCACTATTCATGATAAAGAACGTACATCGTCAAATAGTAAACCAAAATAGTCAATGTAGAGAGTCGATGTATAATATTCAAACGCACGGATCTCCATGCTACCAAAAGACAGCTAGTTATATTCTTGCTTCTTTGTCATTAAAAACCTTGTTTTCGCACATGGTGTAATGACTGAGGAAGATTCTTTTAGATGGACCACCAACACAACCTTTGGATTTGCTCACATATGTCTAAAATGTCTAAAGTGAGACTTTGTGATCTGCAATTATATTCTCCTGTGGAGAAATAGGCATAATTATGAGCTATGGCTTAATAGCCTTAATTGAATCTACTGTCATGAATATTAAATTATTCAAGACGCACAGCAGAGGCAAACTATTGTACTGTTTATGGAGCCACTCCAAATTAAAAAGAAAAAAACTGAGAAGAAAAAGTAAACTCATATTCATTAAACCTTTCAGATTTATAAAGTTCTGATTACTTCAAGAGATGTATTACTTAACATTATGAAGCTTTGAGATGGAAGCTTTTCAATGCCGTGATTATTAGAAAGCAAATAGATAAAAAAGGCCTTCTTCAAGTTGCCAATTTACTACGACGTTCAACGCTTAATTCTCGTCGGCTACGGTGATGTGGTGTCCATTTTTTAAACAACATCCATGAAAGGGCATACCTTTGATATTCCCTCAAATAATTCATCCGAGATAACATCTTGAATATGTTATCACCTGCGTTGTGTGCCTCGAAAAGGATTGACGAATATCCTAAGCAACAAAAAAGCCCTTGTTGGTTAACTCATTAAAAATCAATACAATGACATGCATTCTGTCATAATATGGTTTGGAAAGTACAACCATGCACTGTAAAATACTATTCTAATTTCACTGAACCAAACAATGAAATTTCGAGATCGTAAGAATGCTTTATGCACAACTGTTTCCCTTCAGCATGTTTAGAATACCTTTTTCATGTTCTATTCATGAGCGAAAAAAAAAAAAACTTTCGAACACTTGCATCATTTTAAAAAGAATCTCAAACATGTTGAATGCTTGTTCTGTGTGCGACCTGTGTCTATGGTACTCAAGTCAATTATCCAGAGCTCGTGGCTTTTAATTTCGCCACTGTCTCCAATGCATTTTTGAACAAAGGGAGAATACTTGAATTTGTATACCCTTAATTTTAATGCAAGGTACTTGGCATATTTTGACGTCTTTCATTTCATTTTATCACAGAGGGACTTGCTCCAGCCAATTATGCATGACTTTTTTTCCAAGCAAGTTAAGTTTGTCTTATTATTGGTGGTACAAATACACTGCTATTGCTTAGCTTGCAGAATGTAGTTTTATGTTATAACGTTACCCACTGATGATATCCATTCATCACATAATTTGACTGGGTACAGCGATTTGTTCGTATAATTTTGCAAAAAGTGACTGCTCACTGAATGATAATCACAATGATAAACATTTTGACTCAATAATGATCACACGCCAAGTCTGACATTGGCAATATTGTGTGAAAGAATAATATCGTTGGACTCGAAAGGAAAATAATACAATTCCACAGTGTTTGAATGTTTTCTGCTTGTAAACAGAAGCAGCAACAACAATAACAACATGATGATGATTTCAAACAGCTATTGCTTGATCTGTTGAATGGTTTATTGTACATACGGTACGTTTTTGCATCGAGATGAACAGATGAAAGTAAAGGCTTTTGTTTTGCGATGAGATGATTCACTGCATTGCTGCTCCGTTTTTCCGGAACATATGTCCTCCTAATATCGGTTCGGTAGATACTTTGGATTGTTTGAAATTAAACTTGAAAACGGTCATCCTTTCTCCCTTAGTTTCATCATGCGCCTTGGAATGTTTATTGATGCGATATATCAGGTATATGGCGCAATACAAGACAGTATAAATATTATGACATCACTCAAGAATAGTCATTCTGACGGTTACTCTTTTATTATTAGAGTCTTCTTTGTATTCTCAAACCATATCAGACTGAAATGACCATGTGCGTTCAAAGCCGTCAATCCGTTTCATAATTTCAGATGGACTCTGTCCAAAAACTTGCTGACAAGACCAGGTGGTACAATAAACTATTGCTTATTTTCAACTATTTTCCTTGCTTCCGACACACAATAAATCTTATATATTCACCATTCTCTTGTTCGTCTGTAAGAATATTATACAGCAAGAAAAATAATCATTTGAATTATGATTTGTGCAAGCAAAATATTCGTGTATACAGTGATACTGTATCAAAATAAAGGAGCATAAACAAAAGTACTTAAACCCAAGTGCCGAACATTACAATATCAATGAATTCTACTTTGCTCATTTTGAGCCCCCACTGATATATAAATTTTAAAGAAGACCACTCATCTTATCTATCGGATAATGATACGGCAGTGTTTCCTGCTCTAGACATACCTAGTTCACCCTTTTTGTTTTAAAAACGTCGGCATTTTAAGTTGCCTTGATTCAGGGACCTTTCTTTGCTTGAACAAATAAAACAGTCTCGCTTGTCTATGGTATGAGAATATTCTTAGAATTTTATCTCATATTCCACTGAAAGAAGATCTTAATGACAAACATAGATGTTTATATCTTTCGTTTTGCAGACCTGTACGGTCGTTGATATGAAGGTAGTCATTAAATACATTTTCAGACATGAGTGAACCAAGATTTCAGATGTTCGCAACAAAATTTCTTCATTAAAAACTGCATAATGAAAATCGAATTAATGAATACGATTTGGTCAATCGTAATTATGATACGATAAAATTGATATCGCAAAATCACAATTTTGTTTTGCGAAAGCTGTCATCAATATTCGATGTGAATGGAGATTATTACCTGATTACTTTAGAATAAGAATGTAGGCGTCAAATGAATACATTCCACATCCCTTTTGTTTCGTTAACTGAACTCAACGGCATATATTTGCGGGAATCAAAATGATAAGAAGAAACGCCAAATACGAATTACCTTATCTCTTGTGATGTATATTCTCATTACTTGTCAAAAGTAATCAACACTGAATCAACTAAGTTGTTAAACTCTTCTCGCATCAGTGCACATTATCAAATTAAATTTATGATTAACGTTCTCGTTGACCATTGTACCAGTGAAACTGACACTATGAACATGACTGACACAGAAAGTTGACAAAATAAACAACCTCTCATTCTACCCTTCACAATGGTTCTGGTAGTCAAAAGAACATCCCTTCACTGCTATTATGTTTAATCAGTAATTCCAGGTGAATATGCATGTTACACCTGTTCCACATATTTTAGATAATAGCAGTGAAGGGATGTTCTTTTGACTACAGAACCACTGTGAAGGGTAGAATGAGTGGTTGTTTATTTTGTCCGCTTTCTTTGTTCCGTCATGTTCATAGTGTGAAAAACAGCTAATGTGCTTAAGTGATATCTATAAAATGGAGTATCAATACTGTACTGAAGAAAGCAGAAAATATCAACAGAACAATTGTAATTATTTCTCCTAAATCAATTGAACATGTATAGAGTTAAACAAATGAAAGGAATGATCTCGACACTTATTATGATTAAAATGAATCAGATGAACTTCACCATCATAGTTTTAAAAGGGCAGTCAAGTTTTCCATGTATGGAAATGCGTCATCTTCTGTGATTGGCTGCTTTGAAGATGCTAACCTCTGAAGACTTGTACGAGTGTTATGTAATAGAATTCCTAAATTATACAAATAATAATGAAGTATAATTAGAATTCTATTTAATAATAAGAAGTACAAGTCGAAGAGGTCCCGCCCTTTATTATCTTCTCACATTGTTTCGGTTTTCCCTCCCTGATTCACAGAAGCTGACAAACGGTTGCTTTTGTGTCTTCTCATATTTCCTCCATGCGAAGGAATTGAGACGCGCGTCAGCGCGCGCGCAATAGTTAAAAATGCTCAGAATCGACTCAAATTCATTTTGCATACGTTTCAGGCCATTTCAAGCATTTCGAAAATTTACGCGCGTTCGCTCGCGCACGCAAGTCCTAAATAACGTAAAAACGCCGTTTTTTCACTTGATTTGCATTCCTGACACTTTTTAAAAACAATTTCCATCAATTTAGAACCGATTTCAACTAATCATAAGGTCGCACGCGCGCGCCAAAGTTCAAAATCCGTGGGCGCGTCTATGGGGCAAATAACGTAAAAATACGCAAAAACATGTCCCTTTAAAATCCGCCATAGCTCCTCAGAATGCATGGAGACCCCCAATTTTTTTTTACATAATTCTGAAAGCTTATGAGTTGTTATGTAGATGTGAATCCATGGCAAAATTTACTTTTTCGATGCTATGACGTCATCCTATTCTTATGTGAACTCAAAATTCTGATTTTTTATATTTGACGTCATATTTTTTTAAATTTATTGTTCGTCGATTTTCGCCGGGATTTCGCTGTGTTGTATCTGAGACAATTTTCTACAAATCTGGTATCCATTATTTCTCATTTTGATGAAGTCATCCCGGCTTAAATTTACCATAAATGGTACCATGTCAGTTTTTCTCATTTTGCGTTTATTCTCTATGGGACATGACCTTTACTCAATTCTTGATTCTATATTCCCGTCTTCTTTGAGCAACATCTCCGTTATTTCAGCTCGATATTCGCCAAACTTCGAGTATGTTGTAGCTGAGAAAATTATCTATCTTATAAGAACCATATATTTTTTAACCAGATGTCGGAAACATTTTAACTGGAAGATATGATATTAGAATTCCGTTTTCCATCCACGTGTTATCTCTATGAGCTGTTTTCAGGTATACCTTTAAAGCACTTGCCTTACATGCTCAAGGTCCCTGGTTTGAGTCCCGGAGGGAGGGGGGGGGGCAATTTTTTCCTTTTGCTTTCTTTTTACATTTTATATTACTATCCTCTCTAACTATGACAGTCACAGTCAATGAAATAAACTGCCTGATTTTAGCCTGTTATTACTATTGCAATGCAGTGCACAGTAGTTTAAGTACAACCCTATAGAAAATCTGATTCGTTAAGGTGAAATAAAGCTATGGGTCACCTTTTCATTATGCTTTGATACAAATCATCCAATTTCTATGACGTTAGTCTCCTATCGAGACGTAAAAATTTTATCAATAGTCTTTACCAACGCCTTTATCACTGTCCATGTCGAAACTTAAATCATGCCGACAGACCACCTAATTCGTCCCGTGACGAATCCAAATGTCTCGTTACACTTTAATTTCTTTAGTTCCGTTTTTTTTTTTTTTTTTTTGCGTTTACATGAATCCACATTAACTTTATTAGGAAAACTCTTTAATTTTCAAACCCCTCTCTTTCTCTCCCCCTTTCTCTCTCTTTCTCCTTTTTCTTGATTCGGAGAAAATGACATTGAAAACATTTATCCGTTTGAAAAATAAACGTTATAAAACGATTTTAAAAGTTTTAAAACATTTCAATAAAAACTTTTTTTTTTCATTCACAACCCTGGGAATTTGTACCTTTTACTGCATGCCCCCAAAACTCATTAAAAGTGAAGTACATGTATTCCATACTTTTTTTTTTCATTCACAACCCTGGGAATTTGTACCTTTTACTGCATGCCCCCAAAACTCATTAAAAGTGAAGTACATGTATTCCATACTAGCCCCAAACATCTAAATGTCTGGTGCCCCCTAGGTCGGTATTTCTAAAATTGCGCCCCACTAAATTACGTTTTTCAAAACTATAATTTCTCCGTTCGTTCTTCTTCACATTTAAAGCAGAATAATGGAAGGAAAATCAAGGTTCTGTTGCTTATCTTCTGCGCCGTGGCATGTGCGTTATACTTGAACACAAGAGTGACTAGTATCCTGACAAAGAACATCGCCCATTCATCTTCGAAGGAAACATTTCATAATGGAGAGACACATCAGAAAGAAACAGAAAACAACGACCATGGTGATTACCAACACCCTCTTTGTGGCCTGTTTGTTTGTTTGTTTGCTTGTTTTATTGTGTTGTTGCCTCTGTAGTTTTTTTTCTTTTGATGGAATATGCATGTTTGTTTAATTATAGTTATAGTAAATGAAAAAATATTCATGCCCTTGCTTACGAAGTTATAGATATTTTTCCAATGTCAAATGAAAATCTGGATTGAGTGAGCATGGGACAAAATTATGTGAGAATTACACGCGACAACTGACGCAAACTGAAGGCTTAAGTACATTTTGGATGACATGAAAATAAATCCCACTGTCACTTCCAATGCCCTTGTCATTCCCTCCCGAACACAGTCTCTACTGAGGGAGCTATTTGGTGGAGCTCCGAGGCATGAATTGACCTTTGAATAAGCATGGTTTACTTGTCCCAACTTTCTCTTCTCCAGTATAGCTGTAGTTAATTTGATCCCATGAGAAATTTTGCCAAAATCCCATTCCCACATGTCGTTGATTTTTTTTCAGTGAGGTTAATTTGATAATGATTTCTAAACTGTTGACATTCAATTACACAGGAGGAAAATACCAACTGGTTTGCACTAACGAGAAGGCCAAAGACGAGCATCTACCGACAATACCTGATTACATCATTAACTTGGCTCCTGATGTGAGTAGGCCTACTGCATGTATATGAGGAGCGCCTCTCAGGACCGGATTGGGGGAGGGGGTAATCCCCCTCCCCCACACCCACCCACCCATCCACACACACACACACACACACACAAGTGCGCACCCACCCCCACATACACGGATTGCTCTGCATTTTGGTTGCAGGCCCGGTCGATTTATGGTCTACGTCTACGGGGGAGCGTTTCATGAAGTGTCTCGTCAGTGATTTTTAATGACAAATTTGCTCTCAGCCAATCACATGCAAAGATTTCAGTAGCTTATAACAGTTGTCAGTAAAAATAACTGAGAAGACACTTCATGAAACGCTCCCTAGATAAACAAGTTAGAGTGACAATCACATCAAAATTCCCTATACCAAATTTCAGTCTCAGACCGACACCGACGTATCAGAAGGGTGTGGTCGCTATCATGGCTATGGTGGCCCTGAAGTACGCTCGACAACAAGTCATGTGCGACGTGAATTTCGCGGCTAAATCTGCGTCCCAGTCGCGAAATCCGCGACCCGTGACGCAAACTTTACGTCCCAGTCGCGAATTTCGCATCCCAGGTCATGAATTTCGCGTCCTGGATCATGAATTTTGAATCCTGGATCATGAAAATCGCGTCACTGGTCATGAATTTCGCATCCCGGGTCATGAACTTCACGTCCCGGGTCATGAATTTCGCATCCCGGGTCACGAATTTCGCGTCACGCGTCATGAATTTTGCATCTGGGGTCATGGATTACGCGACTGGGACGCAAAGCCCTATTCGAAATTCATGACCTGTGGTTGAACGTACTTCAGGGCCACCATAGGTCGCGTTGGCAGGTAGAAAATAACGATTCATATCTGTCAGTAAATCAGTCTATTATTTATCATGACCTTTTCCAACTTTTGGAAGGGAAGAGGCTGTGCGGAATTCAGAGTCTCTTTAATACGGGATTTTGTTCAAATAAGTGAACCTCGAGCGACGTCCTATGGTGACGCCAAAAGAGGTTGAGATACTTCAGCAGTCTTAAGATTGTAGAAACATGTGTCTTTGTGGAAAATTTTGCCCAGCTATATTGTTAACCCTAAAAATGGGTAGTGAGACGCGACAGCTCAATGGTAAAACAGTGGTCTTGTAACCAGGAGGTCCTAGATTCGGAACCAAGTAGATGTGCTCGAGCCCTATGGTATAAGGCATTGGCCCTCGCTACCAACTACCTCGCAAAAGGACCTTATAGCCTCTATCTTCTCGTTTTAAGAGGCATATACTCTTACTTTCTTAGCAGTGCAGGATGAATGAACCACCAACCATATCATTTACTCTTCATACCGGCAGGTTTTCAACAAAACCCCTCGTCAGTTTTTACCACGCTACAAGAATCCATGTTGGTTCACAAAGGAAAGTGGACTGTACTGCCTGCCTTATTTCTATATCATTGGCATGGCGAAGTGTGGTACGACTGAATTGTGGGACAAGATTACGCAACATCCCGATGTGGTGGCTAGCGTCCCCAAGGAACCGCACTGGTGGTCGAGGCGCAGGCAGGGTTCTACAACGGTACCTGTCCATGAGAAAGAAGGTATTTATACAGGCTGGGCGTCCCCAGAACAGTTTGTAATGGGGGAGGGGTAAGATTATGCAACATCACGGTGTAGTGGCTTTAGTCCCCAAAGAATCTCGGTGGTGGTCGGGGCGTATTATAGGAGAATTCTACAACGGTACCCTGCCATGAGAAAGAAGGTATACAAGGGCGTCACAAAAAAAAAAAGTTTAAGAGAGAGTTGATATCAGACAAGGGCGTCCCTAGAACAGTTGGGAAAACTGTACAACAGGTCAACAGTTCGCCAATGTTCAGATGTTGTCCCTTGATGGACAAGGGTGTCCCTAGAACAGTAGACATGGTAGAAGGTTGATATTAGACAACACCCAGATGAGGTGGGAAGCGTTCCCAAGGAACCCCATGGGTGGCTAATTAGCAGCAGGCGGCGTTCTACAATATACGGTATTGAAAAACATGCAGACCAAACAAACTGTTGATTTACCTGCAATTGACAAAAATCTGTCGGTTTAATTTTGATTTGGTTTAGCATGTTTAAAGACGATTTGACGGTTTGACTCAGATGTGCGTGGTGTCAAAAAATATCTCTCAGTGCAGCATAATGTCCTAAGATGAACAGAATTTCTGCCGATCGTAAAAAATCTTTCCTCTTATGATTTTCGTCCAAACAGCGAAACAGATACGCCGTTTGACAGGAGGTACAGATGACTCTTCTGTTGACTGGTATCTCAACTGGTTCAAGACGTTCGCCGTGCCATCGATTGAGTCGAACTACAAAAAAGTATTCGGTAAGCTGTCGAGTTGATGATGTAAAGATTATCCGATGGCAAATAATGCTCTAGAACTCATATCAGCTTATCTGAATACGAACTAGAATCTTCCTCATTATCTATTAAGTTATATTGTATTTAATTTTTCGCCCCATCTATATCCCCTAATTGCTGCGGAAAGCCCCGTCTCAGTGGCGGCCTTCAGCTGTTTGCAATAGCTTATGCTTTGCGGTTTTCCGTCTGCTTACTGCAATTTAGGTTTGGGTACAGTTTTTAGGAAGAGTTTAGGTAGAATATTCAAGAATATTCCAAAGCTGATACATTTGAAGACCATAAACAACTCCATACATTAAAAGAACAACAAAACAATAAATGCTTATTAATGACTACTATTCTCCCTCCCCCTAAAAAATGTCAATAGTGGTATTGTACTGCCGGCAATATTGTTTTCAAGTGAAATTCAAATGACAGAAACAAATTTAAGTAAACCTAATTTGCATACGGTTCAGTAGTATCGAAATATAAATTGGTGAACAGAAAAAAGATACAGAATATTTATGTGATACCCTTCGTGATATTGCACTTTTATTTAATACTTTATTTCAAACAAAATCCTTATGAATTGACATAAAATTTAAAGACAGCAGGGATGTTTATACATTTAAAAATAATTACAGACAATGAAATTTACAAAATTTCTAAATTTCTGCAATGAAAAATTCGACTATTGAAATTTAAAGTTCAGTATGCAAAATATTTCGAAATGAATATGAAAATGGACTCTTTATGACAAAACAATAAGGCATTCGGAATTCTGGTCATTTTCACTAGTATCTAGTCAATTGACTAGAAAAGAAGACTGCTCGTGGGATCCAGTGTTCTAGTGAAATAAGTTACTAGAATTCTGGTCAATTTCTTTTACTAGAATTGAGTAAATTTTTACTAAAAAGGTAAGTGTTCGAATCGTTCTTCGTTAAACTGAATAGAATTCTGGTCATTTTTATTAGAATCTAGTCACATTTAACTAGAAAAAGAGTAAGTGCCCGTGTGATCCGGTAATCTAGTCAAATCTGACTAGTATGTTTTTAGAGTGTTGGCTGCTGTTAACGGCTTTTAGTCAGACCCTTTTTCGTATATCCATCCCAGGAGATGCATCGGTCAGTACCGGATGTGACCAGTGGGGAGCATGGGGTTCAGATGAAAGAAACTACACTAATGCCGATCTGATACATGCAGCGCAACCACAAGCCAAGATCATCATGACTGTCAGGGACCCGGCAGAAAGGTAGGATCTAACCTAAACCAGGGTCTTTAGTGAACACGGGTTGGGCAACCCACTTCAGATTTTGCACAACACATATGTTGCTTTGTTGGGCAAGTTTATGGGAACTTTTCGTCTACAATACTCCTCCTAACTGATGACAAGGTTTAACCCACAGAGGTACAGTGTCTCCTTTAGGAGACGCTTTTGCAGTATCTGTTGGTCCAGAATGCTGGGCATTACACATTATACATGAGCAGAAAGAGAAAAATTCACTGAAAAATTTGAGTCCATTTTCATTAAAGTAGAGTGTGGCGTTCTCGAATTAGAGCAATTTTATTGTAACTAATCATTAAACTCTCTAAATTGGCAACGCAGTGAATATTATATAATCACTCTTTCCATGTTCAAATTGGCATTTTTTTCAATTTTACAATTATAATTCATGTTGGTTCATGTTATATCCATATTTATTTTTTTCAAACTATGTAAGAATGGAAAAAAAAAAAATGTTGTTGCCAGTTTGAGGATTGAAGATGATTAATTTTGACCTCAAGAAAGCTCTGTACTTCTATGGGTTCAAAACTCACAAATCACTTTTAAGCTTCCCGGAACTCAAGCTCCTCTTTAAAAAAGTTGAAGTGGGCCTATATTTTCTTATCTTAGTTAGCAAAATAAAAGTACTTCCGTCATAAGGGTGCCTCTCTTGAAGTCACAACTGCCCTCGCGTAATTATTCTCTCTTTATGCTCTTTGTATTTCAGTGAAAAAGATGCCAATCGATTATCATAATCCTGATTATAATCATGTTCTCTTTTCAGATTCTTTTCTTATTTCAACGTCATATCTCGGAGTAAAAGTTTAGCCGAATTCGACAATGTTGTTCGAAATGAAATTAACTGCTTTTCCAGTTGTCTGCAAAAACATTCAGAAAGATTCTGCATATTTACAAAACAATGTGTAAGTTAAACATCTTCTTTTGTTATATTACAAATAATTATGAGATTCATTCAGACATCATTTTGTTTTCAAACCTGTTATCACTCGGAATTCAGAGAGTTGAAGGGGTCTTTTATGGTTAAACACGATAAAAACTACTTTCGAAAAAATCAACTTAAGTGCAATTTCGAAAGCCTATTGTACTGCCCATATAAATCATGTTCGGATTACGTAATAAGCCAAGGTGATAAAGGTGATAGACAGGGCTACTGATTCTTCGAAAGTAGTGTTTATTGAGTTGTTATTATTATTATTGTTGTTTTGTCTGTAGGTCGAATTATATACGCAAATACTTCTTTGCTTTTTCAGTATTATTTTTCAGTATCAGAATTCTAAGCGAATTCAATTATGCGTATTATAGTAATGTATCTTATAAAAAGTTGTTTCTGGATTAATTTCCGATTTTACTTTCTTTTTCCATAGGCTGAACTAATGATCCTAACGGGTCAAGGGTTTGGGAAGGAGCATTTGCCGGATATCTAGCGCCTTCCTTGTGAAGGTCATGTTTGGACAGTGCATGAAAAGACCCACCCTACCCACCCTCACCTCCATATTTTAACGCTCAGGGTTGCTTAACTCTGACTTTTCATGGACGGGTATAATTTCTCTAGGTGGCTGACGACTCTTTGCCTTCTATCAATATCAACACCCCTGGTTGTTTTTTTTTTTTTTGGGGGGGGGCCTATTACGAGCGATCGAAAAGAGGGCAAAAAAAAAGAGACTGATAACTGTACGAGAGGAGATTACTATTAAACTTACTGAAATATTTCTTAAGCAGGGGCGGCGCTACAGGGGGAAGCAAGGGGCGACCGCCCCCTCCCTATGATTTTTCAAGTGATCCAATTAAAAAAAAAAGGAGAAAAAGAAGAAAAAGACGAAGAAGAGAAAATAGTATGGGAAAAGAGAGAGTTAGGTCATGCAAATACATGTATAATACCCCTGTTTTTCATTTAAAACGTAAATGAATTTACCTATGGGTCATCTTGCCCCCCCCCCCAATCAAAATACCCTGGCGCCGCCCATGTTCTTAAGCCAACTTGCAGGCAGATTTACGAAATTTTAGTAGGCGTTTCTTGTGCGTAATGAATTGCTTATAGTTCACACCAAATAGCATGGTGTTTCTAACCCGGCCGATCTATACTTTTCGCGATATCAATGGAGTTTCCTTGTTCAAAATTAATATTGGTTTTATGTGCGATAGTGCTAACTTTTTTTTTATCACCCTATTATACATCAAGGGCCAAGGTGTTGTGGAAAGTATCTATGTAACAGTTGTCGAGGAATGGATCAGATTGTACGGCCATGATGGAGTCTACATCATACGGTTGGAGGACTGGAAAACTAACACTGAAGAGTTCAAGAAACTTTTGAATTTCTTGAATCTCCGTGAGTATGAATCTTGCTGTGTGTCACAGCCTCCATCCCCATAAAAATGTTAAATTTAAAAGTTTAAAGGAGAATGAAACCGTGGGGGAAAATCAGTTTTAATGAAAAGAGAGAATAGATAGAAGCAGTTTAATTTTTTTAAAAGTTGATTCCACTTTCATAACTTCTTCCTTTCGTAACCGAAATGAAGAAGTTATGAAAGTTTGACAAGTCTCAATTTACTTTCTATGCCGATCCTCAAATTGGCAGTGTTTATGTCGCTTCAAAATGGCAGGTTCAGGACAACGCTCCATCAACGAACTAAAACATAGGCTTTCTAGTTCTGTAGGCTCCATATGTTTTGTACACATTTTTTGTTTTCATTATCTCTCAAGGTGCAGCTGGTCTCCCTCTTAACTCAAGATATATCGTGGAAAAATATATTTGACACAAGATATATCGTGGAAAAATATATTTGACACAAGATATGTTGAGTTTACAAAAAGACAAGCAGCATCTTTAGAGGCAATGGAGAAAATATGAAATATTCAGAGTCATCCTTCTAAACCTGCCATTTTGAAGCAACACTGCCAATTTGCGGATTGCCATAAAAATGTAAATTGAGACTTTTCAAACTTTCATAACTTTCTCATTTCGTAACCGATTTTGATGGAACCTTTCTTCTTAATTGCTTCTCTCTATCCTCTCTTTTTGTCTCGCCCTCCAGAGATGGAGGCGAGACTAAGGGATCCAAATGGCTTCCGTCCGTCCGTCCGTCACAAATGTTAAAGTTTACCTGCAAGACTCTCTTATGACGCATAACTTGGCAACTGTTGCTGGAATGGCAACCAAACTTGGGTGATAGTAGCCTATGGGCAAGGCCTCGCGCGCTGCTTGTCTGCCAAGTAGGGTTTGGAAATTAGACTAAACAGTGTGCATTTATGGCAGTGATCAGTGGACCGAATTAACCGCTGAAGAAACTAAAACTCCGGCCACGGTTCACAGTTGTCGTGCGATTAGTCTATGTATTCAGGCGCGTTTAGGGAAATAACAGCACCAAGTGCCTTGGCTAAAGGCTAGGGTGACAGATGCTCTTAGGGTACATTCATGTTATGATGCCTTTGGCGGTCACATGGTAAGGTCAAAGGTCATTTCAGGTCAAACGTTAAAGTTTACCTGCAAGACTCTCTTATGACAGATTTGCAACTGTCTCTCACTTTTCAACCAAACTTGGGATGTAGACGTACTAAGGGGATCTGCATGTTATGGTGTCATTGGAGGTCACGTGATAAGGTCAAAGGTCATTTGAGGTCATATGTTAAAGTTTACCTCCAAGACTCTCTTATGGCACATAACTCTGCACATGTTGCTGCAATAGCAACCAAACTTGAGAAATAGATGCACTGGGGTACATTCATGTTATGGTGCCTTCAGAGGTCACATGGTAAAGTCAAAGGTCATTTCAGGTCAAACGTTAAAGTTTACCTGCAAACTTTCTTATGACATTACTTTGCAACTGTCTCTCACTTTCCAACCAAACTTGGGTTGTAGATGTACTAAGGGGATCTGCATGTTATCGTGCCATCGGAGGTCACATAAGGTCAAAGGTCATATGTTAAAGTTTACCTGCAAGACTCTCTTATGACACATAACTCTGTGTATGTTGCTGCAATGGGTTTTGATATAATTCTGTTGCATGGCAACGGAGATTGCGATATTTCTAGTTATTTTCACAAGTGGGCGAGACATAATATCGCTAATGCCTTGACATTAAAATGGATATTTACCCAGGGTTTCATTTTCCTTTGAAGACACACTGATCCCTCAGTCATACGAGACCGACGCCAGACAACAGACCGAACAAAACGATACATCTCTCCCAACTGCAAATAATCGGTCGTTGTGGAGAATACGAAGGGGGAGAAAAGGAAGAAGGAGAATAGATAGAGGTGGTTAGTCTTGTTCGACGATGTGTCTTGAGCACGGCTCCCACGAGTCGTCATTTTCTGACGTTTGGAACGCATCAGTGATGACTGGGACGATCTTTTGCACGTCATGCATGAGTGGTAACGATCAAAAAGGTGACTGCAAAAATGATCAGTGCAAATAATACTTTCATCCCCTTTTATACGGGTTAATTACCTACCGATGCTCGATGAGCAGCGGTAATGACGCAGTGAAATGACGCCTTGTGCATGTTGGCTTGTAACATCGGCTGTTTAAAAGATTACGGCCCCGTTGCATAAAACTGACCACTGACGGTAACTTAGCAATTAAATGGTAAAATCAACTTCCATGGAAACCTTGAATTTGATTGGCTGTTGAGCAATGTTTTCCATGGCAGTTACGACTGATCGCAGAGTTACCATTAATGCTAAGCTTTCTGCAGCGGGGTCCCAATTGTTTTTAATACGAAATCTATTGTCTTCCCGTGATACAGCTGCTCTACCGGAAGATGAAATCTTGCGCATCACGGGTAAAAAGCCTTCCGGTGTCAATGTCAAGAAGGGACCAAATCCTATGTGGAAAACGACACGTGAGGTCTTGAAGGATTTCTTTAGACCGTTCAACAGGAGACTTGCCGATCTGATGAACGACACGAAGTTTGCCTATGAGGAACATTATTCTCGAGACCAGAGCCATCAGGGCTGAGATGTACAAGGCCCAGGCCAGACCAGAGACCGAATTAGCCAAAGACGAAACTGACAGATCAGAGGCCGAAGCCGATGTAAAGTGACTTGATGAAGGCATGGACGTATTATGAATGGACAATCGACAGTCACAAGCCCTTTGAAGTACCAGTTCCGCCGCTGGATTTAATTTACATAAGTACAATGATTGTCACCGCCATCTGATCATGAAACAGGTGTTTGGACAATAACGATTGCGTAAGCATGTTAGATCGTTGACAAAGAAGCAGTTCCCCTCAGTTTGGTTTTGTTCGGCTGGTGTGCTCTTTCAGAATATGTCTTTGATTCATAATACTGCTGATAGGGAGCAGCAAACTTAAGAACGTGTTAATTTTTGTGATATGAAATTTATTGATGTGGAAGAGGTTCATCGTGGTGAAGGAGAACATTACACATGGAGTCGCTTTTGCTACATCGTGAGACAACTGGTTATTTCTTCTACTCAATGAAATTTATTATTACTTATTCGCACACTTTCGCACACGCGTATGACCGTATTTAACAATGAGAAGGACATGATCTTCATAAGGTCCGTGCATTATACTTCTGGAAAATGTGGAAAAAACAGGATTATAAATCTCAAACATTCAATCAAAATTTAAGTTCTATCTTGTTATATTCACACAATTTTTAAGATGAAACACATGGAATAGTAAATTCCAAATGTAAACCAGAACTGCACATTGATTTTCTATGATTTAAGCAATTTATTATCTTCTGCGCATGTATTAAGCTACTGTCAAATCGCTGTCTCGCTTCTCTCCCGGCTAATTGGCGGCGGACCCCATGAGATCAAAGTGGAGAAATATGTACAGAATGTTATATAGCTTTGACAGTCACAATTGCAGGAATCAATTATCGTAACGATGAATGTCCATCTCATAGTACGTCCATGATGAAGGCCAATGCTGATTCCCTCAATGGACAAACTTGTATCCCTGACTATTATTTAGTCGGTTTGACAGTCTATTCAGCTAACAGTGTAACCTAGAAAAGTTCTTTCTGTTGAAAGTTTTTTGACTGATTTATGATCCTATGTGGTCTATGAACATTTTCAGCTTGGTTGCCCAAACAGCAAATTTGAGCAATTTGCATAATTTGCATAAATCTGTATGCTTACAGGTTATACAGCGCAAAGACAACTTACACAAGGTGTTCAAATTGAAGTACGTGCTAATTGTGCATGTGCGCTGATACGGAACTCTATAGTGTTGCCCATCTCGTGAATGCAACCTGTGATAAAATGAAACGACCTTAAATACACACAATGAGATATGGATGCACATCCAGTTAGTGGTTTGTGGGACATAGAAATCATTTCAGTGTTATTTTTACAATTAGAAATCACGCTTTTGTACTAAGAATCCTGTTAATATCAACTTGCTTATCTGTAAACAAATGTGAGTGTACTTTTTTGCACCTAGAATGAGAGTAGGCTTGCTCCTAATGTGCGCTAGCAGGTTGGCAGCCTTCTTGTATATTGTTTGAGTTCCTTTTCATCTGCGGATCCAGGGGGCCGCCCCCCCCCCCCCCCTTGGCGGAGGAAAACAAGAGAGAGAAAAGGGAAAAAAAAGATTTAAAGATAGAAAATAAGAAAAAAAAGTAGAAAAAAGCAACAACAAAAAATTAAATAAATAAATAGATAAATACATACAGAGCTAGAGTCACATCTAACTCATTCCCTCTGAACCATGTTCGATGCCGCCAGGAAAAAATATGTCATGCATGTAACAGCATTTTCCTTGCAGATAAGTAGACAAAAGATTCCTGCCTGGTCGCAACCTTACGGGCTCAAAGAGAAATAATCATGCTTATGATAATTACTTTTCGCTTTCACTAGTGTAATATGCAGTTCACAGCGGTTACCTTTACTGGAGGTAAGCGAAAAGAAATGGTGCAAAATTTCCTGAAATATATGAATTAAAATTACTTGAATGGACTTGTCTGGTCACTAATCCGACTATAACATCATAAATAACTGTTCTTGAACAATTGCATATTTTATTTTCGTTCGTCGGAAGTAATCGGAAGAGTATCAAATTGCGAATATTAGGATTGTAAAATCTGTCTTTTTTCACAAATTGAAACTGTTCTTATACAAATAGCAAAATTTCTGGACACAGTTAGGCTTTTGTATTCATGTTTCATCATCTGCTCAATTTTCACTTTGTTTATTGAAATAAAAAGTAAAATATTCCCGATATTTCATTTGTGACGAAAATCACTATTCCGCTTTCCCAGAAGCGGCATCGAACATCGGACATCAAAGGCACCAGCGCACCTGTCGATTATTTTGTGCTTCATTGGCAATGCTTGGAAAGGGGTAACTTCTTGAATCAATCATTGTTGCCAGATGTGACTCCAGCTCTTGAAGCTCCTTGGAGCGGGTTGATGTTCTTGTACTCTGGAACTGGGAAAGGCCAAATACGCAGTGACGTCAATGGCATGTATAGCATTGCCATTGACAAATTATGCAAATATTTACAGAGAGAGAGAGAGAGAGAGAGAGGAAGAGACACTGCATGGGCCAGGCAGGGATACGTATATTTTGGACATAATGTATGGGTATTCAATAATATTATGTGTATTCAATTTAGGTCACCAAATTTGGGGATAATTTCATGTTTTTCATTAAACACAGAAAGCGTAAAATTAACTAACCACCGATTGCAACACGTTCTTTCAGGAGCAGAGAAGATGAAATCTACAAGTCTTTGGAGTGATTTCGTGGATCACCCTTTGCTTTGGAGAAATCACTCCCCGTGGAGAGATGTCGTGGATCACTCACTTGGAATCCACTTCAAATAAAAAAAATTTTAAAAAAAATCCGAAAGAAGTGGTTAAATCACTCTCCTGAGAGTGATTTTAGTACATTTTAAGAGTGTTTTGGGCTAAAACAAAAGTAATTCCTATCATGTTTTAGTCGTAAAGGGGGTTTTGCAGTAGAAATCAATTTCTCACACTCTGAAGACAATGTACAACGAGGTCATATAGGTTTAGATAAATTATATCTGAAAATATTAGTCTATGAATCATAGTCTTAGTTATGTTTGAAAAGTAAAACAAAAATCTAAACGAAAAACAGGTTTTACGTTCTCTATCATGGTTGCATATTTTTCCCCTCTTCTTCTTTTGTGTTTTAGTTCATTCATTCACGGCAAAGGTATTAGCATATTATAATTAGGATCTTCGCAGCCAATGAACTTAAAGCGTTGCAGTGGGACATCTCACACCTGTGCATGTTTGGGCTTTCAGATTAGTAGAGATAATGGTGCATGGTGTTTGTTCACCCATGATAAATTGACATTATTGGAATTTTGGCGCTTAACAGAACTCTGCTCTATCATTTTAATGCAAAGCTGATTACATATCTTCAAATGGGTACTAGAATTTACTCGTATTTACCCTGTAATCACTCAGAAGCTGTTATTACTAGTATATGTGTAGGAATCGGCTCTAATGGATGATTAGGGAGTCACTATCAAAAATAACATTTTCTTTTATCAATTATAGACCAGAAAATTACATAGCTAATGACAAATGTGCAGATAAATACTAGAATATTGAACAGATATTTTTCTTCGTGTTGTGATGAATGAAGGTCGATATAGATTAGGTAAAGAAAATTAGCTCTCATTACTCGAAATTAGATAAAAGATTTACATTTGAGCCCTGAAATTTGTGATGTGTTCTCACACAATTACAAATACAACACAATTACAAATACATCTTTATGAAAATCTCCTTTGAAAATCAATTGAACTTTTGAACAAACTTTTAGTATTCAAAGTGAATATTCATGTTTGGCAACGAATACTCAAACAGCCACGGATGCAGCAACTGCAGTCATGGCCTAATTATCAGCAAAAATATATACTGTGATGACAAATTTATCATAAGATCATAAACGTTCAATCAGTCATTGCAATCATAGAAAATTTTTCATCATAAAAAGGGTTCGAAAATTATCAGACAGTCATTTCGTGACCGAAAGGTCTGGACCACTTGAAACCGTTGGTGCCTCTAATTGCTTTCACGCTTGGCAATTCTCACCAGAATTTCTGAAGTAGGCAAACATTTCAGTCGAAATTTCACGAAAGTATAATGAATGATGGTATGTCCTGTTGAATGCAGGAGCCAACACTATGAACATGGCGGACAAAGAAAGCGGACAAAATAAACAACCTCTCATTCTACCCTTCACAATGGTTCTGGTAGTCAAAAGAACATCCCTTCATGTCCAGCTATTATGTTTAATCATGTAGTTCCAGGTGAATATGCATGTGACACCTGTTCCACATATTTTAGACAATAGCAGTGATGGAATGTTCTTTTGACTACCAGAACCATTGTGAAGGTTAGAATGAGGGGTTGTTTATTTTGTCCGCTTTCTTTGTCCGTCATGTTCATAGTGCAATCCATGATTTTTTAATGGAGGTGGGGGGGGGGGGGGGGGAGAGAGAAAATCCCCAAACTGTCTGTTAAGAAAAACAAAACCGTAATTTCAGCTGCCTTTTAGATCGATAATAATTGGAAAGGCACACAATTAATTTTGTTGTTGTTAATTGGGTTTCAAAACACATGAAAGAGAACGGCCAGTACCCAAATGAATATAAAGCTATTCTTTTGTCAACAATGTTTTATCACAAGTGGGCTTCTGGAAGTTATCCTAATAAACATGTTCACAAATTTTATGCATACTGGTCGAAAAAGGAAAGCTTGCTAGCGGCTTGCCCGATAGAGCAATAAATAATGCATATGCAAACTGGGAAGCGTTTCATGAAGCAGCTGGTCAGTGATTTTCAATGACAACTGTTAAAAGCTACTGAAAATGCTTGCATCTGATTAGCTTAGAGCAAATTTGTCAGAAATTACTGACAAGACGCTTTATGAAACGCTCCCCTGAACTCCATCTATTGCAATGCCTTTATGCAGAACAGGTGAACTGAATAGTTGATTACCACAGGTTCTGGAGAGAAACGTGCATAAATATAGGAAACACATTTAAAAAGGGTCTATTTCATTCACCACCTTTTTGTCGACGAAGCGGTGAAAAATGCGTGTTTGTTAGTCTGATAAACCTCTCAGCTTAATAATCCCAATAAACTACAAAAGAAAAAGGACCTTTTTGTGGAAGAGACTGTTAATTTTTTCCACAATTAGAATATGCCACGTGCACACCACATCCTTTGTCTGTTGATATGTTTTGTTTTTGCATGTGGTATGTTTTTCTTTATGGCTTTGTTTTGTTTTTTGTTCATGCATATTTAATGATTCTATGACGCAAACAATCTAGTCGATATGCTTGCTGATGATTCTATAACCTGCTTTAAATGAACCCGGACAGCAAAATTGATTTTAAAATTGTTTTAAAAACACGCAAATCGCATTCCGAGAAAGAGGCACGATGACCACATAAATGGGAGTAGAAAAGTTGACAAAGACATTACGAAGTTGCATGATTAGACCCGGGGAGCGTTTCATCAACATTTGTTGTCTGACAAGTTGTCAGATCTGACACCTTCCTTGATTTTGATTCGCTGAGAAGCATCTTTACTATGGCAACTGTCGGATAAAACATCCGACAAGTCCTTTCATGAAACGCTCCCCTGACCTAGCAATGCGCGCACCGACTGCATTCCTATACAGTGCAACACAATACTCGAATGTTTTACATTGAAAGTCCATCACTTGAATCGGGCAAGAGACACGAGGCACGATTGATTTAATTTACATTTGTAAACTGGAGTTTGAAGTTAATTGCCTGTCAAAAAGCCACGTTCGGCAATAACGATTAAATGTGAATCTTGTAAGCAGTGAATTTAAGAGGTGTAAATGATATCAACAGTAACAAATTTTCAAGATATTACAAAGCAACTCGTTTGGAGACAATAATTATTTGGTTGGCGCAATGGCGTGTGTCTATTGACCGGAAATGAGAAGTTCCAACGCAATATGCCAAAATCATGTATTACTTCAGACTTCATATAGTCTCAATGAACTTGCAGATTAAAATGAAAATAAGACTATTTTCAGTTCTAAAGGATTTTGTAGAAACTTACTTGGACCCATGCTGATCCTCAGGAATGCTTGTCTATGTAAAAGGAATGATCTGAATATCGCAAATTTTGTTCTTTCCCTGTGGTCTGTCCGCCTCCAGGCCAGGACCGGTCTTCATATCATGTGCGTCCAGCTCTTGATCCGCGCCGCTCTTTCTGTAGATGAGCTGACAGGCAACCGGCGTCGCGTTCCGCGTGATGACAATCCCACAAAGATTCTGCTAAGTCAGAAGCATTTTTTTATTCCGTAACCAGTCCTTGCTTTGTAATTTTCCTACTTATCACGGACAAGCGTCACTTTTTGTGTTTTATTTTAATCTGACATTTAACCAAGGTCAAACATGTCTGTCGACTCTGGTTGATAATCATAATCAAATATGACCACAATAACGAAAGTCACAGTGATATCGACGACTAGTAAAGATGCATTCCCAGACGAGCTGCAGTGGAAGGTTAAACTGTGCTGGTTTCGGAGAGAACGAAAGAGAGAGAGAGAGAGAGAGAGAGAGAGAGGAGAGAGAGAGAGAGAGGAGAGAGAGAGAGGAGAGTGAGAGAGGAGAGAGGAGATGAGAGAGAGAGGGAGTGAGAGAGGGGGGGGGGGGGGGGGGGAGATAGAGCGGGGTGCGGGCGGGATGCTGGAATATGGATATATACGTCAGATCACAAACTATTCTTTTATATCGTGGAAGCGTCGTGGTCTGGTGGTTCTGACTCTCGTCTTTCAATCAGAGGGTCGTGGGTTCGAATCCCGGCCACGGCGTTAATTTCCTTCAGCAAGAAATTCATCCACATTGTGCTGCACTCAACCCAGGTGAGGTGAATGGGTACCTGGCAGGAATTCATTCCTTGAAATGCTTGCGCGCTGTAAACGGCTGCCGGGCTAAAGCCAGGGTAATAATATCCAAGTCCTTTGGAAGCGCATAGAGACGTTATATCATAATGTGATATGCGCTATACAAGAACTGTATATTATTATTATTATTATTATTATCGTTTGTAAACATCATAGCGGTGACATCAGCATAAAAGGGTCAGTTTGAAATGTATACACGTACCCATAGCTTTAAATGTACTCTCACGATCTCTCGCTTTCTCTTTCTCTTTCCTCTTTCTTTCTCCTCCCTTTTATTACGCGTCTCACTCTTACTATTTTCTCTTTTCTTTCTCTTCCCGTTTCTGTTACTCCCCTTGCTCTCTTTCTCCTTCCAATTTTCTCTTCTTCTCTCTCTCTTAATTTCTTTCTCTTGTTTTTTTCCCCATCTCTCTCCCTCTTTTTCCCTCTCTCTCTTTACTACCCCTCTTTCTCTCTATCTCTCTCTCTCTCTCCCACACCTTTATTCTTGATATTCAGAATATGGAGAAACATTGCATAATCAAGCATTATGTACAGTGCATGCTCAGCATTATAATTTTTAATTCTGGCAGCAACATTACTACTTTTAATTCCAACAATACAATAAATCCCTCTGACATTGTCTTTTTAATAGAACTATGATATTTCAAGACAACAAGGAAGACAAAACAATGTCTTCATACAGCACCCTTTTACGCTGCTTCAGCAATTCAACATTGACCATACTTTTTACACTCTTGTACAAGTATAGAAAGTAAACAATCCTTTTTATGTGATTTTCATCGCACTAAGAACCATTTCAATTAAATCAATACTACATATTCCGAAGGAAAAAAGAAAATCATTTTTAGTTTTAATTGCACAAAGATCAAACTAAACCCCATTATAACCAATTCATACGTCAAAGGCAACTTGTAACCATATAATGCATGCAAATACAATTACAGCAATAAATACTTCAATTGATTAAAAATACAGTCATAGTAAATGAAATCACACACAGGTATATCATCTGTATTCAAATCCCTCTCATTAATAACAGTACTACAACTCTTTAATCCCTAAAAAGCTTAAGTTTACTACCGTTTAGCTGGTAAATCATTTCTGAAAATGCCAGTCAAACATAACAAGTCATAGAAAAAAAGAATACAAATTTGTGCGTGACATGCTCAAAACATAATAAAAGAAAGGAATGCTACTCCTCTAATACAAAAGTCAGTATCTAGCAAAGTAGAGGAATTAGGAATTATCTATGTATATAAAAATGGATAAGCACGTCTTCATACTTTATAACAAAAGTACAAAATGAAGATGCATGGTACATGAGCTGCATTAAAAAACATGAAATAAAATAATATTTGATAATTCAAGGTTTATAACAGCTTCGTAAAAATGGGATATTATGTTCATTTTTGTAATGACAAATATGTAATGGGATCATTTTTACACCTCTGATCGACCAACTAAATATACTGTACTACATTCCAAGAAATTTAATGAAATGGAAGATGTCCCTAATTTCATCAACAGAAAAATTTATGGCGATGAGAAGTTCACAAAGTGTGAAAGCTTTGTATTATTGCAAAAAATAAACATGTCTTGGGATATACCCTATTACTTTTGTTGTGGGTTTGTAAAAAAAAAAAAAAAAAAAAAATTCTTAGACTACACAAACTCATAACATTGTGAGAAAAAAGGATTATGCTTTCAAAGGAGGATTGGGTTGTAAATAATAAATAATTCCAAATTCTTATTTTTGGCATAAGAACCCCAAAAGAAATCATAACAATTTCTATTCACAAAGTGTTGACCTTATCATAGGCTCACATAATATAATGTGTATATTGAAAAAAAAGGAACTAATTTATTTTCAACAACAACAAATAAGTTTTATCAACTTAATAACTCTGTACCTTTCAAAACAGATACTACACAAATACCACCTGAGTTGAATTACATACTACTTTCCGTAAAAAGATGTTAGACACCAGTTTTTAAATGAACGTTCAAGAGGATATTCATTCCAGGTAGAATGCATTACATATAATTACATACTGAGGTTGTTTTTTTTTTTCCTCTCTATTTTGCATGTAACAAAGAATACATTTTTTGGATGGTAAACTGGACAGGACTAACAGACAAAACAGAGCTACTCATAAATACCCTATATCCTTGTTAGGTTCATGGCATATAGTTGAGTCTTAACACAGCTTGGGGCTGTTTCATAAAGCTGTTCATAAAGTTACGCATGACTTTACGAACGACTTGAATATGAAGTGCCAAATGGGATGCCCAAAGTTTTTCCTGTTCTAACAGTGTGACTGCTTGGTAATAAAAATGTTTGTTTGTCATAAAAATGTTTGTAAATATATGTAATGTTAATCTATGTGTGCGTATTTCACCTTTAGCTGATGTGATTTATAATGATTGAGAATGCCATTTGGCTTGCCATATTCAAGTCGCTCGTAAAGTCATTTGTAACTTAACAAACAGCTTTATGAAACAGCCCCAGTTTCAGTAACAAGCAATGAGTGAAGATACAGAATAGATGAGGGGTGTAATGACTTGGGAACGGGGGTTATAGATGGATACAGTTGTTTCAACATTATAAGCACTGAATGAAAATACATAGTGGATATAGTATATGATGACTTGTCAGAGAGGGGGGGGGGTGTAATAGATGGGTTTGGAGAGTGGTGGACCCTATTCCATCTGCTGGACTCTGTCACAGATAGCTTGGGTAAACTCAGAGCATGTTGCTGATCCACCGAGATCACCAGTAAGATGCTATAAAAAACAAATAAAAAGAAAATATATCAAATTTGAGACCAAAAGGAGACAAAACATTTTCAGAACAGCATATCGTTAGTGGGGTGATTAAACCTTGTATCTCCATTTCTGGTAAAATTTAGTTCTTTTCATAATATTATAGCTAAGAACACTTAAAATGTGTTTTCAAACCCTCACGTGCCCGTCTGCAAAGATGAAGCTACTAAATGAAACTTAACTGCTTCCACTGGATGTAATGCTAAGGAAGGCATGTTTTCTTGGCTTTCCTGAATATTCAACATTTTTGATACATAAGGTTTTGTCGCCCCACCGACGATATGCTGCTTGCTTTGGGAAAGGTTTTCCCCGTTCTTTTTTTGTGGCAAGTGACATTCTTCAACCTTATTTTGCTGTGCATTCCACTTTCCTCAAATCCCCATGCATGAAAAACAATAATGATACATGAAAAATGTAATATTCAGTAACAACTTATCTACTTTATTCATCTCAATACTTCTTATCTGTTAGAGATATATAATCAACTGCAAAAAAAATATTTTGTGTATAGCTGGAATGTGTGAAATAACCACTAACAAAACTTTAGCAACCATTCTAGGGGTTACTGGTTAAAGATAGTGTATAGTTTGGGAAATATAGAAAAAGTAACTTTCACTTTTTAAATTCATTGACAGATGATATGAAAAGATCATATTATAAAACAATTATGATGTGAATGATATTACATAAAAACTCATTTAAGTGGGTGTATTTTACAATCAAAATGTCAAAACTTAGTTTTCGGGTCCCCCAAAACAACGTTGACGTGCATTACTCAGTGCTTACCCACAAGTAAAACCAACAGGAATTCTATGCGACATGCATAACAAAGCTCTGTGAACGTTGCGCGTGGAGCCACTGGCATGCAGGGGTCATAGCAAAGGGCAGTTTTTAAAACCGTTCTATTGCGTTCCTTTCAGACATTTATACAATTAAAATTCACCGGAAATCATGAATAGAATATCACACGATCTCACATACGTATCTTTTTATGCAAGACGAAAATGTGAGACTGAACTTAATCAGATTCATGCCAATTCCCATTTTGCTACCAATACTGTACATGTACTTCCAGGAGTTTGAAGAAAATTTAAAGATACCATAAGACCAAACAAGGGTGTTTACAGAATCAAATGGCTGTTCGATTACATAAGTGTTATAATTCATAGCGACTAGTCTACTTCACTAGTCCCTTTTATGTTAACTGAGAATATATTTGAAATGGCAATATCTCTTTAAAGAAGTAATAATTAAAGCTCATAAAATTTTGGATATAGTGTAGCAACACTGAATCCCTTAAATACAGAGCAAAATGTCTTTTGTTGATTCGTGCACTTTAGTTCTGTTCCTCTCTGATTTTATTTGCTTGTCTTTTGTGTACGTCTATGTTTTCATTGGGGTCACCAGGAGTCAGAAACGACTTGATGGCACCTAACAACATGTTTTCCTGTCTTCAGCTATGTACTTCTACACATGTATTTGGATCCGTCTAAGACATGAATCCATTTCTCTTTCTCTCCATTATCTCAAGCCTTTTTGTACTTGTATGGGAGGGGGAACTCAACCCCCCCTCCCCCTCCTCCCATACTCCCATATATGCCCCAGCTTGGTCTAAAAAGAACTATGATACCAGTAAGTACTGAAGTGTGGCACCAAATTTACACCAACAAAAAAATAAATAAAGCCATTGTTATGACATTACATCCTACAAGCTGTTTCTAATGCTTTTGTCAACAACAAAGCAACATTTCACATCACTTACCTGTCTTTCACCTATGACCTCAAGACATGCCTTCTCTATGTGACCTGCATGTCCCTGGAGTTCCATATGTCTTCTGAGCATAATGCTTTTGTCAACAACAAAGCAACATTTCACATCACTTACCTGTCTTTCACCTATGACCTCAAGACACGCCTTCTCTATGCGACCTGCATGTCAATGGAGTTCCATATGTCTGAGCATAATGCTTTTGTCAACAACAAAGCAACATTTCACATCACTCACCTGTCTTTCACCTATGACCTCAAGACACGCCTTCTCTATGCGACCTGCATGTCAATGGAGTTCCATATGTCTGAGCATAATGCTTTTGTCAACAACAAAGCAACATTTCACATCACTTACCTGTCTTTCACCTATGACCTCAAGACACGCCTTCTCTATGCGACCTGCATGTCCCTGGAGTTCCATATGTCTGAGCATAATGCTTTTGTCAACAACAAAGCAACATTTCACATCACTTACCTGTCTTTCACCTATGACCTCAAGACACGCCTTCTCTATGCGCCCTGCATGTCCCTGGAGTTCCATATGTCTTCTGAGCATAATGCTTTTGTCAACAACAAAGCAACATTTCACATCACTTACCTGTCTTTCACCTATGACCTCAAGACACGCCTTCTCTATGCGACCTGCATGTCCCTGGAGTTCCATATGTCTGAGCATAATGCTTTTGTCAACAAAGCAACATTTCACATCACTTACCTGTCTTTCACCTATGACCTCAAGACACGCCTTCTCTATGTGACCTGCATGTCCCTGGACTTCCATATGTCTGAGCATAATGCTTCTGTCAACAAAGCAACATTTCACATCACTTACCTGTCTTTCACCTATGACCTCAAGACACGCCTTCTCTATGCGACCTGCATGTCCCTGGAGTTCCATATGTCTGAGCATAATGCTTTTGTCAACAAAGCAACATTTCACATCACTTACCTGTCTTTCACCTATGACCTCAAGACACGCCTTCTCTATGCGACCTGCATGTCCCTGGAGTTCCATATGTCTGAGCATAATGCTTTTGTCAACAACAAAGCAACATTTCACATCACTTACCTGTCTTTCACCTATGACCTCAAGACACGCCTTCTCTATGCGACCTGCATGTCCCTGGAGTTCCATATGTCTGAGCATAATGCTTTTGTCAACAACAAAGCAACATTTCACATCACTTACCTGTCTTTCACCTATGACCTCAAGACACGCCTTCTCTATGCGACCTGCATGCCCCTGGAGTTCCATATGTCTGAGCATCATGACTGCACTGAGAAGGAGAGCTGTAGGGTTGGCCTTGTCCTGGCCTGCTATGTCAGGAGCTGTACCGTGGACCTTCAAAGTGAGATACAAGATGGAAAGTAAAATCAATAGACTAATCCACTTCACCGCATCAGGAAAATGAATTGTGGATAAGAGTAAGGCAAAGGTCACAGTTACATTTAGGGTTAGGGCAAGGTTAAGAGTAGGGGTTATGGTGTATTGAAACATTTTTAAGAGCAGCAGTATATGAAATGAGTAGAATTAGTATGTATGCTAAGCATGTAAAGAAGATAAAAGTCTGACCAAGAAGCTTTATCTTCTGTCCATGATGATCTTGAACACAATTTGTACTGCAAAACAATAAAGGTGCGTTCAGATATGATGCGACTTTGTGCCGCCACATTTTTTTGTGTACAGTTCTATGGGGTATGGGGCGACAAAAAAAATGCCGCCGAGGCAGGACTCATTTTGGTTTGCTGCCTGGCTGCAAAGAAAAATGCACACCAATCAAATTTCTAAAAAGTTAGCGCAAAAATTGCTGTCAAGAGATTGTATGTGCAAGTTTTGACAGAATTCTCTCTTATTTGAAAGTTGATGCATTAACACGCATTCATTAGCATAAGTGGCGGCACAAAGTCGCATCATATCTGAACACAAAAAATGTGCCAGCACAATGTGGCGCCATAATTCGCATCATATCTGAGTGCACCTTAACTGAAATTTCTTCATACTTACTGATTCAAAGATGGCCACACCTCCAGCTCCAATGTTTCCACTGGGTGTTACACCAAGACCCCCTACCAGACCTGCACACAGATCACTGCAAGAAAATTACCAGAATAAACAATGAATTTCACCCAAATAATTCACTTTGCCATCAAATTTAATCAAAGGGCAAAAAGATATTTATTCATCTTGTGTAATCCAATCACGGTCATTCCAGAAAACCAAGTGTTGTTAAAGTGATTACGTCTGCAGAAACATAAGAAGTAAATCAGTGTCAAGAATATGGAATATGCATTATACAGCACACTGCCAACAAACTTGGTATTTCACAGCAGATCTATAATGCTAATGGGCAATTCCACATGGGAAGCAATCAGCTTGCTTCAGATTTAAACAATCACTTTGACAGTCCTGAATAGCCAAATCTTTAAATTAAAAGAAGCTTTAAAAAAAAAAGAATTCCACAATCTTTGTCAGTATTGGTATAATGCATGTTTGATTTTACATGACATTTTTGTTATTTGAAGTGACACCAGTTTTTGATAATTCTATAATGAAAGAGAAGTGACACCATTTTCTGATAATTCCCTCATGAAAGAGTCCAGGTAAAAGAAAAGAATGGGCATATTCACAGAGTATCAAATGGTGAAAAGGGGGAAGAGCACAACATAAGCACATTAACTCTAAAAATGTGAGCTAAAAATCTCTGATTTGTAATTCCGTTACCAATACAAAAGCATCTAAAACCAAAGAGAAATATATTTACACTCAATGAAAGAATAACCAAGACAGAGATTTTGCAGAAAGACCTACCTGAGAATATCACCATACAAGTTAGGCATGACCAATACATCATATTGAGAGGGATCTTGTACCATCTAAAAGAAAATGAGGAAATGGTTCAGCATCATCATACTTGAACCATCATACAATTCTATATGAAAGGATTCTTAAAAATTCATTGACAGCTTTGTTTATTTCTTTTTTTTTCCTGACAGAATATGATGATTTTATCAAGCATACAGGAAGGTAGCACATTTCAAAATTATGGTATGCCATGAAATTTGAATTCCATTTTCTCATGACATTTGTAGTGTAGTTGCTACTGCTATCCAAACTTTACTTCTGTGCTTACAGTGAAACATTTAATCAAGCCGCTGCTTCTCTATACTCTGTTATGCTCTTCAAATTTGAGCAACTGTAAGATATAGCTGGTTCATTCACATAACTTTCAATCCCAAAGTTAAGGGTTCATATTCCTGCCCCTTGACAAGACATATACTGCATCTGCCTCTCCAGGTGTAAATGAGTACTGGATATGATGGACCACTTGGCTATAAACAGGGTGACAGAGCCCGGTAAAGCACTGTGGCCAGTTACTAATCAAATGGAAAGGTGCAATATAAATACCACTCCTTATTTTCATCGGTGGGGTGACAAAACCTCCTATCTCAAAATAATCAAATGTTCAGGAGAGTAAAAAAAAACATGGCTGCCAAAACACTATAAGCCATGGGATTGCCTTCCTGTAACAAGCCGTGGTGGCTTCATTAGAGGCCCTGGGAAAGAGAGCTGGGATTTTGACAGGACTTCACTTGACTGATTATCTGGAGATTAGTAAAAAAAAAAGTAATTTTCACCCAAATTTGAGATACAAGGTTTCATCATCCATCAGCATTATACTTCTGATAATAACGATGATAATAATAGTGGGTTCTTGCAAAGCTCTCATGTCTGTCACACCCGAAACTCCTGGCGCTCCACTATTATTACCCCAGCTTTAGCACTGCTGCCATTATGGCCCTCTAGCATTTCAGGGAATTTCTTCCCATCAGGTACCCATTTACTACACCTGGACGGAAGGTGGCAAACATACAAAAATGTCTTGCCAAAAGACATGCTGTGGCAGGACACGAACCACAAAACATGTGATCCACAGTTCAGTGACGTATCCACTGAACAACGCCGCTGCACTCTTTCTACTAAGACAGTTCTCCTGTTACTGATATCACAATATATCTGGGTCCTGTTTCATAAAACTTGTTATCAGCAACAACTGCCACATTTCTATGACAAATTTGCTCTTAGCCAATCAGATGAAAGGATTTCAGTAGCTCATTAAAGTTACAATAACTTGTTATTGATAACAAGTTTTATGAAACGGGGCTCTGAATGAAATAACTTACATTAAGACAGACTGTATCAAGGTACACCTCGTTGAACCTGACGTCTCTATGTTTTTCAGCTACCTCTCTACAACAGCTAAGGAACAGACCATCTGACATCCTCCTACAAAAAAAAAAAAATATATAGACCAAAAAAAAAATCAAATAAAGGCTCAATCAAATATACAGCGTCAAAAAATCCTCGGAAAAGCCCCCAAGTTTTTTTGTACCCCACCACATGTGATGAGATGCACATTAAAGTGTCAGATTTCATGCTCAGATCAGTTTCACTTTCAGTTTATTGGAGCCTTTGGAGAAAGCTATGCTTGTAACTTACAGGTCCCAAAGAGTGGTAAGATTTTCTTGAAATAGTGGTAACAACCTTTGCATGATACAACAAAATAAGTACACGTATATGAATAAAAAATTTTGTGTTGCAGTAATTGAGTTCGCATTAAAAAAAAGTAGTTAAATGAAAAATTTAAATAAAAGAATGTATTGCCAAAAGTTGCATAGAAAAACTCATCACGTCGTATTTTGCACTAACTTTATAAATTTTGATTGGTCCACACCTTTTTGCTGCCTGGAGACAAAACAGATAATTTTTGCCTCTGCCGATTATTTTTTACCACCTCATATCCCATTCATTTACACATAAAAAAAAAACAACACAAAGGTTTACTGCATGGGTTTCCTGCTTCATACCCAAGCAAGTCTTTAGAGGGCTATGATATCTTGTTTTTCTTATCCCACATCCCATGGGGCAGAAGTGCAGCGCCGGTATTAAATTCAGTATTTGGATTAAGTAAAACTTTTACTAAGTATTTTAACTGGCTAAGACATTTGCTCAAATCATATTCAATTCAATACTTTGAATTTTACTTTATTTAGTAAGCCAACTTTAAAAGCCAAAATCCTTACTGATATGCATTGTGATGTGATATTTTCAATGCGCAATTAACATGTTGCATCAAATACGCTTGAATATGCTATGATATAATTCTGCACATCTCATGATGACTGCGTGTAAAAACCTATGCCCTCCAGTCAAGGCCCCCAAAATAATTGGCTTAAGTTTCCTAGATAAGTGTCTTAAATTTAATGTAAAATACTTAGCTAAAATACTGAATTGAATACCAAATTTTGCTCTGTATTTTATTAAAAAACTAAAACAAATACTCATATTTCTGACTTAAGTATGAATTGAATATCGGCCCTGATAAATAGAATAAGTTAGTCCCAGAACAGATAAGCAATTCCACAATTTTGAATTGATAACCAATTTTAGTTTCACAAATTTTCTGTTTTCATACAATAACTAAAACAAGGCTTTGTAGTGCTACATATTATCATTTCCTGGGAAAGTTTTCTGAAAATATATTTCATCCTAGGGTAAGCCAAAGCTATTTTTATCATGTTACTGACCACATCTAAGATTTGGTTTAATCCGATGCTTACAAAATGTTAAGCCCCGCTAGATCACAGAGAAGGCAAATCAATATGTAACATAAGACTTTTGGTATCAGTATAAGCGTTCAAAATATCCCAATACTTGGTAATGTATGGCACAGCAAATGACAAAATACCTTTGACTTGCCCATTACTACCGACACTTTCCCTCCACTTTTTATTTATATTTTTATCATCCTGGATGCTCGTTAGTACGCATCAAAATTTCAATGGCCTAAATAGCTACTGGATAAAGTCTTCTTGTATCAAATTACAAGGACTTCCATCACTAAATTACATTGACTTCCATCCCTCACAACATTCCTAACACTCCCCAAGAAAGACAACTGACAAGTTTTTCTTACATGATGTTTGCTTTGTGCACAGCAGTCACTGTATGTCTGTTGTTAGCCTTGGCATATTCAAAGGCAAACTCAGCTACCCTCATTGAAGCTTCCTTTGTGATCAGTTTGATACTCTGCACCACACCATCAACAATCTGAAAAACAAAAAAAAAACAAAATTCCACTTTTTCGCTGATGTATGACTTGGCTGGCAATGTCAAGCAGTACAGTAGTAAGATAATACAGCTAAAACAGACAGTACAGAAGGCTCAGTTGGTAAAGTGCCTGCCTGTTGAGCCAAAGATCACGAGTTCAAATCCACCCCGGGCACAAGACTAAAGCCTGCGTTATGTCTTAACATGCCCCTCGTGTTTCATAGACGCAAGCCCATGCAGAGGAGGGTCATTGACTTTGCACATTGAGCACAGAATGCACTATTCGAAGAAGAGTAGGGGAAACCCCAGTGTAGTGGTACACCTGCACATCCAAATGAGTTATCATATGAGGGCGTTTGTCAGCTGATGCCACGATTATTTTGCTATCCTGGAAATTGTACTAAAATCTTCTTTCATTCTATCCTATTTTGTTTCTCCTTATTGTTTTTTGTTGTTGTTGATATTTTACCACTTTACTATTTTACTTTAAAAAAAAAAAAATCATTTATGAATGTTAAATCATGACGTGTATTGTATATCATGCACAATTCAGCAATTAATTTTGCTGCAAAGTATGATGTTTTTTTAATAAAACCATTTTCAAATCAAATCAAATCAAATCAAATCAAAATATTGGGAGGAGAGACCCAAGGGTCATTCAGTTGGCTTTTCTTCTCTCAGGCATAGATGAAAAAAGTACTTAATAATACAAAGACTGATACGACTTACTGTATGTTCAATGCCACTGTATTCTCCCTCCGTATTTTCTCTGATTGTGACTAGATCCACATCGTCATATGCAGTCTTGTACCCCTCCAGTGACTTGCAGGGTCGAACATTGGCATAGAGGTTAAACTCTCTAAAAATAAAATACAAAGGGACAAAATATACAAGATAAAAGACATTACAGGCACATGTAGGTTAATATTTTACACAGGAATGAATTTCCCACACTGATGAAAAAGAGAGTGGCCTGGGTGCATAAAAACTTTGATTCACTGCCCTAAAGAATACTGTAGTATGGTGCTATTTCCAACTGTTCAGTTACACTGTGGAAAGTCATTATGTACAACACAAACCACATAAGGAGAAATCATTAACATCAAGATTTTAGCAGCAGCCAATTTAGGTTGGACAAAGCATAAACTGTTTTGTTTTGTTTTGTTTTTTTCTTGTAATATTTGGGGGCCATAATACTTGCTGAATATACTTGAAGAAAATAAAACAGTATGAAGCAACCAAGCAGTTTTAAGCTACTGCCTACATCTACAAGAACCTGGTATATTGCATGATTATTAGAATTAGAGAGTTGAGTAATTGAAAAGTTACGATACGATTATATTCATCAGCATTTCTGAATGTGAAATTCAGTTCAGGTAACTTCTCGTATCATTCTGAAACACAAAAGACTTACTTTCGGAGGGCAAGATTAAGGCTCATGTGTCCTTTACCAATAGGTGTCGCTAGAGGTCCCTTCAAACCAATCTTGTTCTCATTCATTGAGTGCACAGCAGCTGGAGGAATGCGGGTGCGACCATCGGGGCCCTTAACCGGTGTCACATCCACAGATTCCCATTCAACCGGCACCTACAAATGAATGTCAGATAATAATGGGTCTTCCGTTTGAATTGAGTGAATAGCTGCAGCTGAGATGCAATGAATATACAAAAAAACTTCACAACAGACATGAATGCATTATTTTATTCCCTCTGGCAAGACAGGCCTTCTTCCGGAATATACTGAAGAACGAGGGATTCCCTTTAATTTCAAGAATATGTTTTTGTGAGTTCGCGCTTGCCGAAAACTGCGCGAAATCCATGAAAATTAATGTACCGCGTAACCTAAATTTTTGAAAGGGATTTCCAACCCATGGTATAGAAGGGGTTCCTACATTTGCTATACTGTAAATGCAAAAATATTCGTGGTATATTAATCTTTGCAGATTTCATGCTACTTTCAGCAAGCACGAATTCTAAAACTCACGAAAATATTAGCACAATGTCATATGGACTGAAATATCAAATCAAATTTTGCGCTTTTGCGAGTGAGTCATTGTGCAATGCGAATTTAAGAACCTGTGAAGATGTTTGGGTTGCTCAGTACAAAAATCTATTCACTCTAAAATAGCAGCATTTACACAATAAAGAGTACAGACTTACATCAGCAGCCCTGAAAATTTGCTGCACAGAGGCAGAAATTTCAGGTCCTATGCCATCTCCAGGGATCAGTGTGACTTTTCTCACCTGGTCAAGAGAAAAATGAAACATAATAGCTTTTATCTTCAAAGAAATACAAATCAGTCGACAACACGTGCACACAAAAGAAGCTATTCGAATGTATTTGTATAACTTGTCCTATATATTTCCACATAGTGTAGAATTCTGACTATAAATTTATCTCACATGTTTCATTTCACTTTATATTTAATCAGATCAAATCTCTAGAAGGGCTACATAAGTTTGATACTTTAAAACAACGATCACATATATCAAAATCATAGAATTTTGGGAATACCTAATGGGCAATTTGGAATCAGAAAGCAAGCAGATGCTATTTTGTAAAACTGCTTCCAATTCAAGATTCTGCTATGAATGATCATGAATGGATCTAATTTGCTGTTGAGTGCTGGACTAAAAATTCTCAAATCTGAAAGTTCCACATCTAAAAAGAGTTCAAAAAGAACTGTAGCAATGGCATTTCCAGGCTTGCAAATGCAGGATTCAGTCGGAAGGAAAACTGGGGATGAAATTAATGGAACAATGATCAGTTTTACAAGCTGGATCAAAACTACATAAACTTACATTTTGAGAATAAAATCTCTTGCTGAGGCTCTTGCTGAGACCCGATTTCTGGAAGAACAAAAATTCATGGTCACTTCATTTTGATATTGCAAAAACAAATGTATTACACTCATTTCAATATTTCTGACAAAGTCAATACTTGATAACATTTATTTTGACCTCAATATTCAACTGGCTTAACCACTGGCAAAAATTTGGGGTGGTCCAAAGAGAGGATACTTTTTTTTGGTTTTGCTTGTCAGCAAATTTTTCAAGCGTGGTAAAAAATATCGGGGGGGGGGGGGGGAGGGATGCATCTTCCCCATGATTTGGAAGGTGGTTGACATGATATCAAATCCCCCACCCCCCCCCCCCCCCAAAAAAAAAAAAAAAAAAAAAAAAAAAAATTTGGTTGTGGTCCCAAAGGACAATATTTTTTGTTATGCTTGTCAGCAAATTTTTCAATGAAAAGAGACACCTAAAAAGCAGAGGACTCCCCCTTTTTCACTTATCAGTGAATGTGGGGGTAAAAGAGAGGACATCATCAAACTTGAAAGTAAACGAGATAATCTTTGGAATAATCTTTGGAGTATAAGATTTCTATGAAAGTTTGAAATAGCAACTGTATATCCTTGGATTTGCAAGGAATTGCAGATTCATTTTATCTAAAAAAATTTGAAATAATATGTAATGTTTTCCATCGGCATTTGCCGGTGTGGCGTACACATTACATTTTCAGCATTGCTCAGCTCCGTGCATAAGACTTACCAGTACGCATTAGATCTAGAATAAATAAAGACTACATGGGCATAAAATTGTCGGTTGGTCTTAGACGTAATATTTGATTGATACACATCTATCAAAACCCTATTCGAGAGAGAGAGATAAAATTGTCAGAAGGAGTTGGTACCACACAAATTTGCGTGACAATTTTTAGGCCAATAGTTTTCTGAGGTTGCCATTGTGATTAACATGAATGCACTGGAAGTGAGCACTTTACAATCTAATCAACTTATCTTGTAACTGGAATTGACATGCAATTATGGATTTCAGTTTTCGAATTTATGTTTTCTAACAGCAACGTTTATGAGTTATAATTTTTTAAGAAGTTAGATCTAGGTCTACTTCTGTTGTAGTTTGACACAAATGCTGGTTTTGAGTGAATGTCAGTAACTTTTGTGCAGTGATGTTGGTAAGTGGTACTGTGTTTGACTATGTGCGTTACTACACGAAGTACAGAAATGACGCTGTGACGAGCATGATGAGTGGGCCGGTGGCCGGTGCCACTCAGTCATAGGGCCAAACGTATATCGGACTGTAGCGAACGTTCACCATCGCAGCAGTCAAAAACAGACAACAAAACTGCCTAAGCAAGATTTAATTTGTTTTAATTTGCTAGATTATCTGATTCAGGGACTCTTCAACTCTTGATATGCCACAATTTGGGGATTCAGAGTTTAAAATGGAATTTTAAACAATTATTTTCTTCTCATGTGTGATTTTCCACCAAGCCCAAAGTGGCGCTAATGCACTTTCGTATCCATGTCCGATGACTGATGGAATAAAGCACTGCTGGTGCATGCACAGCACGGTGGTTCTGGTTCTGGTGATGTAGTCTACTGCATAAACTCTTCAGATGGAACGTAACATGCAGATGCAGTCGACTGAGCAGTGTGCTTAATTCATTGGAAAAGGGCTCTACTGATTATTTCGCACATATTAAGATTTTGCAGTTTTTCTTTGAAAGTTCCTAGGGTGGGGGCACTTCTGATATTTTTGGAAGACAGTTCCATTCGGGAAATGTCCGGGGTGTTTGCGACTGTGCAGTGTGTGCTTCCAAGTTCCATCAGGCTTCGGACATGGATACGAAAGTGCATTAGTGCCCCCAAAGTTACGCCTGGGAATACACACAAAAGCTATTGAGGCTTTTCCACTGCAATGACTACTATGGAGTACAAGCTTATCTCAGATAGATTCTAAGCTTGTAGAACTAGAAGTATATTTTTTGGCATTATCGTGAAATAGGAAACCACGGTTCACTTTGTACAGACTACAGCAGCACTTTAGTCACACACATTGGTTTCCTATTTCCACCTCCATTCTCTTTGTACACAAGTGCGTGCGTCAAATGAACGAGTGGTGGCAAACCCGGAGAATAGGGGACCGGAACGCGCGCGTATGCCATTCGTACTGTGCAGAGATCGGCAGAGACAGCCGAAAGTCAGGGTATGGTACAAGTCCATAATCAAGTTCAAAATGACTTTAAAATATGTTTTAATCAGGTAATTATGTTCTAATATATTACACTGTCCTCTCGGCTTCCAAATGTGTGATTATGTGGTGAAAAATCATTTTGATTTTTGCCAGAAATGTTCTCAAACTCACAAATGTTTCATCCATCACCCCTGTCCATGAATCATGTGCAGATCGTCCCCCTCGCCGCTGACTCTGCCGCTGCCACCAGCTGCATTTGTTTGCACACAAATGAATATGTGCGCGCGTCCCGGTCCCCTATTCTCCGGGTTTGCCCGAGTGGTTTCCTAAACCACGATATGGCCTATTTCTTCATGTATAAGTGGGCCGGTGCAATTCTCAAGCTCAATCGTTATGCTCCTAACACAGTTACAGAAATTTTTATGTATGGGACTGAACTAAATTGTGTTTCCTGTTCAACTTCAAGTAAACGCTCTGAAAAACAACAAAAATTAATTAATTTCTCATGAAATTTAAAGATATCAATAATAAAACCATCGATGTTATATGATACACAATATACATACATTACAATAACATATATCAATCAAATTTAGCCAAATTCCTTACCAAATTCGTCCACACTCTGCTGGCCATGGTTTTTCAGAATAAATTATTAGTCTTGAATCCAGTCCGTGTATACGTGTGTGAGCAGATTGCGCAGAGCATTGGAATGAAGAAAAAAACCTTACCATTTATCATCAATGTCACCAATCACATTTTGTTATTTTGTTGTTGATGTTGTTGTTTTATAGAATTTCTTCATTTTTGCAATTAAAAAATTAATAAAGAATTAAACAGAAACAGCTCCCTCAAATGCAATCACAAATACCTAAATTGAAAGTGAAAGCATAGCTTGAACACTGTTTTAAAGATATTCAACAGTATTTACTGTTACATAATATTTTCATGCATTTGAAGCAATTATTCTTAGCTTTGCAATACAAATCTTTGATTTATGCATCGTGCTGCTGGAACATGTTTATCTTTGCATTCATTTCTTTCGTCATTCCATGCGACTTGTTTAATAAACTTTATTTATGAACTCTCCCTAGCTGTTCTTTCTTTCTCTTCACATCTTGTCTTCTTGCCCTCTTTTTCTACTATGACTAGATAATTAATATTGTACAATTAATTCATTTTTCTTGTCTGCATCTTTATCTTTCTTTCACATACACACACACACATACCCCACCCTCCTCTCTCCCTCTTCTACATCTCTTTCTTTCCCATATCAATTTGTTTGCGCTCCTTTTTTGCAGCGCGTAGCGTGTTAAATTATTTCCCTATGGAGAATAATAGAAAATACGCCGTTTTTGAGGGATTTGCTAAGATATCTCCCAAACGCGTCAACAAGGTGATCTATCAAAACAGAATAGAATAGAGCAGATTCTCACCTTGAGCATGATATGATTTTCATTTAATTTTAGTCAAATTAAGTTCTGTCACTTTTGAGGTTTTTGGAACCTTTCTTGATGATTTTGGAAATCCATTTGTACATGAGCCAATGGGCAAGTGCGGGAAACGAAACGTTTGGTGCGACTTCACATTGTTGTAAAAAAATATATACGTCACAATAGACCCTATCAAAAAAAGACATTTTGCAGAAAATGCTGTAGATTGCGAATACCTAAGAATGATTTTGATTGGATAAAAAAAACCTCTGTCACTTTTCACATTTGCAAAAGCTTTTGCAATTGGTCACTATAGTTTGGCGGGTTCAGCCGATGGTATTGTGTGTACACAGTATAGTACACAGTACACACGCATAGCTAGGCAACGCAGCGCGTGAAGAATTTTGGCAAGGAGGTGAGAGTAAAAGAGGAAAAAAAAAAGCACAAGCCAATGAATGCAAGTGATCAAGAAGAGTTACAAAACTGAAGGGAGTGAGAAAACAAGGAAAGTGAGAGGGAAATTTATGAAAACAAGTAATGCGAGGAAAAATGACAAGAAAAGGAGAGAAAGGAGAAGAAGTGAAAACACGCAGCTGAGTGCGCTCACGATATGTAAGTTGAACACCCCTGCACCGCAATGTAGCAGCCCGCCACTATACACGTAGACTGCCTGCACGATGCGAAGACAGCGGCGCGTATTAGTGACTGTGCGTTAAACGTCCCATTTCTATGCCTTATAAGAGGAGCGTTTTTTGTACACAACAAATTCATATGAACCCCTTATTTTGCACTCTCTTGCTAGTTTGCAGGTACAAACCATGGTCTGTCGAAAAAAGTGTTTAAGGTCTGAGAAGGAGACTAAAGGAGGTCAATGGGGATTGTGTACTGACACAGCCACGTGCATGCACCACAGTCTTGTTAGGCTTCTTTCAAGATGCAATGCATTTAAATCAAGTGTGAATTAGGGTCTGTGCCTGCAGACTACTCTCTTGCCATCTCTTTCTTTTTTTCATCAGAATTTCGAAAACCTCATAGGAAAAAATGAATATATGAATATGTCAGAAAACAAAATCATATAAGATAGGAAGTGCTCATTTGTGAGACATAAATCTACGAATGACAAAATTAATCAATCTTTTTACAAAATCATTTAAAGAACTATTAAAGTTTTATGCCAATCCTTCCTACAACAGACACAAGTAAAAAAAAAACAACAACAATGAAATATAACACAAACTATCATCTTATATAATCACAAACCTTATTTATTATCTTGGATGTACAAAGACAGCACAGGGAAGACACCACTCAACAGAATAGAGTTACTACAAATCATTATAAACAGTAGAAAAATACTAAAAGTGACATCCTTATTGATGACGTTGTGGACTAAGGCACGTTGATCATATACCATGAGGCACAATCTACTTATTGAAACCCACACACTTACAATAAAACATATTTGATATACCATGCAGAGCTAATGGATGTAAGGAAGTGTATTCTTGTACATGAATGAAAGTATGAAATATATAAGGCCATTATAAGTTTGAAGTGTAACATTTATGGATGTGTAATATATATAGACAATTTTGTTGCTTTTGCCGGTTTGTATTTGTCATTTCTGATACAAGCAATAACTTCAAAAAACCAAAATAAATGACCATACCTTGCTAATAATCTTGTGCTTCCAGAACATATCATCCATGAATAAAATATAATTACAAAATCAAATATGATTTTCTTGAAGTCTGTATCACAGTGCAAGCTTGTCAGACATAGAATTGTAAATAAAATAAAATAAAAAACAAAACAAAACAGAACAAAACAAACATACAAAAAAAAAAAACCCAGTCCCATATATTTTCTAATCTGCTAATACAAAGAATATGTATGTGTTAAAAATAAATATGATCAATCCCTGGTCCTCCTTCTTTTGACGTAGATGACGCATGCCTTAATTAAAGATAAACATAAATTAAATCAATTTGGTCCATTCACCAGCACAAGAAAGAAAAGGGCAACACTGCAGTAATTTACAGCAATCAGTTTAAACTAAAATTCACTAAACAAATGTATACAAACAATCAGTTAAACAAAGAAACAAATCATATAACCTCAACATTATTTCACAACATATTTTCATGTGCAACTATATTCAAGTAAATAAAAAATCAGAAATTATATTAAAAGTGAAAGAGCATCAGAATTCTAATAATTATCAAGCAAAAGTGGTTCATAAATTTACACAGCAATATCTGGCTCGGAATGGTACTGAGTTTTATTTTCTTTGGTGACAACTAAAAAGGGTATGAGGTCTAAAACTGGACAGAAAGACCATCTGCTCATGTATGTAGGGGTCTCACCTGACAATAATCTTGAGTTCTGATTACCACTTCGAAGAAATTAATTTCAAAAACGGATTTTTCAAGAAAATTTCATAGAATAGCTAGAACAGTGTTTGTTTACAGAAATTGAATTCTAGGTAATTCAAATAAAAGTTGCAAGATGTCATACCCATGGTTCTCACTAGTACATAACACCCATGGTTCCAGTACCATGCGTAAAGGGTTTCAGACAAGGAAGAACCATGTGAGAAATTGCTGCACCATGCGTGGCAACAAGGGTAAAAAAATACTGGAGTATATATTCCTAACAATAATGATAAATGTCACAGATTGTTTTGTTTTTTGGCAATGTATTTTTACTTTTATGCCATTAGTAGACAACTCCTGCTTACCAAGAAGTATTTTCATCCTTTTACTATAGCATATACATGTACTGCAGCCACACCTAACTTTAGGTGTTATCCCGTAAAACTTCCGAAACTTTCACGCTTTGCGCAGAGTGGGAACCGTGTGTGGATTTTTTTCTAGTGAGAACCCTGGTCATACCCTACATCAATCATGATATGATCATATATGTGAGAAGATGTCCCAAATATTCAAACCCAAGTTGGTGCTTTGAAGGACCTGTGATGTCATGAATTCATCAGCAAGATTGTTTTGAAGGTATAACCAACTCTCAAATAAATAATCAACCAGATTTAAGATGATCAGTGAATTTCAGAAAACTTTCCACAACTTCTCTTAAAATAAAACATTTCATCATCAGAACTCAAGTTTAACTAATTACTCTGGGTAGCTTAGCAAAGTGGAGCAGCACAAAAGATAATTCCGGAACGTAAAATGCATATTGGCTTGCATTCTTTGCGTTCTGGACGTTTCTTGTCATGCCACTCAGCTTTGCTAGGCTGCCAAAGTGCCTGCGACATGAATCAGCCAATACGACTCCATTGGATAAGTCTCTGGTCCATGGTGCTCATGAGCAATTAATATTACAATTTCAACCCATTGGCTACTACAGCTGGGTGACCCCTGTATTAGCCTTATGGGAAAATTAGAGTTCTATATTCCACAGGTTTTTAAAAGAGAGAGAGAGACTGTTTTCTTCTTGTATTCCAGATTAATGTACTTTGGCCTAGTTACAAAATATCACATTCACCTGTTGCAAGTTAGTGGATTCAGAAGGAAGAATGCACATTTCATTTATCAAACTTTGCTAGGTGGGACAAGCAATATTCTCACCACACAACAATTATTTTTCTGCATAATGGCAACCAATACTGAAATACATTATAGGCAGTTGTCAGATCTTTACCAATAACAATAAAAGTGTCCTAACTAACCAGGTAAACTCATAGATTATTTCAATGACGCAACTGAAAGCAAATTAGTTGCGTTTGACCATCTCTGACTGTTATTGTAAATAGGTAAACTAATTAGGCACATTAAGTAATAATCGTTATCGGTCAAATCTGACCACCGCCTACATTGTAAAGCAAGAATGTTTGCAGTCTTTAGCAAGGCATTTGATTATGGATTACAATAGATTGGCCTCCTGCCAGAAGAAAAGAACAATCTCAGGAAGGTTAACAACCACAGAGCTTATACAAGGGTTATATCCTTACAAAGAAATATAATCAAGAATAATTGGAATACGTTTGAAAAGAGTCCTCAACCTGCACATATACATGTACGCATAACCAATGCAAGCTACACTGTAATATGCAGGCACAAATGAAATTCCCACTATAATGCCAATAAGATACAATTTTTTTTTTCTTCAAATATGTACATATTAATGAATACCGATCTACCTACAAAAACAATTAATGCATACCGGTTGGAATAAAAATCAATGAATACATGTACTTCTACAACTGAATACAAATTAAGTACTAGGTTTAGAATAAAATAACATATGAAACTAGACCGAAGTGAAAACAGCATTTGTACCCCAATGCTTTGCCAAGATTCTTCGTGGTGAAAAATGGTGACATTCAGAATTTATCAAACTATTTCAGTTTCCAATAGTCTTAGTGGATTCACTAAATCATACTCTAGTGAGCATACTGGTATTCTTGTTGGATTTAACCCTAGCATTCTACGAAACCTTAATCTCATTTTCAACCCGAGATGTAAAAAAAAAAAGCTCTTTCTCACCATTCACTTCAGTGGTTAATTTAATATCTTCAATTTTATCATGATGAAATGCTGTAATTTCAAGCAATTCTCAACATTTAAAGGAACATGGTTTTTATGTTTTTTTTTTAAAAAAGGATGGTACACTGTGTGAGTTATACATGATTGATGAAGCAATATATTGCAACATAGTATTTGTTTAAATAAGTAGTTATTATGTAAGCATGATTCAAAATCAACATGTATAAAGACATACATTAAACAAAGACAGACAATTGAAACACAGAAGTACTGTTCATTATTAGTCCAGACATATACACAGCTACAAATCACACTACACACATGAAACATGTTAACACAGAAATCAGTATGCAATTACAAAGAAGAAAATCAAAGTGAATACAAATGGTTTCTTTATCAAATCTCATCTTTCAACTGGTCATTTTTTACTGAACTAGAATACAAAATATACATTAATAAATCTTTAGGATATATGAATACGAGCAAAACTAAAAACCACAGACCACATATCTTCCTGCAATTTACAGATTCTCTCTCATCACTCAAAGCACAGAAGATGTAAGTCATTAGTGCTGGGCTGGTAATCGTAACACAGCACGTATTTGATACAAGTAGTTTAGTTAACTTAAAATGGTAACATCCACTGGCTAGCAACAAGCAAAATATGGTATGTCTAAAAAAAATTAGTCCTTTTTTCTTATCATAATGTTAAAATGGGAACAAGATACACACAAAGAAATACACGTAAGAAAAGAAAAATCACAATGGTCTTGTGGTCATACAAATAAAGAAACAAAAAGGGATGTTTATAGTTCATTTTCAGTTCCATTCTTTGTGTAAAGCGATATATGGAAGCATAGCATAATTTCTAAAGAGCATATGAGATGATTCTTACAACTACTATGCACAATTTCAGCAAATCATAAGTCAATTTATGTACACAGACATTCAGTGTAAAACAGACTAAAGATGCAATACCTGTATTGTCAACGGTAGGCTTTTCTTGAAATTGGGTAGCTCAGCATAATAAATCAGGTTGTAAATCCATGTGTTTTAAAAAATGAACCATACCACTAATTCCCCATATCCCTTATACAGGTGTAGCTGATATTAGCTTTGGATACAACAACAATATCAAGAACATCTTCAGTACTGCACAACAATTTAACTAGAACTTAATGGATGCAGATAAATATCAATTCAAATGAAAAATGTCTTACATAAAAATCTAGTTATTCTATACATAAGGCACCTTTTTTCCCCTCAAACAAAACATCTGTGAGTTAAAATCGGCTTTTCCAACTGCAAAAAGAAAAAAGCTCTTCTCCCTTTAGCTCTCAAGCAATGCATTCGAAACGGCATTAAACAGGACACGGGTATTTCAGTTGAATCTAACGTTGATCAAACCAAAAGTAATACCACAAATAAAATTGCAGACACTTCTATAGTGATTGGGAAATTTATAATCATGAATTCAAGTGTGTCCAAATCTGTAACAGTTGTTGGAAGACATGCGATGGGCACTGCCATCAACCTGACTGCAGTCAAACCTGCTTTTTAGGACCACGTACATAGAACTATCTCCAGCATATAGAGACCATTTTTATGTCTCCCTCGAGTGGTCTTTATGTACAGGTTTCATTACAGCTGTGGAGGACAGGGCAAAACGTAAGCAATGGTCCATGGAGGAAGCCCAGGAAGTGGATTCTAGGCTCATATGCACACACTCAAAGAAATCGTCTCAAAAGCGGTGAACTACAGAACTGTAGGTCCATTTACAAACTTTTCTTGGAACAGTTGGAACGGCCAATTTTCACAAAACTCCATTCAGCTCTCAATTCTCATGAGGTACGTATGCAGGTCTGGGCCTTTTAGAGATGGTCTATCACGCCATTTCGGTCATGACCGTGGTAGGACACTCCTACCGTCTGGAACGTATCAGGTTCCTCTAGGTCTTCATCCTCGTCTTCGCTTACCTGGGAAAGAGAGAATCGTAAAATAAGAAACTAGTTGTTTGACGGTCTCGATCAATTACACTGTGACCTCCCTAACAAGAAACAATACTTAGTTCATGCAAGTAGCCTCACTACTACTCTCATGCAATTTCCACAGTACATCATACTGCAGCCTGGCTACAGCTAAACCACCTCGACAATGTGCTTAAACATGCAGGGAATTTCTTTTTACCAGGTACCCATTTTCTACACCTGGGTAGAGAGTGCCAGTGTCAATTAATGTATGTCCAAGACTGATCTAAATAATGATAAAGTTTGGATAAAGGGTAGAGAGTGCCAGTGTCAATTAATGTATGTCCAAGACTGATCTAAATAACGATAAAGTTTGGATAAAGGCCCATGAAAAGTCCCAAGTTTCAACAAAAGATCTGTCTCCAGATACACAGGAGTAACAAACGAGACCTGCAATTGGAGCGATTTGTTCATAAAGAAGAATGCAACCCAGGCATCAGTGTGCTCTTAGTGAATAAAGATGATCAAGAAGAGAAAACAGTGAAAGTTTGAGCAAAATCGGACAATCTGTTCAAGAGTTATGAATTTTAAAAGTTTCACTAAATCCCTATTATGGGGATCCTTGAGTTGGCAACTTTGCCAGCATCTGTGATGTCATCATGGACAACTCTCAATTCATTTTGTACATAATTTTTTTTAAAAAATTGATTTATACGAAATTTCAAGTCAGGAATCAACATCATTCTTCCCAAAATGCTTTCAGAATTGACATAGCCATGTCATACTCAAACAATAAATCAAAAGAATTTTTATTTTTCTTGAAAATAAAGAAAAAAGTTAATTTCTGTGTACAAAATGAATGGGGAGTTGTCCACGATGACATCACAGATCCTGGCAAAGTTGCAAATTCAAGGATCACATAATCACTTTCAAAGTTCATAACCCTTGAACGGATTGTCCTATTTTGCTCAAACTTTCACTGTTTATTCTTCTTCTTCTTCTTAATTCACTGGAAGCACATTGATGTCAAGGTTGCCTTCTCCTTTAATGTCACCGTCTTTTCAAGTATATGAAACAAGAAGTGATCTACATTTGATTTTAATTCTTTCTTCTATCATGCACAAAAAGCCTCCATCTGTTACCCTGCACATTCTAGTAGCCTAAAACCAGCTTTAACACATCACACCTGTACAGAATTACCATTTGTCTCCTGCCTATAAAGAAAATATTTCTTTGCGTTTCTCAAGCAGCCAATCACAGTGAAAGTAAACTAGAGGACACTAACATAGATTGACCTTCTGCAAATAAAGACTATTTTGGGGGTTTCCTTTACTATATCTAATATTTGAACCGTCTTTGATCAAAGAAAAGGGCAAGTCCAAGGTACATTTTATTAATTTTTTGGTACCAAAGTAGTTTGGAGTTGTAAACACGGATTTATGTCAAATCTGACCATAATTTTCCTCCAAATGGCATCAGGTCTATATAAGCTCTAGTAATGTATACTTACTTAATGTAAAGATCGGGGGGGGGGGGGGGGGGGGGGGTGTTTTACAAAGAGTTAAGTTGGACTTAGAGTCATGGTGAAGGTGAAAATGTGAGGGAGTCAGTCTTGAAAGTCATGAAGGTGGTGGCACCAGAGATCAACAACGCCGACATCGACGTTACCCATCGCCTAGGCCAGAAGAAGGAAGGCGTTCTTACTCCAAGACCAATCATAGTGAGATTCACGACGAGGAGGATGAGAGATGCAGTCTACGTCGCTCGAAAGAAGCTGCGGGAGACAACTACCCGGAAGCTGGGCTTCTCGAGAGATGAGAGGAGGATCTTCATTAATGAAAATCTTGCCCCGGCTACGAAGGCACTACTGAAGAAGGTGAATGAGGAAAGGAAGAAGGCTGGATGGAGATTCCTGTGGACTGTGAATGGCACCATCCTGGTAAGGAAGAACCCCAATGTACCACCAACAGCCATCCATCGAGATGAGGATCTCAACAAAATTAAGTAGTATGCTTTTGTCTCGTACATAATTATTTGTAAATAAGGTTTGTCTTGACGATGACGAACATTTGCAATGATTCTGATAATGTTACACAGGATATTTGCGCTAATAATGATGAATTGAAATGTGAATTGGATCCAAATGATAATGCTTCGGGTGTCATTTCCTCAAACTATTATACTGAGACCTCAACCAAAAATATCTTCAAAAGTTTACCTGATTCTTGCCTGTCTATATTGCATCTTAATATTAGAAGTCTCAACAAGAATTATGAACAACTTCGTTTATTTCTAGATAACACAGGAGTTCCCAAAAATACAGTATTAGGTGTAACTGAGACGTGGCTTACAGAAAGAAATAATACGTTGTTTTCCCTCCCTGGATATGATATACTTACAAATAATCGTAAAGATAAAATAGGTGGTGGTGTTGCATTCTTTGTGCCAAGTAAATTTGAATATGTTATAATCGAAGACATGAAACTGATGAATGACATTGCAGAAACCTTGTTTATTGAGATTACTGATCGCGATAAAAGGAAAACTATCTTGGGAGTTGTTTACAAGCCACCTCAGAGTAACCATACTGATTTTCTGGACACATTGAATAATTTATTACACTTTCACTCCGTTCAAAACAAAAAGTGTATCATTATGGGAGATTTCAACTATGATCTTTTATCCAGTGATGCTAATATTCCTGCACATGATTTTTTAGAGACATTCCTCTCTTCCTCTTTTTTGCCACTTATTTCTAGACCCACTAGAATAACCAATACTTCGGCAACTCTTATTGACAACTTTTTTTCAAATGTATGTTCTGAATTTAAAGCTGGCATAGTCCTGTCAGATATTTCAGATCATTTTCCGATTTTCGTGTATTATTTTGAACGGTTTCAGGCAAATAACTCTCCTAGTCATGTACCTAAAAGACGTATATATAGTGACGAAAACCTGTGTCGATTGAAATTAGTCTAGAAGAAGAATCTTGGGATGACGTGTTTAATACAGAAGATGTTAATCAGTCTTATGATATATTTGTTGAAACTTTTATGTCGCATGTAAATCGAAATATTCCTTTTTCTAAACCTAAGTCTAAGAATTATAAGAAATCGCCAAGACTACCTTGGATAACCAATTCGATTCTACGTTCAATAAATCGAAAAAATAAATTATACTATAAATATATATCTAAACTTACTGATCAAACACGGATTCATTATACTAATTATAAGAATGTACTTACAGGGGTGATCCGTACTGCTAAAAAAGAGTATTATCATGATCAATTCAGTCGTTGCAAAAATGATCTTAAAAGAACATGGAATATAATCAATTCTACCGTCAATAATAGATCAAAGCATTCTAAGATAACTAAGCTTAGACATTATGATACTGTAGTCGAGGATGAAGTTCAGATGGCAGATATTTTCAACGATTATTTTTCCAAAGTTGGTTTTAACCTTGCTAGGCGCATACCATCAACATATCGTTCATTTCACCACTATCTGGGGGACAGAAATGAAAGTTCTATATTTTTCTCTCCTACGTACCCGCAAGAAGTAATTAAAATTATTTCTGGCCTAAAATTAAATAAGAGTGCAGGATTTGATGAAATTGATAACAACCTTTTACGGAAAACTATGAATTATATAGTTGATCCTCTCGTACATATATTCAATTTGTCATTACTATCTGGACATATTCCAGAATCAATGAAAATTTCGAAGATAATCCCAATTTTCAAAAAAGGTGACAATGCACTAACAAGTAATTACAGACCCATCTCTCTGCTTACAACCTTGTCAAAAATCCTTGAGAAGTTGGTCCACATACGAACAATAAAATTCTTTAAAAAGCACAACATCCTTTCTGATACTCAATTTGGCTTCCGGGAAAAGAGTAGCACTACCCATGCAATACTTTCTTTAGTTCAAACAGTTGCCAAAGCTACTGATCAGTCTTCTAATACGGTTGGTTTGTTCATAGATTTTTCTAAAGCATTTGATACTGTTGATCATGACATACTACTTTACAAACTTTCTCACTATGGAATTCGGGGAAAACCGTTAACGTGGTTCGAGAATTATCTTAAAGGGCGCTCCCAGTTTGTTTCACTGAATGATCATTTCTCTGAACCTAAACCTGTCCTTTGTGGAGTTCCGCAGGGCAGTATTCTTGGCCCACTTTTGTTCATTATTTATATAAACGACATTGAGAAGTCATCTAGTTTGCTTCAATTTATACTTTTTGCTGACGACTCGAATATATTTTTGTCACATAGCGATCCAGAGCAATTGACGCAAATTTTGAATAACGGACTTAATAGTGTTACAAATTGGATAAAAGCAAACAAACTGTCGCTTAATTTAGACAAAACTAGTTACATGCTATTTAGTAATAAGATTGCGACCTTGCCAAATGATATAATTCTTGATGGTACTGCCATTCAAAGGGTCCGATCAACTAAATTTTTGGGGCTAATCATTGATGAAAAACTATCTTGGAAAGCGCACATTGACAATATCTGCAAAATCATTGCTCGCAACACTGGTATCCTTAGCAAATTAAGACACTTCCTACCCCATTATATTATGTTATCCTTGTATTCCACGTTAATTCTTCCTTACTTGAATTACGGAATTATCGCCTGGGGCAGTGCAGCAACTTCCCAAATTAACAGACTCTTTATATTACAAAAAAGAACAATTCGTATTATTAATAATGCAGATTTCCGGGCACACACGAATAATCTTTTTCTGAATGATAAAACTTTGAAAATTAAAGACTTGTATATTTTTCAGCTTGGCCAGCTAATGTACAAGCTCAGCACTAAACAATTACCTGTGCCTCTTAATGATATGTTTGTAAAAAATGATTCGATTCATAGTTACTTCACTCGCCAGGCGAGCTCCTTCCATCTACCACTAAATAGAACATCGTTTTCTCAAAAGACATTTGTTTTTACAGGTTCAAAACTCTGGAATTCTCTTCCAAATGATATTATACAATGTAATTCAATACAAATTTTCAAAAGGAGACTTAGAAGCTTTCTTCTGAATAGCTACTAGGTAATTGCATGTCTCAATCGAATATAATTTGTAGCGTGACTTTGTGTAACTTTGATGTTTGTGTACCTTGATTGTTTTTTATGTATATATTTATCATTGTTTTGCGTCTTAAAATGATTTTGTAATTACTGAATCAGTTGTTATTATTGTTGTTTTTTCATAAAATAATAGTTCATGATAATTACTTTTAACAGGGGGGCCTACACCCTACAAGCTCTGCTTTTTAGTCGGCCCTCCTTCCCTTTCAATTTTTTTTTTTGTTCTAATTCATTGTATTGTGCAAGTTTATCCATATGTATGTTAATATGTGAAGTAAACTGTACCATCATTGTAAATATGGAAAATTGAAAGAGGAAAAATAAATGAATTGAATTGAATTGAATTGAATGCTTAAGTGCAAATGTGCATCCTGTATTTAACACATAATCTCATTGATAGACCTCCCAACAGTGCGTGTCCCCTGAGCATGATCTGACCAATGTGGGGATCCGTAATATACAGCACGCAACTAGGAATTTAAGTGCGACTTTAGGTCCAACATATCTCTTCGTGAAACACCCCCCAAATATAGTAACATATTAAGTATGGATGGGACAAAATGGGTTGGTCTAGCCCATTCTTAGGAGAATTCTTGTTGTCATGGTTACTCACATCTCCATATATGTCTTCTTCGTAATAATCATCGTCAGGTTTGCCGAGCGTGACATATTTGTCCTTGGTGCTGTAGTTGAGAGTTGGTACCTTGGCGTACTTGTGACTCCAGCAGAGCTTGCCGTGGGAACGGGCCTGAAGGAGACCAAAGACCAAGAAGAACAGGACGATCACCAGCAAGACAGCGAAGACGATGGTGCCCACGTGATCCACCTTCACGCCTCCTACTGTTGGTACAGAGTGCACGTAAGCTCTGGGGCACTTGTCTGTAGGGAGGTAGGCAGAAATTTTCTAAAATGTCAGTAAAAAATATGAGATCATGGCGCCAGCACGCATCACATTAGCCCTTAATTCCCACCATCGGTAAGGCGCATGTGTACATCATTCGAAAAAAGGTAAGATTTGAAATTTGAGTGTTTTTACTTCATACACTGTATGTAAGCTACAAAGAAGCAACAGATGTGGAAGCTAGCTATGCAGCTGCAAAAAGAAATGTCCTATTATGCCCTGAATAAAAATTACTTCATCAAAATAAATGGTTCCGAATTTGTTCACACCAAAAATGCCAGTTGACTACTTAGGGTTTGCTTTGGGGCAATTGCACGGAAACAGAATTATAAAGTGTAATTCCGCTACTAACATTTTTAGAGTTTGTGTGCCTGCTTTGTACCTTGCCTTCCTTTTTACTAATTAATACAATGAAAATATGCCCATTCTTTCACCTGAACTCTTTCATTCCAACAATTTTCTACGTACATTCATGATATTGTGGTATACAACCTTGGTAATCGAATTACCAGAAAATGGTGCCATTTTCAAACAACAAAAATGTCTTGTAAAATCACACATGCATTATACAAATACTAGCTATGACAGTGGATTCCTTTTTGTTTAAGTTTCTTTCAATTCAAGGATTTGGCTATTCAGGACCATCAACGTGATAGTTTTTACTATAAATTTGAAGAGAGGTGATTGTTCTTTGCATGTGGATTTGCCCTTTGTCTATCACACTGAATAGAAAATGTAATGGCACTCTTATTATTTCTTCATTCACAGATAATTGGATGGTACTCTCATTCAAGTGAATAGATGAGAGTCAGGGTCAGGGCAAAGTTACAGTAGGATAAGAGGAACATGTAGGATTACGGCTAAATTCAGTGTTAGACCTCAGGGTCGGGTTTACGATTACTTTCAATTCAATTCAATAAAGGTTTGTTGGAAAACTTGTTTCGCAGTAAAAACTGAATTATACAAGTTTTACAGAGATCAGACTACATTAAACATACAAACTGCAATTGTGATTGAAATATATTGAATACTGAATTACATAAAACACCCTACATTGATAAAATTAATGCTAATGAATATCAGATTACGTTAAACGTATCGTAAAAAGTATATCCAAGTACAGTTATAAAATGATTAGATAAAAGATAAAAGCATTACATCAATGATGGGATAATAAACTAATTTTCAAGCTTTGATCTGCCAGGTGATAAGTGAGTATACATAAGAGATTAAGAAGGGCACTATTTTGGAATCCCTTCAAATAAACTTAAGAATTATACTTCAAAACTCAATGAAGCAATGGTCTTACGTGTTTCAGTATTATCGCAACGCTCACAGCATTCCTCTCCTTCTTGGGCATCAGAGCAACATGGAATACACATAGAGTTATTACGGTCCATTTTCTCAAGACGCAGGTGCCCCTTGCAGGAGATGCACTGGTCGGCGAATGGTCCAAAGCACTCGGCGCAATTGTCATCACAGACCCCACATGTCTGTCAATCGGGACAAAGAGAATGAAATTACTAATCACAGTGTGAAAGCATCATGGTGTAGTGGTTCATTAACTTGACTTTCAATTGAAAGGTTACCCCTAAAAAGACTGCCTCCCCACCAGGTTCCTTCCCCCCGCCCCGACCTGATAATTACAGCTTAAAGAAGAAATTATAGATAACAGAGGAATACGAGGAAATGATTTTTCCCATTCATTGTGCCTTCGTTTTCGGGCTGACATGAGTCACAAAAGGTCACATGACTCTGTAACAGTGTGACTGATTTTCGTAAACTTAGTGTCAAGAGGTGTGCAAGACTTGAAAGAAAAAAGTCAGGAAGTGGCGTGGCGTGAAATGCAACGGTTCAAATTTTGCTACAAAATGTTGAGGAGGCCAAGATGCCCCCCCCCCAGTTCTTTTTTTTTGGTTTGAAGCTTTGTCACAAACATAATTATCACTTTTGATTACCTCTGCTCCTTCCCTTCTCATTCCCAAACCTGGTAAACAGGCAGACTTTAAGGCCTTTCAATCCAATGCCCAATGCCTTTAGAAGAAACTCCCTGCATTGCTTCACTTTGCTTGATTTCTTTTTTTTAAAAATACCCTTCAAAAACATACCTTTACAATTCGTAGTAATTCAATGTATTCATTGACCACTATAGGGAGAGTGCCTTTTGTCCACTTTAAAAGGTGCTATAAATCCAATTCTTATCATTATCACTATCATTACTAACATTATGTGGTAAATCCTTTATCTAGATTTGCCACTCCTAAACCAGGTGTACAAGGGTACCCATTTGGATGCTGATAAGTACTGCATCAAGGTAATAACAATATTCTGTAAAGCACTTAGAGTAACTACTTGCCTGTGAAAGGTGCTATTGAAATAACTATTATCAGAACTATCATAACTATAGTTACTTCTATATTTTCAGAAAATTGGTCTGCTGTGTAGCAGTAAATTACTAAGTAATTCTAAATTTGCTTTCTAGGAGGAAATTCTAGTGATTCCTACCTTGTCCTTTTGGTTGAAGTATCTTCCGCTACCGCATCTATTGTAACATACTCCATTATCCAGTTCATAGTTGGGATGACAAGATGTGCAGTCAAATGGACCATAATCTGAAACAAAGAAAATATAATGTAATAACATACAGGTCAGGCTAGAAAATGATTTTTTTTCCCACGAGAGCTTTTCTCTGAAGAAAGTAGCTCCCATGAACAACTTTACATTGGGCTGTTTTCTGGCCCAAGGGAGCTATGGTGAATTGCTGATATCCCAATTTTCAGCGCTGATCCGCAACATGCAAGCAAAAGTCGCTACATGTAGCTTCATTCTGTTTCCTACTTTGCAGTGCATTTTTACTTTTATCCACTTGCTGAAAGTGAAGTACAAAAGTACTGTAAGGATCCTGAATAAATTCATCTGATTGGTGATATCATAAGTCTGAAGAAGCTGCCAGTTGGAGGCGAAAGTATTCACTCAAGGTACAAAATTTTTTTTTTCTTGATTGTGAAAAAAGAACATATTCTTATAGTACCGTAAGGAAGTTATTGCTCAATTTTCGGAGCTAAGGCAAAGGGTGACTCTGAAGAAAATGGTCGCCCCAAAGAATTGGGCTTTAAGGATTTTGGGAGGCTATTTGAGCTGCGCTGAGGGCGAAACGCCCATCGCCTTTGAGTATTTTTTACCCTGATATAGGTACATACGGTGTGTCTATGTTATCCTCTTCAAAACAAAGAATAGTACTGGGACCATGATGAAAAGCACCAAAAGAATGATCTCCTGGGCCCCATTTCATTAGACTTGTTATCAGTAATAACTGCCACATTTCTATGACAAATTTGCCCTGAGCCAATCAGATGCAAGGATTTCAGTAGCTTTTAACAGTTATTGCAACTAGTTATTGATAATATGTTTTATGAAATGGGCCCCAGTTCTGCCATTAGCCTATATTTTCCCCTCTCCACCCAGGGGCAAAATGGCACTAGCAGGAGAGAACTGCTTGCATGCTGTTAGCATCAAAAACAGTAGCTAATTAGCTCAGCTGGGGTAATGTCGGAGTGACTTGAGAACATTGTGTACATGTAGTACATGTAGATAAAAGTGCTACAAAAATATCCAGTAAATGTTGCTATTATCATCAACTCTTTTAAATCTCACAAAATCTTACAAATTATCACCAAACAAACAAAGACATTTGTACAAATGTTATGCCCCCCGGGCTATATGCTCCGGTATATTTTCTTCCCTTTATGTTGTCAAATATGTACATATCCATTGGCAATTTAAGAGTATGAGGTTTCAAGCAAGTTTTCAACATCACATTTTCATTTGGATGGTATGAACTGCACATGTATGCCAAACTCACCTGCATAGTGACTACATTATAACATTGTACACAGTTTTCTAAAAAAACAAACAAAAAAGTCTTTTTCTTGAAATGAAGCTTCACTACAGGGGCTTAAAGATAAACCGGAGTTCTGGTCATGTGATCATAATAAGAAAGAAACTGTTCCTAAGCAACAGGGAGAGTAAGAGCTGTTGTAAACACAGGTGTCTAGTGTGAGATTTGGAGACTATAGAATAATTCATAAGCTATTCACTTACTTTCCCGAAAAGGTGCTTGCACTGCACAAAGAAATGAGTATATGGGACCACACACAAATCTGGCATCAATGTTACTCCCAAAACTTTTCAGGTTTTTCTTGTCATATTTTCCAATATGAGGGCATTTGAAGAGCAATCCTCTTATAGGGGGCATTTTTACTCCAACAATCTTCCTAACTGACATTGAAAGAATGGGAAAGCTCACAAATTATTTTTCACCTTTCCAAGAACTCAAGCTTCTCTTTAAAACTGCATGGTTTTCAGTCTTCTCACCTGTGCAGGTCAAACACAAGTCATCACACTCTTGGCATATCGGAATATCATCTTGCATGGTGAAGTATCCATCCCCACATTCAGCCACACAGGTGTTATCCAGAAGCACCATGCCAATGCGACAGGACATGCAGTCCCTCCCCGTTCCTGCCATACAGGTCTGGCACGTTTCATTGCATCTCTGACATTTGCCTTGATCATCCGGGTAATATCTGATAAATAAACGATAAAGGTCATGATTATATTGATAATGACAAGGCAATAGCCATATGTGTCTCACCACATTCGTGTACAATCATTCTTACAGGTAAATTGTAACATTTGACCTCATTTGACCCTTAACCTAAATACACGACCTTTGACCCCCAAATATCATTGAGGTCCCTAGGGAGCATCTCCCTTCCAAGTCTGCAGACAAACGGGCTAATGATTGCAAGTTATTCAAGTTTCATAAACATTACAGATGGATGAATGGACGCCGCTAAAGATCCCTTAGTCTCACTCCACCTCGCTCCACAAAATGATGACAAATTTGCATTCAGATATGATGCCACTTTGTTGCCCCACTTTGTGTGCACACATTTTTTGTGTACAGGTCTATGGGATATAGGGCGACAAAAAATGTCGCCAAGGCAGGACACATCTTTGTTTGTTGCCTGGCTACACAGAAATGTGCACCAATCAAATTCCTAAAGTGTCAGTGCAAAAATTGTTGCCATGAGATTATTTGCACAAGTTTTGACAAAATGCTCTAATTTGAGAGTTAACACATTTATGCGCGTTCATTACCGAAAGTAGCAACACAAAGTGGCATCATATCTGAAAGCGCCCGAACAATGTTGTTATTGCTTGTAACACCTACCCTTCCTCGCAATCCCATCTGCATTCTCCACGGACAAAGACCATTGTATCCATGCAACTGGTACAGGAGGTCGGTCCAGGACCGTTGCAGGTGACACAGCTCTCATGGCAGGGACGGCACTCGTTTCCGTCTATTGCATCTTCCAGAAGAAATTCATAGGTATCCTTGGGGCACTTGTCTACACACTCCCCGTTTTCTGGGTTGAGACAAAATAAAAAGGGAGTATAACAGCGATATTAAAATAAAAGGACGACTACTGGACAGCACAATGACATCTATACCTAACAGGCAAGAACGTATATGTCACAATGGCAGGGGACAGCACTTGCTGCATTTTTGTGCAGCATCCCGCAGTATTCAAAGTGGTGCTCATGGGAGTTCCCCATCCCACACAGTACCCTCTTTCTAGGTTAATTATAAATGGTGATTTATCCCCCCAAAAGAAGAATTCCAAAGTATTATAAAATCTAGACCTAAATGTACAGAAAACAAATGTTAACCATTTTTCAAAATGTTAATCAATAAGGTGAAAACAAGAGGAGAGAGAGAAACAGAGAAACAGAGAGGTTTAGAAAGAAAGGGGGCATAGTTAAGACAAAGAAAATGTTATTATAAAAGACACAAAAACAAGACAATAGCCATAATGTGCCTTGCCATGTTCAAATACAATCATTCTTGAAGGTGAAGTGATACCTTACATGAGAATATAGAGATTGTGAAATCTTTTCCTTCTTTCATTTCTCTCTGGGGGAAAAGACATTTGGCCTATTTCTTTCCATCTATCTATTCATCCATTTGCAGTTGCATGTCAATTACAAAACGGATTTCCACTACTGCCCTGTCAGCCGACACAGGAATGCCACTTAGAATTGATAAAAATTTAGGAAAATCATCTAAAATGGGTCCTTTTGTGCACAAAAAAGGTGTTTTCTATGGACAAAAATATATTGCTAAAGTAGGAATTCCTACTTTTGTCTACATTAAATCCATAAGCAATATGTTTTGTTACGATGGAAATCACTGAAGAGTAATCCCCTCCAGAAATTAATCGCATGCTGGTAAATAGGATCTGGCACTTTATATTAAGGCATGATAAACTACACGCTTGTAAATGTTTGATGTTTAATTTCACCCGATTGCTAAGAAAGCACATTCATTTTTGCAAGTAAGTGCATTGGGATAGGGCACTTAAGGCTTTGCATCATGGAAACTTGGTGATGAGGACTACTGCTTTACCTTAGGGCGCTTGCGCATCTACTGGTCATGAACCTTGAAACTCCCAGGCAGAGCGTACAGAAGGTCTGAGACGAATAATGCAGATAGTGACCTCTATGACCTCTGATGTACTTACCCCCAAATAAAACTGGAACATCTTCCTATGGTGATGCATACAAGTACCAAATTAGAAGTTCATACTTCAAATGGCTCTTGAGATAATTGCATTGAAGAGGTCAACACCTGTCATTTGGGAACTAATCTCTGTGACCTTTGTTCTGTTTTCCAAAATCTAATCAGATCTTCTTTGCATGGTGAAGCATACCAGCACCAAGTTTGAAGTTTGAAGTTCACACCTTGAATGGGTCTTACAATGTCGCATTATTAAACGAGACTAACACAGGAAATTTCATTATTTGACCTCTGACTCTAACTCTGATCCAATACCCCAAAATCTATTCAGATCATCTTCCTATAGTGATACATACTTGGACCAAGTTTGAAAGTAATACCTCAAATGCTTCTTGAGATGCGGAGTTAACGAAAAAGTGGGACAGACAGAGGGACAGATGAACAAATCAACGCAAGGACAGCCCCAAAACATAATGCTTCCGCCATGCCCTGCGGAGGGCGGAGGCATAAAAATCATTTAAAAAATGATAGTAAGTGGGGGTAGGGGTGGGGGGGGGGAAGGGCCAGGGACTTAAAATTTAGAAGAGGAGGGCAAACCTTTAAGGAAGAAACCCAGCTTGCAAGAAAGGCACTCTTCCTGCCCTGGCCCATAGCAAGTGGTACAATATTCACTGTGACAGAGTGAACAGCCTTTGTTTCCACCGAGGTAGTGTCCTTCTGGGCAACCAAACTGACACATTCCGTGCCCAGGAAGCGATAACTGCATGCCATCGATGCAAGATGTGCAATCAGCTGGGGAGCCCCCATCACAGGTAAGACAAGTTGGGTGGCAATCTGCAATGAGTGAGGAAACAAGATGAAAACTGTTACATACTGTAAAGACAATTTGGACTGGAAAAGGGTAATTTTTTTTTGTGGCAAGACAGATATAAAACACCAAATCAGCAAAGTAAAAATGGCTATATTATTTCACACAAATCAATTTATTTCATGACTAGTAGCGAATGTATCTACAAATGATGTACGTATTGGGTGTCTAACTCTAAATGATAAAATAGCCACTACCCTATTTAAAGGTTCATTCTCTCCTTCAAAGCAAGAAGGAAGTAAACACAAAAGCCGTGTATTGTCTTTAGCTGTAGTAGGTACGAGCTGTAGATTAGAGACTGAGATAAAATGAATGATAAAATCAGAGATAACTAGAAATATCACTGGGTGATAAATACACCACCCCAATGTGTTTGCTAAATTGAGAAGATAGTTTAATCTGCATTATTTCCACAATTTATTGACATAATATGCTGTTACTATGACAATGCAGTTTCCAACAATGAAAAAATATGTCTTGCACATCTTCACCTCAAGACCAAGGTGTATGCCAAATTTCCTGAGTATTGCTTGAAAAATGAGGAAGTAATTCAATATGTAATTTCCTCCGATTTACTGACATAACATGCTGTTACTATGACAACGCAGTTTCCAACATTAAACCAGATGAATCCTCGGTCGAAATTTATGCCTCCACCATTGCCAGATCGGAAATATATGGCACATTCATGTTGATTTTTTTTAATTTTCATGTATAAAATGACATCTTTGACCTTGTGACCCCCAAATCTAATGAGACTATTATGAGACATCCATATGCATACATGAGCCAAGTTTGGAGATGAACCGTCACAGAGTTGTTAAGTTATCGCAAGAACGGACCATTTCTAAGTACATAATGACCTCTATTGTCCCTCCCATATGCAACATGAATCAAGTTTGAAGTTGATCCATCAAAATGGTTGTTGAGTTATTGTGAGAATGAACCATTTCTATGTACATTATGACCTCTATGACCTTTGACTTTTGACCTTGAGACTCCAAAATCTAATCAGATCATTGTCCCTCCCATATGCATACATGTGCTAAGTTTGAGGTTGATCGGTCAAATGGTTGAGTTATGGTGAAAACGAACCATTTCTATGTACATAATGACCTCTGTGACCTTTGACCTTGTGACCCCCAAATCTAATCAGATCATTGTCCCTTCCATGTGCATACATGAGCCAAGTTAGAAGCCAATCTGTCAAATGGTTCTTAAGTTATCGCAAGAACGAGCCATTTTTATGTGTATTATTACCTCTATGACCTTGACCTTTGACCTAGAGACTCCAAAATCTACTCAGATCATTGTCCCTCCCATATGCATACACGAGCAAAGTTTGAAGTTGATCCATCAAACGGTTCTTAAGTTATCGTGTGAACGAAAATGGATGGACGCACGGACGGACTACCCGAAAACATAATGCCTCCGGCAACCACCTACGGTGGGCACAAGATTATGCGTATGCCAAATTTCATGAGCACCGCTCAGAAATGAGGAAGAAGTTTGATCTGCAAGATTTAAAACGGACTGACCGACAGTCCAACCATACGCTGACTCCTACATGTATATACATGTACCCCTTCAAATTTTGTTTGGAGGAGCTACAAAAAGTGGTTTAAGAATACCGATTTCATTAAAAAGATATCATAACATTAACAATTTCAAAGATGAAAATGACGCTTATAATACCATCCCTGGTTACCTACGAATTTCTTACCATAGCATTCTCCCTGCACTGCATACATGTCAGAAGCACACTCTCGCACACACAGGCTCCCTTGCATGTGGTATTCAGCACCGGCACAAGTCACACAGTCCGTGTCTTCAGGCCCAAGGCAGGTCCCGCAGGAGTTGTGACATTGCCCACACTCAGCGGAACCATCGACGTTGAAGCTTTCGATGTATTGATCCGTCAAACATGCCATGTCATCTTCGTTAACACATTCTCCAAAGTAGGCAACATAGGATTCTTGGCAGGCTGAAGAGGGACAAATGAAATTGAAAAAAAAAACAAAACAGGAGAATAATGAAGTATAATGACGATCATATTCATAATAATGATTTTTACTTCATCATCACCAGTACTACTACTACTACTACAACTACTTCTACTATTTCTACTACTGCTACTGCTACTGCTACTGCTACTTCTGCTACTACTGCTACTGCTACTGCTACTACTACTACTGGTATTTTTTGAAATCCATACCTGTGCAATCTCCCCAATCATCACATTCCAGACAGTAGAGAGGGCAGATGTTTGCATGCTGTATGCAGTGATTGGTTTCGGCATCCTCCATGTATCCACTGTTGAACAAACAGGAAAGATGAAAAGGGAAAGAGAGAGAGAGAGAGAGAGAGAGAGAGAGAGAGAGAGAGAGAGAGAGAGAAAGAGAGAGAGGGAGAGGGAGATCGACAGATATAGAGAGGAATAAAATTGGGGAGAGTGAGAAAGAAGAGTGAGAGATGAAGAGACAGACAGTGAAACAGAGTCAGAGAGGGAGAGAGAGAGATGATAAAGAAGAGATATATAAGGGAGAGAGAGAGAAAGAGAGAAAAAAAAACAGTGGGGAAAAAGAAAAGAAAAAAATAAAGAGTTAAAAATTGTAACAAAAAAGCACTGGAAAATATCCAGGATCAGGGCACCGTTTCATGAAAGTTGTCAGCATTGACAAGTTGTCAGTCACTGACAATTTCAGTAAAATCCTTGGTTTTTGATTGGCTGAGAAGTACTGGTCACTGGCTGTTACTATGGTAACTGTCAGTCACTGACAACTTGTCAGTGCTGACAACTTTCATAAAACGGTGCCCAGATGTTGAATGAAGATGAATATAATTAAAGATCTATGAAAAGTTTCAGTCTCAGTCCTATGATCTGAAAGATTTATTAAACATTACAATCTTCAAAACTAACAATCCTGACCCAAAATCTTGAATCTCTTGGTGAACTTATAAATAGAGCACAAGGTTGATACCAACAAGCATTCATGCTGCACATTGTGCAGCTCAACTAAAATTATGCAAAAAATCAATTATATAAAACGATACAAAACTGAAATAAAAAAGAATGAAGGCTACTGCAAAAGAAGGTTTGATCATGAACTTTAAAACCACAAGGCATGCAGGCACAAATCCCCACATACAGGAACACATACAAAGTATATAATTTACATTCATGTTAAAGATAAACAGAGTTCTTTGCAGACAATTGTTAACAAAATAAAATAATTCAACAGGTCATGCAGCTCCATGCAGCATCCCCATAAGAATGGACTGACGGGAACAACGCAAAATTCACAGTTAAAATCTATGCACAGACAAATACGTATGTATGACCATTGTGGGGTACACTTGTTGGTATAATTAGCAGGAAGAGTTTATCCCTGAAATCATGGAAGCCCTCAGTCTTAACATGAAAGCCAACTAGCCCAGAGCAGTACGGAATTTTCTTAGGGTCTAAATCAATCAGCTCTTCCTCCTCAAATTGGCAACAAATGGGTAATATCAATATTTCCCACTTCAACATAGTTTACACATATAAAAAGAGTTTCTTGAATCAACCAATATGAATTTTAAAAAAAATAATAGAGAAGTTGCTTATTTGTAGTACACAAAAGAATGATTATATATTTTGTCCTGCGTTGCTAATTTAGAAACTTTTACAACAGCCTTACTAGTTACAATTCGGGTGGTCTTATTCATGAATGGGCACTACTACTACTGCTGACTGGAAATAGACTAAGAATTTTCAGTGATCTTTTGCTCTTTTCTGGTCATTTATAATATGTAATTCCTAGCATTCTGAATCATAAGTGTCACTAAAAGGAGATAATTGTAATGCAATGGGCTAGCCTAAAGTTCCCAGTTTTCCGTTTTCTTTAATGCAAATTCCATGTTCTTTGGTGTTCTAAACTTCACATTCCGATGTACAAAACATATGAGAAAGCAATTGTAAATATTTTGCGAACACGCGCTAAACACTGTGAACATGTTTAATCCAGATTTTCCCCTGATGCACGGTTTTGTTTTATTGGATTTCGCTTTGTTTACTACCTTTTTCCCTGCATTTTTCGTAATTCATATTTTCTAGCCTAAAAAAAAATCATGTTTTCCATGAAGTTGGGTGAATTTTGTGAAATTTTTCCGTTTTCCTATCGTGGAAAACTGGGGAGTTTAGGTTAGCCTCTAGCACTAACACTGTTGAAACAATGGCAAGAACTCTGAATGACACAATGCTTCTCCAATCTTTTCAACAATGCATTCATTTCAGCCCAATCCACAAGTGAATGTACCCTGCACTCCAGAATCATGCACAAAAAATATACCCTCAGTAGCTAAATTAAAAGAAAAGATATCTTGTCTCACCAAAACAAAAATTCAATTCTTATTACATATCTTGTTCAAGAAAGTAAATTTATAAGCACTTTTCTGCTAGCCAATTTCGTCGAACCATGCCTCAAACACTTGCTTGCCAACAAGGACAATGGCAACTATTGCCAGAGTCCCATTTCGTAATCTTGCTATCAGTAACAACTGCCACATTTCTATGACAAAATTGCTCTCAGCCAATCAGACGCAGGGATTTCGTAGCTTATAACAGTTACTGCAACTTGTTATTTTACAAAAACGGGTCCCAGATCATGCTCCAAGGCAAGCTTATAATTGTACTGCAGTAACTCTTCATGCAAGCGTTTCTCACCCTGTCTGCACGTTCTGTCCATCCGATGGAATGAAGAAGAGAACAACTTTATGAAGATATACTGGTAAATGGGAGTGTAGTTAACTTACAAAATCATTAAAATCTTGGTGACTGTTTATATGCTACTTTAGAGGAGAAGGAAACCCTTGAGGTAAGTCAATTTTAAAGAAAAGAGATAGACAGAAGCAGTTTAACAAAAGTTTTATTAAAATGAGTTACGAAATAAGAAAGTTATCAAAGTTTGAAGTCACGATTTACATGTACTTTCTTTAGTGATTCTCCCACTGGCAATTTTGCTTCAAAATGGCAGGTTTTGTGGATAACTCTAAATATATTTTGTACACAGACTTTCAGATTTCTCCATTATCTCTCGAGGTGCAGCGTGTCTCTTCCTTAATTCAAGATATATCACTGGGAAATATATTCAACACCACGTTATGTTGAGACAAGCTGCATCTTGAGAGATAATGGAGAAAATAAGAAATTTTGTGTACAAAACGTATGGACATTTGTCCACAAAAAAAGTGCTATTTTGAAGTGATATTGCCATTTTGAGGATCATCATAGAAAGTAAATCATGACTTCAAACTTTCATAACCTTCTCATTCATAACCCATTTTGATTAAACTGTTTTTTTTACAATAGACGTCAGAGTTTCCTTTTCCTGTCATAAACAAGACTTTGTTATTCAAACACTGTAAAGGACATCAAAGATACTATGAGCATGGAAAAGTTTTTTCTTTTTTTACAATATATCATATATATTTTGTGGAAGAGGCATTTCAAAGGCCTGATGTACATGTTTGTAAAGATTAATATACAAAAAATAAAAACATGGGTTTTTTCCCTCTTATTCTCCAATTCTGCAATACAAAGCATCTTTATGGCAATCTTTGATGCAGGTTGAAGTATTGAACAGATTGCAGAGCCTTAAGGGAAATATATCATTCATTGACAACTATTATATTTTTTACTTCATTAGTAAAGCATTTCCATTCCATGTTTGACACCAGGGATTTTAATGAAAAAAATAAAACCCTTACATTTCATTTGATGATGTCATATACTCACTATTCTCCATAATAATCTACACAAAAAATCTCAGAATATTTTCATTTTTTCACTAAAACTGATTTTAAGTCATCCATCATGTCTACACATATCAGACTGAATACCATTTTGTAACTATGTAAGGAGTATTTAGGAAATATTTTATATTCTTATAGCTAAATTTTGAAATTTTTGTCATTTCTGTAGACAAAATATATGGAAAATTGTGAGTATATGACATCACCAACTCAATCACTGAATATTCATATCAATTGTTCAAGAACTGTTTTGCGAAAAATAGCAAAAAATTTAAAAATTCATAACTCCCTTATTTTGCATATAATTTTCATCAAATTTGCACTGTCTTGTTTTGAATTTTTTATTCTTTTCATTGAAATTAACTTTATCTTGCTGTGGATTTTGCCTTTAACCCTACTACTCCGGGGGGGGGGGGGGGGGGGCCATTATGCCCCCCTTGTCAAATTTTTGTCGGTACTTCCTAACGCCTCAATATTTCGAAAAAAAATTTCATAACTTTTTTCTCTGATCCTTCCCGCACATTTTGATACCAAATTTATGGCGATCAGACCTACCGTGCAGGTGTCAGATTACGTTTACCGAACATATGTCACTGAAATTTCGCTATTTCTCTATATTACTGTGTATAACCCTATAGACAAAATCAGGAACTTTTCCAATTTATGTAAATACTTTAATTACCCCACACACAAACACACACACCCTCACACACCCACATTCACACACACCCACACATACGCATCAGAATCTTTACATAAAAAGCTTGACAAAAAACAAAGAAATACATAAGAAAATTGAAAAACAATAAAATAAGAAATAATTACCACAACCTATTTTTTTCTTTCAGGAATTGATGAGGGAGTTATGAACGACATTTTTACCAAAATTACTATTCCTGAGGCTTTATTTGGTGAGAAATACCAAAATCTATGATTTCTCGCATAAATTAGCATAAATTAATTTTTTAAAAAATAAAAGGACTTTCGTAAATTCAGCTATACAACTTTGCAGATCACATAATTCTTGACCCTTGTGCAAAATTTTGAGGCAATCTGACGACCCATGGCCGAGATCTCGGGGGGGGGGGGGGGGGGGACATAATGCCCCCCCCCTTCCCCGGTTATAACAAGCTTTGAAATACCCCGGGAGTATTAGGGTTAAGAGAAACAGTTACCAGTAATTTCTAAAGCTTTTCAATAATTCTTGTGTTTTGCCTACCTTGGACAGGTGCTAAAGCATCGACCTTGGAATAGGTAAGTCCCGTCATAACAGCTGATGCAGTTGAGGTAGCTCTCATCACAGTCCCGGCACTCTACAGAGCACTGGCGACAGTCACGGAAGCCCAGCTCTGTACTCTCATAGTAGCCCTCAGGACATTCTTTCACGCAGAGCTGGCCATCCCTTAGCAACATATAGGTGTCTGCGACAGCAAAAAAAGGAGCAGGGGAATGGATGTCACTTCAGCAGGATTTGCTGAATGTCATCAAGCTTTCTGACAAAATGTTGATCACTACGCCTATCATGGATCAATAAATATTTGATAGGTGAAGACAGTGCTTGGAAAACCCTGTTTGAATATTGGACTCAGAAAATCGGCGGGGATTTGCCTCTTTGTTTGACTTTTAATTGCAAGAAGAGTGATATGTATTGTATTTGTATGAAAAAAACATTTGCCCATATTTTATGTTGACATGTTCTGTTCATGGGCTGATTTAAAGTATATTGATATGTTTAAAGTAACGAATATTGAAAACGAAATTATTTGGTACAATAGTAACATAAAGTATAAAAAAGATGTATTATATTTTCCTAACTGGATAAAAAACAATATTTTGAAAGTTAAACAAATTCTAACAGGTGGTGAATGGAAGAAGATTGATTCAATATGCACTATTTTTAGAGAAAGAGAATTACTTTCTACCTTTGAATTCGTGAAAATAAAAAATGCGTTCCCGAAGTTCTGGCTTGACAAATTACGTAATAGTGCACGAAATGTAAATAGTATGTCATTGAAATCCAGCACTATTGAAATATCAACAGGTGACTGTATAGAAATCAATGGCATGAAAGCCAGACATTTTTATCATTTGATGATCGAAAAGGAAAAAAGAGACCTCCCTTGTATTCATTATTGGAACGATTACTTCAGCTTGCCTCTTGAATTTAATTGGAAACCATTATTAGAGTTTAAACTTGATTTTGTAAACGACAACAGGATTAAACAATTTAATTTTAAATTAATTCATAGAATACTACCAAGTAAAGACAATCTTTGCAAATGGAAAATTAAAAATGATATTTTATGTAATATTTGTAAAGTTCCAGAAACCAGTATTCATATTCTTTTTACCTGTCAAGTGGTAACAGAATTTTGGAAAATTGTTTCTGAATTAATAAATGCTTTGTTCGATGTAAAGATTGTTTTGAACAAAAAAAATTATCCTGATAGGTCATGAAATAGAAAAAACAGAAATGAATGTGGTTAACCTTATTTTAAATTATTCACAATTTGTAATCTATAGGAATTATATTAGAAAATGTTTTGGAAACGACAAGCATATGACTCATGCTCTTTATTTTATGAAAGATCTAAAGGTAGAAATTCGAAGTTATTTAAGAAGAAAATGTAATCAGAAGAGACTTGATTTAAAACAGGTCTCAAAAGTTCTTTCAATCCTTTAGTTCCTGTTTCGTTATTTTATCTATGTATATTTTTGTATGTGACTTTTGTAAAAACGACTGTAAATATCATATGATCAAATAAAGTCCCTCTTATGAGGATTAAAGAGAAAAAAAATAAAGCTTTCTGATATTTCCATGGAATGAACTGATTGTGCCATTGAAAAAGGGACCAATCCAAGAAAAAAAAAAAATCCCTCTAAATGTCTTGGGTTTTCATGCTGTATGCTATATGTCCAAGTATATTCCAAGTATCACTTCAAGAATTACTTCTGACATGAAAAGTTGTAAGTTGACAACATGTACTCTTTCAATGAATGTAAAATCTACCAGCAAGTTATAACCCTCCATTCTTCTGTTTGTCTAGGCATGCATCACTGTTTCATTCAGATTTTTAATTCTAGCTCACTTTCGTACATTTTCTTCTCAGATACAATATGACACATTAGCCAGAACTGCAACTTTGTGGCGCCACTTTGTGTGCACACATTTTTTGTGTCCAGATATGAGGCGACTTAGTATCGCCACTTGTGCAAATGAATGCGCATTAATGCGTCAACTCTCAAATACGAGAGCATTTTGTCGAAACTTGTGCAAACAATCTCATGGCAACGATTTTTGCGCTAACTTTTTAGCATTAGATTGGTGCGCATTTTTTTTGTAGCCAGGCAGCAAACGAAAATGTGTCCTGCCTCAGCGACATTTTTTTGTCGCTCTATACCCCATAGACCTGTACACAAAAAATGTGTGCACACAAAGTGGCACCACAAAGTCGCCTCATATCTGAAAGCGCCTCTACTCTACACTAGGAATGTCAATGTACTTTTGCTTCACAGGCTGATAGACATGAGTGCCATACAAGTAGCTTTTATCAATATGCAAAAACATAGTTACATTTCTCCAGCCACAGCAGGGGGGCATTTCATCAAGTGTCTTATCAGTGATTTTTACTAACAAATTTGCTCTCAGCCAATCAGATGCAAGGATTTCAGTAGCTTATAACAATTGTCGGTTAAAAAAAACACTGACAAGACACTTGATTAAACGTGCAACAGTACTCAAGTACTAACCATCTGCACAGGCAATGCAGTCCCCAGGCCCAGAGTCCAGACAGGTCTTACAAGAGGGATCGCATTTCCTGCAAACGTTGCTCTCGTAGTCGGGGTAGTATTTAATGGGACAGTCATCCACACAGGCGTGATGGGGATCAAGGAATTTGTAGTAGTCACAAGAGAGGCAGTTTTGGTCACCTCCTCCAGTGCATGTCTGACAGGTTTGGTGGCAAAGCTGACAAACTCCACTATCATCTAGTCAGAAAAAATACAAAAATTTAAATTTTCACGTACCTTGGACAAATAAGTGCCTGAAATCTTAAAGAAGAATGAAACCCTGGGGGAAAATCAATTTTAATGAAAAGAGAAGATAGAGAGAAGCAATTTTCAAAAGTTTCATCAAAATTGGTTACAAAATGAGAGAGGTTATAAAAATTTGAAGTCTTGATTTACTAAGTTTCTATGGCGATCCTGAAATTGGCAATGTTGCTTAAAAATGGCAGGTTTTTAGCACAATTCTCGATATGTTTTGTACACAAAATATCACATTCTTGCCATTATTTCTAAAGACTCTTGTCTCTCTGTGAAATCACATTATGATGTGTCAAATACATTTTCCAATGACATATCATGAGCTAAGAAGACAAGCTGCGCTTTGAGAGATAATGGAAAAAATTTGAACTTTTGAGTATAAAACATATTGAGATCTGTGCTGAAAAATCTGAAATTTTCAAGCAACATTGCCAATTTGAATATCGCCATAGAAAATAAATTGAGACTTTTTAAACTCCTATAACTTTCTGATTTCAAAACTGATTTTGATGGAATTTTTTTCAAATTGTTTCTCTCTATCCCCTCTTTTCAGTAAAATTGATCTTTCTCCAGGGGTTTCATTCTCCTTTAAGTACAAACCCCCAATTTCATATTTTTACAAGGGGTCGTGCAAAAACCTTAAACCTTTCAGTCCTGATGAGAGGACCAGGACCTCTGAACAAGAAAATCATGTGGGAATATCCATTACGTCTCCATTTTTTTTCAAAGTGACTGTATCATATTATGAATTTGTGATTTTCTGTAAAATACAATCTACTGTAATTTGCTACTGATAGTCAAAATGTAATCAATTGAAGGAATGAGTTACAATTATTTTTGGGGAGACACAATTGATGGTGACGCTTTCTGTTACATCGCACACCAGGAATTACAGGTGTAAGTCTTTACTCCATAACTCTTGATGACAAAATTTCCAATGTTTACAGCATTTAATTCCTACCAACAGTTTCCTCTGCTCAATGCAGACAATCAACCTTACCTTTGTAAGACTTGCCGCTGCAGGATGACCTACAGAATCCAAGTTCTAGTTGGAAGTTTCCGTGGCAAGATTTACACTCATGGTCACCCGGCCCGGCACAGGTAACGCAAGATGGATGACAGCGACGACAGGTCCCTGTGTACTCATCTCCATATTGCCCATCTGGACAATGCTGCACACACTCGGTCCCTGTTCAAGACAACAGCAGGACAAAGAATGCCATCTCCTGTCTCACGAAATTTATGTGGTTACCAGTCAAGTTTCAAATCCAGTTCAAGGTAAACTTTAACGTTTGAAATAAAATGACCTTTGACCTTACCATAAGACATCCGATGCCACTACGACATGAAGGTCCCATAAGTGCATCTATGACCCAAGTTTAGTTGAAAAGGGAGCAACGGTTGCAAAGTTATTTGTCATAAGAGACTCTTGCAGGTAAACTTAAACATTTGACCTCAAATGACCTTTGACCTCATCATGTAACCTCCGACAGCATAACATGATGTTACCCCTAGTGTATTCATCACCCAAGTTTGGTTGCCATTGGACCAACAGTTGTCAAGTTTTGTGTCATAAGAGTCTTGCAGGTAAAACTTTAACGTATGTAAAAGGAGTCTTGCAGGTACTCTATAACAATGTGACCTCAAATGACCTTTGACCTCACCATGTGACCTCCGACATCACCGCATCATGATGGTATCCCTAGTGCATCTACCACCCAAGTTTGGATGCCATTGGACCAGCAGTTGCCAAGTTATGAGAGTCTTGCAGGTAAAACTTTAACGTATGTAGAAGGAGTCTTGCAGGTACTCTATAACAATGTGACCTCAAATGACCTTTGACCTCACCATGTGACCTCCGACATCACCGCATCATGATGGTATCCCTAGTACATCTACCACCCAAGTTTGGTTGCCATTGGACCAGCAGTTGCCAAGTTATGAGAGTCTTGCAGGTAAACTTTAACATTTGTGACGGACGGACGACAGACGATGGACGGACGACGGACGGACGTCATTTGGATCCCTTAGTCTCGCCTTCACCTCCGGTGGGTGAGACAAAAATCATGGTTTGTGCCTAACTTACAGTTTTTCATTTCAAATTATGGTTGGTTTCAGGGTTTTTGAGTACAAATACAAGTACTCATACACATGTTTCATCTTAGTTTGAAAATTTTTTAAATCAGCTGCTCACAAAGTAAGGCATTGCCTTTAACAGTACTCTCCAACGATTTTTGGGTCCACAATGCACAGCAGTGGTGAGAGCACATGTTTTATGCACATCATTTCACGTGTATAAGCTTGGAGGTGAGTGCATGTATACTTGGTGTGCATGCTGAAATTAAGCATGCAAAAATCTGAATCTAATGTACCTGAAGCTATAATAACATGGACCAATCTTTACCCGTTGAATACAATTCCAAATACTAAGGCCAGAGTTATCTCCAGCATACCGTAAAGTGCCGTAAAAAAATCATGCATCGCAGCTTTGACAAAAGTAATTGCACCCCATCATCCTCAAAAATTACCTGTCGCAGACAAAATAGGAATGATTTCATTCACCTGATGGGAGTTATTCTTTGTCTAATAATGACAATACTTGCGTTACATTGCCTTCAAGAGTTACAAGATGCGAACGCTATAGATATCACATAATTGTACTACCGACGGGTGGTTTATAGATTGTCTCTGTACATCAGGCTTACTCTGACTTTCTGAATTTTTAGAGTGGTAAAAAACTTTGCCTTATACATAAAGAGTTTTACAGTGGTATTCAAAATGTTAAAACACACTTGCTTTTAGGTCCAGTAACAAGGATCTAGGGGTTTTGATGTATAAAACAATTGATGATTGTCTTTATGCAGTCATCATATAATCTATCTGCTCTCATCCAGGCTGTATGAACCTATTGAAGCCATCAGGTTGAGTCCGACAGATACACACAGCCTTAAAATGATTACACATTGGCTGAAAAAATTGTAATATATGATCAAGAACAGAATTCTAAGAAAAATTTGATGATTTTCAATCGAAATCAATGCAAACTGGACAAATTACTTCTGGCTTGGTCATGGTTGACCTCAGAATTTGAGTAGATACGATAAACTGGCAGTGACGTAAATGTGGGTACCCAGATAACGCGCAGCACAGTTGATGCGCACTAGACTGTACAACATGTAATATACCTAGCGCACACTTTTGCTAGAATTGCGCGACAAGGTACCCAAAATGACATCATGGGGTCAACAGCAGTTGAAACTGGGACATTACGGAGGTGCCAAAAACAGGCTGAAATCTCATCATATTTTTGGTTATTGCTTGGCAACACGACTATTTTAGAACTTTAGGCAGATGATTTTCTGCTAATGAAAATATGCTCTTTTAAATGAAGGAACATTGTTGCAGCATTGGGTACACCCTTTAACTCCATTGTGGATAGATCTTTTAACAAAATCATTCATACATGTATGTATCACTTGTATATAGGCTAAAAATGTTGTACCTGAAAGGAATTCGTCCATCTCGTAACAGATCGTGCACTGATCAGGACCGCCCCCCACACAGGACGCGCACTTAGGGTCGCAAAGTATGCAATTCTTCTGACTATCCACATACGTGTCCTCAGGGCATTGCGTCAGGCAGAGATTGTCAAGATCATCGTAGAAGTAACCTGGGTTGCACGAGGTGCATATGTCTATTGAACTCTCACAGGTTTTGCATGTAGGGTGGCAGAGCTCGCAGTGTCCTGAGTTTGAGATGGGGACCTTTCCATCTGGACAAGTCAACTCACACTGGCCATTATCAAGAAAGTAACCCCGAAGACAGGTCTGGCACACATCTGAGTTACCTGTAAAAATGAGAAAGTCTTTTTTTATATGTATGAAGTATTGTAGAAAAACTGATCATTTGTTACTGAATAGCATTTATGAATCATCTTAATGCAGGTATAATGACTACAATTTTTTGCTTTATAAAACTAAGATGATTTCTGCCAGCAAAACGGCAACCCTTTGACCTTCTGATAAAGTTTGTAGCCTATTTCTTACAAACACACACTTCAATACAAATAATTCATATTTTGTATCTTAAATGCATCTCACAAATGAGACTGAAAATGAACTTGACAAGTCTCTCGAGAGACTTGGCAAGTCGGCAAGTCTCTTGACTGAAAATGAACTTGGCAAGTCTTTCAACAAGATGGCACCCTGCTGACACAGACTGTTCAAAACTCTGGAAGAATTTTCATCTAGATTTTAGACATTTTTACACTTTCAAGCTGGAGAATCTATTGTTAATCCGCTAGTACAAGACTGTCCTACTCAGTGAGGTGAAATCTTGCTTTTTCATCGCTTTTTATCACATCTTGCTGTAAGTTAAGAAACTCACATGAGCAACTGATTGAAAAGATTAAAAATTAACGTTACGTAAGAATGGTGTGCAAAGACTGGAGTACTAGTTACAATACTATTTGAGCATGAAAACATTGGAGAATAGATGACTTGTCTTAAGTTTATAATAAGCCTGTTAATGATATAATACATAGAGGATTTCATTTATTTCATTTTATCTATTCAATTTCCAGGCAAAGATAAAGACATAGGCCTATTTACAAAGGGAACAGGCAGAAAATACCACCGACTAGTGCATGAGGATGTTTAAAATGAAACAAGTTTCTATCGAAAGATTCTCCTTACTAGTCGGTGGTTAACAAACATACACAAATACACATACATGTAGGGTCTACTTCTACATGCAGTTTCTTTTTCACGGGTGCACACCTGCAAACTGAATTGCAAGTTCAGATAATAACTTAATGATGCATGTACCCTTTGCAAAAACAAATTTATTATATGTGAGCCATCCTGGGAAAATGGGTATTATAGGTGAAATTTCGGATTTTGAGTTTTTTATGCTTATAGGTACTTGGACACATGTGCAATGTGTATATGAAATATTAGAGTCTAATTCACATGTTTATTCTGGATATGGCCACTTGCCCCCTCCCTCCCCCCTCGCGCGCAATTAGGCTGTTTCGGCATTTTACCCTTATGAATCAGGCAAATTATGTTTGTTTGATGTTGATGGAAGGGTGGAGGGGTGCTGTGCAACCCAATGTTGTATTCATTTCTTTGTTTTAAAAGATTCATGCAAATTTAAATGCAAGCATGTGACGTGCACACACGCCCAACCCCACACTCACACACACTCACCCACACACACATGCAGATATCATACTAAAACATCACTTATGAAAAGTGCAATTTCAAGAGTTTTTATTTTCTAGTGCAAAAGAGAGTATGGGAGGGGTTCACCCATCTCATTTAATGAACCCAGACACACACATACTCACACCTATTCTCCAACTGCATTACAAACAAGTGCCCCCCTCATACACACACACATACACACATACACACACACCCTTTGCACAAAACATGCACGCCCTCACCTGCACCCCACAAACATGATATGCACACACAAGAAAACAGGTCTACTACAATCAGACATACATGTGTACATTAAATTCTAAAATTAAAACTGGGTTGTTACGTATACTTAAAAGTATCTTTCAGTGAAACTTTGGTCAATTCTGCTTTAAACAAAAACAAATAAAAGCATTGTAAATTCTAATGGGAGGAGGTGGTTGGGGTAATTTCATAATGAACTGTCAACATCAGATACCATTGCTGACTTCGGTCTTTGTGATATTACCTCTTCTAGCCCTTACTCCTTCACCTCCTAGATATCAAGTTTTTACTTTCAGATACTAGTATCTAATTTGTGATCTTGCTCATTTCTGTTTCAATTCAAAAGTAAAAGAAAATAAATTTATGTGCATGAGTATGAGTAACATCTTCATTCAGCCCAGATTACGGCAAGAGACTGCCCGAGTAACATTATGAGTACCGCCAATTGCGATCGGGCCGTTTCAAACTTTGAACATGTCCAAATTTTAAAATGGCTAGCGCCGTCTGTCAACGTCTAGATACATCTGTAAACCAGCTGAAGAACGAATTAGAAAAATAAGTTCGACAAACATGTACACTACACGCATTCATTTCTCAGATGGAATCGTTAAACGGCAGTGTGGGACAGGGCGTCTATGTATGGGAAGCAGACTTGTATGGGTTTATTCAAAACTTTTTTTGCTTCCCAAAACATGTTTTTATATTGTCTGAATAAATTCAAATCACATCAAATCAAATCAAGTCTTGTTTATTATTTCTATTATGACTAATACTGCAGTCAAGCACCACATGCAACCACCTAACAAACTGATTCTGGGCTATTCAGGTAAAGTAATTTCTTTTTTCGGTCTGATGTCAAACTATCATATAACTGGAGTAATACAATAAGATCAGGAGAGCTCTACCATGGAAAGCCTTACACAAGATGAGCAAGGTCTGGAAATCCACTCCGAGAGATGATGTGAAGAGAAGGCTAGTTGTGGCTACTATAGAGTCTGTACTGCTGTATGGAGCTGAGACATGGTCATTGACAGTACAACAAGAAAAAAGATGGACTATATACTCGTCTACTGAGAATGGCCCTGAATGTTTCCTGAAAGGACCATGTAAGAGACACAAATCTCTACGCAGGCTTGCCAAAACTACGTGCTAGAAAGTTGAGGTTAACAGGGCACAAAGTTCGTCATCCAGAACTCCCTGTAAGCCCACTCATTCTTTGGAAGCCATTTCACCGCAAAAGGGGCAAGCAAGATAGAAAGCAAACTAACTACATCAGCATGCTAAAGAGAGACACAGGTCCTGACGGTGTTGGGGAAATCAGGACTGCCATGCAGGATAGACTGGCTTGGAGGGGATACATTCCTGGTGCCCGTGGAGGCATTGGCTAAATCAGCCAATGTTCTCCTCGACCTAGTAGTACAATAAATGCAGGGTATATACCCTAATGCACTTGAAGTGAATCACTTGTATAATAAGTTCTGAAAAATTTAAAATTCCTGAAGTTAATCTGTATCCTTACCTGCCAAACAGTTATCACAATTTGGGACCGTGCATTCGAAATCCGAAGGTTCAACGCATAGATTGCCAGTTTGGACCAACCCTTCTTCACACTCGATGCATTCGTCGGCGCCAGATCCCGAGCATGTCCAGCAGCTCTCATCACACAGCTCACATGTGTGGAGCATGCTCACCCCTCGCTCGAACTTGAAATAGCCATCTGGACAGTAGTTCACGCAGGCCCCTTCCAACAAGTACTTGAGCGGCGAGCCTGGCAGGGAGGAGAGGTTTAGATGCAATCAATATACACAAGGCAGAAAAAACAGCAAGCATGGAATGGGTGGAGTTCTAGGAGCACTTGCGTTGTTGGTGGACAACACAGTCATGCCGCAAGGACAATTACTTTGTAGTCAATTTTTACATGGAAAGAATTGGACCATTGGACCAAATCTTATATCTGAACAACGTTCCATGACATTTGATCTGGTGAAAACTGCTCCTATGGAAAATTTGCATGTTAAGCCAAACAAAAACCTAACCCCAAACCTAACACTAACCTTAATCCTTATCCTCACATTATTCTGAACCAAAACCCCTATCACAACCCTAACTCTATGTCTTTGGAAAAATGAAGACAGGAGCAACTGTCATAGGTGCAAATGTTGTCACCAAATTATTTCCCAGTGTGGATATTTTCACGCATTTCGCACAGCACGACATTTCCTCAAAAGTAGAGGTGTCAAGGTCAAGTGGATATGTCGCCAGACTGTAGATCACATTGTTGATCGTCCTGCCATGGCACCAATTGCCACCCTCAACCCAGGTGTTGTAGTAAATGGGTACCTGGTAGGAAGAATTTCCTTGAAATGCTAGAGCGCCTACGTGGCAGCCATGCTAAAGCCGACGTAATAACAGAGGAGCACCAGGAATGTCAATTCTGGCAGACATGAGTACTATACAAGAACCCATCATCATTACAATTATATCAGTTTCAACTAGATTCTGTTTACAAAAAAAAAGACATTCCACTGAAGTTTTCTGCTCAGGCAGAGAAATCCACATCACAGTCCTTTTATTATGATGGCACTGTAAACACAGAATATTTCACAGAGTGGAAATTTACGCACATTTCACATGGCACGAAACTTGTGTGAAAATACAACCTCACAAAATATTTTGTTCAATAACAAGCCAATAGCAAGATTGTGTCTCGCCCACCCGTGACTAAATAACACGAAGGTTTCCCCAAGTACATCCCTAACCAAGTTTGATATCGCAAAGTCTTGCAGGTAAACTTTAATGTTTGACCTCAAATGACCTTTGACCTCACCATGTGAACTCCGACAGCACCACAACATGATGTTACCCCTAGTGCATCTATGACCCAAGTTTGGTTGCCATTTGACCATCAGTTGTCAAGTTATGTGTCATAAGAGAGTCGTGCATGTAAACTGTAATGTTTGAAATAAAATAACCTTTGACCTTACCACGTGACATCCGATGCCACTATAACATGAAGGTCTCCCAAGTGCATCCATGACCCAAGTTTAGTTAAAAAGGGAGCAGACGTTGCAAAGTTACTTATCATAAGAGAGTCTTGCAAGTAAACTTTCACGTTTGATATAAAATGACCTTTGACCTTACCATGTGACCTCTGATACCACTATAACATGAAGGTCCCCCAAGAACCCTTTCACCTTATCATGTGAAGTCCAACAGAATGATAACATGCACTTCCCCTTAGTGATCTGCAACCCAAGTTTGACTCAAAAGTGTGACACGGTTGCAAAGTTTTGTGTCATAAGAGAGTCTTGCACATAAACTTTAACCGTTCAACGTTTGACCTGTAATGACCTTTGACCTGACCATGTGACCTCTGACTGGACCATAACATGCAGGTCCCCTTAGTGCATCTACAACCCAAGTTTGATAGATAAGTGTCACACGGTTGCAGAGTTTTGTGTCATAAGAGAGTCTTGCACGTAAACTTTAATGTTTGACCTGAAATGACCTTTGACCTTACCATGTGACCTATGACTGGACCATAACATGCAGGTCCCCTTAGTGCATCGACAACCCAAGTTTGATAGATAAGTGTCACACGGTTGCAGAGTTTTGAGTCATAAGAGAGTCTTGCACGTAAACTTCAACGTTTGACCTGAAATGACCTTTGACCTTACCATGTGACCTCTGACTGGACCATAACATGCAGGTCCCCTCAGTGCATCTACAACCCAAGTTTGGTTGAAAAGTGAGTCACGGTTGCAAAGTTATGTGTGATAAGAGAGTCTTGCACGTCAACTTTAACATTTGACCTGAAATGACCTTTGACCTTACCATGTGACCTCTGACTGGAAAATAAGATGCAGGTCCCCTTAGTGCATCTACAACCCAAGTTTGATTGAACAGTGTCACACAGTTGCAGAGTTTTGTGTCATAAGAGAGTCTTGCACGTAAATTTTAACGTTTGACCTAAAATGACCTTTGACCTTACCATGTGACCTCTGACTAGAGCATAACATGCAGGTCCGCTTAGGGCATCTACAACCCAAGTTTGGTTGAAAAGTGAGTCACGGTTGCAGAGTTTTGTGTCATAAGAGAGTCTTGCACGTAAACTTTAACGTTTGACCTGAAATGACCTTTGACCTTACCATGTGACCTCTGACTGGACCATAACATGCAGGTCCCCTTAGTGCATCTACAACCCAAGTTTGGTTGAAAAGTGAGTCACGGTTGCCAAGTTATCTTTCATAACGTTTGTGACGGACGGACGGACGACGGACGGACGACGGACGGACGACGGACGGACGACGGACGGACGACATTTGGATCCCTTAGTCTAGCCTTCACCTCCGGTGGGCGAGACAATAACAGTAACAGTGGATTCTTGTATAATGCTCATGTGTGTCAGAATTGACACTCCTGGGCCTCACTTCATAAAAAGTTGTTATAATAGCAACTCTGCAATGGCACCTTTCATTATAAAAGCCAATCAGGAAGCAGAATTCTCACTGTTGCTATGGTAGTTACCATTCCAGCAGGAGTTGCTATCATAGCAATTTTTTATGAAACAGGGCCCTGGAGCTCTACTGTTATTTCCCTGATTTTAGCAAGGCTGTCATTGAGGCACTCTAGCATTTCAAGGAAATTTCTACCACTGGGTACCCATTTCCTACACCTGGGTCCAGAGTGGCAATTGTTGATAAGTGTCTTGCCAAAAGACATTGCTTTATTTTGCATATGAATACAATTATCATAACTGTCCATGAAAATTAAAGATGTTCAATTCTTGCGTTTCACAATCCTTGCACCCTCATTCGGTTCAGTTGCAAAACTGAAACTGAAACGGAACGTTTCGGGGTTGATAACAGTACCATCAACATCTTGCACTAATCACCATTTCTGCTCCTATTCTAATTGATTACACACTATTAATATTTCATATTTTCCATGGGCTCTCACTGCTAGTTCTACTACCTCATTCTTCTTCTTGCCAGTGCTTGGGATCCCTTGGTCAGTAAAATATTTCTTCAATTGGTCTCAAATCTCACTTTAGGCGTCTGCTATCTTGAAAACAGCTGTCGATCCACGAATTGGAAAATAGGCCTCTCATTTACGTCGGTGGTGCATGTATTGTGAAACGCAACAAGCGTGTTTACTCGGCTTAGCGAGAAAAATTCATCGCACAAGAATTTCCTACTCTAATGGTACCTACCAGGGGCTTGCTGTTTGCACTGTGTACAATCCATGACGCCACCTCCGTTGCAAGTCTGGCAGGTTGAATGGCAGGGGAAACACTCCCCTTCCATCGAATACCATCCATCTTCACAACCCTCTCTGCATATTATCTTACCGTCGTCACTATGAAGCACCCTAAAATGAAAACAAAATCAAGGATATCCACATGAAAACAATGAAACAAACAAAGGCCAACTTCAATGTAAAGATAAATAATAGCAGCTAGATCCATGTAAAACTTACACCTCTAAAAATAGTTTGGTTTTTTTTTTCATTATTCACAAAGCCAACATTTCTATTTATGTTAGTATATTACAGCACACAGAAATGAAATATATTGCTCAAAAATACAAGTCCCCTCGCAGTTTCAATCTAAGACAATATCTGCAAACAAAACTGACCACGTCTTGCTTCCTTTTCAAAAAGTCAAAATACATGCAACATGGGATCCTTTTGGTAAAAGGACACAATGACTTGAGAAGATTTGTGAATATTTATGTACATTCAAATTGCACAATACTATAATAATTACTACTTTTGAATTGTGCATAAAATTGCTAGTACATTCTAAAATACACATTAATCAAAAATGAGATTTTGAAGAGGGGATTTGTGGGAATCAGAAAGAAAGATGACTTGAAAAAGATATTCAATATCCCATGTGTGTCCTTGTATAATATATCTGACCAGATACACATACACCATTTAACAAATTAATATGGAGAACTCTAGTTTTAAGTCATTTCCCAATTTAACCCATTACGCACAATTTGATTTCAATATATCACACATTTTCCATAGACCTGAGCAGGAGGTATTTCGGGCTTAGTGTTCAACACGTTCAGAAGAAGAAGTTTAAAAATCAAAAAATGTAAATAGGAATACTGTGTTTGTTTACTGGTGAAAGAATAAATGATGCCACAGTTAAAGAAGGTAAATTTACAATAAAGTGCTTCCTTTAAAACAAAAAAAATCTTACTAAATCTCTGAAGAGGTTCATTTCAAGCAAGAACATGTACTTTCTTAACCCGTTCAGCATGAATTGATATCAGTATAACACGCATTTGCGACAGACCCTAGCCTAACTTATCTCAGATTTAGTGTTCAACAAGTCAAAAACATCTTTCTAAAATCTCTGTCTATGTACACAGAGAGAGAGTTTAACTTCTTACTTTGAAGATTCACACTGAATACAACGGGTCTCATCGGCACAGATAACACAGCCTTCACTGCACGACTTGCAGTTTCCATCATCAGCAAGGTATTTTCCTTCAAAGAGAGAAAAGAAAAGAACTCGAGTGTAAGACTTCAACTCCCATCCACATCACTCTTAAAAATTGCATGATTCCATTCTTTCTTTGAAAAAATAAAAAATTGATGTGTAGATTGACAGTTGACTGGGTCATGAATTTCGCGTCACGGGTCATAAATTTCGCGACTGGGACACAAATTTCGCACCCAATGGCCGCGAAATTCACGTCGCACATGACCTGTTGTTGGGCGTACTTCAGGGCCACTATAAATTAAAGAATTCTCTTACCATTCTCACAAGTCTGCAAGCATGCCCCTCCCACTAGGAAGAACCCATCATGACAATCGACACAGTCTGTGAAAGAGGGACCCTGGCAATCCCTGCAGGTTGAATGACATCTAGCAGGAAACAACATGCATGTAGATTATGTATATATTAGACAATTCAGTGATACTGCAATGTAAAATATATCTCATCAACACACATAATCATATAGCTAAAATATACCGTACGTCAAAAGAAACATAGCAGGATTAGTGATGAAGTGATATGAAGAAGAATAATATGCCCGTACGCATAAATATGTAATAAAACATTTATCATGCAATGAAGCACGCTTTAATTTTAGCATTTAAATTCCTCAAAGATCCTTTTTTCTACAACTACATGTAATCTTCCAAGATTCTTCAAAATAGAGAGTAAATGATCAAAATTCAAATCAAAATGATATGAAATAATATGAATTCAGATACCTCAAGCACTGCCTGGAGTTGGCATCATAGCTGTTGACTATGTAGTACCCTTCCCCACATTCGTTAGGTCGGACACACCGCATGTCCATGTGGACATAGTCGTTAAAACAAGAGGTGCAGTCCCTCTCAGTGCCTCCATTGCAGGAGAAGCACGATGGATGACAGGGGTGGCAGCGGTCGTTCTCCATGTACTCGCTGTCCATACAGCGCGTGATGCACTGGGAGCCACGCAGCACCGCACCGTTGATGCATGCCGTGCACTGGTTCTCGTTCCCCTCGCACGACAAACAGAGAGGTGAGCACTGGCGACACATCTGGAAGAAGGGATCTGGGATTCCAACCAAGACAACAAAAATAGTAGCATTCGTATAAGTATATTTTTTTTGTATTTTCTACTTTTTAAATTTTATAGCTGTGAATACTACAATTTGCATTTATAGAATATAAAGATATAACATAACAAGAGAGAAGTAGTAACTTGTGCGGACATTGACGGGCAAAGAAAAGGTTATGATAAAATGAAACTAAATCAGAAGTGATCATTCAGTTATTCCTCTATGCATTCCCAAGAGAAACTGTCATCATTTTAAGCAATTTTTTGTACCAAATGCTGTTTGGTTACTTTTTCTGAATGTAAAGGCCTCACAATTATTATTACCCAGCGCTGCCAAGTATTTATGTTACGTACCAGGGTACAGAAACTTAAGACAAGTCTGTGGTAAAATACCTTGGTCAAGGATTAATGACTGTGAACGGGTATTCAGACATGAGGCCGATTGTTCTCGAAACATTTTAGTGTACAAGTCAATGGGGTATGAGGCAGCAAAAAAATGTCATCGAGGCAGGACACATTTTTGTTTTGCTGCCTGGCTGCAAAGAAAATGTGCATCAATCAAATTCCTAAAAAGTTAGCGCAAAATATGATGACATGAGTTTGTCTGCACAAGTTTTGACAAGGTTCTCTTTCAATTGAGGGCTGACGTGTTAATGCGCGTTCATGAAAATAAGTGGTGCCATAATGTCAAACCATATCTCATATCTGAACACTAAAAATTTCTTGCGGGGAAGTGTCGCCTCATATCTGAATACTCTTTCAAGAACCTTCATCAATACACCAAAATTGCTCCCACTCCTTCATACCAACCTTTGTAGTAACCATAGCCGCAGTTTTTCACACATGAATTGTCGTCGCTGAGGAAGTGGTCATCGGCGCAGGATAAGCAGTGGTGTTTGGAGGCACCGCTGCAGGTCTTGCACTGTTTGCTGCACCTTCCGCAGCGGATATGGAGCTCCGGTGGAGCGTACTGACCATCTGGGCAGGTAGCCACACATTCCCTGGAAAAAATAAGGTGGGGCAGGAAGAGGATTCTTCTTATTATTATTTTTATCATTATCATTATTATTATTATTATTATCATTATTATTATTACCTATTCGACCAAATTTTTTTTTTAAAGCACAGTACATCAACAGCAGCAGACAAATACATAACAAGAATGAAATAACATGCAAAAAGATTAGGGAGCAACAAGTGGGTCGGGGTGCACAAAAGTGAAGTACAACACTGTTGCCCCGAGGCATGTGCCCCCCCCCCCCTGCTACTCCCAAGACATGCATGTAATAAAAATTTCATACATAGAACATTGCAAATTATAATGAAGAAAGTTAAGCCAAGAAAAAGGAGATAAAATTAGATTAAATACTGGTATTGAGAATTGATTTTAAAATCTGATTCAAAAAATGCTATACATGTACAAAAGATTGATGAGTTCATCAATTAACCAGTCAAACTAATGTATTGTAGCACTAGTTATTACTCATACACAAATAAAATACCTCTGTAAGCACCTACATGAAAGTTATGTTCACTAAACCAGAATAAGATATAAATTTCAAGACAATGGCTGTAGTAAATTTATTTCTCATTAGCTCTTCAGCAAAAAGCACTCTAGCGGTAAACAATCTGACTACAATCCCTTTTAATATATACATCACCTTTTATTAATCAATGAAGGGAATACAATAAGCCCAGGTTACCCGTTCTTAATAAACATGATACAGGGCAACATAAAATGAACACAGTGGACAAATGAAACAAAAACAAACAAATAAAAAACAAATAAATATCACATATCAGAGGAACAGTTTCGAACATATTGAATCGTGTCGAGGTTATTATTAATTTTGCTGATATCCTGTTACTCGCTTTTGTTTCATACAGTATAAAAGAAATATTTAAAATGGAGCGACAGATCAACGTCATTAATACTAATGTAGACATAACCTAATTATTTCTTTATGCATATCAATATTTATGCATTAACTAAGAATAATTGTCTATAGCATTTCACTTGTAATCAGCTATTTGCTAAACATAATGAATGGTACCATCAAATATAAAATTGTCATTATCTATATATAAAAAAAAGCAAGAGAGAGGGTACATACGGATCTAGTTACTTATACAGTGCGTCCCAGAAAAAAGGAAACCGGGATGTTCAGCTATTTTTCAGATTGAATAGAATAATTAATGGAGCATCATATGCATCTTTATAAAGTTCAGTTCTTCCTCTTTATGCGGATACCTGTTATAAAACAAAGGTTCACACACTGACGAGCAAGAAGAGTTTAAAATTTGAATGTCAAAATTGAGTTGCGCAGAATAAGTGCTCATAGGATGCACCAACCTTGCCTAAGATCGGCATGATACATTATCATTTCGTTTACGTTCTTTGTTATGATTCTTTCATCAAATCTCTCAATTAGAGAGGATGCAGATTTAAACATTGTTTTTCACTTGCGTTCCTGAACCAAGCAAAGAGGATTTCTGATCTTTTCATGGAATGGAACCGCATTGGAAGCCTGCATGCAGCAAGTTGCCAAGGCTTGCCAGCGTCAGATTCCTCATCGAAATGTTTCGTCAAGTCCAACAATCTGGAGCCGTAGCAGGTTTGGTTTTTTTTTGTGGGAGAGGCGCAAGAATACGTAAATTGTTCAAAGAAACGTGCAGGCGAAGAGACAAAGGCAGTCATGATTGCGCTTTTAGCAGTTTTAAAAATTAAAATTAAAGGTTCTGGCTCCCACTCTTAGTTGAATTTGGAAAATTATCAGTCAAAAATGCAGTCTTGAAATTTTTTTTTTTTTTTTTTTTTTTTTGGGGGGGGGGGGGGGGGGGGGGCGTGAGTGCCTCCCCCCCCCCCCTGCATTCGGTCACACGTCAATCCGATACCTGCCTCTGTTCCACTACGATGTGAACAAAAATAAAATTCTGGAGAAGGTTTCTGCCTGGGAAGGGACTCTGTGGTAACAGAGTGTTTGTCGGACCCTTCTTGGTGGATGGCAATCTCAATCAAGAAAGACTCATCAAAGAAGAGATCGCCCCAGAGCTTGATCAACACTTCGTTTAACAATTAACTGAATGGGAGCTTTGAAAGAATCTGGTGATCACAAGATGGACTGATGAAGCACTGCCTCATTGAAAAATGATCATCAGGGAGAGACTGTGAGAACTCTTCGACAAAAGTCATGAAGATAAAAAAAAAAAAAAACAGGGATGAAAGAAGAGGAATTAAGATAGCTAGAAATTAATCAGAAAAACAAACATCCAAAAAAATGTGGAAATGAAATAAATCAAAATGAACAAATTTAAAAGACCGAAACAGTGCATACACAAGAGAGAGAACAAAACTTGAATGAAAAGATGAGAGCAATAAAAACAAACTCGTCGCATGATCTGCTTGAAAACATTCTTCATTATTCTGCGCAATTTGTTTCTGACATGCAGCAGTTGTGATTGTTTGTAATCCGTCATGCGTGAACGATTCACCGTGTAAATGATATCAAATAAAAGAAGAGACTTTACTCTTACTACTAGTGTCAATGTATCAAACATATCATAGCTCATTATTATAATATCTATCTCCAAAAACGGGTTTCCTTTTTTCTGGGACGCACTGCATATATGCGGTCAATAGGCCATGTCTTACTCTGATTTTTGTTTCAATGTGATTAATTGGTTCGATAAATGATAGTACACTTTTGAGAGAAAATAGAAATGGAGGGTGGATACTAGAGAGGGAGAGGGGGACAGAGACAGAGAGAGAGAAGGAGGGAGAGCGGAGAAGAAGAAGAGAAAGGGAGATAAGAAGGTAGAGAAAAAGAGCAAGAGAAAGAGGGAAGAAAGAGGAATAGAGAAATCAGTCTATAGATTCATACAGCAAAATAATGCTCAGAAAGTTCGCTGTTCATGCATGCTTTACGCGTAATATGAACATATTCATATATTTTGAAGACATCGTTTTCTGAATGGATTAAAAAATTAAACAACCAGCATAATGTTCTTGAATGAGGTTCTACATCATGATATGAATATCATAATTTAAATCTTGGTACACTGTTGGCCTCCTAGTTGTAGTAAGGGCCACAAAAGCTCCAAATCATTGACAATCGTGAAAACAGACTCTCATCAATCTAATCCACAGCCAATTAGACATATGACTATAAATAATCTCAAACGGAATAGAAACTCGATGTAAACTCCAGGGAAACTCTACATAAACTCTATGTAAACTTTAGTATAGAAACAGTTTAATAGAAGTGATTTCGTGGAAATGGAAGAAAAATCTGCAATTTTCTTTCAACACTTACATGGTATCTCTGTCTTTGTAGTGTCTGCATTTGTAGCAATCATCAGCGTTGGGACCAGAGCATCCATAGAGGCATTCCTCGTGGCACTCCTGAAAGGACTCCCAGTCAGAGCTGCTCCACCACCAGCTGGAATCCCATGAGGAATAGCTGTCCGAATAGCCGTCCAAGGCCCGCACATCTCGTTGGAGGGTCTCCGAGACAACCCTCACGGGGGAACTGTGTTGCTGGCGGCCGGGAGAGGGTCGCAGCTTGTTCAAGAGTACCCCTCCTTCTCCTGCTTCTCCTCCTGTTTCTCCTTCCTCTAATGTTTCTTCAACTGCAGTGGCAGTGGTAGTGGTTGTACCCAAGGAAGGATGAAGAGAAGGAGGTAGAGATGCCGTTCCACGGAGAGTGAGCCTCACCATCCTCACATTTACTGCGAAGAAATATTGAAAATGAAAATACAAAAAAATGCTACAATAAATAATTAAATATAAAATGCCTGTAAGAATGCTTTTATAAATGACAGCATTTGGGATTAACATAAGGCCAAATACATCTACTACATCTCAAAACACTTTAAAAATGTATTGTTTTTTAATCACTATCATCATCTTCATCATGAACATTTGTGGTAAAAGTAGTACTACATGTACATGTAGGTAGTAGTAGATGTAGTAGTAGGAGGAGGAGGAGGAGAGGAGGAGATTACTACCGGTAACAATAGTAGTTGTAGTATTAATGGTGCTTTATAGGGCATGTCATTGTTCAAAGCCAAACTGACCTACGCAAATAATAATATCATAACAACATATAAATTCGGTATAATCCAATTTCTTACCAGATCATTTGTAACTTGTATTTGAAATGTTTCATTTCATTGAATGCTTCAAATTCAATAACGTTGGGCCAAAGTTGATAAGCAGTATACTCACAGGAATTGTATGCATCATTTCCAATTTGAATGCGCCATGTGCCGATTGGGTTTTCTCCCCAGAAGTGAACACTCATTAGTGTCCAGCGTTTGAAGCCGCCCCTGTAGCGGTCATTCGCGCGACTGCTGAGGAGAGTACTGGTGGTGCCCGACGGGGATGTCAGCTTGACCTCTACATCACCCCGCCTCCTGGCCTGGAGAACTAGGGTGACCTGGACATGCTCCAGGTGTTGGATGGCGTGGTCTTGGATGGGGTCTCTGCAGCTGGAGACCTCCAGTTCGGAGTAGAAGTACTTCCGTCTCCGGAAGAATGAGCTGGGATGGATGGATAACAAGTGGAGAACAGTTACTTTATAGGAAGGGGTAGGAGGTGCAGGCTTGAAGAGATGGTATGGCATTATGAGCACGAAAAAGAGGTAAATATCATTTAGGGGAGGGCATCACAGGGGATGAAATGACAACAACCCTTGCACCCAACACCAGCCCCATCTAGAACCCCCCCCTTCCAATTAAAGAGAAACCGGGAAAATGAAGGTACAATTCATTTTTTCTGTTTACAAATCTTTCCCCATAAAGCAGACAAATAAACTGACATCAGAGTTTAATTTTCATCTCACCACTATTTATCCACCTTTTTTTGGTGAGTTTGGAAGGGCCAGTGGCTTTCCCCCAAAATCATATTCCCAGGGGAAAAATTGCACACTGGGGAAAATTTTCTATTCTTACAACCCCCCCCCCCCCCCCCTTTCAATCCAAACTTCGCAACTGTGAGAGAGCTGACAGGACTCCTGTAATTAAGGCATCTGCAAATGCCCTTACATAACCCCCATCATGAAGGCTAATAAAGACTCTAGCTGGCAAGAGGAATCTGGCTCACATCTTACAAAGAGTTGCGATTGATTCAAATCGATCGCAACTTTGAGATTGATCTCAGCTGTGTACTTAAGAGATAGGAGTTGAGATCACTCTCAAAGTTACGATCGATTTGAATCAATCGTAACTCTTTGTAAGATGGGGTCCTGAAATGCATGGTAGAAGCATGCCTGCAAGGAAGGGACACATAAATGCAGCACCAAAATCAAAGGAACGATTAAGAGGAAGGATGCAAAATATATTGAAGCTGAGATAACTAAAGTGTAAGTAAACACATCAAGCATGCATTAAATATCCAGATATAGCAAGCTCACACACACTCGTAAGCAAATACAGGCATGATGTTGAAATGTACTACTAAATTACAGAATGTCAAGTTATCTCTATTAACTGTGTAAAACTTGAATTTACTTCATTGAAGAGGCAGAAATCTGATTTACGCAGAAAATCATTAAGTATAAAGCTAGAAAATTATTAAAAGCATGTCTACAAAGATAGAAACAATGTCGAAAAAGCAATCCCAACTTTCTAACAAGTTAAATCGAGTGAAAACAGAATCCCAAACAACTGGGGGCATAACAAAATCAGATACTAATATATAAGATTTTTCTTGGGGGGGAGTGGGGACGATTCATCTGATGTACATGTTCATTAGTTATCTATGAACAACTCTTATCATTTATAAATAGAAAAGAAAAAGAAAAAAATTGTCTGATAAGATGCAGATTGCCAATGAGAGAATATGTGCATTTAAGTATCTTACAGATGAAAGAATACAGATTTCATTACAATTAACTTGGAAGGTCCTTAAAGTTATTTTACATTTCTCCTCTCATCTATTCTACTTCTGTCTGAAAAGGCTAACATTTATATAAAGCATCTAATCTCAGAAATGGCCTTTAAAAGATTTTAATTGCATGCTTTAATAACAAGGTCAACCTTTGCTGTAAAAGCTACATTTTTGTTTTTATATAGTCTATCCTATTCATTAACATCCATTCATTACAGGTGTCCATTATAGAGAGGTTTGCATGAATGCTTGGCTTTAATAGTAAGGAAGCTCACACGCAGTTCTCACCTAAAAGATGAAAACAGTCCAACGCTAAAAAGGGAAATGTGAAAATAAAGTCATAATACGATTTCAAATATTTAACGCAAGAAAACATCAAAATCTGTGTTTTAGGAATAGGTCGCATTTGAGCGATAAAGTTGATAACAAACAAAAAAAACATTTCCATCAAAGGTACACCCTAAAGCTGACCTAGTATTAACAGACATGAGCATGTACATGAACTTACATGTAAACATCATACAGTAGGGTACACTTAATTCCAAATCTTTTATTTTTCTTGGTAAAATGCAACCTACACCTTAAGCAGAACTAAACAGTAACATGGATTTTGTACATATGGGCCCTCAAATATGTCACTCTGGACCCAAATAGTGTCAACGTATCAACAAAGACCTGAGCACACAAAATCCAAATACATTTGTCATGTGTTCCTACCATCCCCCCCCCCCCCAATAACGAAATGTAAGTGTTGAGCCCTGCTTTAGATATTCATGGGGTTTGAAGAGGGAGATGAAGAAACAAAGAATACAAAACAGAGGCTTGACAGTTTTTGAGGCTTGTATGTGAAGCAGAAAGCAATTAATAAAAACTTAAAAGGTGATGTACAAAAATATCTAACAAACAAATCTCCAAGTCCAAACCACAGGCAATAGAGCATCAGAGCTAATAGAGCAAACACAGCCAATAATTCTCCCTACCGCAAATATGAGATTTAAGGTGCTTTCACACATGATGCGACAGTGTGGTAACACACTGTGGCGCCACACTGTTTCGTCTTCACACATGATGGGACTTTGTGTCACCACATATGCTAATGAACGTGCATTAGTGTGTCAACTCTCAATAAGAGAGCACATTGTCAAAACTTGCGCAAGCAATCTCATAGCAACAATTTTTGCGCTAACTTTTTAGAAATTTGATTGGTGCGCATTTTTTGTGTATCTAGGCAGCAAAAAAAAGTGTGTCCTGCCTCGGCAACATTTTTTTGTCGCCCTATACCCCATAGGCTTGTACACAAAAAAGTGTGGTGACACAGCGTGTTACCACACTGTCGCATCATGTGTGAAAGCACCTTTAACCGTAGAGGGCCACATTTCCCACATACTGGGGAGGTCAACACATGCACAAATACCAATCCAGTACCAAAGGTTTCTTCCGGCTTCCACAGAAAATGTACAGGCAGGTCAACAAACCCCTCATTTGAAGAAAATATTGTTCAGGTTTCATAAACTCTCCTGATAACTTTATTGCATCTAGGCTCAAAAACTATAATCTTTATGGGACTTGTTAAGACGCGACCCATTATGTTTGCATGGAAACGGAAGTGCCTCTAGCTGTCTACGCTGTGTGGGAAATATCGCCCTCTAATGTCTACTGTTGAGTATCATATCTGTGATAGGAGAATTCAAAGGTATAATATAGTTGAATACTGTGTCATATTTGTACAGCTGAAAAATTTGTAATATATGACCAATAATACGTCATATAACTAGAGAAAAAAAAAAAATCATCTGTGAGATCATATTCTTATTCTAGACAGACATGAGATTTAGTCTGGCATTAAGAGTTTTATCTCATCAATTTGTGAAAAATACACAAAGAGCAAGACAAAAAACAAAACAAAATCAGTAAGCACTTTTAGGAAAAAGTAGAAGACAGATATATTGCCCCATTTGGTATATTTTAATTCTGGTAAAACAAACACATTCCAAATTGTCAAGCCCAAAAGATTATAAAGTAATAACAGTGACAAAAAAAAGTTGAAAGTAAATCACAGACATGTCAATGAACTAGGAAAACACCTACACATGCTGAATACTTAGAATTTCATCCAGAACCTTTTTTTAAATAAAATAAAACGAAGCTTTGGAGACAATAATTCCAAAAATTATAAAAGTAAACAAGAAACATGATAAAAAGATTATGAAAAACACTGTTTTTTTTACAATGTGGAAGCATACCTGATGCTAATAAAAAAATTTTACTACAGAGAACATAACTTTAGTATGTTAAAAGTTTAAGGTGTAACAGATACTCTGGTCATTCAATATAAGGGCAACTAGCCTTACCTTTGATCCACATTGTCTGCAAACTTGGAACATGTCATCTGTTCAGGGAGCGTCTCCCAAGTCTTGGCTCTCTCCACCATGGCGGCAGCATCCATTAACCCAAAGCCAAACCAATGACTCACTATTCATGACAGGGAAGAAAAGCACATATCATAATGAATAAATGTTAAACTCCATCTGTGTCAAGATCAACTGCCATAAATGCTGAAATAGTCGCGGCAGATTGATTTTCATGGATTTCATTCTTTTTTCAGCAAGCAAATTCTAGAACTCGCGAAAGTATTAGAATGATTTCATGTGCAATAAAATATAAAGTCAGATCTTGCACTTTTGCGAGTAATTGTGCAGTGCAAATTTAAAAACCGGCGAATATGTTCTTGGTAGCTTAGCCCAAATACATTGTACTACACTCAAATCACTGGGCACACTTTGATAGTTGAACATTTTTTTGTCTATCATGCTTTTTCATAAATTTACCTTCATACTACTGAGAACTACATCATCTTTATAACTTTAAAAAAAGAAGTGCACAAATCTTTTGGTCCACCATGACATTAATACATGTATATTCCCTTGTTTCTACTGTTTTCGCAGTAATGACTGACCTTCATAACCAGCGCCATTCCTTGTCCACTCTCCTGACAACTGGTGGCGCTTCGATGTGACAACAACCAAGTACTGCACATCCCGCCAGGTTAGGTTATTACTGAAAGGGGAAAAGGGTTCAGAATTTCCCCATTTATGATCACAACATGGTGCTATTGTACATCATCCACATAATTCATATTTTCCTCCTTTGTCATGTTGCATAATACTTCATACTTATGTCACAATAAGATTTGTATGACAAAAACTTTATCATGCACTGTGATTGTTCACTTTAATTTAAAAAAAAAAAACATTACCCTACAATGTGAAAAAATGCATGATACATTTCATGAATTTGGACAGTAGCCTACATGTATGAACCAGCTCCAAATAAGAAAATATGCAAACTGAATGTGTGTGCTCTCTTTAGATTTTCTTGTGCTCCAATTAATTTTCTGTTTGTTTGTTCGTTTGTTTTTTAATGTCAACTTTAAGCACACATCTTTTACTGAGTTGACCTGAGAAACATCTATAGTCTGGTGATTCTGAAATCATTTCTGGTTCTGAGCAGGGCAAATAATACCCAGGGGCGAAGGGCGATTTCACCCTTGGATTCGCTGTTGGCAGAGCTTAAATAGCCCCCTAAATTTCTTAAAACCCGATTGTTTAGGGTGACCATTTTCTTCACTTGCCCTCACCTCAGCTCCAGAAATAAGCAATAAATTTGCAAATTGTGACCTAGAGCAGCAGTATTAACATGTGAGGAGAAAACTGGGATGGCAACAATTCATCATAGCTCCCATGGGCCTAGAAATAGCTTCTGCGAAATTGTTGATGGGAGCTCTTTTTTTTTTTCCATAGAGCAGCTCTTGTAGGAAAAAAAAAAACATGTTTTTTATTCCCTGGTTCTGAGCCACAGAGCTAGGTAAGGAACTTACTTAGCTTGAAGTGCTAAGGAGACAATGCCTGCAGCAATGGGTGCTGATGCAGAGGTACCGGTGAAGTTTCCAATACATTCATTGTGCAAATCAGTCGTCACCTATACACAAATAATTTTTAAAAATAGAAAGGGGAGGGGGTTAGGTCACCACAATTTCATTCTGTACATACAATCTGTTCCTTAAGCAGCATAATCTTAAAAAGAATACCTACATTTTTACTATAAAATCAATACATTAAGGCCCAAAATTCATGATTTAAACCTCAATAAGCCTCAAGGGTACAAAAAGTACATGTCCTCTGGCCCAATTGGCAAGCAATACTGGATACTAATTCATGCTAATTTTAGTTCACATTAATATCTATCTATAATAAATGTTGAATTGAATTGAATTGATTGAATTGAATTGAATTGAATTGAATTGAATTGAATTGAATTGAATTGAATTGAATTGAATTGAATTGAATTGAATTGAATTGAATTGAATTGAATTGAATTGAATTGAATTGAATTGAATTGAATTGAATTGAATTGAATTGAATTGAAGGTTTTAACCATTATTTAAACCATGGTTTTGAAAGATAATCCTTTTTAGCAAATTCAGGCCAATGACTATCAATTTATGACACAAATTGTCTAATTGCCTGACAATTGTACACCCCCATCCACAGCAGTAGCTGACAGGACCTTTGAACCTTGAGAAGCTGATACATCCTTAAGCCAAGTATTGCCAAACCAGCCTCTATGGTTCTCACATTATCATACATTGCTGAGTGGAACTCACCACCATCTTTTGACGCTTGTTCCCACTGCTAAAGGTTGACGCAAGGCTTGCAGAACAATGCTCCGAGTAGAAAGGTCTGTCTTGATTCTCTGTGGTGCTACTCACTACCAGGGTGTAGATGCTGTTGGCATAGCCATCTGCATTGCAATCATCTTGGTCTGCCCCACCGTTCCCGGAGGCCCACACAAAAATGGAGCCCCTACCATTCCGTCCCTGTAAAGAGACAGAATTAGATTCAATGTAAGCTCATACATCTCACAAATGGACTTTAGGAAGTGAAGTACAAAAGGACGATGGAAAGTAAGATAGATTTAAACTTTGTAGACATGACTTTACAGATACTTCATTCAAAATATATATTATCTAAGATACATGTATGCAAAATGTTTGCATTTTAGATCAAATGGCAAATTATCAGAGAATGTTGTGTATTGATCACACTAATAAAGGTGAAAGTGGATTGTATCTTCTCCAGAAAAACAGTTTTCATCATAAGCATAATCATATGAACTAAACATTGTTATAAATGTATTCTACACCACATCAAACAGATTATTTTTTTCCATTAAATAATTTAGGTTCCTTTTTTTTCCAGAGATGGTCTCACATTCTATATTATTTCCTTTCATCAGAAAAGCAATTGTATGCACAGTTTGGACACACAGTGACAATTCACAGATGTGAAATAAAATAAATTCAACTCACATATGCAACTCCATGTTCCAGAGCTTTCTTAGCTAGGATGGCAGGTCCTTCTACAGTGTAGCCCCCATCATCAGGGCCCCAGGAAGCACTGTAGATATCAATATGCTGAAAGCTGAGGGACAATGATGATGCTTCCATGTCATCTGTGACCAAGCCATCTAGCATTCGGATTCCTGAGGGAAGAGAAAGTGCGGTAGGGAAAGATCAGCCAACTTTTTCATATTCAGAGCGAGAATCGATTGTACAACAGAGCTGCAATGACAACCGTTCTGCATCAATTTTGTATACGAATTAAATTCACAACTGCTACCATGGACCATACTCTATACTTTACGCAGACACTTACCCTAAACCTAACCAACATATACATGTAAAAACCAGTTGCAACTTGGTCCAATATCCATTTTGATTAATGCAAAGTTTTATGGTCCCATTGGACAAGTCTACAAAGCAGGCCTTAAATTTCAGTAATTTTAGGGCAAGGCCACTTTCCTGTAGGGCACATGCCTATATTACAGCATGAATAGGAAGAATTAGAAGGGGCACCAACAATCTCCAAGGCCAGTGAGAGGGGCATTGAGGCAGGGAAAAAATACATGGGGGCTCAGGGCGAATTCGCCCCCGAAATGCCACAAAAGAGGCCTGGAAAACTAAAAAAGAGCCCCTGAAATTCTCATAGGGTCCAACGCTTACTGTAACACAATGTAGAAAATTCAGGCCGGTGGGCTCAAAAAGTAGCCCGGAAAAAAATTAATTATTTTTTTCCCTGCATTGAGGCCAATCAAAAGGGCATCCACGGCCATGGCCCTGGTGGCCTTGGATTAATTTAAGCCCTGACAAAGTATACATCTGTTTTTATTTTACAAAGAATATCATCTTCAATTTCAAGAACTAACATGTTTTTTTTATCTAATGAATCATGCACTGATGAATTTTCTTTTAGCCTTCTATACAGATGTTTCTTCCTACAGTCTTGTGTACTAACCTCCAACTTGTGCATCATATGCCACACCTACACCACATTTGCTGTTGTTGGGATGCATCACAATCTCACCTGCACAACGAGTTCCATGCCTAGAAGACAGATGGACAGACAGATAGAAGTAAAATAAAACAATTGGATGACCTACAAATACTTGCAATCATATGCAATGGCTTGGTGGCAGCAGTGGGATATAAACCCAAACCTTCAAAATGACTCCAGGGGAGCATTTCATGAAGTGTCTTGTCAATGATTTTTACTGACAACTGTTATAAGCTTCTGAAATCCTTGCATCTGATTGGCTGAGAGCAAATTTGTCAGAAAAAAATCACTGACAAGACACTTCATTAAACACTCCCCTGATTGATGGCTTACATTTCACAAAAGAAGCAAAATTCAAACATTGGTGTTGGCTTACGAACTGAATATTCCTCTTTACTAAAATTACGGCTGAACATAGCTGACCCACACGTTATGAACATCAATTATACCCCTAAAGAAGAACTAACTATAATAGAAATGAGCCAAGGACTATCTTGCTGATCATCAGGAGGCACTCAAGGCCACATGTTCATTTGGGGGCCTTTGGTCTAGAGAGCCTTTGACATGTACATGTAGTCTCCTTTCTTTACTAATGTTCATGCAAAACTTTGAATGAAGGACTATATCCAACTTACATGTTATCTTCATTCATTGGGATGTATTTCGGCATGGGGTCTGTATCCCGGGAAACAAAATCATAACTTGCATCAGCGTCCTAGAGGAAGAAACAGAACATATAGAAATTGGTAAAATCTATGTATCTGGTGAACCAATCAATCAATCCATCAAGTTAAGGAGAATTCTTAAGATCCACAGATAAATTCTTTCCAGCAGCCTTTGTCAAACATGATCTCAGCGATGTCTCGCATCTCCTGGGGATCAGTGTCCATCCTTAATGAATCAACATATGTCCTCCTAGTTCTCTCTCTTCTTGCATATCCATGATGGGGTTCCCACAGGATTACTGAGTGCAGTGTGAGTGAACCACTTGTGAACTACTCATACATATCCAGCTACATGGATCCCCCCCCCCCCCCATACACATCTATCTGCAGTTGAATACCGGAATGGAACACCATATTATTACCTGAAATATCTCTCAAATTTGCCACCAATTTAATTTCTCTGAATTTCCTACAATCTCATATTTTTTATACAGAAAAATTAATATGCAATAATACTGGTGACACTTCAAAATTATGTGTTACTACATATTCCAACTGCATGAAAATAAGCAAGCATAAAACAGAAGAAACATGAGTATACATGTATGTAATAATGAACTGCACCTTATGTGCACTGTGCAGAATAGTACATGAATCCAGTCACTAGGGTATTACAATAGAGCACCGAAGCGATGACGTCACAAAAAACTTTGTTTGAATTTCAGAATTTCGGATACCATGTCTCGATGAAGCATGATGAAAAACATCCACAGCCCAAATTTTATGGGAATCGGCTCATGGGGACCCGATATGAGGCTACATGAATACCTACCTAGCCCCACTGAAATCAGTGTACATGTAAATTGGCCTGGTTCTAAACAGTTATGAACCAGGCCAATTTACACTGATTTCAGTGGGGATAATTAGGCATTCATGTGGCCATACCTTGGGCCACTGTGAACCGATTCACATCAAATTTTGTGTGCGGAGGTTTTTCATCATGCTCTGCCGGAATATAGTAATGAAAATGCTCAAATGCAAAAAACAAAATTTGATGATGTCACACTTCAGTACTCTATAGTACTGTAAACTTTCTTTGTCAGTTTATAATGTTAAAAGTGCTTTATAGGAAAATAGTGTTATTATCATCATTATATGCATACTCACTGTAAAACTTTTACCAGTACACACGTAGTGTACAGTGTATATGTACAGTATATGAAAATATGGACCAATGATTCTAGATTAATTCATGACTATGACAACAAACAAAAAATATAGTTACTAAAGACATAAAAGTGATGATCTGCAATGACCTAGTGAAATGGGAATATCAATCCTGGAAACACTGCTTATAAATGTCCAAAATATACATATAAAACTCATGAGGATTGATTCACACATTGATTGTTGCATAGCAACTGCTTGAACATCCACTTTCTACGATAATAACATGTACACTCTATAGATTTCTATGAATTGATCCCGACAAGAGTCAAAAGGCCAATTATTTCCACATGAAATGCTTGAATAAGATAGAACTGTACTTCAAGTTCAAGGAAAATGAGAGTGGTTAGCTGCTCACCACACACTGTATTAGCCAAATAAAATGTGATTATAAAATACATGTACATGTAAAACAAAATATAGCAAGAAACAAAAAGGTTTCTGAATGAGGAAGTTGCAAGCCATAAAAACAGTCATTGTGTAAAATGTAGAACTTTTGTGTATCATAAATGACTATTTTTTGCCTCAATGATATTGCACTTCCATATAAAGCTGGAGTTCAGAACTGCATCAGTTGTTAAAGTGGGCCACAGTATATTCTTGTATGGACTTAACCCTCTAATATTTACATGTACCACCATTGCATAGTATCAAACAATGGATGGGGAGACAGAAGAACAATGATCTGGAAGAGATGCAACAAATGACCTCATACCAAACCTCCCTGCATTCCTTCTATTGTTCCCTCTCCACGCACAGGGGTAGTCTGTAAGTACAGGCTCTAATTTAACACCTTGACAAAACATGTTGGCCCAGGGTTCTTACCAGTACAGAACACCCTTGGTGCTAATATTAACCCATTCGTGACAGAGGTCCACATTTTGTGGTTTGGCCTAATATCTTTTGATGCAAAGCCCTAAAAATCATACCAAAGCCCTAAAAATCATACCAAATACATGAGCAGAAAGAGCAAAAAATTCGACACAAACTGTGCCTATTTTGGTTGCGTCAATATTCGTTGTTTGATGCTGAAAATTTTTTGAAGGAAAATAAGCACTAAAATCCTTAAATTGGCAATGTGATAGAAAGTTTAAAATCACTGTTTTCCCTTGCAAATTGGCAACTTTTTGACTTCTCATCATAATTTCTGTCAATTTATTTCAGATACATGACGTTTTATAAGAAAAATATAGCAATAAAATAAAAATTTTGGTGTTGCCAATTTGAAGAATAAAAGCTGATCAAATTAGGCTTTAAATAATTCCTGTCACGAATGGGTTAACAGCACAGCTTTGCAGAAATCAGAAACTAGAGCCCCGTCTTAACAGACCGCGAAGGGTGAATATCGGGGTAATGTCAGGGTAATGTCAGGGGGTAAAAAGCGGGGTAAAATTCCTAAACGGTGCAATAAAACCACGGGTGGTCTGCCCAGCGCACCGTCTTAACAGATGCACGCTGAAATCCTACCCCAGTTAGATTTCCACTGTAACGCTTCCAAGTTCTTGTGTATACTTCAAATGTCGAAAATAATTATAAATAACAAACTACTGGGCTGACCAAGCACTTACTAGTATCACGATTAAATATCCCTGTCCCTTGTACTGCACTGTCGACATGGTCAAACTCGCCTATTGCTTACGTTTGTGAGAATATCAAAATATTCGTATCACAAAAAAAATCAGTTCAATATATAGATTAAAATATTAGCTTGACAATGTCAGGGTAAATCTGACATTTTACCCCAGTCGGACCAGGTCAAATTTGGGCAAATTTTAACCCCGACAACTTCCGGACATTACCTCAGTAGGAGCGGCTTAACAGGAAGAGGTAAAAAACATTAGCTGGAGATTACCCCGACATTCTGGTCAAAAAAGTGTCTGTTAAGACGGGGCTTAGGTCTAGGTTCTCTGAGACAGGAGTACTGAAAGGGTAATACATAAAAATATGTGCCAATGCATATACAGTGTACCATGCACATTCAGCTTCCAAATTTGAGGTCTCAAAACACCTCCTTGGGATGCCATAAAGCTAAATTTCACCCAATTAGAAGTTATTAACCTGTTGAGTACTAAGCTCGAGCTATCTCTGACTGGAGTCTTGGGAAAATGTGTGCTTACGAAAAACAGACTCTATCCGACAGGCTAATATCTGTTTAGAGCCAGTAGGGCGTTAACTCATATCATTTCATACAGTCTTAACGCCCTTCTGGCTCCAAACAGACAATATGTCAAAACTTAGACCTTGATCTCCCAAGTGTATGCACATACATGTACTTCCTTATCATTTCCTTATTTCCAAAAGAAATGAAAATGTCAGTATGAAATCGAAGAAACAATCTATTTTGCAATGTTTTGGCATATTTTGCAATGTTTTGGCATATTTTGAAACAAGTTGAGTTTATTTTATTTTTTGACGGATGGAGGCACATACAACTTATTTTCATTCTAGAACAGTTGTTGTTGTTGTTGCTGTTGTCTCAAGTGTACCGGGGGGGTACCTTGTTTGTCAAACATATCTTGTATCCATCCCTTTGTAAATTTGTTAACACTGTTCATGCACTGAGAAAACTTGAATAAAGATTTTATGTGAAACAAAAACACAAACAAACAAACTTCCTTTATCAGACATGAGTTTAGACCAAACTTAAACCAAATACTGTATACTGTATGTATCAGATTATAAGTATAAGTAGAATACAGAGGAATGCGTCTTGTTGAGGTTGAGTGAAGCCTAACCCAGCTTTCCACTGGAGGTGTCTGGACTTTAAAGCAGGTACAAGGTCTATAAACCAAAGTCTCATATTTCAGATTGTTTCACTGATATGACTGAGAAGTTCCAGGAAAAATGTTCTTTTTTTTTCCGGGTCTACTTTTCGAGCCCACCCGCCTGATTTTTCTACATTGTATTACAGTTTACATTGGACCTATGAGAATTTCAGGGGCTCCTTTTTAGTTTTCCAGGGCTCTTTTTGGCGTTTCGGGGGTGAATTCGCCTACAGCCCTCGTGTATTTTTGTTTCCCTGTTGAGAACGGTTTGTGCCTGCAAACTAGCATTGAGGTGCAATCTGCTGGCCCTGATGATGGGAGCTACCTGAATGCTGTGCATTCTACTCCATCTGGAACGATACCCTATAAATGAACCCCATTTTTTACAAAGCAAGAAAAGGCCTCAGGCTCCACCTGATGTCAATACTGTGTAAACAAGTTTTTATTTGGGGTTGACATTCCATCCAAATCTAGGACTTACATTTGAATCGTTTTTCATTATTAAGGTTGTGGCAAAAAGCTATAAGAGTTACTGTAGCATGCTTAAGTCGCAATTTTCATACATATAGAGAGTATCTGGCACTGAAATTAATTGATAAACAAGAAATATGCTAAATTTCATGTTGAAAGCTACTATTACAATTCAATTCTTCTCTAAACACTTTTCTGTTCTTTAATGATAATCAGAATAAATTTCATTTCGCTGTAGAATTAATGAAATACATATCAAAATATTCATAACAAAATGGTAAAACAATACATCAATACATTGCTTGTAACAACCGATCAAGAAAATGCAGTTTATGAAACACGATAAATGCACTTTCATCTCAACTTCGAATAACGTGATGGAAATACTACATTTACAAATAGCATTGTGCATTCATGTACATGTACATAACAGGCATACATGTACAAGTATCCCGGGGGGATATGTTTCATTGAAGCCTGTACATCATCCGCGTAAACAAAAACATAGAAAAAGGGTCATTTTTCAGCATGGGCGGGGAACCCAGGGATCCACTTAAGGGTATAAAAAACAGGTAAAATCAGAAAAAAAGGGTATCAAAATCAGGAAAATCCCGGAAAATGTTAACTTAAATAGGAGATAATGATGCAATCCTTGCATAAAATCACTGTTAAGGGTATCAAATCGGGGATGTTATGCATTACTGCTGTCCTACTTTAATCCCCGTTTAGGGTGCTTTTCAGGAAGTGATTTACGCGGATGATGTACAGGCCTCAATGAGATATATCCCAACGGGACACGTATGCAACACTGATCCAATAAAAACATTTCTCCAATCAATATATGAAAATCAATTTAATACCACTTTTAATTCCATGCAGCAAAATTAAAATCAATACCTATGTGAGCCTGTAGTGATGGACATGATCGTGCTACATACACGTACATGCATCCTTCATTTTTTATGACCTTTGTTTATCAATAACATAATACGGATATGTAGTTGATGGTAAATTGTGCAAGTAGCGGGGTGCCTGAATGTACCCATCGCCCATGATCGTAATGACAGAGAGAACCTGCATGTTGTTTGTGGGTTTTGTACATACATGTCCCTTGTTTTTTTTGTTCAAATTTTTTTTTTCTGATAAAATACCCATACTCACGTAGTTATTCATGATGTCAGTATGGGTATATTCCAACCCATCATCCATGATGGTGATGACGATGCCAGCACCGGTGTAGCCCATATCCCAGGCCTTCTGAACATTCATGCTAACAGTTGGCCTGGAATCCCCTGTGAAGTTTCCATCCTATGCAAAAAAAAAATAAAAAAAATAAAAAAAAAATTAGAGGGATAGAGGAATAATATTGATATCTATATGTACATGTAACAGGAAAATAATTATAGATGATGGGCAATTCCACATGGGAAACACAATCAGGTAACTTCAGATTTATAGTAAAAACAATCACTTTAATAGTTCTGAATAGCCAAATCCTTGAATTCTTTCTAAAACAAAAAGGAATTCCACCATCTTAGTCAGTATTGGTATAATGCATGTTTGATTTTACAAGACATTTTTGATAATGTTTGAAGGTTTGCATGGTGGTACGGATAATCATAGAAGGGTTTACGGTTCACCATATCTCCTGAAGACGGACAGTCAAGCTGCCCAGAACGTCGAGTCTTCTCTCCTTCTCCGCCTGCCTCAAGTCTTCTCGTCAAACCAAGTCTCCTCATCTCTTCGCCTACCTCAAGCCTCATACCTCCTCTGGTTTACAGTCCTTTTCAGGACTTCACCCAGTTTCAAGAAAGATACTCTACCCACTATCTCTCCTGCTTTCTCGCCTCTCATTTTCACCTCCATCTCTATCCACTTTACCTATAGTCCTTTAGGACATGGTGAACCGTAAACCCTTCTATGATTCAAGACATTTTCGTTCTTTTAAAGTAGCACCATTTTCTGGTAATTCTGTTCCCACGGTACATAATACCACAACATTATGAATGTACATGTATGTAGAAAATTGTTGGAATGAAAGAGATCAGGTGAAGGAATGGGCATATTTTCTGAGTGTTAAGGCAGGGTACAAAATAGGCACACAAACTCTAAAAATTGAGTAACAAATTACAAATTCTAATTCCGTTACCACAGAATTGCTCTTATACATGTAGCTTACAAGACAAACTTAACTTACAGGTATAAAACAACAGGCAAACATACTGGTAACATTTTATGCTAAAAGGAGCCAAAAAACATCTTTATTACACACTAAATGTATACATCATGTACATCAAAGAGCAATACCACAACAAGTATATACAGACAGACAAGCATTCTGGTGCTATGGAAACAGCACTCTTAACAGCAAAACAAGTGTGACAAATTCTGACTTGTTTCACTATTAATAAAGTGCTGTTGCCATAGCAATGCAGTGGTGACCATTCTTGTCTTCATTTTGATTGTTTTGATGTACTGTCAAATTGAAATGAAAATATATACATCAAATTTCCTCTTTCTGTAGTTCTGCATATAAAAAAATTCACATACCAGTGATTGTTATCATTATCATTCAGCCTTTTATCATTTGTTTGCTCCACTTGTTTTCTTAACAGCAATGCACTGAAGTGCTTGCCGATGGTACTGAATACTATGGTGGCCCTGAAGTACGCTCAATAACAGGTCATGTGCGACGTGAAATTTGTGACCTAGTCGCGAAATTCGCGATTTGGGTCACCAATTTCATGACCCATGACGTAAAATTCATGACCCGGGACCCGAAATTCGTGACCCGAGACGCGAACTTTGCGACAAGGGTTGCAAAATTCACGCCCCGTAGTCGCGAAATTCGTGCTTTTGGGTCGTGAATTTCATGACTTTGGGTTGCGAACTTCGCGACTTAGGTCGCATATTTGACGATCTACGTCGTGAATTTTTTGTACATGGCTGAGCGGGACCGTATGAATCGATCACAATATAAGTCTTACTGTTACCAAAAGAAGATATTGAGCAGAAAAAGATGACCCGTTTTTGCATTTTTTTGACGTTGTCATCTTGACTCTGCTGTATATCAAAAGATAGCGAAGAAGAACTTCATGAAGTCAGATTTCCATCATCATCGACACCATGTGTTGAAAGCTGACACAAAGTCACACGTGCAGGTGCTCATCGTAGGCCTACACATATTATGTTGATCGATTAACATCCTTCGCACTCACACCGCTCAGCCATGTACAAAAAATTCACGACTTAGGTCGTGAAATATGTGACCTAAGTCACGAAGTTCGCAACCCAAAGTCATGAAATTCACGAAGCAAAGTCACGAATTTCACGACTTCAGGGCATGAACTTTGCAACCCTTGTCCCATAGTTCGCGTCTCAGGTCACGAATTTCAGGTCCCGGGTCATGAATTTCATGTCGTGGGTCACGAAATTGGTGACCCAAATCGCGAATTTCGCGACTAGGTCGCGAAATTCGCGTCGCACATGACCTGTTATTGAGCGTACTTCAGGGCCACCATAGAATACCCTATTATTGTGGATGCACATATACATGTACATGTATCATGAATTGGGCAAAATGGAGAATACAGCAATACTGCAGTAATAATACCATATTTTTCCCCTGATGTGAAGAGTGTGCATGATAAATCACATACCAATGCACTATTTATATTGTGGTAATGGGTAATATGACCATGATAGAAGGTTCACGCCTGACTGGGCAACAACACTACTGTAATTGCTAATATGGCACATTGACATTTGTTTAACTGCCTCTTTTGATTTCCTCAAACTGTCAAATTCATGTACGTAACAAATATTCCAGTTGTGCTGCCAACTCGGTCATGCATGATCCTTTCATCATAATTACAGTCTGATATCTTTTAGCTTTTCAATGATGTGCATCTTCATTTCAATTCCCATTTTGAAGCAAATTAGCAACCATCTACTGTGGACAAACAGGCTTCTGTCATGCCAACTTAAAACTGCCCAAATTCAGTCATGTTAGACACATACATATATTTTGATATTTATATAGTGTCTTTACATGTGTATACATGTATAACATGCTCAAAGTGCTTTACAATATTAAATAAAGCAGAATAATCATTTTGCTCTCCAAATACATGCACTGTAAAGTTGTCGTGTAAAGCTGTGTAAAGTTATTCAAATCCAATTACAGAGAAAACAAAGTCTTATTAAAAATGTCTTGAAAATTTCCGTTGACTGATTCAAGGGCAGGAACGAATGTTTAATGGAAGCCTATTCCAAACAGTGGGACCAGAAAAAAGTTATACAGGTACATGTATTATGTTGACTTTTCCTCAGTCAATGAGGGGGGTTTGAAGAAGAAGGGGGTATTACCTTGAGCGTAATGAATAACTTGATTGCCTAATGGGACAAAACAACCCCCCCCCCCCCCCCCGAAATGTAACGTGGGGTCAGGCATGAATGGATTTATAAACAAATAGTGCAAATTTATAAATTATTCTCTTGGGGATAGTGTACATGTACATGTACATGTACATGTACATGTGGCTGTTCATGTTTAATGATCATGTTTAATCAATATCAAATCAAAGTAGGGAAAATGAACTTTTCAATGAATTTGCAGTAAATATAAATTGATTTTAAGGGGAATTATTGAGTAATCTAGTAATCAATATGTACCAATAAATTTAGGTTTCCTTTTTTCAGGGTTGCCCTGTACAAATCAGAAAAATACACAGCCCTCTTTGAACAATCAGTTAATATGCGCATACAACTTACAAGGGCACAGATAATTAAATAATGCATTTTATCATGTAAGCCTATACCACAGGTTAGCCCTCGCAACACATGCATGCATGAACTTTTACAATGAAGATGTTCCACTCATTCTTTACACTGCATACACATCAATGTTAAGTCAACAATGTCTCCCACATTGTCTCATATTCAACAATACAGAGATTACAACTCTAAAACACAGTCAACAAACTATTGCTAGACTCCTGCCCCCCCCCCCCCCCTTCCCCCTCAATTGAAAGGGAGGGGAAGGTGGGAGATTACAAGAAGTGTCAGAGATGGGCTCTGTTAATACAAATGAATAGGAAACAGGGTGTAACAGGATGTAAGCCAGAAGGTGGCTACACTAATCAATAATTGATGAACATGTACAGTCCTCTTTACAGATTAATTAGCATTTTAAATCAATTGCTGTATCACAAACTCGAAGAGTTTGTGTATACAGGTAGATCCCACAGACAAGACAATCATTGATGCCTAAAATACATGTACATGTAGGCAAGCATGTACATGTACTACTGGAAGACCAACATTGTCAGATTTGTGTTTGTGCAGTTTCAATTTACTTTACTTTTTTTCATATATTTCTCTTTCTGGGGGGGGGGGGATGAAGGAGAACAGTATTAAACCACAATAAGGGCTCATTCGGATATCCAGCTGCAAATCCTTGCATTTTAAATTTTTTGCTAGTGTGAACTCACATTTGGCACCGATGAGACTCACCCTCCGTACACATCTTAGCTCAAGTGAACAGTGGCGCAAACTATACTGATGATGCCACTTTCTGCGCTAACTAAACTTTATTTAGAATTTGATTGGTCCACAGACTCCGTGACCTCTGCTGCCAGGAGGCAAAAAAGAGATCATTTTGCTTCCGTGTTTGTTTTGGGGGTTTTGCCACCTCATATAATACATATATTTATTTATCAAAAACCTAAATGTGGAGGTTTACCACATAATAATACATATGTACATGTAACTCAATAACAACTAAAAACGAAATGGCCATCCCCTTCTTCATGTACAGCAATACTCTCCTGAACAATTTCAATAATTTGCACACTGCTGATCTGATTTAACCCACTGACCCTCTCTCTGTCTCTCTCTGTCTCTCCTCTCCATAACATGGTTATTATTCCAGGAGACCCTTTAAACAGTCTATTGTTATCTCAACAAGCAATTGTCAGTGAGCAAATGTTCCACAACAAAGAGCATCTCCTACCGCTGACTGATGACAACAGAGTGGACAACAGCTTGTCCCCCTTTAATAAAAGAGTGATGATGATGTAAACGGGTAGCTATGCTCATATGTAATACGAGGTTAGATGTTACATAGACATGTGGTTAAAGAAAAGCTGGAGTTCTGAGAGGTTAAGATGATTTCTGAGCCTTTTCAGTCTTTCAGTATCAGTTGGGAAGAATACCACAGTAGAGTTGTCCTCTGAAAAAGATTACTCTTCAAATGCTCCCATACTTCATAGCAACAAAAAGCTTGAGTATTTGGCCAGAACATGTGTGTATCCCATAAACATTTCTGTATGCATTGCATGCAGGCGCTTCTCAACAAGATTCAACTGATTTATTATCACTGTGATGATTTCAAAACCATGTGCAGGGTACTTACTCATCACATTCAAATTCTCTACAACCAACTTTTCCCAACTACTTTGAAACAGTTTCTGTCACATTGTAATCGCACTACCAGGGGCCCGTTGCATAAAACTTTTGCCAGACTTTTTTTCTGGCAAAAAAAAAGTCTGGCAAATTTTTATGTAATGGAAAACTATGGCAATATTTTTTTTGCCATAGTTTCCTCAAATTTTGCCATAAAAAACTCCGGCAAAAGTTTTATGCAACGGGCCCCAGAACTCAAGTTTATCTTTAACATACAATGTACCAACCTGGGCCCTGTTTCATAAAACTTGTTATCAGCAACAACTGCCACACTGCTATTACAAATTTGCCCTTGGCCAATCATATGAAAGGATTTCATCAGCTTATTAATGTTATTGCGACTCGTTATTGATAACAAGTTTTATGAAGGGGGGGGGGGGGGTTGAAGTCAACAGGAACATCAGTGTCACCACAGAACAAACAAAAATAAAAAATGGAACAGCAGATAATGTAGAGGTGTAATGGTTCGGTGGATAAGTCTCCAGACTGAAAGCCACAAACTTTGAATCATTAGTGTAGCACTTATGCCTCGTTCACACCTTTGCGTATGTTGCTGCACAGTGCATATTGCAGCGCTATCAATTCGCAGCTGTACCCGGCAATACGCGGCAAATCTGACGCAAGCAGTCACACTATTGCGTATCTCGCTCATATTATGCTGCTCGTACAAAGCAAATGGCGTACGAGCTAAAATCGCAGTGTATCGAGCGGCTAACGCAGCGGTTCTTGCTGCTGCGAGTGGTGTGCGAGCAACAGTGCAATCATGCAAACAACAACGAGCTAAAGCGAGATAAATCGTGAAAGAAACACAACTATAGGCAGTGACAAGCACTCCAAAAAAGAGACAATTTGACCTTGTGCTAGCTTGCGATGATTTAAAAAATTTTAAAACTAGCGAGCGACCAGCGCAGGCCTATGCACTAGTCTGCGCACTGAGTACGAAGTGAGCACATTTCATTGCGCTTTATTGGGTAAGACTGCCTATGTCTGCGTTTGGGCAATATGCAGCCAAATACGCAAGGTGTGAACGTAGCATAACATGTACATTTATGTCCTTTGGCAAGAAAATAATGTACCTTAGCCACACATGACTAAAGTAAGGCAGAATAAAACTACAATGACAATGTCAATCCTAGTTTTATGTCCCCTTCTTCTTCTTTTGTTATGTTTATTGGCAATCAGTCATTATTTGACTGTTGTCGCCACTGACTTTACTTATTATTTTTTTTTCTCTTTTGCTATTCATGGATATTGGTTGTAAAAAAATAGTATACTCTCTATGTTTTATCTTTCTTTTTTTTCTGTTTAAAAGAAAAAATTGTAAGTAAATATGGGCCAATACAATATTCATTTCATTTTTATTTTCATTTTTGCTAATTCCCCCCCCCCTCCTCCTTTCTCTTTGGCCTACTTTCAAGATTTTTTAAAACATTTTTAATTTTTGTTCTAAAATGAAATGAAACTAATCTGAGTATATGCGGTACTGTAAAATTCAGCGAATAGCATTTCATACAGGAAAATGTAATAACTCCCTACTCCTCAGTTCAAAAATATCTGGACAAGAATGAAATCAGGCCATATACTGCTGTACTACATCCTATTCCCAGATCAGACATTTTGATTTTCTGTCAAATTATAACTGATTAATGGGTCATAGATACTAATAATCAAAAGCAATTTAAGGAAAACTGAGGATGAAAAATTAGAAAATACCTCACACAGGACCATAATTCATATTCCCCAAAACTTTGGTGTGGGACATAATCACATTAAACTCAAGAGGACAATTGTTAAGGAGGCACCGGTTGTGTGCTGAACACTGCAAACTGTGAAACTGAAAGTGAAATTTTGGCAAATTAACGTCTATTTACAAGTAATTTGGGCAAGTTTATTTTTTCCCAGTTTCATATTGGCAATGGTAAAAAACCCAAGGCAGATGACCAACAACTGGCTTGCTTGAAGAAGCAAATTTACATAATATTTAAAGTACATGTACACTATGCAAAATAATATGAAGAAATGGTGAGAGGTTTTAAAAATCTAGAAATCCAAATAAGAAGCTGAGGAAAGACAATATGTGTATGGAGTACACGTATATGGACTCCCTTTCATGATAGACTGGATTTCCACACCAACCTTTTTTGGTGGGGGGGGGGGGGGGGGTTCAGATTGAAATTCTGGGCCCTTTGTTAAAATTGTTCAATTTTGTGGGTCCTACCCTAAATTTTTGGGGCCATATGTCCAGGGCGCCTGTTAGTATCAAGCCATACTATATATTTACATGTACCTGTACACGTAGGTCTACAAGATATAGAAAATTTTCTTTAAAAACTCAAATAAATGATCAGTTTTTTATTCCAGACCTGTACATGCAGGATCCTCCAAAGGCCTATATGTTCATGCTGGTCTATGGTAATGCATCATTTTCAATGAAAGCAAGCACATGTAGTCCAATACCATGGAAAATTATTATGAAGAGCTCAGATAAAATAAGATTCCTGATACAACCGAGGAGTTACTATAGACACTCCTTGACCCTGTTCTCATTACAAGATTGGAAAGAGGATCGCGCTATTGTAGGGCGACCCATGGTGCGCTCCAGGGAGGTGCACTGGCATGCCATGAGATCACACGTCTGCAGATGGTAGCACAATCTATCCTGGCACTCTTTGCACTAAGGTCTGCACAGAAAACTGTGAATTGGCACGCTCTGGATCGCACTACTGCATCTCCCCTGGACCATCCTCCAGAGGTGGTCTGGTTTGGGATTGTTGTGTACCTCCCTGTGTCGGGTTGAAACGACTCAGCTTAGAGGTGGCGCGATCTACATGTAGTACGCACCGGATCACACTGTCCCTTGAAATTACCTTGTTGTATTGAGGACCTCGTTCTCTTTACAGGGGGCAGCGAGATCTAGTATAGATATATTGACTGCTATGAGAGCCTGGCCTAGTGGTTTCTATATAGGCCTGAGGTGAGGTCCCCGAGAGCCTATAGAAACAACTAGGCCTCGAATATTAAAGCAGTCAATATATCTTTTATATACCGAACAATGACAAACAAGGCTAAATCTAGTTAGACCTGGACTTAGATCTGACGTTTAACATCTACAGTAGACAGGAAGCTACGCTTGTTCGCGATCGCTTGCATGCCGTCTCTGTTGCATGCCATTGATGCACGCTTTAGTACACAAATTGAATACGGTAGAGGGAATGAGCATACAACGGAACGAAACGATCAGTGTGTGGAGTGAATAATTGTCATATTCTGTTTCGAAATGTCAATTTAGGTAAGCAAAAAATAATCGAAGTGAGTTATAAAAGAATATGCTACATACCCCATAATAAAGTCGATAAACTAAGAAAGGAGATTGCAATTCTCTGCACGAGAAACCTGAAGTTACCGTTCAAATTGCACTGAGTTTATGGTATCTGCGCTCGCGCAAAGTAAGATTTTACACGTAATCCAATGTGGATCGCAGCAAAATTTTGCTATGCCCGCTGGAGTGGGCAATAGCACATTTTGTGGGCATGGCAAAAAACATGATAGCACTTTCAACCAATCAGATGACAGGATTTGGAAAGATTCTTAAAGTGAGGTACTAGTATATAATGCGTGCTAGATCACGCCAGCTCTTGTAATGAAAACAAGGTCCTTGATACAAGGTACAGTGTACATGTACATTAGTACATACATGTACATGTATGTAATTTTCATGGTCCCAAGGTCCAGTATGCGAAGGCCAACTTGCCTTTGCTGAGAATGATGTCCTTCACCTACATTGTAATATTCTACACCATTCTCTGGCACAAAACATTCACAAGATGTTGTTTTTCTTTTTTCCAGAGAAAAGCACTGTTTGCTGTGACTTCTAAATCAAACAAAACATAACCTTGAGTCTTCACAGAAAGGAACAAAACAAATAAAGAAGCCTTTGCGCTTTTGTTTCAAATACACGTACATACTGTACAAAAGTATGTGTAGTGGCTACATGTACATACACTGTTTAAATTAATTTTCACAATGAATTCATTCTAAAGAAAAAGATATTGCAATTATATGAATACAATGAAATCAGAAATCATTTACAAAAAAACAATGCATTATGTTTCAGTACTACATGTACGTGTAGTAAAAAACAACACATTCTGAGTGTCATATGCAAAAATATTTCAATACTGATTAATTTCATTCCATACATGAATACAGTACATGTAAATGTAATTGGGGTGTAAATGAGAGACATGAAAGGCAATGTAAAAATATAAAAAATAATTTGTATTAGTAATATGGAAGATTCTTACACTAGCCTAAACTACAGTACATGTACATGTAACATGTCAACAAAACAATTTTCTATTGATATTAGCAATAAAGCTTTTGAACACAACTGAATTGCATTGAATTGAACTCTTTTTGGAAGATAAAACTCATACAAAAGATGTATTGGGAAATACCAGTAGATCACAAAATCCATTTTTCAGATTTTCATTGATAAACATTAGTCAAATAAATCAAATACATGTACATGTAGCTGCAGTTTGTTGCAACAAAAATGCGTTGAAAATAACACTGAAGTTCTGGATCTTTTCCTTTCCTCATGTACATTACATATTACTCTTTCGCCTGTTTTAAAAGAAGTTGTTTTGATAACTCTTTTTATCATTACTAAAATTCAAACCACCACTTTAACTCCAGTGCCCCAAACTAAACCTTTTTTTCCACATACATGTAGGTTTGATGAAAGTTTCAGGTTGTGTACATACCCTGCACAACTTTCAATAGCCTAAAGTTAAACCAGAAAAATATAAAGTCCCAGAATGCAAAAGTAAACAGCTCCTAAATAGGGCTGTTACCAAAGCGCCCAACCAAACGAAAGTTCGCCGAACATGGCACTTCCGAACAAGACCGAACCGAACCGAACTCAAAGGTCAAGTTCAGAAGTTCGACAATTTATAAAATAGGATCAATGATTCGGCCCTAGGTGAAGACATTGTCCTGAATTCATTATGCTAAATTGGAGATGCACCTTTATTTTATTGAAAAATTAATACTTACATTTATCAGTGGGATTTCTTTTAATTCATCTTCTACTGTATTGCGGAACCCCGAACCGAACCTGAACTTGGTGCTAAATTTACAGCCCTACTCCTAAAGTATAGCAACTACCTGAAGAAAAAACATAACCTGTGTACAACTCATAACCCCAAATACATGTTCATGTACTTTATCCAGAATTCAAGGGTTAAAGATTATCATTATGAAGTTTGAAAAAAATAAAGCATAAAATAAAGAACACATGTGGAACCAACTGGAAATTCGATTCTGTAAAAGCCATACAGTGCACACGTTGGCTAGTCTACTCACATTCGTTTTTACATTTATTGAAATTTATGAATCTGTGGTAATCTTTGTAGTACATGTACATGTATTTATACAATCATATTTGATTGGTATACTTTAAATTTCACCCATCCATCCATCCCCCCCCCCCAAGTTCTCAACAACCAAAACTGTGTATGTTCATTAAACTGACAAGCAGACTTGGAAATATGACATCACTTCCGACATGGGTATTAAAAGGGAATTCATTCCAAAATTAACCAAAAAACCCCCACATTCATCCATAACCCTAAGCCACCAAGGTTTACATCGGCACATCCTCTGCTGATCCTCAAAAATAGTTAACTATTATCAGCCATTCAGCCTTTTTTTTCCCTCTCTCTCTCTTACACACAATGTCTGGCATCTATTGCAGGTGTTACTGCTATTTCATTTTCCCCCACTGAGTTTATTCCCCAATATTCTTTGTCTGTGGGACCAGTCAAGCATTCATTTTCAATTACGCTATCCGGATTCCTGAACATGGAAATTTGCACTTCTTGAAAATGCCCAACTCATATTATTGCAAAATGCTTCAGGTGATTTGAAGAAGAAAAGACGGAAGTGAGCAAATTTACCGGAAAGGTACAGTGTACATAATTAAAGTGACCTAAAATAGAACTTGGTAGAATGGTATACCAGCACCATTGTACAATCAAACAACACTACAGCACCCCCCTCCCCCTCAAAAGAAGAAATTCCTTGAAGAGTCGAAATGGTACAGTGACGTACATTGTAACAGAGGCAATGCTAATGCCGAGATACAATGTAATAACAATGAATCCCCTGGAATGTCAGATGTGACAGACATGAATGTGTACAAGTTCCCACTAGTATTTGCATGAAACATGTGCACAATTTTGAGCCACATAATGTACATTTCTTGATGTCCATACAAAAGGAATGTGCTTTCAAGGTAGTGTGCAATTCTCTCGAGTGATATTCTGGCAGACAGGAAAAGCTTAGAAACTAATTAATCAATCAAGCAAACAAAAATGTCAGAATCCATGCAGTTTTTGAACCACAGAACCCTAACAAGCTCCAAGATATGACCAGATGTCTACCCCCTGGGCAGGATACCCCTTGGTTACCCCTAAAGACTTACCAAGTACCACTGCTTGGGCCAGAGGGGGTCAGAGAATCGGTGTAAAGGGTCTCGCTTTACCCTCTTCCGCGATACTTGCTGCTGGAACCACTCCACCTGAAAAGTAGATCGTAAGCCAGGAGTCAAATATTCACTTTCATTAAATAAGAAGGAGTTATCAGAACATTTCATAATTTTTGAAGCACATATTGGCCTATTTGCAGGAAGAATTGAGATTTTTTTCTACTTCTTAAAATCAAATTGTAAAGGAATGTAACAAGAATAATTTGATCGTGAATTACATGTACATATATAACAAGTTTTATAGCACCATCTAGTGCTTAAATGTATATTATAATGTAAATCATACTAGTAGAACAATACAGGTGTATAACAATTTTCAAGTATATTTTGCTTTAAAAATACATGAAAATAATAACATTGTAGATTTGTTGTACATTTTGTAGAATGTAATATGAACCAATAAATCAACATATCAACTACACTTGAAAGTACTGTACAACCCCCTATAGGAATTAGTATAAAAATATGAATTATGAAATGCTAAATGAAACTGGAACATAATGTTATGCATTAACACACACACACACACAATGGTCACTAAACTTAAACAGCTTTAGATACTTGCTGGTGCATATGTTTTATCATGAGACGACACACTTTCATCATAAAACCAAATTAAACCTATCTGGGTAATAACTTAGATATTAACACTTGGCCAACTTCAAATCACAAAATGATAGAGGAAGGCATTGTCGGCAATCTGACTACATTAAATCAATTTAGCTGTCATGTCCACATTCAATGGGTTCAATTAGTTCCTCAGTTACAAAACAAATATTTCACAGATTTCACACTTAATTGTTCAAACAAACTGGGTGCTGAAGTAAGCTACATACGTCATAGCGAAAGATTTAACAAATACGGTGAGATTTTTGTAAACAAGTCTGATGTTTTTTCCTATTCTGAACAGTCTACTGTAAAATGACGGGTGCTGCCTTTCATTTTCATTGTATAATAAAAGTGACTTTTAACTTCCCTAACTTTGCCAATAAATAGACCAGGTTCATTCTGTCAATAGTATCAATTGAACCACAGCAACACTCCACCTCTTGTTTTAACAGAGGGTTCTCTATTGAAATTAGGTGCATAAGCATGAGGCCTATGTTCAAATTGGTGAGTTCTGACTTCAAATTTGGGGTTTTATGTACACTGGACTACTTTTTAGCATTTAACCATGATTAAAGATATATTTCCATCTAGACAGTGCAACTCTTCAGACTTGGTATGCACCCACATTCCCCCCCCCCCCCCTGCCCCCATAAGAAATGAAGGAAAAACAACAAACAAATAACAAAAATTAATAAATAAACTAATAAACAAATAAATATATTTCTAAATAAAGAAGTAAGTGAGTAGATGTACATGTATATTCATGCAAACATACAAGAAAAAGTACTTATATCTAATTTTCTGAAATGTATATTAAAAGTGTTTTGGTACTTTTCAATTTAAAAAAAGGCAATTAACAAGGTGAGTCAGAGCTAGATTATCCTAGATACACCATAACGCCATGGAAACCATACATCTAAGAATTCAGTGTGCATGCAAGTACGAATTGAAGGTTTTTAATAGGTAACAAGACAAATGAGGACAAGAAAAATGAGAGGACTAAGTCACTATACTGCCCTAGACTAGTATACACACCTCCGGTTCGTTGGCTATATCTGTATGTGTCCCAGTACTGGCCATTGTTGACCGCTTGGACACTTTTTGGTGACTGAATAAGTAGTGGTCCTCTAAGGCTCCAATCTGCATCAAGATAAAAAAAAAACAGCATGAAATGAAAATAGCAAAATTATATGCATACTGCATACAACATGACAGTGGAAGAATATGTGTCGCTACCAGGAGGTCGATGAAAGTATTCTCAAGCCTCACTATCAAGGAAAGCCCATTGATTCAGATATCCAGCGTCAAAGCCCCAAGGAAAACCTCTACTGGATTTTTAACTAGTTCATAAAATGAGATTTTTTATTTGAATTTGATTTCAATTTATGTTTTCCACTCTTGTTTTTCTTTAACAAATTACAGTAAATCATAACATGACAATTGATAGTGATATTAACAATATATGAAGAATAGCACGAGTATAAAACAAGAATACAATGAAGTAATCACAATGATTGGTAAGGAATTCATAATAAAACAAAAGTTGTGGAACCAATTTAAAAGAAATGTTTGTATTACATAGCTCCGAAAAGATACGAATTAGAAATTAAGAATACTTATAAATTCATTTTTCAAAAAATGAAAGAAGCCCAACTCTGACTTTTAAAGTCAACATACAATACCAAACAAGACGAGAAGTAAAGACAGTAAGGAAGCAGGACAAGTGGACAGTTAGGAAATGAGAATGAAAAAAGGAAAAGAAAAGAAGAGATGTGCATTAATACATCGATAATAGTTCACTCTCACATCATCATCCATCACATCATGAAGTTCAGATTCTCTCTCAAGAATAATTTCATTCCAGGCAATACTACATGCAAAAAGCAAAGTGCATCATGGATATGTCGTTTGGAAAGATCATAACAACACATGTATTAAAGAATAACATTTTTCTTATCAAGTATTTTGGAAAAAAATTACATGTAGATGGTTGGTGTCAGCTGACATAATAAATGTACAGAGTACATCAGTTTGAAACTCATCAGTGTACTAAATCTACATGAAAAAGAAAAGTTTGTAAAAAAAAAAAAAATCACAAATTTGTCTCTCTATTTTTGTGCTATAGATCCTTCTACAACTTCATGCTGGCATGACAGTTTGATTCCCACAAATTGGTCACCTCAGAATGGTAACATATATACTACATAAATGTAAAAAAACAATAATGTAAATTTAACTGATTTCTATTTCTTCCTTTCATGCAACTATTTTCATTTTGTCATGAGAATACATTAAGCAAATGTCCACAATAAGCTCTTCTTTTTTGCTTGGGTGGCTTGGTTTGGTTGGGCACCCCCCCCCCCACAAAAAAAAAAAAAAAGGAGTAGCGGTAACAGCATGAGTTCTCTTGCTTTCTATTTGCCATGTTGATCATTAATGTCCCCACCCCGTTTCCTCAACTCCCCCTCCAGAAAATCCTACATCAGCTGACACCATACCAAACTTCCATGAGGACATGCGCCAGAATTGGAAACCAACTGCTGGCACCACAGAAATCTTTCAGAATCGGGTAAAGGTAAAAACTGAATATGGCTCTTCCAGTGGGTTTGCTCATAGTGCAAAGTCATTCAACTTTCAAAAATTTCCTCTAAAAGGTCAATCATTTTGAGACTGTTTCACATATAGAGGTTGCACGAGAGAGTAGATAACATGCAAACCATGAATACACATTGGATTAATGATAAATTACCTGTAACAAAATATCATGACACTATTACAATCTATCCAGTTTCAATTATTCCTTTTATGAGCTGAACTGACAGTGAAAGAGAAACTTAATAAGGTTTTAAGCCTTTTTCTTCATTATTTCTCCTTTTTTTCTTTCTCTGAGTAGTCTGCTTCCATCAAGCTTGAAGATTCTTGCAGAAGTTCATGCCTTTTCCTCATTTACACTGTATGTAACATTAGCAGGTTCTCCAAACTGGAGGAAGCCAATAAAAGAGGGCGGCACTGGAAAGCAATGCATTAAGTCTTCAAGAATTTGTGATGAATTGATCAATGAACTGCTCACTCATATAGGGCCATTCCAAATTTAACAATAAAACTTCAAAATTACATGTACATGCAACTTCAAAGTGCAGTCACCTTCCATTTAGACAAGTGAACTTAATTACTTATTTCCAATTCTATCTCCTATTTTCCTTTATCAAGCCACTACATTCTGAGTTCTAGCTCTATGTCACTGTATGTAACTAGTCTTAACTACATTTTCTCTTTTCCCCCAATATCCAAAGCTATAAGATGTATACCTGTCCATGGTTTATGTAGCCATATTTTTCTGCCAAACGATCGGCTGTGCTCCGTTTCCCCCGCACGATCAGGGCAAACTTGTGTGTGTAAACATCCTCTGCAGCGACACACCATACACACAAGGTGAGTAGTAACGCAAAAGTTGCGCAAGTCCTTAAAGAAGCCATACTAAAATATCGTCTTTAACTGTTTTCTAGAACGTTTTTTTACTTATGCAACACCTAAATTATGTCAGCATACACCATCAGTTCGTTCACGTGTCTTGAAAACCGATCATTCTTCCTAGATATTCCTTCAAAAAGTCTTATTCTGAAGATGTTCCAAACTGGAGTCTCCACTCTCAATAGGTCTTCCGACGCCAATGTTTAGTAATGCAGCATGCATGCACGGAGTCGCGCAGTGATGAAGAATTTGTTGGGAGACGTCCAGCCAGGGGAATTACTCCAAAGGTCTGTATCCGGATTAAGTTAATAATATTCCCTCCAAATCGCTCCCTGTCTTAACATGAATTGTCCAAAACACCTCTAGCACATTATATACTTCAATCTTGTTGCAGCAATTCCTCTCGTCGAGTTTGGAAACTTGTCGCAGTCTACCAAAGACACTTTGCTCTAGATCCGGCGCTCATGCTCAGCGCCAACGAAATACTGATGTTATAATGGAACCTTTGACCTCAGGGGTACGAACAATACCCCTCCGATACCCGCTTTTGTCAGTAGTTGTACCAAGAATTCACTCGGGGTTTTTCCTCGGATTTCGACGCTGTCAAAGTCATTGTCAAAAGCACATCACAGTCGCCTGACGTCATTTTGTCCCCATTTTGTTATCTTAGCAAAATCGAAACAACAAGGATAGGACAGTGACAACATGAGAAACAGCTAGCAAAGTTGTTCCAAATTTTGGTGCATTCAGATCATATTTGTTAAGAAGCAAAAGGAAACTGAATATTATTTGGCCAAAAAAAGAAACAAACTCTCTGCTCATTTCAGGAAATGGAAATTTGAAGTTTAAGTTTAGTCTTTTTTTTCCAAAATGTATTATTGTATGTATTTATCCTGTTAACTCTTTTGAGTATACGAATACATGCCATCAGAGTTCTGACCCTATACTGTGTCAAAGTGGTCATAATTATACATGTTTTGTAATTGAGTATGGGTGACATAAATTTAGTGGCTACAATGATTTCAGTTATTATCCTAATGTTACTTTATATTTTCGGGCCAGGACATTCCATTTTTAGGACACTGCGTAAAAGATTACTCTAATATGTCTGAGTCATTGAGATAAATTTCCGCCTTTTTTTGGGGGGGGGGGGGGAGTTGTTTGTTTATTCTGATATTTTTTTCTAATGGTTGTATGATTACCTGTAAATATTGTAATTGTTTTTGATTTGTTATTTTTTGTTCTATATTTTGTTTTGTTGACTGTTGACCTAATAAAACATATAAATACAAAAAAAAAAAACATGAGAAACAGCTGGGCGCATTCTGAATTTTATATTAAGCCAATTATCTCGAAATATTTTATGCCGGGAATACATGTGTATAATTTTGTTCAAAAGATCCAGAATTTTTTTAGGATCTTGAAAATTCTTCCTCTGCTTGACAAGATGATATCGAGCATGGATTTGCACCTCACTCGTGTAGAACTGCATGAATTTTGCATGAATATCGCCTACTGAAACGCCGATCATTCTCTGATCTTTCGGGGTTTTTAAGTTCACAATCAAATGTAATGAACAATTTAGCTCGGTATTATTTTGGTGCTTGGCACATAGGAACTTGACCAGAAATGGATACCGGTAAAACATTTTTAGAAAATTAAGTTTCTCTATATCGAGAGCATTTTGGGGGTAGCAAAGCTGAACTGAAGGTGGTGCTTTGTGTTGGGTTTTTTTTTTTTTTTTTTGGGGGGGGGGTTGTTGTTTTTCAGGGAAATGTTGGAACCCCTTCCTATCTTCATTCAGAGTTGTTTTTTTTTTCTTCATATTTTTGTAATTTACAGCCATACCTCTTCCTTCTGACAAAATATAGCACAAGGGCCCTACAGAGACCCCCCCCCCATTTTTAAAGGCCGACTGACCACCCCACCCGACGGAAAATTTTGTCGGTTTTTGTGTTTTGGTACTAATGCCATGAATGTATATAGTCTTACAAATTCCTCCTGACAAAGTTAGATGCATACGTTAGATGGAATTAAATCAACAAACTTTGGGGCCTTTTTGGAACTTAGAGGGCTACCACCAGCAGCTATGTTCAGGCTGACAAGCATTTGTGAATGAGTTCGATGGTCAAATCCCATTATATTTATGTAAAATGGGGTGACAATTTCGGGACAGGCTTCTAGAAAGGGGCGGCAGAGCGTCTTTCATACAGGGGGACCAGCGAAAAGAGGCACCTTTATGGAAAGAAGGGGCACTTACAAAGAGTGAACACAAGAAGGAAAGATAGTATTTCGAGGCGATGGTATACCCCTATACATTCTTTTAAACACACTTTTTAAAGTATGATTTTCTCTAATCTCTATATACATGATATATTTCAAGGTGTCGTGGTGTAGTGGATACGTCGCCGGACTGTAGATCAGAAGGTTGGCAGTTCGAGTCGCGCCGTGGCACAATGCCTTTTGGCAAGATATTAATCTACAGTTACATCTTTCGACCCAGGTGTTGGTACCTGGCAGGAAGAATTTCCTTGAAATGCAAGAGCGTCTGCTGAAGCCGGGTAACAAAAGCGCCATCAGTATCAATCTTGATAGATAAAGAAGCCACTATCATTACTATACTATACTATATTATATATATACTTTTCTGTTAAGATTGCACTGATTACTCTTTTGCGAGCGAAGCGAGAAGCAAAAATGCTAAGTATTATTTTTTTTTTCGCTTTCCTTAATGCCCAAGCTATATACTTTTCAATGCATTTTTGATATGTCATCAAGACTGATATTATATGGAGGGGGAAAGGTCAAACTTTAAAGGGAGTTTTTAATTTTAGGCAAAATCTCGACATGAATATGAAAATATGAAAATATGAATATGAAAATATATCGTATATATCTAGTTACAACACACTTTATATGCCATGCTGCCTGAGATATTTGTAAGTAAGTGTGCATGAGCAAGCGTAGCGAGCGAGCTTCATGAAAATGAAAAATATCCTCAGTGCTTCAATAATATTTAGGAGCACCGTTCGTTCTTATTAAAAGTTTTGGGGTTTTGGCCCAGCTCTTGCCTTTTGCTCCACTGTCTCACAATAATAAAATAATGACAAGGGGATATGCTAGTATATGAAGCTGATTCTTTTGAGAAAGGTATACGACTTACCAAATCTGAAAAGGGATGATTAAAAGAGGGGGAATTGCACAGAAAGAAAAAGGCGCTAATCAAACGAAAAAGGGGCATTGGCGTAAATCCCGGGGGTAGAGAGAGAGGGAGAGGGGGGGGGGGGGGGGGACGGCGTGTACAAAATAGTATACCTCACACTTTCAATGCTTTTCCAAAAAGAAATTATATTTCATTCAATCATTTATTGACATTTTGGATCATAAATGACGATTATAGTTGTTAGATTTCTATTTGAAATGTTATTAAAACAAGAAATAGGATTATGGAAGGTCCCGAGAGTATGTGTGATGGGTCATGTTGACTAGACATCAGTTCCGTATATTTTAAATATTTGTCATGCGTCCCCTTTAATTCTCCAGGACGCCGTTTTGTCCCTTATTTGCTTATCTAATTATTATTTATCAAAGTTTAATTTAAACTACAGAGTGAGTCAGAAAAAATGTCCCATCATTTTGAAGTTGTCTTGTTTGAAGTATGAACATTAAATTCATGGGTTTCATGATATGTCTTGGTAGAGTTATCCTCCCAGCATTTATTGGTACCCTTTTCATTTGGATCTTTGCATGCATGACCGAATAACAATCAATCTTTAGAAGACTGCAAAATATCACTTGCGCCAAGTGGCTGGATCAAGATTAAAACCATTTTTAAAAGAAGTTATAACTTATGTGCACAAACCCACACACAACACCACACCCCCTCACACAACCCCCTCACACACACACACACACACACACACACACACACACACACATAGCAAAAAAAACCTCATAATGCAGTGTTAACATTTTCCTTTTCAGATTAAGCATTGATTTTTATGCCTCCGCCCACCGTAGGTGGTTGCCGGAGGCATTATGTTTTCGGGTCGTCCGTCCGTCCGTCCGTCCGTCCGTCCCGTTTTCGTTCTCGCGATAACTTAAGAACCGTTTGATAGATCAACTTCAAACTTGGCTCGTGTATGCATATGGGAGGGACAATGATCTGATTAGATTTTGGAGTCTCAAGGTCAAAGGTCAAGGTCATAGAGGTAATAATACACATAGAAATGGTTCGTTTTCACCATAACTCAACAACCATTTGACCGATCAACCTCAAACTTGGCACAGGTATGCATATGGGAGGGACAATGATTTGATTAGATTTTGGGGTCTCAAGGTCAAAGGTCACAGAGGTCATTATGTACATAGAAATGGTTCGTTTTCACCATAACTCAACAACCATTTGACCGATCAACCTCAAACTTGGCACAGGTATGCATATGGGAGGGACAATGATTTGATTAGATTTTGGGGTCTCAAGGTCAAAGGTCAAAGGTCATAGAGGTCATTATGTACATAGAAATGGTTCGTTTTCACCATAACTCAACAACCATTTGACCGATCAACCTCAAACTTGGCACAGGTGTGCATATGGGAGGGACAATGATTTGATTAGATTTTGGGGTCTCAAGGTCAAAGGTCACAGAGGTCATTATGTACATAGAAATGGTTCGTTTTCACCATAACTCAACAACCATTTGACCGATCAACCTCAAACTTGGCACAGGTATGCATATGGGAGGGACAATGATTTGATTAGATTTTGGGGTCTCAAGGTCAAAGGTCAAAGGTCATAGAGGTCATTATGTACATAGAAATGGTTCGTTTTCACCATAACTCAACAACCATTTGACCAATCAACCTCAAACTTGGCACAGGTATGCATATGGGAGGGACAATGATTTGATTAGATTTGGGGGTCTCAAGGTCAAAGGTCAAAGGTCATAGAGATCTTTATGTACATAGAAATGGTTCGTTTTCACCATAACTCAACAACCATTTGACCGATCAACCTCAAACTTGGCACAGGTATGCATATGGGAGGGACAATGATCTGATTAGATTTTGGGGTCTCAAGGTCAAAGGTCAAAGGTCATAGAGGCAGTGGCGGCACCAAGGGGGGCATGGGGGGCATTTGCCCCCCCCCCCCCACTCAGAAGCTTTGCCCCCCCAGTTGCCCCCCCCCCCCGAGAAATTTTGAGGACCAAAAAGAAAAAATATACAGTAATTTGTAAATAAGTATATGTTGTCATAAGCATCATATTCAAGCTGTGAAGTGCTCTAAAATACCATTTTCCACTCTTCAAAACTTCTATTGAAAACCAAAAAAGTGGTTATTTTTGGCTCGCTCGCTTCGCTCGCTCGTCACATTTTAAAATTTCTTTACTAAAATGCGATCAAAAACAAGAAAAGTAGCCTTTTTTGGCTCGCTCGCTTCGCTCACTCGTCATATTACAGAACATTTATTCGAAAATGTGATTAAAAAAAAAAAAACGATTATATTTTTGTTCGCTCGCTTTGCTCGCTCTTCATATTTCAGAACATTTATTTGAAAATGCGATTAAAAAGCAGTTATTTTTTGTTCGCTCGCGACTAAAACTCGCGCTTCGCGCTCGATTCTTCCATGCACACACCAAAAAATTAACTGCCCCTGCCCCCCCAACATTTTCTTTTGCCCTCCATTTGCCCCCCCCCCACTTAAACAATCCTGGTGCCGCCACTGCATAGAGGTCATTATGTACGTAGAAATGGTTCGTTCTTATGATAACTCAGTAACCATTTGATGGTTCAACAAACTTGGCTCATGTATGCATATGGAAAGGGCAATGCTCTCAGATTTGGAGGTCACAAGGTCAAAGGTCAAGGTCAAAGATGTCATTGTATAAATGAAAATAAATCAAAATGAAGTGCCATTTATTTTTGATTTGGTAATGGCGGAGGCATAAAGTTCGACCACGCGTGGTCGAAGATTCATCTAGTTTTTACCAAGCATTGCTGAATGTTTAAGTGGTGATTCCCTAACAATTTTTACCACCACCACCAGCACGACCATCGTCGTCGTCACTATCATCATCAGCAGCAGCATCATTATTATCATCATCATCATCATCATTGTCATCATCATTATCGTCATCATCTTCATTATCACCAAGTTTAATCGAATGTGCTATCTGAAATGTATCTCGTTGGTTATGACTTTTGTTTGTTGGTTAACAATGACAAGAATGGAATTCTGTGTCTTTGTTGTACTTGCCTACAAAAGGGCTTGCCTGATTTGGCAGCAGTTACTTATGTTCAGCCCTTTGTACGTAACACAAGTATTATGGTTCGTCCTCAGTTTTATTCTTCACCCATCCACTTGGCGCAAGTGATATTTTGCAAGATTGTCTGTTATTCAGTCATGCATGCAAAGTTACAAATGAAAAGAGTACCAATAAATGCTGGGAGGATAACTCTACCAAGACATATCATGAAACCCATCATTGAATGTTCATACTTCAAACAAGACAACTTCAAAATGATGGGACATTTTTTCTGACTCACTCTGTAGAGGGTGTGAACATTCAGTAAAATAAACTGCTTTCCAAGTATCACCTCTGGAAAACATTCCAAACTTAATACTGATGAAATAATGAAATATTTAGCCAAAAATAGATGAGTAATACATTAAATACGCATACGCAAGCAGAAAAGTTTCACAATATTTTTTAGCTCGCTAGGTTTGGAAAGTAGAATGTTTTTTTGGAAAACACCACAGCCCCCTAGCTAAAGTGGACAAAGTATAATGTTTCATTAAACAGTGACTCATGAGTTGATGATAGACCCCAATTAACATCCCTATGCTTCGATGAATGGCTTGACATCTTCAGGGCCAATATGGGAACAAGACATAGTTTAATAACGAAATGGGTACTTCATTATCATTATTATTATCATTTTATTCGGCAAATCAAGAGAAATACAAAGAAAATCAAGAAGTATTGCAAAGAAATTATAGATGATGCTGACCATACATGCCCGAGGTGCCTGGGGAAAAAAAATAATTACTGTACCCCACAGTAGTTATAGTACGTTAGGGGCATTTATAAGAAGAAAATTGTAGCAGGTATCAGATTTGAAATGGGGTACTTGCTCAAAATTAATGGAAAACGAAAAATTTTAGAGGTGAAAGGGGGCACTCAGCAGAAATGGAATTGCAATAGTAGAACAAAAATGGGCACTTATCACGTTTCAATAGGGACATTCAGCAAAAGTCAGGGGCTGCTGAACGTGTTTTGTTTTTGTTTTTGTTTTTGTTTTTGTTTTTGTTTTGGTGGGGGGAGGTGGGGCTGACAACCAAACAGGCGAAGTCCAGGGGCTGTAGGGTGCGGAGCCCCCCTGAAGCCCTTGGGGTTTTATGGTTTTACAAGCCTATGAAATGAGCAATTTACAATTCAGATAATAGTTTTTATAATTATTGGGGGTAGCCAAGTTTTGGGGGGGCTGAAGCCCCCTCCCAGCCCCTCCCCCGCTTCCGCGGCCTCTGGAGGTGATAAGGGTGCACTTCTCAGAAATGAAAAGAGCACTATGAAAAAAGGGAAAGGAAAAGGGTCACTAATCTGGTGTAAAAGTGGGCAGTTATAGGATTTAAGAAGGGCGACAAAGGGCGACTTATCTGAAGCGAAAAGGGGCACTTACTAGAAGATGAAAAGGCATGTGTAAAAAGAAAGCTGGCGCCTGTAAGAAGAAAAAGGGACACTGAACACATTTGAAAAGGGCATTTTCATGAGTAAAAATGGGCACCTTGGGGTGACTGGAAATGTGAAGAGATTTGAAGCACGACGTGCGAGTATTCCACACCCATGAAATTCAAGATATTTTTCGTTGTTGTACACTAACCGTTTGGTATGAATTTTACAATTAACAGATTAAGGATCATATACATCTTAATGTAAAAAATCTTACAATTTGTAATGTGCGTAATTATGCTTTAATCATCTTAAAAAAACATCTTCTGAAGTAAAAAACATCTTCTGAAGCTTTCAGTGATGCTCTGAAAATATCTTCATTTTTATTTTTCCTAAATGAAAGTGAAATTCTTTAGTTTGCGCCCCCGCGTAGCAAGGGGCAATGAAGACGGTCTCTCCTCCCACCACAAAACGAAAGAAAAAAAAAGAGAATAAAATAAAATAAAAAAAGAAAGAAAGAAAGAAGGAAGGAAGGAAGGAAAAGGCTTGAGCGAGAAGAGAAAAAGGCGAGAGAACATAGGAAGAGAAGGAACGATGAGAAAGATAAGTCGAGCTTCTGCGTGGGAAGGGGGTGGGGAATCCCCCTCTTGATCCCCGCTACGAAGCGCGCTTCGCGTGCTCACTTCTCCACCTCCTAAAATGAAATCCGAGATACGCCACTGCATTTTGTGTATTAAATTGATACTTTCAGATGTGAATGTGCAAGTTCAAACTTTCACACAATGTGGTTCATATGCAAAAAATTGATATGAATCTGATAAATGAAGTAAAACAAGCTTCATAGAGATACCAAATGAGATCATTTTGATCGAGTTATTCAACTTATTTTGATGGTTGATAGGCCCATCCCTTAATATCCGGGCTAAATATCTTTTAAATCAAATACTGAATTCAAATTAAACATGCAATTGCATTTACCATGATCCATCCGTTTTGGACACAAAAACAACGAGAACATATTCATTGTGTTTTTATTTGTTTATATTTCTTTATGTTTATGCGACTATGTGTGAATTCAATTCCTACTCAAACTCTTGGCGTATATGACAATGTACTCACACACTTCACTCTCATAGACACAAATCAAAGCTGCATAATAAAAAAAAAAACCACAAAATATCTAATTGTACATCAAACATCTCATGGTGTTTTATTGTCATCTTGACACATCTTGCCATCACTCTTCTTTCTTTAAATCGTTTTCTCCTTGACTGCTGTCAATAAATAAATGTTCATTAAATAAAATACACCCTACTGTATACAAAGGCAAAGTTCATGAGCCACTTCATAAATACAATCTGAGCATAAGCAGATAGAAATCAATAATAATTTGTGGCAAAAAAATTATAACCCACTGACAAGAATACTTTATTTGTGCTCCTGAAGGTGACACTTTCCATGAGACCTAGGGCCGATATTCTGAAAGTTGTTTTATCTTTTATCTAATATTTTAATTGCCATAGCAATCAGAAATAGCATACGCCATTGGCTCACATCGCGCACTTTTGTCTTGCGTGCCGGTCATTTGCGCAGTTCAAACCAATCATAAGTACGCCTTTAAAATTTTTTATGACAATACTGAAGATAAGAGAGAAGATAAAACAATTTTCAGAATACCACCCCAGGTGGATTCTTTTAAAAAGGGAAGCAACAGCTATTCATGAGGCACCTCTACCACTCTGGGAGTGTGCAAAAAGGAACCTCTCCATGCATGTTTAAAATATCAGTGGACATTTGGTGGTCATCTTTGACACATGCTAACTACAAACTGGTCTACTGCCAAGACAACACTAATGATTGTAAACTTTCTGAATTTTGACATTCCTGAACTGGATGAACCACAAGCAGCAATACAGACAGCAATCAAATCTCACTCACATCGTAACTGAATAAGGATAACCATTTTCCTGCAAAGGTGAAGCAGTATTTTGAAGACTAGTTATGCTATCACTATTCATGAAATTGGAAGTATACCTTAATGGTATAATTTGCCAACAAGATGAACTTTGTGTAACAACTCTTGAACTAGAAGAAACCACTTCTTTTACAAGAAGGCTATAGGCTAAAGACTCAAAAATAAAGTTTGTTCAACAAAGAAATTTCTCAGGTCACACTTCTCCCTTGTTTTGCTGAATCTGTCATAAATACCAGTCAAATTTACTTTCCACGTGCAATGCTTAAATGGTACTTTCCAGTAACACATTGTAGACATACCGTACACATTAATAGTAACCTATCTGAATGATGAATAAAAGCTGAACAGTAATTAATCAAATATCAAGGACTTACCGGTAATCAAATGAAAAATGAAATGGTCTTAAATAAAAACTGACTGTGGCTTGAACATGAAATTTGGACTTGATTTTCCTCCAAAAGTTTACTTTTGAAATAACATGGCTCTCAATTTCTGTAAACAGGTGTGCCATAATATTGCCTGACATTTCTAAAGTATACTCATCCAGAGTATACTTCAGACCAAATTTCTTTCCTACAGGGACAAATTTCTGTGACATTTCATTCTCAGCAAACAGCAAATACAACATCTAGGCAGCAAAATAGCTATAAGAATATAAGTTACATAACTGAAATTCACATTGCACAAAAAAACAGAATGATAGCAGCGACTTCCTTTGTGATTTACAAATGACTTGTAACAATGTTATCAAGTAGAAATAAAATACCATGCATGCTATAAAAAAATCTTATAATGATAAGCACTAGTTTTTCAAGATGGACATTAATGTGAAAGGCACCAACATGCTATAAAATGAGACTGGCTATAATGGCTTTTTCACATTTGAGGTAGTAAACAGCTTCAAAAATTTCTCCCTACCCCAAATATATTCAACAGTAGAGGGCGATATTTCCCACACACAGCATAGACAAAAGCACTTCTTGTTTCCACGCAAACATAATGGGTCAAGTGTTTAAAAAGTCCCACAAAAATTTTAGAGCCTTGAAAATGCAAGCAACAAATTCTGATGCTACTTGCATAGATCTAATAGAATTATCAAGAGAGTTTATCAAACCTGAACAACAGTTTCGTCAAAATGAGGGATTAGTCAATCTGGCTTTACATTTTCTATGAAAGCCCAAGGAAATCTTGTCAAATCATCGGTATTGGATTTGTATCTGCGCATGTGCTGACCTGCATGGTATAGAGAAAATGTGGCCCTCAACTACTGAATCTCATATTTGTGGTAGGGAGAATTGGGGTCCACATAGTTTGGTATATTTAAACAGGTAAGTGAGCATAAGTAATTAACAATAGTATCCCCCAAACCACCATGGTATCTGAAGCAGTTTACCGATGTCTGCGTGAACGAGTCACAACTATACAAATTAATCTGCTGCATAACTATACAAATTAATCTTCCGCATGCACATACATTTGAGAACTCAGAATAAACATAAACTGAATGTCGTATGAAACAAACGGCAACTACATAGTGGTAGCAAGAATACTGGTGCACATACAGGAGACATATTCATGCAGGAAAGATCATTGCAAAAAAAAACCCACCCCTTATTCGCACATTAGCATGCAATGATGTGATTTGTAATGACATAAATCACATAAAAGAGCAATGTAACAATTACAAAATATGTAACATTAACAAAATACACAATAATATTTTTCGAAAGAATATGTCATAGATGAAATGGTACTGAACATTCCTTCAAAATGTGAACAGTACCAGGTATGAAAAGATATTACTAAGATGTAACTGTCTGAAGCACCTCAGTCTGATATTTTGCAGATATATGAAAGCGATCTTGGTCATCTTGACAAATAAGCCGTGTTACACAGAACTTGTGAAAAAAAAACCTGCCATAGATAAATGATGATTCTGCTGTGAAACATTCCATTGCAAGGATTTAAATGGATTACATGTATATACAACTGCTCCATCTTGATGTTAACAATATAAAACAGGGGCACAGAATATTTATTAGGAAAACAACAAACCTTATCTTGTGAAGATAATTACAAACAAGGCATTTTCTTGTCTATCTAAATTCTGGGCAAGAAAATGGCAAATCGTAATAATGAAGAATAATTTTAAAATGTTTGATCTAATCATAATTTTGTTTGTCTTCAGGCCATCAACAATGCACCTAATACAGTGTACCTCTGTAACTAAATTCACATATTTATACATAGGAAATTAAAAAAAAAATAATCCCAGAAATATCACAAGGAATGTATTGTGACATTTCCCCTCTTCCCCTGATTTCTGTAAAACAAAACAAAACAAACCAAACAAAAAAAAGCTGAACTTCCTCAAAAATAGTAATGGTAAATATGGGTAAATAGTAAAGTAATCATGTGAGATTACATGTATCGTACTCCTGAGTCCCAACTCTCTATCATTTCTTTCATTCACATTTTGTGACAAAGAAAGAAACATCTAATCAATCACAACATATACGTATTGATGCTATCAAAGGTATCTGCACAATTGAATGATGTACTTCACAATAGGCCAAACTTCAATATACATGTATGTATGCACGAAATCAGCTGTCACCTGTTGCCAACTGCCACCTAGCAAACCGACAACCTTTTCCAAACACACGAAAGCATGTTCAGGGTGAACAAGGCAATACCACAGAAACAAGGGGCAGATTAAAAAAAATGAAGGGGGGGGGGGGAGAGAGAGAGAGAGAGAGGGGGTGAGTGAGACAAAAGACAATATGACAAAGAGCAACATTCCTATCTGTGACTTAAATGCATTTGAATTTATGAACTGAGAACATGATTTACGTAGTCATCATTTAATCACAAATATATAACATGAATAAATACTCTTCAGAGCATGGCTCTTGCCAGTACATATTAACACCCATGGTTCCAATACCATGCGTAAAGGGTCAGACAAGGACCATGTGTGAAATTGCTGCACCATGCATGGCAACAAGGGTGAAAAAATATTGGAGTATATATTCCTAACAATAATGATAAATGTCACAGATTGTTTTGCTTTTTGGCAATGTATTTTTACTTTTACGCCATTAGTAGACAACTCCTGCTTACCAAGAAGTATTTTTCATCCTTTTAGTATAGCATATACTGCTGCCACACCTAACTTTATGGTGTTATTCCGTAAAACTTACGAAACTTCCACGCTTTGCGCAGAGTGGGAACCATGTGTGGATTTTTTTCTAGTGAGAACCCTGCTTCAGAGTAAATGCTATAAAAATAATTTGTCAAAGGAGTTGAGATGATTGTGAATCTTGTTCTTTGTGATATTAGTCTGTAATTCTGGTCTTGAACCAAAACACTCTCAATTATTGGGGAAAAACCTGCAAAAAATGAACTTTCATAAAGGAAAAATAGAAACAGACAAAAACGTACGAATCTGATTTTTTCCTGAATACAGAATTTTCTGAATAGGAAATCCTACAATTCCTGATAATTCAGATATATACATACACTGTATATATTTTACATGTAAACAAATAAGAATAAATCACATTTTCTGCCTGATCAATGATGATATTCCATATTTTACTTGATGGTCTGAGAAAGAAACTGCATACTTTTTTTTAAAAAGTCATCGGATAACATACTACTGAAATTTCTACCTGGGGGATGTGGGAATTGATGAGCCCTTTAATACCAAAGGGTGCTAAAGCACTGGGTTTTGAACCTGGGACCTGCTAGTCAGAAGACCTGTGTTCTACCACTGAGTCAAATATCACTTATCAGCATATGGGAATTGATTATGACTTACATTTACCAAAGGGTAAGTCAATGTCACTTATCAGCATATGGGAATTGATTATGACTTACATTTACCAAAGGGTGCTAAAGTACTGGGTTTTGAACCTGGGACCTGCTAGTGCTAGTCAAAAGACCTGTGTTCTATCGCTGAATCCAATGTTACTTATATTATCAGCTTTCATACATGTATGTAAATCAATTTTACAGAAAATGAGTAATCCCCTCACCTACATATATAGAGAAGCTTGAGTTCTGGGAATGGTGAAAAATAATTTTTGAGTTTTCTCATTCTTTCCATTTCAGTTAGGAAGAACATCATAGTAAAAATGTCCCCTAGAAAGGATTGCTCTTCAAATGCCCTCATACTGGAAATATGACAAGAAAAAGCTGAGAAGTTTGGGGGTAACATTCATGCCATATTTGTGTGTGGTCCCATATAATAATATCTTTTTGCAGTGCAAGTACCCTTTGAGGAAATTAAGTGAATTTCTTATCAATTCGATGATCTCCAAATCTCACACTAGACACCTGTGCTTATATATAACTTATCTAACTCTCCCAGTTGCTTTGGAACAGTTTCTTTCACATTATGATCGCATGACCAGAACTCCAATTTATCTTTTGAAAAAAAAAAAAACAAACAAACACAGAATGTTTTAAGCATATTGTTCAAATGTACATGTACAAGGATATCAGCCAGGATGATTTCAGCAGTGTGTGGTTGTGGATAGTTCCTGCCTCTCGCAGTTGCCTTCCAATTTGACATCAAGAAATGAATATGTATCAGTAATGGCTGTGATAATTCCACTATTTCTGATGAAATAAATGCCGTTGTTATCAATTATTACAACAAAAACGCACATGGCGAGAGCGGGATTCGAACTCGGGATTATGAGACAGTAGACCGGTGCGCAGCCCACTGAGCTGCACAAGCATTCGACACTGGTGTGTGTTCTCTAAGAAATTTTAACCTGGAATTCATACGTACATGCTTATACATATTTATTTCTAATGTCTATTACGTCAAATTCAAATTAAAAGGTAACTGCGAGAGGCAGGAATTATCCTCAACCGTGGTTTGCAGAGGAGGGTTGGAACATGAACGGGAGGGGGAGCAATTAATTGCAAAGCAGGGTTAGTTCTATGTTATGATATTACTGAACGCAGTTTAGTGAAATCTAGGAAATAATGATCAAATTTCATCTAAAATTTAGGATCTAAGGAAAATGTACTCTATATGCAATAATTTTCAACCACAGTTTACATAGAATGATTTACGCTTGTATCAATTTTTGAAAACAAGATTAGATGTACAAAAAAGAATGAAAAAACCTGTACAGCACCCTGGCAAAAAAAAAAAAAAAAAAACTGAATCTGACCAACTCTGAATTTGGGTATTCAATCTCTTAATTGCAGGTCATGCACACTTGCCATGGATGTAAAATTCAAGAGCAGTTGGAAAACAGGTGTTAGTCAGCCTCTTTACCCTAAACCTTGCCTTCAGAGGCATACATCTGACAATCATTCAATAAAACGTCTACTGAGAGCACCACAGGTTTTCTTTTCCTATTTCCTGTTGACTTTGCTTCAACAAATGTTGAGAGTATAAAAGACAAGAAAAATCTTTTTAAAAAATAGACCATCTCTTAAGGGTCTAAAATCAAGTACATTTCAATCAAATGAAACCTAAGTTAATGCTTGGAGTAATACCAGTCTTTCTTCTTTGGCCTTACACTCCTTTCTCTGGGAGACAAACTGTTCCTTCGTGCTGAATCTCTACCCTGTCCCCTGGGGGAACTCCTGGGTGAAATACTTGTGGAGGCCTTGGGGATATCAACATAAAGGACCTCCTTCAGGTCGGGTTTCTTTGGCCGGCCTTGCTTCTTCTCAGTCTGTGTGTTGCATATTGTTTTCTGAATTTCATCCGTTCTTTCATTGGATGTTGATGCATTGTCTGTCCTTATCTGTTCCACAAACTCGCTCTTGTCGTTGAATTCTTGGTTGCCTTTGGATTCTGCATGGACGTTGAGCTGCTTGTTAAGGACTACATCTGTATTCTTTGGGGTTGGAGATGTATCACTCACCCTCAACATGCCAAGCTCTAGGCAATCATCCAATGTTTTTCCTCTACTCCTACGCTGTTCCTTTAAGATATCTAGAGTGTCTGTCAGATCAAGCTCTTTGTTCTCACTGGTGTGCTTTTTTCTCACACTGCCATCTTCAAACTCCCTGTTAGACAGCTGTTCATTTAACTTCTCCTTTTGCAACTTATCTCCAAATGCTTTTTCTACTGCTTCATAATCCATAAAGACAAGACTTTCTTTTCTCTCTGTTTTTGACACAGCCCCCTCCTCTGTTTTCTCTTCTTCTTTCTTGTTATTGTCTCCCTTGTCATACTCCTCAAACTTCTCCATCAAAAGATCTTCTTTCGATCCTCTCTTCTCTTCACCATCTTGATTGTTGCTCTTCTCGCTCACCTGATCATCGGCTTCCGACTTTTCACTGCCTTCATTGTCTGACTCGACTGAACCCTTTTCAATGGCATCTCCTTCATCTTCTTCCCTCTCCTCCAAGTTGTTGGGATCCTTAGACATCATCTCCTTGAAGTCTTCCCATTTGGCCTCCTTCTCCTCATCATCTGACTTCTCGCTCTCTTCTGTCTCGTTCTTCTCGCTACCATCACTCCTATTGTTGCCCACACTGACCGTCCTATTCGAGAATGCATTGTCTATGCATGCTTCCTTTGCCTCTTCATCGTTGCTCAAGCCTAGACTTCCACTGGAGCCAGACTGCAAGAGATCTCTACTGCCACTGATATTGTCTTCCTGCTCCTCGCACACATTTTCAGTCTGACCACCAGCTTCAGTCCTCTCAGAGCATTCTTCAAGGATTATTTTCTTGATAACAATAGGAGGTAGATCATCTATTTCATTCTCAATATGGAAGGGGTGTGTTGCTATAGGTTCGTCCCTGATGCATGAATAAACTTTGAAGTACGGACTATTCAGTGCTTCCTCAGCGGTGAGTCTCTCTGATGGGTCAAAGGTCAGCATGGCAAGCAGTAATTCAAGAGCTGATTTAGAGAGAGAGAAAGAGAGAAAGAGACATGAACACTGATGCAGCAAATTTCTACAACAGTAGGGGGTCTTACACTGAACATAATATCTCCAAAAAAATATGAGATGTCAGATACAGCCAATCTCAATAAACATTGTCATAAGAATTTTCCTAAGATCCCTATTAAAACAAGTAAATGATAATTGAATTCCTTCATTAAAAATACAACAATTCATGCCCTTCAAGTAGTTTAGGGGGTTAAGGAAAGCCTATAGCCTTTATAAATATGAACAGAAATTTTGTCAGATAAGAATGTTAACATCAGATAAATGCCTGTTTATAATCAATTAGAACGAAGTTTATAAATTTGTCCATTGCTTTTTTCATGATTTCCATAATCATAATGATAACAAATTTGTTATTATATTTTCACTGCTATTTTGCAAACTTGACAACTTCTAGACCAATTACTATTATTTTTTTTTACACATCATATGTACCATAAGAGTCTAAATTGCAGAGCACTTCTTTGAGAGGATGTCTGGGGTGGCCATTGTAGTTCTTGAGCAGTTTGCTTGGAAGCGTACAGAGTATCTCATTCAGGTCCTTGTCATTAAGCTGCACAGAGTCCAGTACCAACATCATCAGTTCCAAATCATGGTCTCCAGGAAATAAGGGCTTTCCAGAGACCATCTCAGCCAGGATGCATCCAGCAGACCAGATGTCAATTGCCTTGGTGTAGTCGCTGGGCTGCAGCACCAGCTCAGGGGAACGGTACCACTGGGTTGTCACATTCTGTGTGAGGTAGCCCTAAAGAAAGAAAATTACTCAATCATAAGAACATGATCTCACACTAAGTCCTTCAACTTTTTAATTTTACAATCATGTGTTCTAAAGAAACAAAATTCCTTTCCATTTACACATAGTTCTTTGTAAACCCCATTTTCACTAAAGAATCACCAAAGTATCACCGAAAACAACATATTTTAACAGTAAGCTTGCACAGTGTAAATGTAACTATCAAACATACAATTCATGGCTATGTCACGTGTCTGGTGATAAATGCATTCAACAATCCACCTTTTTGGTTCAGCCTAACAAAACATCTTACATATTTATAAAGTCATAATGTATTCTCGCCAAGCCCCACAAATAACAAATTTTGCAGATCTGTCTTTACTTACTTTATGTGAATAATCTGGGTCCACAATTCTTGCCATTCCAAAGTCCCCAATCTTGAGCACCAAATCTTCCTGGTTAATCAAGACATTCTCTGGCTTGAGATCCCTATGCAGGACATTTGCGCTGTGCAGGTACTTCAACCCTCGTAGTAGTTGGTATGCGAACAGACGGACATGCTCGTTGCTGATTCGTTGATGTTCCATCACTACCCGAAGGTCTGCGTCCACCAATTCTTGTACAATACACAATGTCCTGAGCTCTGATGGAATACTGATGTCCTCTTCTTCAGAGTTATCTGAATTTCCATCAAAGATCACATCGTATATCTTCACAATGTTCTCATGCTGGAGCTTCCGCAGGATGCGTATCTCTCTCAGAGCTGATCGACAGCTTTTCTTGTCAGCGAGCGAGATGCGCTTGATGGCCACACTCTTGTCACATTCGCTGTCCACAGCAGAGAAGACTGTTCCGCTGCTGCCATATCCTAGGGGTCGAAGGTCACAGAATCTAGATCCGATGCCATGGGGCAAGTATGGCCCTTCTGTAGGAGATCCCAACCTGGCCATACCATCTGTCCACAAGGTAATTGGAAAATAATGTTTCAAGAAGTTTTCTTACGACATATTTCAATTTCATATATCATTTCATGAATATCTACATGGAACACTAAAAATCGTTACTGGTAAATAAAAACATTTCTCAAGCAAAAGAAAAAAAAATAAAATAAATTAGGCCTTCTACTTCTTCAAGAATCTCCCTTTGGGATGTGTTCTACTCACATTTCCTGGGAATTTGTGGATTTAAGGTAACCTTCACCTAGCCTGGAGGCTCCTGCAGAGCAGAAAAAAAAACAAAAACGCTAACGCTACTTACTCTCCACGAAGCCTGGCATTTTTTCGTATCTCGCTAACATACCGGGTAGTAGCCATTTTGTCACTTCAAAACCCCAGGAAAATGGCGACTACATGTATCTTTCAATACGCATGTAGGTGCAATCGATGTTGCAGATGTTTTCACGAAATTTACATGAGATCTGCTGTAAATTTCGTTTTTTTTTTTTACTCTCCAGGACTCAGTTATCTTCCTTACGGATGATATCCAACTTTTTCCCACACCTGATTACTACACTCAATATATTTACATCTACCGGTATTTACCATTCTCATACCTCATGCCATGGAAGATCTCCGACTTTGTTTTTGAATTCTATTCCCAACAACACAACCAGCAACTTTTATATACTAGGAACCGTGACTCGAAAAGATATACATCTAACAGGAATGTCTGTCCTTTCATATTTTTAATTTTTGCTTGCCGTCTTTTGCTATTGCTGTTTAGGTTTTGTTGCTGTTGTTGGTTGCTATTTTTTTGAGTTTTCCATTTTTTCATCTTGTTTTTGCCATTTGTTTTTGAATAGCATCTGCATTTGTATATTGCCTCTTACTAAAAAGCTTTTTTCTCATGTGTTTCTGCTGATTTTGATAGTTAATCCGGCCATAGTACCACAAACACATTCATTACAAGCTACAGACTACATAAAATCACTCATTCCGGAGGGCCGAGCCAAGTTACCATATCGCATATCGGCACTAATGCACTTTTGTATCCAAGACTGATGACTGATGGAATAAAGCGCTGCTGGTGCATTTACAGTACTGTGTCAGTGTGTGCTTTATTCCATCAGGCTTGGATACGAAAGTGCATTAGCACCCTAATATCTACCCCAAGCCTGCCAAGAACCACCCGTAGGTCAAAACGGTGTTTTGAATAGAGAAACTTATTGACGACACGAACGCAAAATAAATTCACTTAGATCTTCTATAACTGAGAAGAAAAGTTTTGATTTTACTTACCAGCAATGTTCCTGTGGCTCTCAATTTCCCCCTTTCTGCTTTATTACCGGTATCTGATGAATGAACTGAAAACGGTGAATTTTAAAGGGAAAGTGCACCCTAAAAGTTTCTCTATTTCAATAAAAGGAGATAAATAAAATAGCATTTTAAAAAAGAAATGAGCAAAATCGGTCAAAGAATAAGAAAATTACACTCGTTTACATTTTCTAGTAAATTACTCTCGGCTCCGCAAATTGGCAACACTGATAACATCATATGCGAGCAGGTCTCCATTCACTTTGTACATGAAATTTCACATTTTCTCAATTTTCTCGGAAGTTACACATTTTCTTACCCCATAGTCAAAGTATGTTATGTAAAACGCAATTCTTCTGAACATACTATGACTATAGGGTTAGAAAATGTGTAACTTCCAGGACGAGGTCAATTCATTGACCGAGTACACAGGATGAGTGGTCAATCGCCACATCCACTCATCCTGTGTACTCGGTCAATGAATTGACCTCATCCCACAAAAGTGACAATTCTGTACCGAAACTACATAGCATGCTTTTCTATTGGTTACTCGACGGCATGCTGTCGACCTACGAGTCTGACAAGCGTCAGTTTTCTTCTTAAAATTCACCATTTTCAGTTCATTCATCAGATAATGAAGCAGAAATGGGAAAATTGAGAGCCTCAGGAACATTGCTGGTAAGTAAAGTCAAAACTTTTCTTCTCTTTTATAGAAGATCTCAGTCAATGTATTTCGTGTTCGCGTCGGCAATTTGTTTCGCTATTCAAACTGCCGTTTTTGAACTACAGGTGGCCACATCCACTCATCCTGTGTACTCGGTCAATGAATTGACCTCGTCCCCCAAATGTGAGAAGTCTGTACCGAAACTACATAGCATGCTTTTCTACTGGTTACTCGACGACATGCTGTCGACCTACGAGTCTGATAAGCGTCAGTTTTCTTCTCAAAATTCACCATTTTCAGTTAATTCATCAGATATAAAGCAGGAAGGGGGAAATTGAGAGCCTCAGGAACATTGCTGGTAAATAAAAAAAACTTTTCTCTTTTATAGAAAATCTAAGCCAATGTATTTCGTGTTCGCGTCGGCAATTTGTATCGCTTTTTAAAATGCTGTTTTGACCTACAGGTGGCCACATCCATTAGTATTAGTAGGCCTATTAGTAATTACTGTAACTACCGTACGGTACATAGATCACGACAGAGATTTAGCCAGACCACACAAAATTTTGGCGAACCAATTCGGTATCCCGGAAAGTAATCAGCATTTGCATACATAGACATAGAAAGTGAAACAATGGGTCTCCATTCACCGCAATTCTCGCCGTAATTTTTTGAAAACGTCTGCATGATCGCTCACATCTAATCGCGCATCGATGCGCATGCGCAAGTTAGTTGCCATTTTCTATCTGCATTTCAATGGACGCCAGGGAAAAGTAAACAAGCGGTGAGTATTTTCAGCTACCCTACGATAAATTTATATCTAAACTTCGGTTTTCGTACATCCAATTTTTAGTCCTAAGTGTCAGTCGGGTTCGTGATGACCACAGCCAATAGTTACAAGGCTGGTGTGTCATTGGCCCATGGGAAAGTGATTTTCCAGTCGTTGTTTTGAAGTGCAATGATGCTTGCTATGTACAAATAGGAGGTAAAAGCACTGGACGTCAATGGGGAGTAATAGCGTTAGCATTTTTTTTTTTTTTTTACTCCCCTGACGTCCCTGGACTAGTTAAGTTAGGTTGACCCTCGGCGGAGAGAACAAAATTTCTGACTCTTTTATCTGAGTGCAGATGAAGCAATATTCAATGAATCATCGTTTCTTGGTAAGTTCTAAGTAAAAGTAAGTTGTCAAAATAAATATGAGAAGTGAAAAAACAATCAAACATTTAATTTTAAGATAATGTCACTTTTGTAGCTGAGCCTGAGAGAATTCAGCTTCATCACAAGCGCAATGTTGTCGCAATTTTTGCAGCGGGTTCGCAATGTCATTTCCTATGCCCGCTTGTACAGCGCTGTCGCTTCGCGACAGCGCTGTGTAAATGTAGAGTAAGATCTACGGTAGATCTAGTTAGACAGAGATTTAGCCATAGGCCCTACTACAAAGCATGAAATTTCTCCTCTTAGATCAAATATATCCTCTTGCGGCTTGGCCTAACATTACCCTATATATCTACCTACTTGTTTGGATTATCATTTTTACTAAATTTTAAAAGCAACATAAGATATTAAGACTGAAAATAAAGATTTCAATGGCATACCCACACTGTCGCAGCTCTTTAAATCTGAAACAGCGAGCGCAGCATAATCGCTCAAGAAACCTGTGGTAACCGTAAACGAGCAAAAAATGAAATAAATTAAAATAAAATAAATAAATAAATAAATAAATGAAATAAAATTAAAAATGAATATCTCCAAAGGAAAAACTCAGGCAACCTCTTGCGTAGGCGTTCGTACCGAAAATTAAGGTAGCAAGGGCGACACTCCTAGGCGGGGGGGGGGGGGGGGCAACCTCACAAACTGCCACTTTTACTATGAAAAGTGCTCCCTTTCCTTTTTACAAAAGCGCACTCTTTTCCTTTTTAATATACCTTTCACCTGACAACATTTAATAAGTGCCTATGTTTTTAAATGGTGTCCTTTTCCTTCTGATAGTACCCCCTTCCACTTCTGATAGGTGCCCCTCGGCTTCATATATGACTGAGTTTTCCCGTGTTTAAAGTGCCCCTTTTCATTTTCTTTTGATAAGTGCCCCTACAGCATGCAGAGGTAATGATTGCAGGTACATACTGAAGAGGCTATATCATAAGATATATTATCATTATCATCATTATATTTCCTACTTTGGTATTAGTACCCTCTTTCACCACAGGGTCTAGTAGTTTCACCTATTGACCCTTTCCGACCGACAAGTCATCTTTTAAAACCATTGAGTGCCTCTTTTTACCTCTGATTCCAGTTCCAATTTTGTTTTTTATAATCTAAATATTTCCCTTTTGTTAACATGGTTATAAGTGCCCATTATGTCCCTTTACATAAAAGTGCCCTTTTTAAGTCTAATCGGCACCCCTTTTTATGGTATGACTTCTCTTCTGATAATTCACCTTTGAAATCTTGCCTCTCCCCTGAATTATCCTCTCTCTCTCTCTCTCTCTCTCTCTCCTCCCCGCCTCTCTCTCTTTAACACATCATGTTTTTCTTGCTATGAGAAAGTGCCCTTTCCACTTCTGATACCCTTTTTACTTACAATTTCAAAATTTGCGTGATATATGTGTGCCCTGTAAGTTCTCAAGAAACTTGAAGTTAATAAGAAACACAGCTTCAAAAAATAAAAGGCAGAGCTGTATTATAGAGAGAGTTGGGGCAGGGGGACGAATGCCCCCTATATGATTTTTCAAGTGATAAAAAAGAGGAGGAAACGAAGAAAAAGAGGAGGAAAAAGAAAGAAGAGGGTGGGAAAAGAGGCCTGGGGCTTGCAACTAGTTCATTTAAAACGCCAATAAATTCACCTATGGGTCATATTGCCCCCTATCAAAATGCCCTGGCACCGCCCCTGATGGTATAGTTTTATGCAACGGGGCCGCCCAGTGGCTATATGAGACCTCAAATACGTCAACTGTGTTTGATATTATTGCTTATCAGTGATAAATGGGCAGGCCCGCAGGATTAATTTATGAAAATGATAAAAAATCATAATGATACTGAACGTCTTATTTCATTCAGGTTTATCAGCTGCTCTTCCAGCGGGCCATATTATGCAGGGCCCGCATCTAATAACCTGACATCTAATAATAGGGAAGGTTTCTGAAATGAATGTGTGTTTACTAATTTTAGCATCAAAAATTTTGCCTTCAGCAATATTACCCTTGGCTCCCCGATCAATCGTCTGGTATGGGCTATTTAGTATATGTCCATGGCTATACCACAGCAAAGGTTGAATGACATGAAAAATGCTTCATTAGTACATTTCATATGCTGATAGGGTTTCAGAAGGGCCAACATTTTTACAAAATACATCAATATACCATGACGGATTTTGAAGAATTTGACAAACAAAGACAATAAAAAAAAAACCAACAAACATTAAAAAAATATATCACATACTAGATGCAAAATTATCAAGGAGTTAAAAGGGCATTTTTATATACGCCCCCATCATGACCAAATATTTTTGGTCCGTTCACCCTGTTCCCAATTCAAGTAAGTTTTTATCCGACTGTTTAGCGATACCATAATGAAACGGCCTTGTTGGATCGTCGTCTTATTTGTTTTGTTTGCTTTCCGTTCGCTCGAGTAACCAAGCTAAGGTGAGCGGGAACTCCGAGGTCCAGCCACCAGCACTAGCCCGTTAGCTGCTGGCTGCACTGCTGCTCGCTAAGTGCTAGCTAGCTGTACACGTAGGCGTTGGCAACTCCTTGGTCTTGGAGAAACAGAACATCAGCCTCCCCAGGATCAGCCTCAGGCGCAGGCTCAAGGCGTAGGGACTTCTTTTAGCCATGTTTTCGAATACGTTTGTCATTGCTGTTGCTCTTATTGCAGTTAGTGCGTATTATTCATTCAGAAATGGAGAAGAAAGTAGGAGTGAGAGAACAGCGGAATCACAAATCGCACGTTCTTGGGGAAATGTCATCGCTGCCGGTTCTGCTTCACAGGGACTCAGGAATAAGTCAAGAATTGCTGTTGGGTTGGTATAACATTTAACATTTCTGATTTTCTCTTTACCGCTAAATATAAGCAGGCATCGGTAGACTACTTGACTCTCTCTCTCTCTCTCTCTCTCCAGAAAAGCTATCATGACTATAACAAATAGCAGGGACAACAACCATGACAACAACTTGTTGTTGAACAACTTGTTGTTGAACAAGGCCAGGGCAGGGATTCATTTCATTAAATTAATGAACCAAATGATATTTTTGGAGGGCTGTGCTATCAAAAATGATATAGACCTCTAGCGCAGTCCTCTAAAAATGTTAATAATCTGAATTTTTTATTTAGATTTTAATGAGGCTGATGTTGTAAAGCACCCCCCCCCCAACACTTTGGCATTGCCAGTGTTTATGACTAAAATGATGACGGCAACAGTGTAATACATTTTAAAAACAAAATCATTGAACATGATCGAGCATAACCAGAAGTTTGTGTCTAGTACTGTAATGAGTTAAGGCTCAAGTCGATGATGAGATAAACAGTTCTGTGTGAGTTTCAAACCAGTCAAAGTTGAAAAGGAAAGTGTTGTTGGAGGGTGCAGCCTCTAATATTAATAACATTTAATCAAATTTGATAGATGTAGAATGTTTCTTCTCTTTCTTCATACATTGTGTAATAACTTACTAAGGGCATGGACCTATTTTTCATGTATTCATGGGGATGTGTACTCATCATGTACTTGTGGGGCCCAGGGGGAATATTTTAGCATGCCCCACCATCCTTTTTTTTGGGGGGGGGGTAGGGGATGCATTGTCTGGTTCATGTGTATTTTGTGAAATATAACATTGAAATACTGATTTCTAAGTGCTTGATGTTATATTTCACAAAGCAGATAAATTCATATTGTACCTTGCATAGAGTTACTGACATGGATGAAACTGGTGTCTCTTGGCTCACTAAAAATATTGTTGAAAATTTATATTTGTGGTATTGGAAGTTTTTGTTTTACAAAATGTAGATGATCAATTATTATTATGAAAAGAAGGGGCTATATGTGTACAGGTTTAATTTGCCATACTGTACATGTGAAATATGAATTTTTAAACATATTTTTATGTTGAAGTGTATGCTGTTGCAGTTTTATATGGCAATACGATTTTATTATCTTTATTTCATTTTATTTTCTCATTATCTCTTTCAAGTGTAAATGTTAATGCAGATTTGATAGTCTCTGGAACAGCTGTTTTGAAGAAACTTGGAATACATTCCTCAGGTCAAGCCATAGACAATACAGTCATTGAATCTTTGGAGGAACTGGAGCAAACTTTCTCATTCTCTCTCAAAAATGGAGCAGCCATTGAAAGAATATTTTCAAGGAGTGAAGATTTCGAGAAAGTGGTCCAAGCAGCAGATAGCCTTAAAAATAAGCAGGTAATTTTATATGGAGTTGTGGGAATAACATTGAAACATTTTGAAAACCTCTATTATGGGACAGTACAGGACAGGACAACCGTGATTACATGTATGAGACAATATAGAACAGGACCACTATGGTCACTGGTCACAAGAGAGGAGAAACCAAGACGAGACACATATGTATTATGTATTATGAGAAACCATGTAGACAGTAAAAACTTGAAAAAGAGGGGGTACACCATGTATATTAATCCAACATTAGTTTTAAAATGTATACACTGAAGAAGACCCGAGGCAGGCCGAAAATTCTGAAGAATAAAAACACATATGTATTATGTAGACTGTCGTAATGAGAAACCATGTAGACAGTAACAACTTGAAAAAGAGAGGGTACACCATGAATATGAATCCGACATTAGTTTCAAAATGTATACACTGAAGAAGACCCGAAGCAGGCCGAAAATTCTGAAAAATAAAAACTAATGTTGGATTCATATACATGGCGTACCCTCTCTTTTTCAAGTTGTTACTGTCTACATAGACTGTCACATGTATATATATTTTTTTAACCCATTCGTGACAGGAATTATTTAAAACCTAATTTGATCAGTTTTTATTCTTCAAATTGGAAACACCAACATTTTTATTTTATTGCTACATTTTTCTTATAAAATGTCATGTATCTGAAATGAATATAAATTGACAGAAATTATGATGAGAAGTCAAAAAGTTGCCAATTTGCAGGGGAAAACAGTGATTTTAAACTTTCTATCACATTGCCAATTTAAGGATTTTAATGCTTATTTTCCTTTAAAAAATTTTCAGCATCAAACACTGAATATTGACGCAACCAAAATGGGCACAGTTTGTGTAGAATTTTTTACTCTTTCTGCTCATGTATTTGGTATGATTTTTAGGGATTTGCATCAAAAGATATTAGGCCAAACCACAAAATGTGGACCTCTGTCACGAATGGGTTAATGCAAGTATTTATTTCTATGATGGTCATTGTTTTTTTTTTTTTAAAAATCGTTGTCATATATTTTTAGAGTAACTTGCCTATGTGCATCACATTTTTGGTAAATGCTAGTAATAAGAATTACTGATCATATTTTAGTCATTGTTCTAAAACAGTGTTTTTATGATAAAAAGTTGCTCCCTGAAATTTGTTTCGGTGTCATATTTTTGAAACTTTGGCATATGATTATGCTGCATGCATAGCCATACCTGTAGGTTGCCTACAGATATACTGTGTATCTACTTTTTACTATGTTCCTATATCCATATTTTATTTCATTTTTTCCCAGTATTTTGTTGGTGGAAATGCTGCACTAGCAGGTCTCAATATGGCTAACACTTGGCCAGATCTAGAGGTAAGAAACAATGTGCATTTGATCCCTTCTTTATTCTTCAAACCTTCCTCACATGCTGTATCATTTTAATGATACAGCATGTGAAGAAGCCATATTTGTAGGTTTTTTTCCAATCAAATGTATAATTGAGCAATGCTTCGTGATTATTGATGTAATATTTACAACTTTATTATATCAGGACATCTTTCGAGTAAGGAAGAAATACATGTACTCATTGGCCAAGAGCTTGTCCCAAAATAGTCACCCCATTTTACAGATTTGATCCCTTAGAGTTACACCATCTAACTCTATTAGCCTGATCATATCCACCGGGAGTTGCATGCCCCTAGGCCCCAGCCCCTACCCCACCCCAGGGTTGGCGATTTTTTTGATTTAAATCGGATTTTTTTGATTTTTTTGATTTTTTTAAAGTTCATTAAAAAAAAAAGTTTTATTACCAAAAGACCTCACCCTGCAATGACATCAATTTTAATATTATCATACATTTCACTCCTAATATTTTTCTTAACCATAATGATTTGTAATTAAATCTAGTCAAAATAGGCAAATAAAAATCAATTTGAGGAATCATGTATATGAACTGAATTCTACCACACATACATGTCGGGCTATGAAGGAAACTTTCATAGGGAATTCCCAGTGAGTAGAGAATATTCCCCTCTGTGAGTTTCCACTCAGTATAAAAAAAATCCCTGAGGAAAATCTCCAGACACTTCTCAGTGAAAATTGTATCTAAATGTGCACTCAACAGCTTTGTGACAGTTTTACAAATTGGTATTAAAGCTCATCCATTGCTACCGATAGAAATGCAAAACTGTCAGTGTTGGAGACCAATATGAGAGACAGCTTAGTCAAAGAAAGGGTGACTATACTACATTATGTTACTGTGATTTTTACATTAATCTACAATTCTTAGTTATTCATATGTTCTTTATAAATCTGTTTGATACATGAAGTAGGGGGAAAAAAAACCTTTTGACCCTATACAACTGTAAGTTTGACTTAAAGGATAAAACCAGCTAAACTGATAAAACCAGCTAAACTGCTTACATTACAACATTATGTATTACCCAAAGAAGTATTGTATTTTAAATCAGACACAACTTACAACTGTAATTGATTGTAACTTACATGTAAGTACCTGCATCTTAAGATTTAAATGCAGTTTTAAAAGTTTATTTTGAGTTTTGCAAATTGTTTTTATAGATCCTCTTTCCATTGCTACATGCAAATACAAAACTTCCATAGCACTGAACATAAAATGAGCTAGTGACCTAAAAGGTATATGAGAAAACTTTTTTCAACAGTCAAATTGTGACTGTACTACATTATGTTAATTGTAGGATAAATGTAACAAGAAGAAATAAGCATGTGGAATCTGTTGATTAGATGATTTTTTTTAAATTTCACATGATAGAAGTATAACTGTGAAGGATCAAAACTGGAAAACTGCCAATAAACCTTTTGTCATTGACTTTTACATATTATATTTTTTACACTATTGCTCACTGAAAAGTCTTGCATTGTGTGATAAATGATAAGAAATGAATAAGAAACTTATTTCACTATTAATAACTGACAAAGAATGTAAAATTTCAGAAGAAAAACTTGACATTTACAAAAAATGGAGTAACTGTTGACGACACAAATCTCTAATTTTTAAGGAATCAGCTGATTTATTGACTTGATTTTAATTTGTTTTTTAAGTAGATAGGAAAGATTTGTTGATTTTTTTGTTGATATAAATTTAATTCAAAGTTTTTCAATTGATATAAAGTTAATTCAAGGTTTTTCAGTTGATTTGAAGAATTAAAACTGCCTTGAACAAACAATTTGTCAATGATTTGTACATGTTTCAATGGAAGTGATTTAAATCAATGATTTTTAGAAAAAAATCATGGTGATTTAAATCGCGATTTAAATCATGATTTAAATCAACGTGATTTAAATCCGCCAACCCTGCCCCACCCCACCCCCATTCCCAAAGTCAAGTGATTTTTCCCATCTAACATGCATGTATGCACCTAAATTTGTCAGAAGGAAGTTGTATGACATTACCAAAACACAAAAAAATGACAAAACCATTTTCTTGCTTTCTAACCATCATCACTCAAATAATTTCTTACTGAATTCAGGTTTTATTTATAAGGGACAATCTGTTAGTGTTGCAGATTTCATGATTATCATTTGGTGTCAAATGATAATTTCAATAAGTTTCCAATTGTGAAAATTATATGACTTTCTTTGAAATGGTAAAATGATATTGTCATGGTCATGTAAACATATGTTGCCCATCTTCAGCTGATGGACAAGACTAAAAGTGCAGCTTGCTAAATATCTGGGCTGTGTAGCTGCCTTGCTGAAATCTACAATTCATTTGACCTTGTGAGCTGCTCTATGATGTCTTGTTACACAGTTGGAGATTGATAAAACATTTACGTGTAGGTGTGTTTGCATGATCCTGGTAATGTTATTTGGCAAACAATTAAAAACAAATAATTCCAAAAGTAGCCATTAACAGACTTTTCACCCACTTCTTTGCCATACCTTTGTAAATTCTGTTTTAATAATAGTCAATCTAATCCAATAGCAACATATGTATGTTGAAGATCACATGAAACTTACAATTCATTGCTGGTTTCACGAACGGAAGTACAGGAGATACATAGGTTTGCAAAACTTGTGACGAATTGTTAAATGGGATTCTTCTTCTCATAGAACTGTATTTGCCTAAGGTTCACTTTCCGTAGTGATCATTGCAATGTTGGATTAGTACAGGATTTCTGTTGACTTGTCAGCAGTATGAGATGTATGAGATATCCTTTCAGGAACATAGAGCTGGTCTCCTTTTACTGTACAGGTGCTACTCATCGGACCTTGTGGTCCTCGGGTTAGAGCCCTCCTGCCTCCAAACGTCATGGTGCCAGAGCCGAGTTTCAAGGAAACGGACGAGGTGCATCTCATCATGGAGTTCAAGTGCAATGAGAGATGGGGTGACTTTGAGGCAAAAGTTGCAACAAGGTTTATAACATCTTATGATGTTTCCAATACAGAGATGACTGCCCTTTCAGATTTCTCCAGAAGTGTTACTGGTAAGATTAACCTGTTGAACACTAAGCCCGAGATAACTCAGGTTAGGGTCTATGGATAATATGTTTTACCTGTACACTGAAATCAAATCGTGCTCAACAGGTTAACTGAAATGATGACTACCAAGGAGATCATTGCTAATAATAATAATTAAAATAATGATAATGATAATGATAATGATGATAATAATGATGATAATGATGATAGTATTGATTATGATAATGATAATAATTATATAAAATATAATACTTATAATAATAATAATGATAATAATAATAATGATAATAATGATAATGATAATGATGATAATAATAATAATAATGATAACGATAATGATGATAATAACGATAATGATAATGATAATAATAAATTATAATAATGATGATAGTAATGATAATGATAATGATGATAAAAATAATAATACTTATGATAATGATAATAATGATTATAATGATAATGATGATAATGATGATAATGATAATAATGATAATGATGCTCCTGCTCCTCCTGCTACTGATAATGATGCCCCCTCCTAATCCTTCTGCTCCTGCTCCTGCTGCCCCTCGTGCTGCTCCTGCTAATCCTAATGCTGCTAATGCTCCTCCTGATCCTGCTCCTGCTCCTCCTGCTGCTCCTGCTGATCCTGCTGCTCCTCCTGCTGCTCCTGATAATGATGATAATAATGATGATAATGATAATAGTGATAATGATAATAATGATGATAATGATGATGATAATGATAATGATGATAATAGTATGTTTTGTTTACCAAGGGTAGCCTCTTCAGTGTTATGTACTGTTCTCCCAGAGGGCCCTGCAAGTACTAGTATATTATTACCCTGGCTTTAGCACGGCTTCTGTAGCACTCGGCGCATTCAAGGAATAAATCCTGGTTAAGTAAATGTTGGAACAGCCTGTAACAAAGAGATACTGGAGCTTCTCTTCTTGTATTCATCCACTTATTACAGCGAGCCAAGCGCACATTTCATATGTCTCCCTGCTTTTTTCATTTACACCCTCGTTTCTGGATACATTCAATTTCAGCTTCCTATCTAGTGTAATTAAACAGACCTGGGGTGTGGGATCACACTTTGAATATAACTTACATTCTAATGTAACTTCAAGGTTACTCCAGGTTTATCAGCTTGTTGGACAGAAGCATTGCCATGTGATGTCTTTATAGTATTCTATCCTAAGACAGATCATACATGTATGCAGGCTTACAATTACAAACAGTCTACTGATGTCAGTATTGAAGTTTGTAGTGTACTTCCTTTCCCCTTTAACTTAATGTATTAATTACCGCTTTATCACTCTTTTGGAAGCCTTTTCACCGGATGCTGTATTCTTCTCTGGCCTTCATCTGCTGGATGGGCAACCAGGAGAGAAGAAAGAAGAGAAGATAGCTGCTCTCAATCAACAGTTGTCTAGTCTTCCATCAGATCTTCCTGTCCATCTAGAACTGGCTAGCATGGCTGATCCTGGCTTGATTAAAGGCATCTATACACAGGTAAATGCCATTGTGGGAATCTAAAAGGGAGCATATTGGAATTTGATTGGAAAGTGATCTAGTAGTTGGTTCAATTCTTGCGTTTTGCAAACCTTGCGCTCTCATTTGGTTCAGTTGTGACAGTTACTCTAGCCCGAGATGGGTTGACAACAGTACCATTAAAACCTCACATAAGTTGCCTTTTCTGCTCCTATTCTAATTGATTGCAGACTTCTAACATTTCATATTTTCTCTGGGCCCAACTACTAACTCATTCTTCTTCCCTGCACTTGGGATCCCTCAATCAGTTTAATATGTCTTAAATTGGTCAGGTTGGAAAATAGGCCTCTCATGGTACGGCGCATGTATTGTGAAACGCGAGAATTGCATTTGTCCTCAAGTTTATTTTGGTCAAGGAGTAGATATATCTTGGGAACCTGAAAGGGATCATGCCAGAATATGACAAGAGAGTTTATTATTTAGGTGTTGTGATGGTTGTTGTTGTTGTTGAATTGGGTTTTTAGAGATGTGTATCAATCAAATATGATTATTTAAATCTGGGACCGACCTTTAACGTCACCATCCGAAAGACGTGACTCAGACTTGAACCTGGGTCCGCTGAATCAGCATGTAACTTCCACTGTTATCTGGATTACGCCCAGATTAAAATAAATGCCATTGTGACGGTATTTATTCCAGGCTTCATACGATCAAAAGCATGTATACACAGAAGTAGATATCATGGTGGGAATCAGAAGGGATCGTTCTAGCATGATGATTAACCGGGAAGGCGATTGATAGTTTGCTTCGGATTTGATTTGATTCAAGGCATACATTTATCATGGTTAAAAACTGTCAGTATCAAACCTTCTGTTCAGAGTCAGGTGTGCATGAACTCATAACATTATACAGACGTAACAAATTCCTAACCAATATGCAGTAATAAACTAGCATATTAGCAGATTTAATAAGAAAGTGATCAGACAATTATGCAGTAACAAACTAATTTATTCAATCGATATCAAGGTTATTAGATGTGTCATCTGTTTTATCAGTGAACCATTTTGTATAATATTTAATCAAAGTTTATCTTGTGAAAGAGTACCAGATGATTTGAAGGTTGCTTGAATAACACCGATTCAGAAGAAAGGGAGAACTGACGATGTACATAACTGTCGACCAGTTTCTGTTTTGAACATGTTTCCTTAAATAATAAAAAGCTTTGTTTATAAAGCAATTACTGGATTTTGTACATAAGCATGATATTTTGTTTAAAAAACAGTTTAGATTCAGACAGGGGCACTCCACATCTACAGCAATTTTAGAACTAATACATAATAATAGTCTAGCATTTGATGCTGGTGAATTTACTTTAGCAGTTTTTATTGATTTGTCCACTGCCTTTGATGTACATGTAATGGATCATTCAGTACTCTTAAAATACATTACCATGGAATAATAGGCATTCCTGTAAAGTGGTTTCAAAGTTATTTGCATTCCCGAAAACAGTTCACAGTAACTCCGTAGATAATAAAAAATAAAATTGTAAAACGGTTAGATATGGAATGCCCCAGGGATCAGTTCTCGGGCCACTGCTATTTCTCATATACATGTACATGTATGACACAACAGTTTGTACTCATTCTATTAACTTCATTTTATGTACAGATGATACAAGTATTTTTACATGAGGGAGAAATTGAATTCACTTTACCAGTTGGTTAATAAACAAGTACACAATATACTGTAAGCCATTGGATGCAAGCTAACAATTCAAATGAAAGAAAACAAATTACATGATGTTTGGTAAACGCCAAATTGGTAGTATAGATTTGAAGTTAGATATAGAAATAAAGAAATTGCAAAAGTTGAATGTTCAAAATTCTTAAGCATTTTTATGGTATAACTTTATTGATTATATTATAGCAATGTACCGTACCCTTATATGAAAAATTATGCATTCATGTGTGCTACACATGTAGAACAAATATCGTTATAGGTTCTGCCATCTGAGGTACTTATCATGTTTGTATTTTAGAGGAAAGTAGTATTTCATTATGCAGTCTATTCAAGATGTTATCTTTTGAACCAAGACAAAATATGTCTGATATACATGTAAGAGCAGATAATATTTCTGATCATTTTTTGTACTTGTGCTATCTATATATTACTTCAAATAGGTTCTGTTAATGCACAGCTGGGAATTGTCTTTAATTATATCTTATCCTTCTCTCCTAGGTTCTGTCATCAGTTCATTCACTTGGCCTGAATGAGCAGGAGCTGAGCTTCATGTCATCAGTCAACTCGGGTCCTCACCCAGAGGTCTTCATCAGGGATGGCTATCCAGAGGTGGGTGCCGTAGCCGATATCCTCTACTGGATCTTGTCTTCGACGCAGCAGGGTATCTGGCTCACCAAGGCTGAACGGTCCAGTGCAGGGTGGTCCTCCAAACTAACCAGGGTACACTTCCACAGTCTTGCCTTTCATATCGTGGCTACCATCAATGGCACATGGATCAACGATGCAGCAGCCGTGTCGGCTGGCGCGAGGATTGCAGGACGGCAGGCATGTGATGATGGTAAGATCGTGGACGAGAAAGTAGAACTACGCATGCCTACAGCATTTGCTTTGTCAATCAACCATCCGCCACTCAGGCATAGGATAGTCAGTGTTGATCCTAAAGACCCGGTTATATCATGGTCGAGGGATAATATCCAATTTCATTTTACTCCAGTTTTAGTTTGTAAAAATCCTGTGAAAACTGTCGGACTAGGGGATGCTATTTCATCAACAGGATTCTTGTATTCCCAGATGGTTTCTACAAGTTGATGAATGTTTATTTTACTTTCACATCCATTACTGTCTATTTTAGAATTATTTGGAAATTGCTAAATGATCACTGGAAGATAAAACATAATCAGGTTGTTTAACAAATTATAGGGGAGTCAACTCATGTACATGTTGATCATTATGTCAATAACTGTTTTAACTACATTTTGCCCATACATGAATGTGGTTAGATAATCGGAATGTAGATAAATTAATATTGTTGCTTTTTGGCTTCTGACAAGTTCTCGGTTGTCTAGAAATAGATTCTGTTATATGATGTATCTTTTGTACTAGTGAGGATACATAATTTTCAGTGAAAAGATAGAGGAATTTAATATGAATAAAATGGCAATTCTTCATGTTAAATGTAAATAATTGTCTGATAAGAGGAGAATAAGATGGTGAAAGCATTCCTTACATTTTTTCAGATACAATGCATATTAACACAAATTTTCCATTGTGCTTCCATTCTGTGAATCTGCCTTCCCCCCCCCCCCCCCCCCATTAATGAAAGACAGTAAGATAGATTTATAACAAAACAGTATGGCCCAAAAAGACATGTGAAGTATGCACAATGCACAATGCACATTATTTTTTGCATTCTGGATGGGACTTTTTGCACCACTCTGTTTTGATTTTAAAGCTTCTGATCCTTTTTATTTTGTGCTCGAGGAACTTTAAAAAAATATACAATGTTGTTACCTAATGCTCTTTTCGTGACTTGTTTCCTTCACATAATTTCCTTGTGTACTGCTTTCTAAATTTGCTTATTTATTATTAGCATTAGTGATCTAGGGCATTTATTTCATTCATGCGGGGCAGGGGGGGGGGTGAGGAGGGCCTGTTAACCTGATTGAGATTTTAATCTAGATGGTCTTAGACCATAGTGGTCATAAAGTTCTTTGAAATCAAGACAGCTGTCTGCCAATAATCTTGAAAAGTTAGGCTGATAAATGACTTTAAGAAGCTCTGTATATATGTCGGTGTAATTTCTGAAATAAGGAAACTTATGACTGGTCAACTCAATACCTCTGGCTCTACTATGTTGTGAGTAACTACTAACTGCAGTAAGCATAGCCACATTAAACTGTAGCCTACTGGAACGGATGACACCTGTAATACACCTATGGGAATGAGAGAATTCAGTTGTCAACGGGTAAATGGTTTCACTTTTTTCCCTTCCACGATTGTATTTGAAGGGCACATTTAAATTAGACCTACTTTTAGAACTGGGTGATAGCCTTTGTTGCTGCGGAGAGAACATGATTAATATATTGATTTTTACAAAATAAATGAGTTATCCAGACCTTACTTAATATGTCTAAGTACTAAGACAAAGATGTTTGTTTATCATAGGAAAAAGAACAGAATAAAGTTTTAAAGGAGAATGAAACCCTGGTGAAAAAAAAAAATCAATTTTGAATTAGAGAAAGGATTGAGAGAAGCAATTTCTAAAAAGTTCCATCAAAATCAGTTATGAAATGAGGAAGTTACGAATGTTTGAAAAGTCTTGATTTCCTTTTTACGGCAATCCTCAAATTGACAATGTTGCTTCAAAATGGCAGGTTTTTTTTTTTAGTACAACTCTCAATACATTTTGTACACAATATTTCAAATTATCTCCATTTTCTCTAAAGATGCTGCTTTTCTCTTTGTGAACCGAACATATGTTGTGTCAAATACATTTTCCCATGACATGTCTTGAGGTAAGGACACAATTGCTTCTCTCTGTCCTCTCTTTTCAATATAATTGATATTTCTCCAGGGTTTCATTCTCCTTAAAACTGATCAGGAAGGTAAGCTTTTAATGTGGCGAGGTTGGTATGTGTCTTCCTCTTCTTAAGAGGTATTCAGATATGAGGCGACATTTGTGGCGTCACAAAATTTTGAGCGTTCACATATGGTGCGACATTGTGGCGCCACTTATGTTAATGAACGCGCATTAACGCATCAACTCTCAGATAAAAGAGAACTTGTCAAAACTTGCACAGACAATCTCATGGCAACATATTTTGCGCTAACTTTTTAGGAATTTGATTGGTGCGCATTTTTTTGCAGCCAGGCAGCAAAGAAAAATGTTTCCTGCATCGGCGCCTCATACTCCGTTGACTTTTGCAGGGATTTTATGGCGCCACAATGTTGCCTTATATCTGAACACCCCTTTTCTCAGTAGCAAACCAGAGGCATCCAGTACAGTGGAACCTCGTTGTAAAGAACACGGTTATAACGAACTCCCGTTATAACAAGGTAATTTTGCCGGTCCCACTTCTTTGTATTTTAATGTTTTTTAGCCCTGATATAACAAGGTTTCAATATAAAGAAGTTATTTCCTTGGACCGGAGGAGTTTGTTATAACAGGGTTCGCTGTGTATGAAGCATAATTTCTACTTTTTGAAATGTAGACTTACCTTAGCCTGGGAAATCTCTGAAGTGTGCTTAGTTTGTTGTGCTTTCTCTTATTACTCTGTTATATTGTTTACATGAATTATTTGATTTATTTGATGTGAATGACTGTATATGTGCTTTATGCATGAAAGATTGTGATTACCTTTGCTACATGTAGGTAGTGAAGCAAAATGGAATGCTTCTGGTAAAGAAGCTTCTAAGAGAAGTGATCTATGTTAGGCCTTCTATATTAATGTGGTGGTGCGAAAGAACGCATCCGGAATGCAAAATGAAATGAATTGTTGAAAATCATTTGTTTGAAACAATGATTGATAATTACATGGGTAGCATGTAGAACTTGTTATTTGATATACAATCTCTGCGTGGCGTGATCTTTGCTAAAATTTTGTTCCAATATGTCACATTAGACATTTTGATTGTTGCATTTTTGCAGTTTGCGTTCTGGGCGCATGCTTTCGCACCATGACATTAATATAAGACACCTTATGCCCGAGACAATTCATGCTATGAAAAATGCATTTTATACTGAAATCAAATTGTGTTCAAGGGGCTAAAAGGTTGAATATCTACTCCGAACAATTATTTGCCCTTCTTTGCATAAGATTAAGAATTATTTACATAATTATTGGTGGGTGAGAAGATGGAGGCATGTAGCTCGGTAAAACAGCGTGCTTATTTTCACATAGGGGAAGAAATTTATGATGCCTGTATTACTGAGCAGCTGGACAAAGTAAGAATAGGAAAATTTAGGTGTAGGAATTGTAATATAATATATCAACAAAATCATGATATTATCCCTGTTTTGAATACAAGTATATAGTGCCTTTGCATGTATAGAAATTCTGTAACATTTCTGTGCAATTCCTAGTTTGTATGAAATGTATCTATTTCTTCATCATTGCTTTGTGCAGGTTTACAAAAGGGTGTTCTTTGAAGCATGGTATTTTTTACCTAGTAGAATTTTTGCAGCATGCAGTTAAAATGTACATGTAGGTAACTCAAAGGATATTTTAACTGCATTTTACATATTTAAGGTAGCAATTAGATTTCATGATACGAGTCTGTATAATTCATTTGATTCAAATTTTTTATCTTATTAATTTCATTCATTTCATTTTATTCCTCTTTATGGTGTTTTATATTAGGTAGCTGTAGCCTTAGCAAGAGAGAGTGGTGCGAACAGAGGTGTTAGGAATGCAAATGCATATTGTTGTGTATGTATTGTCCATGTTCCAGATGCATCTTTTCGCACCAATCCATTTTGCTGAACTCCCTTACATTATATGCATTTATGAATTTTTGTTCTATCAATTCCCTTTTTTTTAAATCATGTCATTAACCCTTTACTGGAATTGGATGGTCCCTGTATTATTCCTATGTGAGTGAAAGGATTCAGTAGTCAACAGGTTAAGAATATATAGTTAATAGTTGGTTCTCTTAAAGGTCTAAACTACCACTGAACAGGGTTTAGATGTACATTTTTTTTTTAATGACTTTTGATTATTTTTTTGAACTTTGCTCACTTTGACATGCCTGTATCATTTGGCAAAGACTTTTACACCATTTTATAGGTAGTTTTCAATTTGAAAATTAATGGATTGTGGGTCACATCAGCCTGTGTAAAAGTGAAATTTCCACAGTAATTGTCATCTATTTTCTTTTTGTTTCATTTCACAGAAATCTCAGTGAATTTTCCATTGCTATCTTTCCATTTTCCAGGGTAAATTGCTTGCCACTCCTATGTATTTGTACATTGGTACTACAGTATTAGTGGTTTTGCTTGTAGCTATTGGTATTGTCAGTTTCACTATAATAAAGAACTTGGACTGTTTCAAACTCTCTGGTAACCATGATATGTGGTAATTATTGGTTTAATATATTTAATATATTTTATGGTAACTGCAGGGTTAGTCTTAAAGGTTTTTGTCATTTACGTATTTATTGATACTATCTCTACTGTTGTTACTGTTCGGAAATAATATCTTCAGTATGCACAATGCAGTGCACCACCTATCACATGCCACAGGAAAGGCCAATTTTCAACTTCCCAGGTTTACAGCAAATCTGCGGCATCATTGTTGCGTGGTGATTTCACTTATTATATGTCTTTCATCCTTGTTTATTTCATCACATTTTAAACTCTTGAAGTGTGGGAATAGCATTTTCATGTCTCAAAGATAAAACTATGACACAATACATAGAGGAAGCATTTAATGAAAATTGTCTAAATACCGCAAGAAAGCTTGTAGCATATATTATTTATATTAGCATTTTGGAATTGGCCTATTTTGTTCCATCTGATAGGTGGCATACTGTTTCGTGAATACCAAGAATTCCGACAAATTTTAATCAAGATAACATACCTCATTTCCAGAGGAACATATTGTACTCTTTTTTTTTTTTAATGGGCACCAAAACATGAATTCATGATTCAGGGCGGAACATTTATAATTATCATCCAGAAACAAATTTTGGTTAGTTCTTTTCTTTGGTAAGTGTTCTGCATGTTCTGTTGTCGGTTCTGTGATCCTTGGGAATGTGCATTTGATTGTAAATGGTCAGGAAATCTGAATAGAACCCGCTATTTTTTGTTATCACTTTTCATTTTGACAGTAATACTAACTTATTTACTCTATAATCTAGCAACACAATGCAAAAACATTGTGCTTTTTGTTTTCTGAAATGCTTATGATTTTAAATTTCATTAGAAGTTACCACTATTAAAGTTATTAGAAAGAAAAGACTTGAGAGGCAACAGATACATGTATATCCAGTTGAAAAATCTGTAGTAATTGATAGGGAAATTCAAATACCTGATATAACTGCAAAGATTTAAATGTGTTTAGAAGGTTGGAAAGCAATAAAAATGAGTATTGCCTTTAGTCATATTGTCCTAATGTGACAAGGGGAAAAATAAACTCAGATACTGAATTTGAATATAATATTTCTTTATTTTTCTGTAATTATTTTGTGAAATCCTTTATTTGCTTTGATAATTTTGGGGAAAATGCTATTATTGTGGTATTTGGTGGGAATTGTTAAGATATGCTTGCTAATGACAATAGATATTTTATGATCATGTTTGCATATTTTGCAAATAAATTCATAACTTGTCAAATTATTTTTCTGTCAGATGTATGTGTGATGTAGTTCTTTGATGCAAACTCATTGATTTTGACATCTGAATTACTCTCCCCTATTTTGGCAAAAGGAAGCAAGTGACATTTTCTTTAAAATAGGAAAATGTGTCTGTCATTTGTGACGTCTGTCATCTGACGTCAGTGGAATATCGTCACGTCTTACCTAACATCTCTCAGCAGGATGAATGTTTAGGCATGAAAATTTGGCCTGGAAGAAAGGCACATTATATAACATAAAAACATTAATAACTCACATTTGGTTGGTATGTCACTTGCTTCCTTTTGCCGAAGTGTTGTGAGAGTTGAATCCTTTGTTCTTTAAAATCGTTATTTAAAGTCTTTGATATACATGTGGGTTTGCGGAGAATTTCCGAGCTTTCTTTTTCCTTATGTTTCTTTGTTATTATCGTAGAAGAAACGTCATATGAAGAGAATTGCTCATCACTTATAATGATAATAATGACGAAGACATTTATTCTGTGCCACATATCCATCCCAAAGGGTATTCAAGTTGCTTACAATGAATTATAAACGTTATTATTACGCCAGCAATGCCAGATACCCATTTACCTTTAATTCCCTCTACCCATACACCTGGGTAGAGGGCATCAAGGTGGATTTAAATGTCTCGCTGAAGGACATAAGGAGCCAGGCATCAGTGGGAATCGAACTCACGACCCTTTGATGAAGAGCACGCGCTCTTACCAACTTTGCCACAACGCCTCCACACCTCCACACTTTTCAACATTCTACAATACCTTTTACGTCAGCGAACATACTTGACCTCATATTCTGAATATGACTGAAAATGGCTCCAGGCTTTGAACCAAATTTTGATGCCACATTTGTTGAGTGCTTCATAATGCCACTGCACTGCCGTTTCTCAGCACTCTACAATACCTTTACGTCAGCGAACATACCAACCATCTGGGAACATCCTTCAGCAGGAGCATCGATACAAAATGAGGGTGTCCAGCAAACTTCCCAACAAAAAAAAGCTGCTATTTTCAGTAAAAGGTAAAATAAAGATTTTTTTGAAAGCAAAAAGATAATGAAAAATTGCCAGGAGGAAACTGCCTCCAGCTGCAGGAAATACCGTGGTAAGGTCATGCATCTAATACAGCATCAAATTAGTTAACGCTGTGGAACAATGAACTTGCATAAAAAATTCAGGATCGCAATGTGTATTTTTGTGGCATTAATGTTGTAGGATGATTGGTATGATATTCGACCTCTCTCTCTCTCCCCCCCCCCCCTTCGGTCTGCCAGTCTCTCTTTCAGTCTCTCAAGTACGCACTCGTAATATTCAAAGATGTTATTCTCTTTCATGCAGGCACCCACACACACTCTCGCACCCGCACACCTATATATGGAAACACTTTTACTCTCTCTTTTGTTATTTTTTTTTTCTTTCTTTTTTTAAAATGTATTTTTTTTTTATATATAGAAACCCACATATGCACACGTCGGTATCAATATGCCTATAGCACGATAATTCATTTACTACATGATAAAAGATCAATGTAGATAAAAATGTCTTCCTCAAGGGTATAAGTGCCGCGGCAGGGATCGAACCGCCGATTCTCGCGTCTCTTGTCAAGCGGCTTCAACCACTCGACTACGACACCTCCCTATCTTGCTTTCCTTCCTTGTCTCTCTTTTGCGCGTACACACACACCACCTACCCACCCCATTTCTCGTCGACCTCCTACATTTGTCTCTCTTATCCCACAACTTTGAAAAATGCGAAATGGCACTTGTATCTCTCCATCGTGATATATTGTGTTGTTTTTTTTTCCAAAAATTATTTGTTGTCAGCATTAAAAAGGTGCAATATTCGAATTTATTCAATCATAGCAGGTATGAAATATAGGAAAGTATGAAAATGTAAGATCAAATTTTACCAAAAGGGATAGGATTAACAGTTTATTCTTCTCAATACCCCTTCCTCTCTCCTTTCCCTCTACGCTTTTGGTTTCCGTAGTAATCAGGTAATATTTTGTTAATGAAGTATTGTGAAACTGTTAATGAAGTATCGTGATATATTAGTTATTGCTAAATAAAACTGTAAATAAAACTGTAAACTGTATTGCTAAATAAAAACTGTACGGGGACCGGATTTAAAAGGGAAATATTCTTTAAATTCATTTTTAAAGCAGGTATGAAAGAAAGATAAAAGTGTCTGAACAGATGTTTTGGCAAACACACAATAAAAATGAAATTTTGTTGATAGGGTTAACAGTTTACTTTTAACCTCTTCCTTCTCTTTTCCCCCTCTGTGTACGCCTTTTGTTTCTGTCGTTATTTTATCTTACTGAAGTATAATTAAACACTTTTTTGTTTCTTCTTTTTTAAACCGATGACCAGTATTATGAAGCAAAATGCTTCAAAGAGCAGTGCCTGCCATATTTCTTAGTTGAAGCTTATACCAGTATTGATCGTATAAAGAATGAAAACCGAATAGGAGACAGTGGCGGTTCCAGCAGTGTGACCAGCGACGAAAATACAATAATGCTAGGGATCAGCGGAAAATTATGCTAAATTAGGTCCCCAAACAAAAATAAAACACACGAAGCACTTGGAAAGCTAGATAAGTGGGTATTTTACCCCAAAATCTGCTGAGAAGAAGAAGAGGGGGAAAAATTGTCCTCAGCATTTTTCAGGTATATTTACCCGAAAAATTTGCTGCCAGACAAAAAAAAGGGGGGTCCTCGGCATTTTTGGGTGTATTTATTCAAAAGAGAAATCGCTGATAAGCGAAAATCGAAAACTTATGCTAAAATTATGTCAAATTGTATATAATTATACTTCTCATAATGCTAGAGGCGTAAACTTATGCTAAAAAGTATAGTTATGCTAACTCTTGAAATATTGGGTTCCAGCCGGGGGGGGGGGGGGGGGCGGACAAGTTTTAAAATTACTTACAGGCAAAAATAAAAACAAGAGGGAGAAAGAAAATGAAGTGTAGCATATTTCACGTGATACCCTTTTTCCACCAAAAATTCTGCAAAACTGTCCCTTCACTGTAATTTCAAACCAAATAAATCTGTAAAATATTAATGAAACAAAAAACAAAGCTACATAGAGTCAAGCACAAGCACCTACCAAATACATACAGGCCTACATGACGATTTCAACACGGAAACAAAATGTTACCATATTTCAGATACCCCCAATCCTCGATTAACAACTGGCTGAATATATCATTTGATATACCGTATGAATGCCTCCAAGGAAACGAATTGAAGAATGTTAGTAATGATGATGATAACCATAGTAATTAACAACAACAACAACAAAAATCTATGCAAGTATGTTCTCCTGCGCTGCAAGAGCTCCTGGTGTGCTTAAAATTACTACTTCTACGGACGATTACAGGTGTGTTAAAGATGTGCTTTAATCTTTGATTTAAGAAAATTATAAAGGTGACTTTTTTTTCTGCAGTTATGGTAATGAATTCCAGAGTTTGGGGACCGCACAAGCAAATGGATGCTCTATATCCCTGTGTTATTTGTGTTTTATATGAAGGGATTTGCAGTAACAAAGTATCCTGGGAATTACGGAGGTAGAGTACGCGGGTGATTCCTACGGTCATGGACATTGTCATATTTGGGTTCACATAATATTCATGGTAACTCTATAGCGCCTAGTTTCCATCTATAGCCCTATGACATGACTTGTATCAAAATAATTTGGGAGTCGTAATAATGTTAAATCCACATTATGATAATTTACTTCTTCTTGAGTGAGTCTGGAATGATGTGAGGAACGATGGAGTTGACAAAGTTGTCACCATGAGGGTCAACAAAGAACTGCTTGGCGTAGTCATAACGGAATTGATTGGTGGGGTATCTCAGATGAGGTTCCTTTGCTTCAAGGGCTCCTGGTATGAGAGGAATAAAGTAAAGATGGAAAACAAAAAATGGGTCGTTTATTTTTAATGATTGATTTCTTATATTATAATTGGGGCTGGGCTGCACTACATATTATGCTTAAAGTAAACCTAGAGGCAAAGTCTTCCATCTGTCGCTAGGCCTCCTTCCGTGATGAAAGGAATATCTTCTCCTTTGTTCAGTATTCTATCAAGGGTGCATGTTTATACTCATGTCAGCGTTTTGAAAAAAAAAAGTTTCTTTTTTTTCTTCTTTTTGTAGCTTGGGTGAAAACTGTCAACTAACTTTGGTCCCTATGCTCCCTTTCAAAACTGTATTGCCACGCCTCTGTTAGAAGTGATAAAAAAATCCCTTTTGGTTATAACCTTATTCCATGGACTTATTCTAACCAGAGTCTTGGATTCCATATCGAGCAGCAAATCAATCGTAAGACACTAATAATTTTGTTGTGTCTCTGTGTGGGTGTGGGTGAGTGTGTGTATGAAGTTAATATACGCCGTTTTCGACCATGTGCAGGTAGTCTTTTGGTTATAACCTTATTCCATGGACTTATTCTAACCAGAGTCTTGGATTCCATATCGAGCAGCAAATCAATCGTAAGACACTAATGATTTTGTTTTGTCTCTGTGTGGGTGTGGGTGTGTGTGTATGAAGTTAATATACGCCGTTTTCGACCATGTGCAGGTAGTCTGTTTCCCGATGTTGTGTCTACACACCTGCACACTAAGAGAAAAAGGCGCAATTCTGCACGCTTCAAATGTAACACAATGAGCTTATTTATCGGTGCAACTTTGCACGCAGGGAAGCACTATGCACCATTCAGGGTGCAGTAAGCTACATGTTGCACCCTTTAAGGGTGAAGAGTATATACCCTTTAGGGAAGGTGCAAATTCTTTTGGATGCAAAACTTTCTGCACCCTTTAAGGTGCATAACTTGCATATTCAAGGGTGCAAATTTGCACCTTCCCTAAAGGGCATTTCCGGGTGCAAACAAGTACAAAAGGGTGCATCTTTTCACCTTTTTCATGTAGGATGCAAGATTGCAACCCAAAAGGTGCTGCCAATGTTGCATTTGGGGTACAAAATTGCACTTTTTTCTTAGAGTGTAACTGAAACGAAAACAATCTCAGGTGCCTTTGAACTTTCTCCTACCTTTGATGACACTGGCTACTTGGTCAGGTGTTTGTGCCGATTTCTCATAGTCGAGACGAAAAACTTTTGCATTGCCAAACCAAGGATTTCTCTAGTTTCCTTATCGATGTTCTTTTCCTCAGCAAGACTGGCGTATTCGGGTTGATTGTTGGCTGATCCCATGTTCTGCATAAAGGCCGTACTCACGAGGCCGGGCTGCACACTGCTTACCCTGTGAAGACGAAATGGAAGAAAGATAGTTCCTTTAACGATTGTATATGGGACAAGCGCGGATACAAAAATTAAATTTTGTTTGTACCAGCGGGTCTAGTGGAGACCTGTAAAAAAAATCTGGAAAGAAAAGAGGGATTTCGACCCTTAGCCCTTTGGATCGGCCTATGTAGTAAGAAAGGATGTACCGTCTTATTATATAAGCAGCAACGCAAATACTAGTACGCACATGAAAGTGGACTTGAGGTGGCCAGACCTCAAGTCGACTTTCATGTGGGTCTGCCCATTCCAGCAATGGAAATACTCACATCGACTTAGTTCTGGTCACTTCAAGTCGACAGACCTTAGGTCGACAACGGAACTTTTACTGCCTGTACTATACTTTGCTCGTAAAAATTTTCTCAGGTCCGTTCTCTACTTGAGGTCTGCCGAGTTGAGGCGGCCAGACCTCAAGTGGATTTTTCATGTGGGTATTTCCATTGCTGCATACATACATACATACGCACACACACACACACACACACACACACATATATATATATATATATATATATATATATATATATATATGTATGTATGTATAAAATTATGTGACATATGTGCGTGTTTGTATGAAAAAGTAGCTCCCTGATCACCGTGATACATAGATGCCAACACCTTCAACCGTTGTTAACCTGGAAGCTAGATTTATCATTATGGTAGGTAATATATCATTACATTAGCATCGCTCAGCCACCGAATGGCCTCAGTAATGTTTTCCGAGAGCCAGTCATTTTCCAACCTAGTCACCTTCTTATAATAACCATTATACGTAAAGTACACGAACGCCTAAGAATACGCCATAGTGTTATATTAACGGGCTCTGAACGGGCACACAATGTGAAGCTTGAGCTCGTCTGAGAAGTAAGACTAGCAATGTATAACTGTCATAAAGAACGCTTCTCGACAGGAGCTCGAACCGGCCGTTCTATGAATGAAAGGTCTCGAGTTCGATTCCCACTTTCGTCAATATCATATTTTTGGCGTTTATTCCGTCAGAAATAGATAAAGTATCGAAGCTATCACAACTGCTTATTGTGGTTTAACAGTAATGGTGTATTCTTAGGCGTTCGTGGTTATTACAAGACGGTGGCTGGGTTATCATTTTCTGTTCCTTCGATCTGACGGTCAGTTTGGGAATCCAAAAGTTGACAGAAAAGACCCTTTTAATCGTTCAAGTAAGGCAACTTTCCCTATCAAATTAAAGATAAATAATTTTGCAAATGGATTATCGTTAAGGTTACCATTCCTCATGCATTCCACTATCTGCCCCTATATATATGTCTGTCATACTCTCATGTATTTGATGTTGCATGATGTTTAATTATCCCCATCCGTCCAGTTAAATATATTGTGACGAAACCGGGTGACTAGTGTCTTGCTGCCCGCAGCCAAATCTGTCAGGATGCCTGCTGCTGGTAGGCTACTAAGTCGGGCTTCTTTACATAAATATAAAAAAGTCGGGGCTTCTTAATTTCTGGCTGTGGATCCGTTTGGCAGAGGTATACTGCCCCAAAATGACTTTGCCACCACCGCTTCTGGTTCAGTTCGGCTCTATCAGAGAGTTTCAGGTCTGTAGAACACCGTCAGACGACCACCAACTGCATGGAGCTACACCGCCAGACGACCACTTGTCCTGCTTGTTGAACTACCACCAGGCAGCTACCAGTCTGCTTGCATGCGACCAGACCACTACCAGGTCTGCAGTAGACGACCAGACCACGCCCAGTCCGACCAAACCAATGGGCAAAACCCTGGTATCGTCTTTGCTGGAGTGCAAAAGACCAAACACACTCATTCTACCCACTGTCCTAGCCTGAGACTAGAAGTCCATCCCAGGTGTAACAATGTGCAGATGTACAAACAATCATGTAAATCATTTAGCTTGCCCACATTTATTGGTTCCAAAGCAGACATAGTCTGAATAGTACAGTGCATTGTGCCCTAGTAAGCCCAGCGCGCGCTACAGTCCACCTTCAGACTCCAGCCTTAGTCGGAAGGACCGCCTAGAATGTGTGTGTGTGTTTTAGAGAGAAGTGACGTCCCACAAACTGTTACTATAAATATGTGAATTTATTTTGTGCACAATTTTCCTACATGTAGTTACATTTTTATATAAGGCATGAACAAAATTATGTAATAACTACGTTACCAGTGCTTGATCTAGATGAGTGACATAGCAAATTAAAGCGTTTACTATGATCAATAATAATCCACTGCAAAAACTTTAGGCAAAATGCTTTAGTAAAATTGTTACTGATCCAAAACTGTCTGAAACATGGCAAACTCGATCATACTACTTAAAATGATTACTACTGCATTAGCATATTGCATTAGCATATGACTAGCATCGTGCCATCTACGACGATGCTTACTAAAAATTAACTGTAAGACGAATGATTTTCCTGATTCCAGACATAATTCCACACGAAATAAATCTCATTCTATATTCATTTGCAAGAACTGCACAGAGATTTTGGCGGTGACAGATATATCATTAATTTCAAAAATATAAATTAATTTCTTCGACAAAGTTTAATTCAGTTTTGATAACTGAACTCACCAGATATTGAATGGTCTATATCCAATTGCCAGAGATTCGGTGAAAACCTTCAAGTGCAAACTTGGATGAAGCGTATATCTCATTGAAAGCCCAGGCTATGCCATGCAAAGGAAAAAAAAAAACAGATAGAAGATGAAATGATGAAAAAACTAAGGGCCATTTCTTCCCCCAAATTTTTGGAATATATTATTTTGATTGTAGGAGATGGTTTCTCCTTTCCTGCATGCTGCTTTATATTATGTCTTTGTCATCATATCGTGTGTATTGTACGCCATTCCTCCATATCGGGGGGGGGGGGGGGGGGGGGGGGGGGCTGTTGGTGGTGATGTTCCAGTCCTGGGGACGAATCGCAGACGACCCATTTATAGTACTAGACCAGTACACACACCACACACACACACACGCACACACACACACACACACACACATATATATTTATATATATATATATATATTTTTTTTTTTTTTTTTTTTAAATTGGGGACGGGTCTGATCTGTCCGAAGATATGGTCCCATACCATCACAAACCAAAATGGTCCCACTGCCCCCTGACTGCAATTTCTTTATCCTACAGGCCATTTGATTTTATTTTAATTTATTGGTTTTTACATCATATATTCAAAATATACATAGTATGTTCATCATGTGATAGCTTACGGTTGATTCATTATACAACAAATGATTGATTATAGAGTTTGGACAATTCATAAGAAATTGCTTGACACATTTGATGAATATTTTGCATAATGATATTAAGATATTCGAGGGCTACCTGTTACACGCGTAGTAATGAAGCTTGATTTGCTTCCAGCCCTCAGTAAATAAAGCCATTGCGGAACACGGGGGGATAGCCGAGAATGACTCACAAAATCAGAGTCATGTATATTCACACACGTACACGCTGCATCTTATCTTGGGTAGGAGTCAGGTCCGTGGCCTGTGTATACAGTGTACAAGGCCCGATCCCGAGTTCTGTGGATGACCTTTTGTTATTAGCAGATGGACACTGGACACGGGATTTCTGTCCCCTCTAGGCTACGCTTATTCTTGCTCATTCTTTAAAAAAGTATGGTGGCCCTGAAGTACGCTCGACAACAGGTCATGTGCGACGTGAATTTCGCATCCCAGGTCCTGAACTTCGCATCCGAGGTCATGAAATTCATAACCCGGTGGCGCAAACTTTGCATCCCAAGTCGTGAATTTCACGAACTTGGGATGCAAGGTTTCACGACTTGGGATGCAAAGTTGGCGCCACGGGTCATGAATTTAGCATCGCGGGTCGTGAATTTCAAGACTTGGGATGCAAAGTTCAGGACCTGGGATGCAAAATTCACGTCGCACATGACCTGTAATGTCGAGCGTACTTCAGGGCCACTATAAAAAAGGCTTACGTTTTATCCCTCCGACGCTGCTGATGTGATGATGCGAACCTGAACGTTGTTTTTTCATGATAGGAAGCACTTCTTGCACCAGAATGCACCACACCAAAGAAGTTGGTGTCGAACAACTGACGCATCTGCTGATCAGTGGTTAGTTCATATAACCTGCTGAACCGTAAGCCGCGTTGGTTAACTGAAAACAAAAGAAAGAAAATGATTTTTGTAACTCACTTGGCACTTAGGTTGGTAGATCTTTACTTGACCGGATATTGTAGGCCTAACTAACAGTAAGCTTGCGAGAAATGTAAGATAAGGAATTCAAAAGGCGATCATTAGGTTCTAAAAAAAAAAAAAGAACAACTGCCGGTAGGGGAAACAGGTTTAGGTTGGACACACTGCAAAAACGAGTGTGTTAAATTGGTCTTAAATTAACACCACTGGTGTTTATATAGGACAACTCTGATGGTGGGTTGTGCAGTGCAGGGGATTTTTTTTAGTATAGTTTCCAGTTGTATGTTTTGATTGTTTTTTCTGCAGGTATGTTTTTGCCATTGAAATTTTCACAAGTACTTTGTAAAGATACGCCCCTCGAACACCCCCCCCCCCCACAACAACAGATGGCTCCATCCCTTGTTCCCACATAATCCATCATAAATTTCATAAGCATGAACTCACCCACAATGTCAACACGCTTGTGTTTGTCGAAGACTTCTTTCACAGCTCTCTTGATGGAATCACGTTTGGTCACATCGAGTTGGATGATAAAGAGAGTTTTGTTTGAGGTATCCCCTGCAGCCTTCTCCAGGTCACCCTTCTTGGCCAGGTTCCTCATGGTGGCGTAGACAATGTAGCCTTTGGAAGGTCCTTGGCCAACATGACAGCCGTGTGAAAAGGCCGATGCCTGAGGAACATCCCGTGATGAGTGCTACACGTGGTGCCATCTTTGTTACTCTGCAGAGTAACAATAAAACCATTAGCAAAGCTCAAGGTGAAACCTCTCCTGGAGTGGCTACTGCTCTTGACATGAGACACAGGTTTGAGCAATAGAGGAAGATATCACCATTGGATATTCTACTTAGAGAAAGCATCGGAGATGAAACCCAGAGATATGACCCATAAGAATCCTGAAAATCAATCTCAACCTCCTTTAGACCTCCCTTTTCAGTGGCATGTGATTTCTTCATCACGTACAGACGGTCATCTATATAACGCTGAAATGCAAATGCCATACATTATTTTCATTACAATGGCAACTGCCAAAATACCATAACTTTGATCTCTTTGGATGAATTTATTTGAAGTCCACTCTTTTTTATTGTACTCAATTGAGACCAATCATGAAGCAAGAATCAGCTATCCCTTGATCGAACCACCTAACTCGAGCATCTATTGGAAAAAGAGCTTAAATTTATAGATGCTTTGGCTTGCAGCGTTTTACCTTCTCATCAGCGATTTGGTGGCATTCACTGCCTGCCATAGTTAGGCCTTGCGCTCATAGTTGTCAAGGGCGTAGGCTGGGTGGTGCACCCCCCCCACCACTGAGGAAGAGCAGTTCCGGCCCTGGCAAGCAAAACAATTTTGCACCCCATTTTTTGCTTTCAACAGCTTCAAAAAGGGGGGCACAAGACCCGGGACGTATCTGTTGTATTCATTGTCGTAACTACGGGGAGGGGCACGTGCCCCCAATCGGCTTGCAAAAAGAAAAAAAAAAGAAAGAAAAAGAAAGAGAAATGAAAGGAGAAAGAAAGTGAAAAGAGAGGGGAAAACAAGGAAAGTGAAAAGAGAGGGGGAAAACCAGGAAACTGAAAACCGGAAAATGGGAAGCGCTTGCTCGCTTCGCTCGCGAACATTTAAGTAACTTAACAAATGCCGATGATGATTACTATTCTTATGAAAGGAATCAGGTTTCTGTCTCAATGTGATGTCATAGACTAGGCCTGCTATTCTTCCACTCATAGAATATTAGTAATATAACCACATCTGTATTTCACTCCAAGAAATCGAGCTTCAAGTTTACCTTAAAATAGATGCACTTTCCCTAGATAATGGCCTAGATAAAGACAACAGTTCACATTTTTTCGTTATAGTTCGCTACTAACAAGATGATTTCGGGCACTGCAATCAGATATTTCAGAAGGGAGTTAGCGAAGTACAATATTTGGGCAGCGAGGTGGTTCACAATTTTTTTTTTTTTTTTTTTTTTTTTTTTTTGGGGGGGGGGGGTCGCTGAGTTTCATTGCTAGTAAAACAAAATGGTTTCGGACTGAGCGAGGTACAACAAACGGTGATCAAATAGATTATTTAGATATCTTATAGGCTTATAGCGTATTTCGATGACGAAATAACATTTCTAGAATAAAAAGAGTATATTTTTCCTCCTCCGCTGGGCTCGCTCGTTTGATTTTAATGGTCTTGCAGAGCAAATGAAAGCGGCAAGTGAAGTGACCAAATAAAGAATTTAAATGTTTCATAGGCCCATAGTGCAATTTTCTGAAAGCGTTAAATAATTGTTTAATGGGTTTTGGAAAGCAAACGAATTGGGCGAGGGAGGTGACCGAATGAATAATGTAGATGTTCCATATGCTGAGAATGTAATTTACTAATTTTGCTCGCTCGTAATGTTTAGAAACAGGGTGGTTTTGGACATCAATGGACTAGGAACGTGCCAAAATAACAGTCATTGGCAGCGAGGTAACCAGATATAAATTTGAGATATCATAATTATAGGCCTACAGAGGTCCGATAGTATATTTTTGATAAAAATAATACGTCTTTCATTGAAAATAAATCAGTAATTTTTGGCTCGCTTGCTTCGCTCGCTCGCAATATTAAAAAGGGTGATAACTAGCAAGATGCGTCATTTTCCCCAAATTTAAAAACGCTTCACGTCCCTAAAGACATCTTGTTTCGAGACTGCTATTGGTATTGTTAACATGATAGAAATAACAGTATACATATTACACACACAGGCACTCCCACCCTCACACACTTCTCACTCGGTGCCCCCTCATTGCATTGACCAACGGTACGCCACTGGCTCTGATTGTCTAAACTTTAGTTCCGCCTCCCAAAGATGTGCACCTCCGGTGACCTCCCCATCCCCAAACCAGCCTACGCCCTTGGTTGTGATGTCATGGGAGGGATGGAAGGGGGCGTGGTTGCAGGCGTGAAGGCCCTAAAGTAAAAACAACCGTACATGCCGATTGCCGAATGAACAAAGGAATCCAAATTGAAAGACGAAATCCAGTGAATGCTTTGCTTGCACTAAACAAAACTGGTGAAGGAATTTACAGTAAATTCCTTAAGTGATACAGTAACACACTTTCTCATTTACAGTTAAGTATTTCATGTTTACAATGAAATATATACTGCTG
>CM057156.1:12024308-12116030 GCA_029962745.1 Echinometra lucunter
TATATATACTGCTGCACTATCAATGATCTATTTCAATTCCTACCTTTATTATTGGATCAAACAGATAAGGATGCAAGCGAGCTGATTTGGAGGAACACTACTGGCAAACCGCCAAAAGTAGAATGAAAACATCGAATGACTGACGCGCCTTTTAATAAATGGGAAGTTTTCGGAGTTGTTGAAGATGGCTGAGAAATAGGCAAAATGATGGCAAATACGAAATGATATTTAATCTTGTTTGTCACAAAACAATCGAAGCGTTGCAGACGGGATAATAACAGTATGATATTTCCAGACAGTTTTGAAAATGTAAATGGGAGGGACACTTTGTTTGCGGTTTTCAATTCTTGATGCCTCGAACTCTCATTATACTCCCTGATGTAACCTTTGTATAATATAATTGTACGGTTTATCTATTCCGAAATTATCTGGAAAAGTACATGTGTGTATGTCAATATTTACGACATCAACATTATAATCATCACATCTTTACCAAGCAATTCCAAAAACACTCAACAAGGTAGATCGAAAGAAACATGCAGAAAACAAGTAGGTAAGTAGGAGAGAAACTGGATGATTTTAACTGTATATAATGAATCTGATAAGATATACATTATGTTCAGTAAGCTATACAGATGAAGAATAACAAATGAAAAAAAAGTTTTGTATGTCTTTGTTTCTGTTTACCGATTACTTAAATTGTAACTAAGTCTGTCTTGGGAGAATATCAGAGAAGTATTTGCTTTGTGGAAATATATGTGGAAATATATACACAATACCGCGTTTTTGCACGATTCTATTGTATTCGACTCGAATAAAATATATGGGGTGATCAGGTAGAATTCACTCGACGACCATATTTCTGCTGAGTCATGGACCATATTTCTGCTGAGTCATGCTTTAGATTTAAAGGGGAAAAACACCCTAAAACTAATTTTCTTTGTACTTTAAAGGTTCCAAACCTTTACATCAGTGTTCCTCATATAGACGCTTGTATGCGCTGCTGCGCACAAAGAAAGGGAGCGCACTTGGCGTCCATGCGTACGTGATTTCATGTCATATTCTTTTTTTTTTCTTCTTCATAATTATTCCTCTTATCAAATGAATGCCAGGTACAGTTGTTTCTTTAAAGATTTATTTTTGTTTCTTCCATTTTTCAAAACAATATCTTCATGAATAATCAGGGTAACAAAACATATATAAGTATATTCAGATATGCCAGAATCATTGAATATATGTCATGCATGCAAAAACTTTACATCTTAATGCATAAACTACTAACAAAAAGGTCAAACTTAACATTTTAACACGCATGATCATATTCATAGTATAACTGAATGAAAGTTTATATAATTTTTTTTAAGAAGAAAAAAGAAGGAAAAAATTTTAAAAAGAAAGAAAGAAATAGGAATGAAAGAGAGAGAGAGAGAATGAGAGAAAAAGAGAGCGAGAAAAAAGTGTTGGGAGCTTGAATCGATTCATATCAGCTTTATATACATGTACATTGTTCTTTGAGGTATTTAGTGTCCCTAAAATAACTGACTCGAATTTTAATTAATTGCATATAGGTGAAGCTTAGATCAAACTTCAACGCTAGCAAAGATTCGAAGCAGTTACTATTATCAATTATAACAAGGTAAAATACACCCCCGACATAGCACCTGAACAGCTCTCCGAATGCTGCTGAGATGTGTGATATCACAGTTGAACATAATTTGCTTAAGCAGACGATGTCCCATAACATCTTACACATTTTCAGTGCCTGTTTTGTCATCTACTCTTCATTTATTTTTTTTTTACTTCACGAGCGTCTGTCTTATTTTTTTTTATTTATTGTCTCAATTTAAGGAGTTGACAAAAGAAAGCTAATTTACTTAATTTGAATGTGACCAGTCCGGAAAAGAAATGGGTCGGGAGATTTCAAAAATTTTAGATTTATAAAATAGAGAATCGCTGTGTGTTTGCGGATGGGAGTTGTTTATAATCCTAACAGCTTTCTTTTGTACGAGGGTAATTTTGTCGATTAGGTATTCATTTTTATTTCCTCATAATTCAAATAAGGAAAAATTTAATGTATGAAATGTCGTCCTGGGGAAGAAATTTTTAAGCTTACTTATTATTCCAAGCCCGAGGAATCTTGTAGATGATACTTTTTCAAGAGGGATTTCATCCAATAAAACATCCAGGTAAAGGTGTTACTAGATAGCATGAAATTGGTTTTTAGGATATTTAACGATAATTTGTATGCTTTTATCCATTCTACGCATTTAAGTTCCCGTTTTTTTGTTGAGAAAAGACACCGGGGTTCGAATGAGAGTAAAAAAAAAAAAAAAAAGAAGTTTGAATCACCAGCAAATATTATATAATGACAGTGGATCAGAGGATTCACAAAACTCATTAATTATATCATGAACAATAAAGGGCCAAGGAGGCTCCCCTGTGGAACACCGCAACGATGACCTATATACAATCATTTAAATCGAGAAATTGTTTCCTATTTGAGAGATAATTCCTGAACCACTCCAAGGCTTTCCCTCGAATACCATAATGTGAAAATTTATGTACAAGAATATCATGATTAATAGTGTCGAAAGCCTTGGAGAAGTCCAGGAATAATGGAATTGTATGCAAATGCTGGTCAATGGGCTATGATATCAATAAATGTGAATATAGCCTGTGTCGTATTGTGATTGGCTCGCAAGCCAAATGCAGAGTCACTGAAAATATTATACTTGTTGAGAAAAGCTGTAACTCTGTTTTAAAAAAATTCAAACTTTGGAAAAGGATGGTAACGAGTTAGGTCTGTAACTATTCGTTTCTAAAGCGTCACCTTTCTTGAATATTGGATGACTTTGGCTATTTTTGCGCTACTTGGGGCTATGCCCGTACTTAACGATAAATTAAAAATATGAATGGGCACTTTAAATAAAGTTTAACATTCTGGCACATTAGCTTAGAATATTTCCGGAATTCGGTTGAAGATGGATGAAAAATGTATAGTCATGAGTAACTTTTGTACGTGTATAATGTCATCAATACCGAATGACAAATCATGCTCACAAGAATGAGAATATAGTGACCTGAGCCTAGGCTGGAAGATATTCCATTTTTAATTTCATCATCTTTTTTTTGTTTCTTTCTTTATTTTTATTTTTATTTTTTTTGGTCCTTCATGCTATAGGTAAATGAACTTTGTTGAATTATTACTTAAAATATCCTAAACCTCTGTTTAGAATAACTGAAAATTAATTCATATTACGTTTTTACATCATTTCATTTAGCTGATGAAATTGTTACGTTCTTACATCATTTATTAGCTGATGAGAGTTTTCTCCACTAAAAAGTTTACGATGACTTCGCCGTGGAGACTGGGATGATATAAAAAATAAAAAAAAATGCTGAGTCATATTAAAGGTGAACTGACTTTAACAGTGCAACATGTTTGTTTTAGAATATGAATGAAATTATGTATGAAGATTAAAAAAAATCAAATATTTGGATTATATATTGGCATATTCACATGCATTCCAATGGAATAATAATAGATGATGACGAAGTATTGACTCGAATGATATTCGAATTTTTGCTGCGTCATGCTCTATAGGTGAACGAACTTTATGGATTATAGCATAATCAGAATAATGCTGAAATCCTGTTTGAAAATGGCGGAATAATCCAGTATTAAAATTGTAGTTATGTAATAATAAGTACTTGAATTGTAGGTTGACAAGCATCTGCATGTGACACCGTCCAATCTTGACTTCGATAAAAAGGACGGTATTTTGAATTTTATCTCTGGGACATAAATGGGACTAAAGAGGCGAATGTAAAGGAAAGGTCGAAAAATCAAATATTTGTTTTATTACTCGTTAGTGTCTCAATCTGGAATACCTATTATCTGTAACATTCATTATGTCAGAGGTACTGTCATTACAATATCAGAAAATGCTCCTTAAGACCACCACACACACTAGGCTTATACGATCTGACTATAATTATCTTATTTGGGGTTTGGAATAAATACAACAGTAATAATAATAATAACAATAATCGAAATTTATGCTCAAATGCTAGCCTTTAGGTCGGAGTAAAGTCCAAATTGGCCTCAAATCGTAACCGATCGCAAGATTATATGCTATGACGTCATTCCGATTCGGAATTGACTTCGCTTTTATACCTAGGCCTATAAGGAGGCTCGCAATAGCCTGGAGTTTCAACTTTAGTATTCATGCGACTTCTTAGAACTTTGGGCAGTATGATTTTCCATGTTTGAATGTTCGTATCAAATACTAAAAACACTTTCTTCCAAATCGGATCGCAGACAGATGCTTTGATCTGACTATAAACAGGCCCATAAGTATATTTTTCTAGATAGAGGAAGGGGGGCGGGGCGGTTTCTTTTTCATCGACCGAACTATCATGTGAGTAGAGCACATGCAATTTCTTTGATTTGTGCACTCTGCGATTCCAACATTCAAAGTGCATTCCTCTCCCGCATAGCTGCACTATCAATGATCTATTTCAATTCCTACCTTTATTGTTGGATCAAACAGATAAGGATGCAAGTAAGCTGATTTGGAGGAACACTACTGGCAAAGACATTGGATTACAAGACAAATTACTCTCACCAACTTCCGTAATACGTTTTGGCAAGGGTAAATGCTGAGTTAAAAAAGACTCGGAAAAATGCGTCTGCCATTGGTATAACGTGTGAAAAGATGTCTCATTTTTTCTTGATATTTCATATCTAAAAATTTGGGTTTTTTTAAGCATGATTTTGCACGAGCGGAAGGATGGATAGTTATAAAAACATTTCGTGATTCTTCATTTTCAATAAATTGCACTATAAATACCCAGGATCATGCTTGCTTTTTGACGGAGTCATCTGCCATAGGATTTTAAGAATGATTATTATTCCCCTATTGTTATCTTAAATTTATGGCAAATGTAACTTACATGTAATTTGAGACTCTGGAAAAGTTTACTGAAGGCTCAAAAAGTGAGAGAGATCCCCCATAAATCCCACAGAATATGTCTGCTTTTAGTATTCCAGCTGCCATGGGTTAACTTGCAAAAACAGGGATTTTAAAATGATTTTGATTCCCATAGCTTTTATTCAGATTTAAGAAAGAAGTGATTTACAGGAAATTTCAAACTCTGGAAATATGTAATTGAGGCTCGACGAATCCAGTAAACCCCTCATAAATCCCCGGCAGTGGCGTAAACAGGTTCTTACACCTCGGGGGGGGGGGGGGGATGATTTGCCCTTCACTAGATTTCGAGGATCAATTTCGTATACAGATACACACACGCACACGCACACACACCCACACACATACACCCGAATGCACAGCACCGGCGTAAATCCACTTTGAGGAGTAGGAGGGGGGGGGGGAATGATAGACTTTTTTGCCGATTTTTTTTTCTGTCGAACTCACGCTTAAGTATAAACACACGCCCTCACCCACCTGCACAGACCCCCTTACACACATTTTAATTTTTATCTTGCGAGCCAAAAATTACCACTTTTCTGGTTTTCAATCGCATTTTCAAATAGAAATTCTATAATATGATTAGTGAGCGAAGTGAGCGAGCCAAAAATAACCACTCTTCTGGTTTTCCATCGCATTTTCAAACAAAAATTCTAAAATGTGATGAGCGAGCAAAGCGAGCGAGCCAAAAATAAGCGCTTTTCTGGTTTTAAATTGCATTTTCAAATAGAAATTCTAACATATGATGGTTGTTTATGACAGATTATTAAAAATTTTATTAACGATTAATTCAAATATCATTTCTTCCTTAAAAAGTGAAGGGGGATATTTCTACACGCCACCGCCCCTCTCAAAAAAGTGGGGATATACCCCCCCCCCCCATCCCCCCGGAATTTACGCCAATGATGCACAGACATAAATAGAAGATATACGCACCATGACAAACGAATATAGAATATGGACTGACACACATTATTGCATATTTTCATCACGCTTTTATCTTTGTTTTTTATTTTGTTGTTACATCACTTCAGAAAAACTTGTGACAGCGCCGAAATTACCCAAAAGTAACATAAATAACTACATAAATCAGAATAATGACCGGTATAGTTATGATAGTAACCGTTATTTCAGTTACATTAACGCTGATGATGATGATAGGCATAATAATAATAATAATAATAATAATACATAACTGATTATTATCATTATTGTTATCATTATTGTTATTGTTGTTGGTATAATGATAAATATTATTATCATTATTGCTGTTCCTATCATTTCTAAACATGTTAATTCAGTTTAATTGTAAGCAAACATCCTTTCCTAAAACCTGGGGGGATGATTGTACATGTCATCCCCCACCTCACAAGGTGGGGGGATGCATACCCCTCATCCCCCCCCCCCCGCTGTCTACGCCCCCTGATCCCCGGGAATATGCATGCTTTTGACCAAAAAAGCCTCGCCCGCCATAGGCTTACACGCAAAACAAACAATTTCCGGATGATTATTATTAATATAGTTTTAATTTGTAGATATAAAAAATGTGAAATGTATGCACTTTGGGACTTTAAATAAGCTAACTGAAGGCTAAAAAAAAAAATCCTCTCACAAATCCCAGGGAATATGCATGCTTTTGGCCTTCAAGCTCCCATTGGTTAATACACAAAAACAGGGAATTTGAAATTAAATTAATTCTCCTAGCATTTTTTTCATATAAATGGAAAAGGTGATTACAAACACTGTTCTATTGTGCCTCAGTTGTATTAATGAAGTCAGTTTTTCAGATCAGTTGTGAGAGTAGAGAGTGTGTAAAAAAAAATTAAAGGAGAATGAAACTCTTTGAGAGGGAGAAGGGAGGGAGAAAGAGAGAGAGAGAGCTGATAGGGGGGGGGTGGGAGGTAAATGGAATAAGCCTACTTTTGAAAACAGAATTGAGGATTCAATCGTAAATATATCCTCATAGTATTTGATTAAAAATGATGTAGAGGCTGGGGCGTTTTTTCCTTCTTTTATAAATGTAGGCCCTGTTGCACTTAATACTAGGCCTACCGTTTTTGTTTTGTTTTTGTTTTTGCTTTTTGTTTTCGATCGCCTGACTCCTCAGATTGCTAAAGCAGAATAGACCAATTTCACCTCCGGTTTATGTATTTGGCCCTCTATCGGCGACGCCATTGCTGCGGTGGGCAAGCGCGCTGACCACGATTGGCTCTGTGTACAAAATGAATGTAAGATATGAGATATGCCCCGATATTGTTCCATTTACTTTATTCTAGATCAATAAAATAAAGCACGGATACATGGGTAGATGAGGTAAGACAATGGTCATATCTGACGGATGAAGGTATGATGTATTTTTGTACTTTCGATGGTTTTTCAACTTAGTTTTGTCAGTAAAAGTTCGATTGCAGCATAGAAGCCGTAGTAAACGGGAGACCTAAATCTTACCCTGTTTACAAAATCATGTTTTCGCTCATTAAATTTTACGCCAAAGTACATAATGATAATGGTTCTTGACTTCAAAGTCCTTTCTGTTGATGTTTTAACCCACTGGCGACGAATTCCTTCACATTGCTTACGGAAACCTGTGTAGGGAGTACGGCTTCTCACACAAACAGGCTTCATGTTTTTACCCACTGGCGACGATGAGTCAAAAGCGAGTGAATTTCGCACTCAGTTAGCTTCCAATTTTTAAACTTTCTCTAATTCTTGTGGCATTTGAGCACCGCACAGCTGCGACCTGAACTTCCCTGATAATTTCTCATTGCAAATATTAAAATAAATCTGCATATACTGGTCAAAATAGACAAAAAATCGAACGAATGTACATAACGCGCTATTGACTTGTGTACTATAAAAGTTGCAGAGCCCACCGCAGTATGTCGAACTGTGTCGAACAGTCTGCTGCCCTCTTGCGTTGTGAAATTGGTCTATACAGTCTTACAAAACCCCACTTTCAGTTATTTCTATTTGAGGCGTACCCGAGAATCCCCGTGCCCCCAGGCCTACATGCCAGAAACAAAACTGATGTCTGATTTCACACATCGAGTGAAAGGAAATGTACACCCCCGGCACAGATGGAACATGACAAACCTTTTTCCTTACTTGTCCAAAAACTCGGAGTATGGTACCTGATGATCGTTTTAGATTTTTTTTAAATTATTTTTTGTCATACGTGCTAGTCCACCAAGCTAAGAGAAATTTGAACAGTCTTTATATTGCTTGCACGCAATCTCATTTTTTTCAAAGCCCTTTCACCTGTTTCTATGGACTTTAAACATTTGCATAAATCGTGATACATTATTATATCAAATATTTTGATTAAGAGAAAAACTTGAAGATCTCCTGTTTATCAATTTCACGACATCACTGTCAGATATCCAAACGTTTGCTTATATAGAGCTTAATCAGGAAACACGATTAACCCCCCCCCCCCCCCATTATATAGAATTTCACAGCACTCTCTCTCAGGTATAACTTATTAGCTCTGGCCCTTCTGATTCTCACCATTACTCCCTTGCCTGTTGCAGTTAGGGTTGATCATATCTGTTGGTGGACATAAGTTTTATGTTATTAGGGGACAATATCAATATTGATTATGTCATGCCCTTCACCTCTTAGGCTCTTTACCAAAAGCTATGTACAGAAAAATAAGAAAAATAAAGAAGATAAGAAATAAAAAAGTCTAGATAAAGGCTACAATCTTGTTCTCTGGGCCGTCTTGATAAAGGCTATAGGCTTTCCCCGACTGACACTATGAACATGACGGACAAAGAAAGCGGACAAAATAAACAACCCCTCATTCTACCCTTCACAATGGTTCTGGTAGTCAAAAGAAGGGATGTTCTTTTGACTATAGGCTACTGATATAGGCTACTGTGTAAAACGGAAACGCGCAGGCCGCACGTAGATCGGTCATTTTCAGAGATTCCTCCAACCCGTACCAGGGGCCTATGGGGAAATATTTACAGGCGTGCGACCTAAACCGTGTGTTGGGATATAGGAGAAGCCTACACAAGGATTGATACTGTGTGTACCTTTGGTAAGTTGAATTGCCTTTTTGCCACCCCCCCCCCCTCTTCTCTCTATTCCCCCTTCTCTCTCTCTTTCTCTCTCTTCTGTGTTCTCCCTCTTCTTCTTTCTCTCTCACTCTCTTTTCCCTACTATGTTATTACATACAGGATTGGTATGGGGGGGGGGGGGGTCTTTTATTGAATGTTTTCTCTATAATCTAGTTTCTAATTTCAATTCTAAGCAACACCTGTAAATGAATAAACTAATCTAAAACTCATATTCAACTATGCAGTGGTAATAGATATCATACCAGTGTATAATTGGATGAATATTAAGATTATATGAAACAATATATTCTCTGTTGTATTGTGCATGCTTTATGCATGTACACCTATCAAGGGGGACAATGTTCATTCCATCTTAACTTGTCAAAGGGGACCTGAAATTATATTTTAGATATATGGTTGTAAGAAGATGATACCTATTTAAGGTTGTATTGACCTTGAAATTTTCAGGTTTAAGGGGAATCGCCCCACTGAAGGCCGCACGCCTGTAAATAGATCCGGTCACTTTCAGAGAGATGATGACATCATAGTTGAAAAAATATTCATATAAAATCAGATATACAAGTTGAATACCGTGTTTCATACGTGCATAGAGAGGGATAATTGCTTGTTTAGATCAGTCCCATGGGAGAGCAGCAGTTGGTCCCAGGTGGATTTTAAGGGGACTTTATTAGTGTGGCAAAACTAAGTCTGTCTTGGGAGAATATCAGAGAAGTATTTGCTCTGTGGAAATATATGTGAAAATAATATATGCACAATATCGTGTTTTGCACGATTCTATTGTATTCGACTCGAATAAAATATATGGGGTGATCAGGTCGAATTCACTCGACAGTTCGACCATATTTCTGCTGAGTCATGCTTTAGATTTAAAGGGGAACAACACCCTAAAACTAATTTTCTCTGTACTTTAAAGGTTCGCAACCTTTACATCACTGCGCACAAAGAAAGGGAGCGCACTTGGCGTCCATGCCTACAGGGTTTCATGTTATATATATATTTTTCTTCTTCATAATTATTCCTCTTACCAAATGAATGTCAGGTACAGTTATATCTTTAAAGATTTCTTTTGTTTCTTCCATTTTTCAAAACAATATCTTCACAGATAATCAAGGTAACAAAACATATACATGTATAAGTATATTCATGTTGTTGTTGTTGGTTGTATTTTTGGCGTTTCAGTCAGAATTTACTATTTACGCCTAGTCTCGTTGTCAGGAATGAAAAGTCTAGTCAGTCGTTTATTAATAATTCTTAACTGGGAAACTGGTGCGCCTGTGCTTTCGCTGGTTCACTGCTTGGGAATGTATCGTCCCGGCCAACCCTGCTGCGTACGTATATTCAGATATGCCAGAATCATTAACTATATCCAAAAACTTTACATTTTAATACATAAACTACTAACAAAAGGTCAAACTTAACATTTTACACGCATGATCATATTCAATGTATAACTGAATGAAAGTTTATATAATTTTTTTAAGAAGAAAAAAGGAAAAAAAATTAAAAAGAAAGGAAGAAATAGGAATGAAAGAGAGAGAGAATGAGAGAAAAAGAGAGGGAGACAAAAAGTGTTGGGAGCTTGAATCGATTCATATCAGCTTTACATACATTATTCTTTGAGGTATTTAGTATCCCTAGAGTATAAAACTGACTCGAATTTTAATTAATTGCATACAGGTGAAGCCTAGATCAAACTTCAACGCAAGCAAAGATTCGAAGCAATTATTATTATCAATTATAACAAGGTAAAATACACCCCCGACATAGCACCTGAACAGCTCTCCGAATGCTGCTCAGATGTGTGATATCACAGTTGAACATAATTTGCTTAAGCAGACGATGTCCCATAACATCTTACACATTTTCAGTGCCTGTTTTGTCATCTACTCTTCATTTATTTCTTTTACTTCACGAGCGTCTGTCTTAATTTTTTTATTTATTGTCTCACTTTAAGGAGTTGACAAAAGAGAGCTTATTTACTTAATTTGAATTTGACCAGTCAGGAAAAGAAATGGGTCGGGAGATTTCAAAATTTTAGATTTATAAAATAGAGAATCGCTGTTTGTTTGCGAATGGGAGTTGTTTATAATCCTAACAGTTTTTTTTTGTACGAGGGTAATTTTGTCGATTAGGTATTAATTTTATTTCCCCATAATTCAAATAAGGAAAAATCTAATGTATGAAATGTCGTCCTGGGGAAGAAATATTTAAGCTTACTTATTATTCCAAGCCCGAGGAACCTTATAGATGATACTTTTTCAAGAGGGATTTCATCAAATAGAACATCGCCAAATAAATTTGCAAGGTGTTACTAAATACCATGAAATTTGATTTTAGGATATTTAACGATAATTTGTTTGTTTTTATCCATTCTATGCATTTAAGTTCCCGGGTTTTTTTTGTTGAGAAAAGACACCGGGGTTCTAATGAGAGTAAAAAAAAAAAAAAAAGTTTGAATCACCAGCAAATATTATATAATGAAAGTGGATCAGAGGATTCACAAAACTCATTAATTATATCATGAACAATAAAGGGCCAAGGAGGCTCCCCTGTGGAACGCCGCAACGTGGTAACAATGACCATTTAAATCAAGAAATTGTTTCCTATTTGGGAGGTAATTCCTGAACCACTGCAAGGCTTTCCCTCGAATACCATAATGTGAAAATTTATGTACAAGAATATCATGATTAATAGTGTCGAGAGCCTTGGAGAAGTCCAGGAATAATGGAATTGTATGCAAATGCTGGTCAATGGGCTATTATATCAATAAATGTAAATATAGCCTGTGTCGTATTGTGATTTGCTCGCAAGCCAAATGCAGAGTCACTGAAAATATTATGCTTGTTGAGAAAAGCTGTAACTCTGTTTTCAAAAAAATAAAACTTTGGAAAAGGATGGTAATGAGTTAGGTCAGTAACTATTCGTTTCTAAAGCGTCATCTTTCTTGAATATTGGATGACTATGGCTATTTTTGCGCTATTTGTGACTATGCCCGTACTTAACGATAAATTAAAAGTATGAATGGGCACTCTAAATAAGGTTAAACATTCTGGCACAATAGCTTAGAATATTTCCGGAATTCGGTTGAAGATGGATGAAAAATGTATAGTCATGATTAATTTTTGTACGTGTATAATGCCATCAATACTGAATGACAAATTATGCTCACAAGAATGAGAATATAGTGACCTGAGGCTGGAAGATATTCCATTTGTGGAGACTGGGACGATATCAAAAAAAAAAAAAAAAAAATGCTGAGTCATATTAAAGGTGAACGGACTTTAACAGTGCAACATGTTTGTTTTAGAATTTGGATGAAATTATGTATGCAGATTAAATGAAATCAAATATTTGGATTATATATTGATATATTCAAATGTGTTCCAATGGAATAATAATAGATGATGACGAAGTATTGACTCGAATGATATTCGAATTTTTGCTGCATCATGCTCTTTAGGTGAATGAACTTTATGGATTAGCATAATCAGAATAATGCTGAAATCCTGTTTGAAAATGGTGGAATAATCCAGTACTGAAATTGTAGTTATGTAATAATAAGTACTTGAATTGTAGGTTGCCAAGTATCTGCTTGTGACACCGTCCAATCTTGACTTCGATGAACGGGACGGTATTTTGAATTTTATCTTTAGGCAACACACCCGGACATAAATGGGACTAAAGAGGCGAAAAATCAAATATTTGTTGTGTTACTCGTTAGTGTCTCAATCTGGAATATCTATTATCTGTAACATTCATTATGTCAGAGGTACTGTCATTACAATATCAGAAAAAACTCCTTAAGACCACCACACACTAGGCTTATAAGATCCGACTAATATTATCTTATTTGGGGTTCGGAATAAACACAGGAATACAATAACCGAAATTTTGGTCAAATGCTAGCCTCAAATCGTAACCGAACGCAAGATTATATGCTATGATGTCATTACGATTGGGAATTGACATCGCTTTTATACCTATAAGGAGGCTCGCAATAGACCGGAGTTTCAACTTCAGTATTCATGCGGCTACTTAGAACTTTGGGCAGTATGATTTTTCCATGTTTATATGTTCGTATCAAATACAGCACTACAAACACTTCCAAAATCGGATCGCAGACAGATGCTTTGATCTGACTATAAACAGTCCCATATGTATAGTTTTCTCGATAGAGGGAGGGGGCCGGTTTCTTTTTCATCGACCGAACTATCATGTGCGTAGAGCACATGCAATTCCTTTGACAGGAAAGGGAAGGTCCTCGGCAAAGGGGGGATGTGAGGTTTGAGTCTTTGGTCACCTTTTTATTCCATTCTTTCTGACAAGCAAACATGAAAAAGGGCATCAGAAAAAGGGGGGTACAATCACGTCAACTCACCCACCCTCTTGCGACGGTCTAATGAATGTTAAAAGAATGACATCTTAATAATCTCTGATTCTGACATTTGTATTTGCATTTCTTATGCAAACAATGATCACACCATGGAAATCAGAAGTTTGAGCTGGTAATTTTTGCTGTGTCATTCAATCCAGGGGCGAGTAAACCTTTGAGTAAAACACACTTTCATGACTCATTTTCTAAAAATATGTATAGGCTTTTGTAGTAAATATTTGCGGACAATGGTCTGGGGCTAGAGCAACAATACCCTATTTCGGATTTTGAAACAGCAATTTCTGCTGCGTCATTCCATCCAGGGCCCCTTAAGATGACTTTGACTCATATTCGAAAATAGTACGCAGAATCATATCTAAAAATAGCCTATAGGCCATGACTGTTTCCCACTGAAATTAAAAGTTTTCCTATGATATATTTTTTTCAGCTAAGTGCAACTTAAATACATTTTCATGCCAACAGTGGTTCCTTTCAAAACTTAAGTCTTTTGGCAATTGGGGATTAAAACCGCCTAGGCCATGACCATTTCCACTGAAAATTAAATTCAATGAATTCGAGATGGCAATTTCGCTTTGTCATTCTATCCAAGATCAATTCAGAATCCGCCATCACTATCCGCAGTCTATAAATGTAGATCATATAATAACAGCGGCGGATACAAAATTTTCCAATGGGGTAGGGGCACGATCTTTTGTCAGATGTCTATTTTAGAGTGATGGGGACGGAGGCGGGGGCTCTCTTGCCTGATAATCGAACCCCCTAGACAAAAAAACACACACACAAAGAAAAAAAAAACAGCATAAGATTTGCAAAGACAATTGGACAAACAATTGGGCTCTGTTTTGCTCAAAAATTTTCTAAGTCCCGCTGTCGTCTTGAGGTGTCTCGACCTCAAGTGACTCGACCTTAGGTGGTTTTTCAGGTTTGCATATCGACTTGAGGTTGCTATGAAGTACGATAATCCGCGCCCGCACCGACACGTATACAGTTTAGTACGGGCTCTATATTGCTCAAACATTTTCTAAGTCCCGTTGTCGACTTGAGGTGTCTCGACCTCAAGTGTCCTGACCTCAGGTGGTTTTTCAGGTGTGCATTTCCATTGCTGCATATATATAACTCTAAAAAGAAGTGTCAACTATAGATATATATATATATAAATATATATATATATATATATATATATATATATATATATATATATATATCTATAGTTGACACTTCTTTTTAGAGTTTGACACACCCTGTTTCTTCTTTTGCGAGTGAGCGAGCCAACAATTCTGAGTTCTTGCTACAGAAATGGTATTTCGTTATCAAAATTTTCTCTTGGCCTATGAGATTATTTGAATGGTATGTATGGCAGTATTGCTGATATGAATATGCCAAATATGACTATTTTAGCCCCGGGGGGGGGGGGATATGTCTCGAGGAAAGTACATCATACGCGTAAACGAAAACGTAGAAAAAGATTTTTATTATTTTATTTTTTATTCTATTTTAGAGTGATGGGGACGGAGGCGGGGGCTCTTTTGCCTGATAATCGAACCCCCTAGACAAAAAAACACACACACAAAGAAAAAAAAACAGCATAAGATTTGCAAAGACAATTGGACAAACAATTGGGCTCTGTTTTGCTCAAAAATTTTCTAAGTCCCGCTGTCGTCTTGAGGTGTCTCGACCTCAAGTGACTCGACCTTAGGTGGTTTTTCAGGTTTGCATATCGACTTGAGGTTGCTATGAAGTACGATAATCCGCGCCCGCACCGACACGTATACAGTTTAGTACGGGCTCTATATTGCTCAAACATTTTCTAAGTCCCGTTGTCGACTTGAGGTGTCTCGACCTCAAGTGTCCTGACCTCAGGTGGTTTTTCAGGTGTGCATTTCCATTGCTGCATATATATAACTCTAAAAAGAAGTGTCAACTATAGATATATATATATAAATATATATATATATATATATATATATATACACTTGGTGAATGCTATCCTTGTATATATATATATATATATATCTATAGTTGACACTTCTTTTTAGAGTTTGACACACCCTGTTTCTTCTTTTGCGAGTGAGCGAGCCAACAATTCTGAGTTCTTGCTACAGAAATGGTATTTCGTTATCAAAATTTTCTCTTGGCCTATGAGATTATTTGAATGGTATGTATGGCAGTATTGCTGATATGAATATGCCAAATATGACTATTTTAGCCCCGGGGGGGGGGGGGGATATGTCTCATTGAGGAAAGTACATCATACGCGTAAACGAAAACGTAGAAAAAGGGTTGTTAATCAGCACCAGGCGGGGAACCCGGGGATCCCATGAAGGGTATCAAAAACAGGAAAAATCTGGAAAAAGGGTTACAAATTCAGAGGAATGATGATGCAATCCTTGAATGAATTCTCTACTAAGGGTATAAACATCAGAGATGCTGGACATGATCTCCTGTTTTTAGGGTATCAAAACCGCTCCTACTTTAATGCACGTTCCTAAAAATGGGGGAAAAGGTAGTTCTTCAGCACTAGGTGGAGAACCCTCATATCCCGTTAAGGGTATCAAAAATCAGAGGTAATGATGCAATCTTTGGATAAAATCCGGATAAGGGTGTAAAAATGAAGATGTTAGACATTTTTTCTGTTTAGGGTATTAAAATCACTGCTACCTTAATCCCCGTTTAGGGTGCTTTTCAGAAAGCCATTTACGTGGATGATGTACATGTTTCAATGAGACATATCCCCCCCCCCCCGGGATTTTAGCACCTCGCTGGTCCAAATTATCTTTTAGTGTCTAAACCATCCTGATTCTGTATAATGCGAGCGATGCAAGGGAGGAAGAAAAAAAATACACACACTCTCTGATGATAAAGTATTATGTCGTAATCAAGTACACAATATGCCTATATAAGATATTTGAATGGTATGTTGGTCACCTCACTGCCATGACTTTATTCCAGCACCTTGCTGGTCCAGTATTTTGCAATTAAAAAAAAAAACTCCCTTTGATCGTCTCCAGTCTCCAGTACTGATGCGGTATCTTCCCCTTTCTCTCTCTTTCTCCTATTCCCTGCCTCTCTCTCTCTCTCTCTCTCTCTGTATTCTCTGTCAGTCAGAAAAATCTGGCCCTCTTTGTCTCTCTCTCTCTCTCTCACCCACTCTATCAAACCCCAAGAAATGTTTTTTGACAGATTTATCAATATGCTCGAATAATATATTTATCAATACATCTTCCCCTCGAAAACGGTGACTTAAAGGGGGTACCCAATGCTGAAACAATGTTAGTTCATTTAAAAGAGCATGACTTTATCAGCAGAAAATCATCTGCCTAAAGTTTTTTAAAAAGTCGTGTTGCCAAGGAAACCCCCAAATGTGGTAAGATTTCAGGATATTTTTGACCCCTCAGCTGTGACCCAGTTTCAACTGGGTACCCACTTTGACGTCAAAATGACGTCAAAGTGGGTACCTTGTCGCGCAAGGTATAATACATATTGTACAGTCTAGAGCGCAGCTGGGTACCCACTTTTACGTCATACCTCATACTCAAATTTTTTGGTCAACTCTTGAGTTTTCATGAGAAAATTAAACAAAATGCATAGATTTCGATTGAAAATCATCAAATTTTTAATGTTAATCTTCTTAGAATTCTATCTTCGATCATTAAAAAAAACCAAAAAAACTTACCATTGTGTAATGACTTTAAGAAATCTATCTGGTATAGCATCCTTAAACAATGATTTCTGAAACTGTACGATATAAACAAATTTTGCCCAAATGATTGTCAAGTCATGAATAAAAAGTGCATACATGCGAAAAGATAAGTGAAATGGTCACCAGATTCAGCGTATGACCCTGTTCAACCAGTCTGTGTTTGTATATGGTTCATGTACATAAAATGTAAATATTTGTTATAGATATAAATACACTTCCTCGTATGAGAAAGAAAAAAGAAAAAAGAAATTTATGATTCATGGTTAATGGTTGATCGTTTGTTTATTTTGTTGTTTCTAATAGACAGATAGAAGTATATCTAATGAGTCAGAAATAAGAGGATCTTGGGTATCTTGGGTTCATGGTGCTTTGGCCGTGAACCAGAATAGCCTGGTGGTTAAATCGCTGCCCGGCAAGCAGTAGATGGCAGGTTCGAATCCCGCTGGTTCCAATATTTTCTGACTTGTGATTTTCATTACAAATCGAACATACGATCTATAACACTGGGAGTAATGCCGACAATTTGTTTACAAATTATAAATTTCTCCCATTAAGATTCTTCATTTACTATCTATTGTCCACGGCGGACCGTTGCAAGTATTCCATATTTCATTTTCTTAAGCCAACGACAAGTAATATGCGACAAAACAAGTCACCTAGCGTAATAAGGGTGGGGCTAGCTTTACTCTCATTTACTCCGTTACGCAACATTGACCATATTTCATGGTTTGGCTTTATAACTTGTGATACCAAGCTCTGAACACTTGGCCAGATGCATAAGCAAAAGAGGAAAGCTTTCGGAAAACACAGTGTCCATTTTCGTTCCATTATCTTTTTGAACTTGAAACTTTGATTCTTTTAAAGGGAGAAAAAGAACAAATATCTTGGAATTTGCCAATTTTTTCTGTGCAAATCGGCAGTTTTTAAAATTTTCAATGAATATACACTGAGTGATTGCGTTGAAAATTTTAAAAACTGCCAATCTTTTTCTGTGCAAATCGGCAGTTTTTAAAATTTTCAACGCAATCACTCAGTGTATATTCATTTCAGAAAATACATTTATTTCAGATACATGACTTTCTATGTCAGAAAAGTAGTAACATATTCCGGTGTTGCTCATTTGAAGGAAAATATAAAATGAAATAGTCCTCAAATAATTCCTTTCGAAAAAAAGGTTAAAGGAAAAAGTAGTAGACTGGCACTGACATTGCAAATGTTGGCGCTCGACATAATTCAGAAAGATTTGGATTCAATGGACCAGAAATGCTGAAACATCAAATTTACTATTTACTTATCTCTATGGGCAAGAAGACGCCACCTTGAAAATGGCTTCCAATTGAAATACTCGACAACAGTCTTAAACAACGATATCGATAATAAAAAAGTTTAAAGATTGACTTTATCATTTAACTCACAAACATTGCGTTAAATGGCATTTCGGTTTCAGTCTTATATTTTCTGCTTGATTCATTTCATCGTAAACTAAAATTGTAGATAGAAAAAATGTACATATTATTTGTAGGTATATCAAACAAGAAAACTAGGTTTTTTTTCTTCTATACGCTGTCATAATTCACACGAACTTGGTGTTTGCGATTTACTTCTTCTTGAGCGAATCAGGAATGATGTGTGGAATGATGGTGTTGCAGAATTTATCCCCGTGAGGGTCAACAAAGAACTGCTTGGCGTAGTCCATACGCAGTTGACTGGTGGGGTATCTCAGATGAGGTTCTTTCGACTCTAGGGCTCCTGGCATCCGAAAAAAGGGGGAATAGAAAGGGCAAGAAAAGTGAAGAATCGTTCATTTCAACTGAGTCATATGACGAGAAGATACATACATGTGTGCCTAATGGCAGGCACGAAGTTTCATGTAGTTTTTAATAGATAAAATATATCCTTTGGAATACGTCATAACCCACGATGTTTGTAACAATTACAAAAGTTCAAAAAGAAATGGAATCTATCAGAATCAATCCTAAAGTCTCCTAATCAATCGCCAGTCTAGTCATTTGCGGTTTCTTTTAGTAGCTGTTTACTTATTTTCTGTGGGATCAATCAAAAACTTTTCAATTAATTTCAAAATTATGATTATGATTTTTATGTTACTGTTGATATCAATATCATTCTTCTTTTTCTCATTATTATTTTTTTTATTATTATGATTAATCATTATTATTATTATTATTATTACTATAATTTTTATTATTAGTATCATTATCAATAATTATAATGATAATAATTATTTTTTATTATTTCTATTATTATTATTATCATTGTAATTATAATTATTATTACTATTACTATTACTATTACTATCATCATTATTATTATTATCATTATTCTTATCATTTCGTTTTTTTTTTGTTTTAAGGAGTATCATCCTCGTTATCATAATCCTGTGCCATAATCATTATCAAATTCAATATGACTCTCATCATTACCATGATCAGCATCATCATTCGGCCAAGAAAATACACCACCGAAAACAAATAAACAGACCAAAAAAGATTGAAAAGTAGTTATTATACAGCCATAGGGCCAGAAAAATTAATTCAATAAATGTAGCATACAGTCAAATCAAGTGTGTGTGTGTGTGCGTGTGTGTGTGCGTGTGTGTGTGTCAACATGAACTCATTACTTAACAACAGGGACTACAACTTGCTCCTATACCTTTGATAACGTCGGCGATTTCGTCAGATGTTTGCTGTTCCTTCTCGAAAGTAGGACTTGCCACAAGTTGTTTGAGGATCATAGCACAGACGTCTTTGGACTCCTGGGGAGCATTTCATGAAGAGTTTTGTCGGTGATTTTCACTGACTAATTTGCTTTCAGCCAATCAGATGCGAGGATTTTCAGTAGCTTATAACATTTGTCGGTGATTTTCACCGACAAAACTCTTCATGAAACGCTCCCCAGGTCAATGTTCTTTTCTTCAGTGAGCTTGAGGAACTCGGGTTGGTTGTTGGCTGATCCCATGTTAGCTATGAAAGCCGTCTTCACTGGGCCTGGCTGGACACTGCTTACCCTGTAAATGAAGGAAGAACAACAGACACATAAAATGATGATAATGAGAAGAAGAAGAAGAAGAAGAAGAAGAAGAAGAAGAAGAAGAAGAAGAAGAAGAAGAAGAAGAAGAAGAATATGAAGAATGATAATGATATTGATTTTTGATAATAATAGTAGTAACAATAGTAGTAGGAATAACAATGATTATAGTAATGATAATAACGATGATGATAACGATGATGTTGATAATAATAATAATAATAATAATAATGATAATAAAATAATAATAATAATAATAATAATAATAATAATAATAATAATAATAATAATAATAATAACAATGATGGCTATTTCCATAGCTCTCATATCCATGAGGCATGGTGCTCAAAGCGCTCCACTAAAACATCTCTACACCTCTGTCACGTGACAGCAGAATAGGTCCAGAGAGACATCTTTTTTTTTGGGGGGGGGAGGGAACGGCTCCCCTAAAATGCAAATAAAATAAATGAATCGTCATTAGTTTTGTGTAGTTATACGGGGGGGGGGGGGCACCTCCGCGTTATATTTTTCAGTCATTAAACTCACCAGATATTGAATGGTCTGTATCCAATTGAAAGAGATTCGGTGAAACCTTCAAGTGCAAATTTGGATGCAGCATAGATTTCCCCTAAAGGCCAGGCTATATAACGAAAAAAAGGGCAAAAAGGTGAAATAAAATAGTTCCTTTTTCTTCTATAAAAGTAAGACTGAACCATTTATGTAATGGAATCATGAACAACTGTATTTCACCAAGTGCGGCACTTCTTCAAACCCCGTTGACCCATTTTTCCTCGAGCCAGGTTCATTCTTGTGGTAAACCTCATTCCTACTTACGAACAGGATGTATCCAGGACAGTCACGATGGGAGGAAGCGTAAGTTGGGGCTATTCCGTTTTCCACAAGTTTTCTCCCATCGTGAATAAGATTTAAGCAAAATTCCACTATCTTACTCAAACAAATTCAGAGGGAAGGCGGTACCTTCTCTGTTTCGTTTTGTTTTGTTTTGTTTTGTTAAAAAAGAGCGGGGCAGTTTCTTGGGTTTTCCTGGATCAGCCTCTGTGCATGTTGCTGTGAACCTATTCGAGTAGGAATACATGTTATCATTCTATACCTGTAATCCCGGCAACACTGCTGATGTTGATGATGCGACCTGAACGTTGTTTCTTCATGATAGGAAGCACTGCTTGCGTCAGATGTACAACGCCAAAGAAGTTGGTGTTGAACAGTTAACGCATCTGTTCATCGGTTATGAGCTCAATGTACCCGGACGAACCATGACCTGCGTTGTTAACTGCGGGGTGAAAAAAAATGTTGGAGAAAGTTAAATTATGTCCAAAATGTCATATGCACCAACATATAAGAGCTGACCCTCCTGCTATTTATTTCGATATCGATGGGTGTTTTACAATCACAATTAACGTTCATTCTTAAGGTAACCAAAGGCACGTTTCTCCTACCCCCGCCCGTGTCTCTCTCCCTCTCTCTCTCTCTCTGAAGAAAACTCTGGCTACTGCTTCTTTCTTTTCGTGTAAGCTATTGAAGAAATGCAACAACAGACCGTGTTTGAAGAGGACATAAAAACAAACAAAAGTGGTCTAATAATCTGCAGGGTCAGTTCGCCTGACATCCAAATGAAACATGTATTGAGATTTTAGGTTCTGAATGGAGGCTTTTACGGTAGATTCCGCAAAGTATGCACACCCTGAGTCGTCCGGATGTTTCATTAGAAGTGGGAAGGAAAAAGGAGAGGCATCGTCGATGCCATTTTTTTTCTGAACCTGCAAATGGGACGTCAAGCAGAATTGCCGACAGTCTATAATAGACATCGTGAATGTTCCGGCAGTTTTCTTTCTCGTCATAATGAACAGGGTGTAAAACTCCCACATTTTAGCAACCTTGTACAGCCCCGTACGTGAATATGTGACACTGGGTGTCACTAGCGTGGGGGCAGCCATTACTTGAGGGCTCAATAAAGTCAATGCAGGGGGCACCGGTCTTCTTAATGGGTGAGTTAATTGTAAAAGAGCAATGTTCTTGAAAGGGGTGGAGGTGTGGTAGGGTTTTCAATCTTTTATCTGTTTACAATTTCTCTCCATTCATTTTGCCCCTCTTTCTTTCCCTGTCTCTTTTTTCTTTTTTTTTTTCTTCATCGATGGGGCACGTGGACCTTCTAGTGTTTCTCTACCAATAAAATATGACCAAAAATGGGGTCCCCTTAACGCAGCAATCAATAGTAGCATATTCGCTAAACTTACCCAGAATGTCAATACGCTTGTGTTTGTCGAACACATCTTTCACAGCTCTCTTGATGGAGTCACCTTTGGTCACATCGAGTTGGATGATAAAGAGTGTTTTGTTGAGGGTAGCCCCTGCAGCCTTCTCCAGGTCACCCTTCTTGGCCAGGTTCCTCATGGTGGCGTAGACAATGTAGCCTTTGGACGGGTCTTTGGCCAACATGACAGCCGTGTGAAGACCGATGCCTGAGGAACATCCCGTGATGATTGCTACACGTGGTGCCATCTTTGTTTCTGCAGAGTAACAATGAAACCATTTAGCAAAGCTCAAGGGTGAAACCTCTCTGGAGCAGTAGCAATAGCAGTTGCTACTGCTCTTGACATGAGACACAGGTTTGAGCATCAGAGGAAACTATCACCATTGGATATTCTACTTAGAGAAAGCATCGGAGATGAAACCCAGAGATATGACCCAATAAGAATCCTGAAAATCAATCTCAACCTCCTTTAGACCTCCCTTTTCAGTGGCATGTGATTTCTTCATCACGTACAGACGGTCATCTATATAACGCTGAAATGCAAATGTCATACATTATTTTCATTACAATGGCAACTGCCAAAAAGTACCATAACTTTGATCTCTTTGGATGAATTTATTTGAAGTCGAATCTTTTTTTTATTGTACTCAGTTGGGACCAATCATGAAGCAAGAATCAGCTATCCCTTGATCGAACCACCTAACTCGAGCATCTGTTGGAAAAGTGCTTTAATTTATAGATGCTTTGGCTTGCAGCGTTTTACCTCCTCATCAGCGATTTTGTGGCATTCACTGCCTGCCATAGTTAGGCCTTGCTCTCATAGTTGTCAAGGGCGTAGGCTTGGGGTGCACCCCCCACTACTGAGGAAGAGGAGTTCCGCCCTGGTAAGCAAAAAAATTTTGCCCCCAATTTTTTGCTTTCAACAGCTTCAAAAAGGTGGGCACAAGACCCGGGACGTATCTGTTGTATTCATTGGCGTAACTACGGGGGGGGGGGGGGGGGGCGCATGCTCCCAATCGGCTGGCAAAAAGAAAAAGAAAAAAAAAAGGAAGAAAAAAGAAAGAGAAATGAAAGGAGAAGGAAAGTGGAAAGAGAGGGGGGACAAGGAAAGTGAAAAGAGAGGGGGAAAACAAGGAAACTGAAAATCGGAAAATGGGAAGCGCTTGCTCGCTTCGCCCCTGAACATTTAAATAACTTAACAAATGCCGATGATGATTACTATTCTTATGAAAGGAATCAGAATTCTGTCTCAACGTGATGCCATAGGCTACTATTCTTCCACTCAATAGAATATTAGTAATATAACCACATCTGGATTTCACTCCAAGAAATCGAGCTTCAAGTTTACCTAAAAACAGATGCACTTTCCGTAGATAATGGCCTAGATAAAGACAAAAGTTCAGATTTTTTCGTTATAATTCGCTACTAACAAGATGATTTCGGGCACTGCAATCAGCCAACTTCAGAAGGGAGTTAGCAAAGTACAATATTTGGGCAGCGATTCCATATTGCATAGCTGGTAAAACAAAATGGTTTCAGAGTGAGTGAGGTACAGCAAACGGGTGATCAAATAGATTATTTAGACATCTTATAGGCTTATAGTGTATTTCGATGTCAAAATAACATTTCTAGAATAAAAAAGGGTTATATTTTTCCTCCTCCGCTGGGCTCGCTCGTTTTATTTTAATGGCCTTGAAAAGCAAATGAAAGCGGCAAATGAAGTGACCAAATAAAGAATTTAAATGTTTCATAGGCCCATAGTGCAATTTGCTGAAAGCATTAAATAATTGTTTAATGGTTTTTGGAAAGCAAACGAATTGGGCGAGCGAGGTGACCGAATGAATAATGTAGATGTTCCATATGCTGAGAAAATAATTTACTAATTTTGCTCGCTCGTAATGTTTAGAAACAAGGTGGTTTTGGACATCAATGGACTAGGAACGTGCCAAAATAACAGTCATTAGCAGCGAGGTAACCAGATATAAATTTGAGATATCATAATTATAGGCCTATAGAGGTCCGATAGTATATTTTGATAACAAAATAATACGTCTTTCATTGAAAATTAATCTGTAATTTTTGGCTTGCTTGCTTCGCTCGCTCGCAATATTAAAAAGGATGATATCTAGCAAGATGCGTCATTTTCCCCAAATTTAGAAACGCTTCACGTCCCTAAAGACATCTTGTTTCGAGATTGCTATTGGTATTGTTAACATTATAGAAATAACAGTATACATATTACACACACAGGCACTCCCACCCTGACACACTTTCTCACTCGGTGCCCCCTCATTGCACTGAATAACGGTACGCCACTGCTTCTGATTGTCTAAACTTTAGTTCCGCCTCCCCAAGATGTGCACCTCCGGCGACCTCCCCATGCCCAAAACCAGCCTACGCCCTTGGTTGTGATGTCAGGGGAGGTATGGAAGGGGCGTAGATGCAGGCGTGAAGGCCCTCAAGTAAAAACAACCGTACTTGCCGATTGCCGAATAAACAAATTAATCCAAATTGAAAGACGAAATCCAGTGAATGCTTTGCTTGCACTAGACAAAACTGGTGAAGGAATTTACAGTAAATTCTTTAAGTGATACAGTAACACACTTTCTCATTTACAGTTAAGTATTTCATTTTTACAATGAATATATACTGCTGTTCATAGTTTATAGTTTTACCATAGAATAAACAGTAAAATACAGTAAAATGGCGGCGGGGTTGCCAGTAGGCCTAATTTACTACAAATTCCTGCAGCTGCAGTGTAGGGTTACCTAAATGCTAACATAACAGTGCGAAAATTACAATTTATATAAATGAAATAGCCTTGTAGAAAAATGTAGGCTGTAATACCACGAGAATAATGCATTATAAGACATATAAATAAAGGATGGAAAATTATTCCAACGTAAGTAATTGAATCTCTCGACCTTCATGATTGTTAATTGTCCGTCGCTTTTAATTGCTGTATTATCACGACAACATGAAACGTTTAAACTTCAAAGTCAAAATAAATTAACAATGATAAACAAGACAAATGACAAATGTTAATAATTGAAAGTACAGATTTAAGTCTCTTAATCTCACTGTGGCATGTAGATGAAATGTATGCTATTTTTACACCATATCTGTGCAATAAAAACAAAAGCTTGGCAACCAAATCTTTCAATTTTTTTTTTCTCGTTATCAGGTATCAATGACTTGGGCTGATCGTTGAATGAATTTTTTGCGAATCAAAGACAATGATGCAACATGGATGTCGATTTGTGCACTCTACGATTCCAATGGCGTAGACAGGTTCTTACACCTGGAGGGGGGGAGGGATGATTTGCCTTTCACGAGATTTCGAGGATCAATTTCGTATACAGATACACACACAACACACACGCACACGCACGTAACGCACAGCACCGGCGTAAATAAACTTTGAGGAGTGGAGGGGGGGGGGATGATCGACTTTTTTGCCGATTTTTTTTCTGTCGAACCCACACTTAAGTATAAACACATGCCCCACCCAACTGCACAGACCCCCTTACACACATTTTAATTTTTATCTTGCGAGGGAGCGAGCCAAAAATTACCACTTTTCTGGTTTTCTATCGCATTTTCAAATAGAAATTCTATAATATGTTGAGCGAGAGAGCCAAAAATAACCACTTTTCTGGTTTTCAATCGCACTTTCAAATAGAAATTCTATAATATGTTGAGCGAGCAAGCCAAAAAATCTGGTTTCAATCGCATTTTCAAATAGAAATTCTATAATATGTTGAGCGAGCGAGCCAAACTAACCACTCTTCTGGTTTTCCATCGCATTTTCAAACAAAAATTCTAAAATATGATGAGCGAGCGAAGCAAGCGAGCCGAAAATAAGCGCTTTTCTGGTTTTAAATTGCATTTTTAAATAGAAATTCTAACATACGATGGTTGTATATGACAGATTATCAAAGATTTTTATTAACGATTAATTCAAATATCATTTCTTCCTTAAAAAGTGAAGGGGGATATTTGTACACGCCACCGCCCCTCTCAAAAAAGTAGGGATATATCCCCCCACCCCCGGGATTTACGCCAATGCTGCACAGACATAAATAGAAGATATACGCACTGTGACAAGCGAATATAGAATATGGACCGACACACATTATTGCATCACGCTATTTATCTTCTTTTTAATTTTGTTGTTACACCACTTCAGAAAAACTGTGACAGTGCCGAAATTACCCAAAAGTAATATAAATAACTACATAAATCAGAATAATGATCGATATAGTTATGATAGTAATCGTCATTTCAGTTAGATTAACGATGATGATGATGATGATGATGATGATACCTGTTATCATTATCATAGACATAATAATAATAATAATACATTACTAATTATTATTGTTATCATTGTTATTATTATTGTTATTGTCGTTGTTATAATGATAAATATTATTATTATTATCATAATTGCTGTTCCTATCATTTCTAAACATGTTAATTCAGTTTAATTGTAAGCAAAAATCCTTCCCTAAAACCTGGGGGGAGGGTGATTGTACATGTCATCTCCCACCTTTTGAAGTTGGGGGATGCATACCCTCATCCCCCCCCCCCCCCCCCCCCCCGCTGTATATGCCCCTGTACGATTCCAACATTCAAATTGCATCCCTCTCCCGCATAGCTGCACTATCAATGATCTATTTTCAGTTCCTACCTTTATTGTTGGATCAAACAGATAAGGAAGCAAGCAAGCTGATTTGGAGGAACACTACTGCCAAACCGCCAAAAGTAGAATGAAAACATTGAACGACTGACGCGCCTTTTATTAAATGGGAAGTTTTAGAAGTTGTTGAAGATGGCTGAGAAATATGCAAAATGATGGCAAAATACGAAATGATATTTAATCACGTTTGTCACAAAACAAACGAAACGTTGCAGACGGGATGATAATAGTATGATATTTGCAGACAGTTTAGAAAATGTAAACATGGTAAATGGGAAGGACACTTTGCGGTTTTCAATTCTTGATGCCTCGAACTCTCATTATACTCCCTGATGTAACCTTTGTATAATATAATTGTACGGTTGATCTATTCCGAAATTATCTGGAAAAGTACATGTGTGTATGTCAATATTTACGACATCAACATTATAATCATCACATCTTTACCAAGCAATTCCAAAAACACTCAACAAGGTAGATCGAAAGAAACATGCAGAAAACAAGTAGGTAAGTAGGAGAGAAACTGGATGATTTTAACTGTATATAATGAATCTGATAAGATATACATTATGTTCAGTAAGCTATACAGATGAAGAATAACAAATGAAAAAAAAGTTTTGTATGTCTTTGTTTCTGTTTACCGATTACTTAAATTGTAACTAAGTCTGTCTTGGGAGAATATCAGAGAAGTATTTGCTCTGTGGAAATATACGTGGAAATATATGCACAATACCGTGTTTTGCACGATTCTATTGTATTCGACTCGAATAAAATATATGGGGTGATCAGGTCGAATTCACTCGACAGTTCGACCATATTTCTGCTGAGTCATGCTTTAGATTTAAAGGGGAACAACACCCTAAAACTAATTTTCTCTGTACTTTAAAGGTTCCCAACCTTTACATCACTGCGCACAAAGAAAGGGAGCGCACTTTGCGTCCATGCGTACAGGGTTTCATGTTATATATATATTTTTCTTCTTCATAATTATTCCTCTTACCAAATGAATGTCAGGTACAGTTATATCTTTAAAGATTTCTTTTGTTTTTTCCATTTTTCAAAACAATATCTTCACAGATAATCAAGGTAACAAAACATATATAAGTATATTCAGATATGCCAGGATCATTAACTATATCCAAAAACTTTACATTTTAATACATAAACTACTAACAAAAGGTCAAACTTAACATTTTACACGCATGATCATATTCAATGTATAACTGAATGAAAGTTTAGATAATTTTTTTAAGAAGAAAAAAGAAGGAACAAATTTTAAAAGAAAGAAAGAAATAGGAATGAAAGAGAGAGAGAGAGAGAATGAGAGAAAAAGAGAGGGAGAAAAAAGTGTTGGGAGCTTGAATCGATTCATATCAGCTTTACATACATTATTCTTTGAGATATTTAGTATCCCTAGAGTATACAACTGACTCGAATTTTAATTAATTGCATACAGGTGAAGCCTAGATCAAACTTCAACGCAAGCAAAGATTCGAAGCAATTATTATTATCAATTATAACAAGGTAAAATACAACCCCGACATAGCACCTGAACAGCTCTCCGAATGCTGCTCAGATGTGTGATATCACAGTTGAACATAATTTGCTTAAGCAGACGATGTCCCATAACATCTTACACATTTTCAGTGCCTGTTTTGTCATCTACTCTTCATTTATTTCTTTTACTTCACGAGCGTCTGTATTAATTTTTTTATTTATTGTCTCACTTTAAGGAGTTGACAAAAGAGAGCTTATTTAATTAATTTGAATTTGACCAGTCCGGAAAAGAAATGGGTCGGGAGATTTAAAAATTTTAGATTTATAAAATAGAGAATCACTGTGTGTTTGCGAATGGGAGTTGTTTATAATCCTAACAGCTTTCTTTTGTACGAGGGTAATTTTGTCGATTAGGTATTAATTTTATTTCCCCATAATTCAAATAAGGAAAAATCTAATGTATGAAATGTCGTCCTGGGGAAGAAATATTTAAGCTTACTTATTATTCCAAGCCCGAGGAATCTTGTAGATGATACTTTTTCAAGAGGGATTTCATCTAATAGAACATCGCCAAATAAATTTGCAAGGTGTTACTAAATAGCATGAAATTTGTTTTTAGGATATTTAACGATAATTTGTTTGCTTTTATCCATTCTATGCATTTAAGTTCCCGGGTTTTTTTGTTGAGAAAAGACACCGGGGTTCTAATGAGAGTAAAAAAAAAAAAAAAAAAAAGTTTGAATCACCAGCAAATATTATATAATGAAAGTGGATCAGAGGATTCACAAAACTCATTAATTATATCATGAACAATAAAGGGCCAAGGAGGCTCCCCTGTGGAACGCCGCAACGTGGTAACAATGACCATTTAAATCAAGAAATTGTTTCCTATTTGAGAGGCAATTCCTGAACCACTGCAAGGCTTTCCCTCGAATACCATAATGTGAAAATTTATGTACAAGAATATCGTGATTGATAGTGTCGAAAGCCTTGGAGAAGTCCAGGAATAATGGAATTGTATGCAAATGCTGGTCAATGGGCTATTATATCAATAAATGTAAATATGGCCTGTGTCGTATTGTGATTTGCTCGCAAGCCAAATGCAGAGTCACTGAAAATATTATGCTTGTTGAGAAAAGCTGTAACTCTGTTTTCAAAAAAATAAAACTTTGGAAAAGGATGGTAATGAGTTAGGTCAGTAACTATTCGTTTCTAAAGCGTCATCTTTCTTGAATATTGGATGACTATGGCTATTTTTGCGCTATTTGTGACTATGCCCGTACTTAACGATAAATTAAAAGTATGAATGGGCACTCTAAATAAGGTTAAACATTCTGGCACAATAGCTTAGAATATTTCCGGAATTCGGTTGAAGATGGATGAAAAATGTATAGTCATGATTAATTTTTGTACGTGTATAATGCCATCAATACTGAATGACAAATTATGCTCACAAGAATGAGAATATAGTGACCTGAGGCTGGAAGATTTTCCATTTGTGGAGACTGGGACGATATAAAAAAAAAAAAAAAAAAAAAAAAAAATGCTGAGTCATATTAAAGGTGAACGGACTTTAACAGTGCAACATGTTTGTTTTAGAATTTGGATGAAATTATGTATGCAGATTAAATAAAATCAAATATTTGGATTATATATTGACATATTCAGATGTTTTCCAATGGAATAATAATAGATGATGACGAAGTATTGACTCGAATGATATTCGAATTTTTGCTGCATCATGCTCTTTAGGTGAATGAACTTTATGGATTAGCATAATCAGAATAATGCTGAAATCCTGTTTGAAAATGGTGGAATAATCCAGTACTGAAATTGTAGTTATGTAATAATAAGTACTTGAATTGTAGGTTGCCAAGTATCTGCTTGTGACACCGTCCAATCTTGACTTCGATGAACGGGACGGTATTTTGAATTTTATCTTTAGGCAACACACCCGGACATAAATGGGACTAAAGAGGCGAAAAATCAAATATTTGTTGTGTTACTCGTTAGTGTCTCAATCTGGAATATCTATTATCTGTAACATTCATTATGTCAGAGGTACTGTCATTACAATATCAGAAAAAACTCCTTAAGACCATCACACACTAGGCTTATAAGATCCGACTAATATTGTCTTATTTGGGGTTCGGAATAAACACAGGAATACAATAACCGAAATTTTGGTCAAATGCTAGCCTCAAATCGTAACCGAACGCAAGATTATATGCTATGACGTCATTACGATTTGGAATTGACATCGCTTTCATACCTATAAGGAGGCTCGCAATAGACCGGAGTTTCAACTTCAGTATTCATGCGGCTACTTAGAACTTTGGGCAGTATGATTTTTCCATGTTTATATGTTCGTATCAAATACAGTACTACAAACACTTCCAAAATCGGATCGCAGACAGATGCTTTGATCTGACTATAAACAGTCCCATATGTATAGTTTTTTCGATAGAGGGAGGGGGCCGGTTTCTTTTTCATCGACCGAACTATCATGTGCGTAGAGCACATGCAATTCCTTTGACAGGAAAGGGAAGGTCCTCGGCAAAGGGGGGATGTGAGGTTTGAGTCTTTGGTCACCTTTTTATTCCATTCTTTCTGACAAGCAAACATGAAAAAGGGCATCAGAAAAAGGGGGGTACAATCACGTCAACTCACCCACCCTCTTGCGACGGTCTAATGAATGTTAAAAGAATGACATCTTAATAATCTCTGATTCTGACATTTGTATTTGCATTTCTTATGCAAACAATGATCACACCATGGAAATCAGAAGTTTGAGCTGGTAATTTTTGCTGTGTCATTCAATCCAGGGGCGAGTAAACCTTTGAGTAAAACACACTTTCATGACTCATTTTCTAAAATATGTATAGGCTTTTGTAGTAAATATTTGCGGACAATGGTCTGGGGCTAGAGCAACAATACCCTATTTCGGATTTTGAAACAGCAATTTCTGCTGCGTCATTCCATCCAGGGCCCCTTAAGATGACTTTGACTCATATTCGAAAATAGTACGCAGAATCATATCTAAAAATAGCCTATAAGCCAAGACTGTTTCCCACTGAAATTAAAAGTTTTCCTATGATATATTTTTTTCAGCTAAGTGCAACTTAAATACATTTTCATGCCAACAGTGGTTCCTTTCAAAACTTAAGTCTTTTGGCAATTGGGGATTAAAACCGCCTAGGCCATGACCATTTCCACTGAAAATGAAATTCAACGAATTCGAGATGGCAATTTCGCTTTGTCATTCTATCCAAGATCAATTCAGAATCCGCCATCACTATCCGCAGTCTATAAATGTACATCATATAATAACAGCGGCGGATACAAAATTTTTCCAATGGGGGTAGGGGCACGATCTTTTGTCAAAAGTCTATTTTAGAGTGATGGGGACGGAGGCGGGGGCTCTCTTGCCTGATAATCGAACCCCCTAGAAAAAAACACACACACAAAGAAAAAAAAACCAGCATAAGATTTGTAAAAGCAATTGGACAAACAATTGGGCTCTGTTTTGCTCAAAAAATTTCTAAGTCCCGCTGTCGTCTTGAGATGTCTCGACCTCAAGTGTCCCGACCTTAGGTGGTTTTTCAGGTTTGCATATCGACTTGAGGTTGCCATGAAGTACGATAATCCGCGCACGCACCGACACGTATACAGTTTAGTACGGGCTCTATATTGCTCAAACATTTTCTAAGTCCCGCTGTCGTCTTGAGGTGTCTCGACCTCAAGTGTCCCGACCTTAGGTGGTTTTTCAGGTTTGCATATCGATTTGAGGTTGCCATGAAGTACGATAATCAGCGCCCGCACCGACACGTATACAGTTTAGTACGGGCTCTATATTGCTCAAACATTTTCTAAGTCCCGTTGTCGACTTGAGATGTCTCGACCTCAAGTGTCCTGACCTCAGGTGGTTTTTCAGGTGTGCATTTCCATTGCTGCATATATATATATATATATATATATATATATATATCTATAGTTGACACTTCTTTTTAGAGTTTGACGCACCCTGTTTCTTCTTTTGCGAGTGAGCGAGCCAACAATTCTGAGTTCTTGCTACAGACAGTGGCGTAACAGCCGGGGGGGGGGGGGCAGGGGGGGGGGCAAGGGGGGGGGGCAGAGTGCCCCCCTGAAGGATTTCAGCGGGAAAATCCACCAAACCACCGGGAAAAAATGAAAGGGAGGGAAAGGAAGAAAAAGGAAGGGAGAAAGGGAAAGGAAGAAGAAGAAGAAAGGAAAAGAAAGAAGAAGAAAAGAAAAGAAAGAAGGAGAAAGGGAAAGAAAGAAGGAGAAACGGAAAGGAAGAAGGAGAACGGGAAAGAAAAAAGGAAAAGGGGGAGAAAGAAGAAGAGAGAGAGGGAAAAGAGGGAAAGGGGGGAAAAAGAAAAAAAGCAAAGGGAAACAAAAGAAATGAGGGAAAATTTAATACCAAAACCCCGGAGTTTCCAGGTACTCCACTCCCTGGACCCCCGCAGTGGCTTTCCCTGTAGACACCCATCAGGGGCCCTAAGCCAGAACCCTGGGCCCCACCCGCTAAGGGCTTCGCAGCAAGCAACTCGCGGTGCAGGCTCACCTCCGCATATTCTATTTCTAGACTTAGATACCGGGAAATTTTCGGCTCTGCCCCCCCCCCCCCCCGATAACAGGCAAAGAATGTAAGAGGCCGGGAACAGTCAACGAACAATTCAAAGAAAAGGTCAGAACTTCCGCGCTTCGCGCGGGAAGGGAAAATCACCATCCCTGCACCCTCCCCCTAGCATGCCTAGGGAGCGCGCTTTGCACTATCGTCCTCTTAAAATGAAATCCTAGCTACACCACTGATTCTAGACTTAATTACCGGGAAATTTTTGGCTATGCGTATGCCCCCTCCCCCCCCCCCCCCCGATAACAGGCAGAAAGCGTAAGAAGAGCGGGAACTGACAGCGAAAAAAACGTCGGAGCTTCCTGCACCCTCCCTCTAGGGAGCACTACCATCTCCCTAAAATGAAATCCTAGTTACGTCGCAGAAGATAGACTTAATTACCGACAACTAACAATTCAAAGAAACGTCGGAGCTTCCGCGCTTCGCGCGGGAGGGGGGAAACTCCCCCCTCCCTGCACCCTCCCCTCTAGGGAGCATTACATTGGCGTAAATTCCGGGGGGTGGGGGATCTATCACTCTTGGGGAAGAGGGGGGATGGTGTGTACATGCAGACACACTTTTTAAGGAAGAAAATATATTTTAATTAATCAGTTAGTAAAAATTCTGAATATCTATCATAAACAACCATCATATTTTAGAATTTCTATTTGAAAATGCTACTGAAAACAAAAAAGTGGTTATTTTTGGCTCGCTCGCCTCGTTCGCTCGTCAAAATATTAGGTTTTCCATCTGAAAATGTGATTAAAATCGAGAAAAGTGGTTATTTTTGGCTCGCTCGCTCGCAAAATAGATATTAAAATGTGTGTGAGAGGGATAAAAATCGTTAAAATTTTTTTCATCCCCCACTCCTCAAATTGAATTTACGCCGGTGGAGCACTACCGTCCTCCTAAAATGCATTCTAGACATAGACTAGTTACCGGGAAATTTTGGGCTCTGCCCCCCCCCCCCCCCGATAACAGGTACCTGTTACGCCCCTGGCTACAGAAATGGCATTTCGTTATCAAAATTTTCTCTTGGCCTATGAGATTATTTGAATGGTATGTATGGCAGTATTGCTGATATGAATATGCCAAATATGACTATTTTAGCCCGGGGGGGGGGGGGGGGGTGGGGAATATGTCTCATTGAGGCCTGTACATCATACGCGTAAACGAAAACATAGAAAAAGGGTTGTTAATCAGCACCAGGCGGGGAACCCGGGGATCCCATTAAGGGTATCAAAAACAGGAAAAATCTGGAAAAAGGGTGACAAATTCAGAGCAATGATGATGCAATCCTTGAATGAATTCTCTACTAAGGGTATAAACATCATAGATGCTGGACATGATCTCCTGTTTTTAGGGTATCAAAACCGCTCCTACTTTAATGCACGTTCCTAAAAATGGGGGAAAAGGTAGTTCTTCAGCACTAGGTGGAGAAACCTCATATCCCGTTAAGGGTATCAAAAATCAGAGGTAATGATGCAATCTTTGGATAAAATCCGGATAAGGGTGTAAAAATGAAGATGTTAGACATTTTTCCTGTTTAGGGTATTAAAATCACTGCTACCTTAATCCCCGTTTAGGGTGCTTTTCAGAAAGCCATTTACGCGGATGATGTACATGTTTCAATGAGACATATCCCCCCCCCCCGGGATTTTAGCACCTCGCTGGTCCAAATTATCTTTTACTGTCTAAACCATCCTGATTCTGTATAATGCGAGCGATGCAAGCGAGGAAGAAAAAAAAACCACACACACACACACACACACTCTCTGATGATAAAGTATTATGTCGTAATCAAGTACACAATATGCCTATATAAGATATTTGAATGGTATGTTGGTCACCTCACTGCCATGACTTTCTTCCAGCACCTTGCTGGTCCAATATTTTGCAATTAAAAAAAAAAAAAAACACCCTTTGATCGTCTCCAGTCTCCAGTACTGACGCGGTATCTTCCCCTTTCTCTCTCTTTCTCCTATTCCCTGCCTCTCTCTCTCTCTCTCTCTCTCTCTCTCTCTGTATTCTCTGTCAGTCAGAAAAATCTGGCCCTCTTTGTCTCTCTCTCTCTCTCTCTCTCTCTCACCCACTCTATCAAACCCCAAGAAATGTTTTTTGACAGATTTATCAATATGCTAGAATATATTTATCAATACATCTTCCCCTCGACTACGGTGACTTAAAGGGGGTACCCAATGCTGAAGCAGTGTTAGTTCATTTAAAAGAGCATGATTTTATCAGCAGAAAATCATCTGCCTTAAGTTTTTTAAAAAGTCGTGTTGCCAAGGAAACCCCCAAATGTGGTAAGATTTCAGGATATTTTTGACCCCTCAGCTGTGACCCAGTTTCAACTGGGTACCCACTTTGACGTCAAAATGACGTCAAAGTGGGTACCTTGTCGCGCAATTCTAGCAAAATGCGCGCAAGGTATAATCCATATTGTACAGTCTAGCGCGCAGCTGGGTACCCACTTTTACGTCATACCTCATACTCAAATTTTCTGGTCAACTCTTGAGTTTTCATGAGAAAATTAACCAAAATGCATTGATTTCGATTGAAAATCATCAAATTTTTAATGTTAATCTTCTTAGAATTCTATCCTCGATCATTTAAAAAAAAAAAAAAACTTACCATTGTGTAATGACTTTAAGAAATCTATCTGGTATAGCATTCTTAAACAATGATTTCTGAAACTGTACGAAATAAACAAATTTTGCCCAAATGATTGTCAAGTCATGAATAAAAAGTGCATACATGCGAAAAGATAAGTCAAATGGTCACCAGATTCAGCGTATGACCCTGTTCAACCAGTCTGTGTTTGTATATGGTTCATGTACATAAAATATAAATATTTGTTATAGATATAAATACACTTCCTCGTATGAGATAGAAAAAGAAATTTATGATTCATGGTTAATGGTTTATCATTTGTTTATTTTGTTGTTTCTAATAGACAGATAGAAGTATATCTAATGAGTCAGAAATAAGAGGATCTTGGGTATCTTGGTTTCATGGTGCTTTGGCCGTGAACCAGAATAGCCTTGTGGTTAAGTCGCTGCCCGGCAAGCAGTAGATGGCAGGTTCGAATCCCGCTGGTTCCAATATTTTCTGACTTGTGATTTTCATTACAGATCGAACATACGATCTATAACACTGGGAGTAATGCCGAAAATTTGTTTACAAATTATAAATTTCTCCCATTAAGCTTCTTCATTTACTATCTATTGTCCACGGCGGACCGTTGCAAGTATTCCATTTCATTTTCTTAAGCCAACGACAAGTAATATGTGACAAAAAAAAAATCACCTTGCGTAATAAGGGTGGGGCTAGCTTTACTCTCATTTACTCCGTTACGCAACATTGACCATATTTCATGGTTTGGCTTTATAACTTGTGATACCAAGCTCTGAACACTTTGCCAGATGCATAAGCAAAAGAGGAAAGCTTTCGGAAAACACAGTGTCCATTTTCGTTCCATTATCTTTTTGAACTTGAAACTTTGATTCTTTTAAGGGGAGAAAAAGAACAAATATCTTGGAATTTGCCAATCTTTTTCTGTGCAAATCGGCAGTTTTTAAAATTTTCAACGTAATCACTCAGTGTATATTCATTTCAGAAAATATATTTATTTCAGATACATGACTTTCTATGTCAGAAAAGTAGTAACATATTCCGGTGTTGCTCATTTGAAGGAAAATATAAAATGAAATAGTCCTCAAATAATTCCTGTCGAAAAAAAAGGGTAAAGGAAAAAGTAGTAGACTGGCACTGACATTGCAAATGCTGGCGCTCGACATAATTCAGATAGATTTGGATTCAATGGACCAGAAATGATGAAACATCAAATTTACTATTTACTTATCTCTATGGGCAAGAAGACGCCACCTTGAAAATGGCTTCCAATTGAAACACTCGACAACAGTCTTATAACAACGATATCGATAATAAAAAAAAGTTTAAAGATTGACTTTATCATTTAACTCACAAACATTGCGTTCAATGGCATTTCGGTTTCAGTCTTATATTTTCTGCTTAATTCATTTCATCGTAAACTAAAATTGTAGATAGAAAAAAATGTACATATTATTTGTAGGTATATCAAACAAGAAAACTAGGTTTTTTTCTTCTATACGCTGTCATATTTCACACGAACTTGGTGTTTGCGATTTACTTCTTCTTGAGCGAATCAGGAATGATGTGTGGAATGATGGTGTTGCAGAATTTATCCCCGTGAGGGTCAACAAAGAACTGCTTGGCGTAGTCCATACGCAGTTGACTGGTGGGGTATCTCAGATGAGGTTCCTTCGACTCTAAGGCTCCTGGCATCCGAAAAAAGGGGGAATAGAAAGTGCAAGAAAAGTGAAAAATCGATCATTTCAACTGAGTCATATGACGAGAAGATACATACATGTGTGCCTAATGGCAGACACGAAGTTTCATGTAGTTTTTAATAGATAAAATATATCCTTTGGAATACGTTCATAACCCACGATGTTTGTAACAATTACAAAAGTTCAAAAAGAAATGGAATCTATCAGAATCAATCCTAAAGTCTCCTAATCAATCGCCAGTCTAGTCATTTGCGGTTTCTTTTAGTAGCTGTTTACTTATTTTCTGTGGGATCAATCAAAAACTTTTCAATTAATTTCAAAATTATGATTATGATTTTTATGTTACTGTTGATATCAATATCATTCTTCTTTTTCTCATTATTATTTTTTTTATTATTATGATTAATCATTATTATTATTATTATTATTATTATTATAATTATTATTGTTATTATTATCATTATTATTATTATTATCATTATTATTATTATTATTGTTATTATCATTATTATTATTCTTATCATTTCGTTTTGTTGTTTTAAGGAGTATCATCCTCATTATTATAATTCTGTGCCATAATCATTATCTAAGTAAATATGACCCTCACATTCCCACGATCAGCATCATCATTCGGCCAAGAAAATACACCATCAAAAACAAATAAACGGACAAAAAAGAGTGAAAAGTAGGAATTATACAGCCATTGGGCCAGAAAAATTGATTCAATAAATGTAGCATACAGTCAAATGAAGTGTGTGAGTGTGTGTGTGTGTGTGTGTCAACATGAACTCAATACTTAACAACAGGGACTACAACTTGCTCCTATACCTTTGATGACTTCAGCGATTTCGTCAGATGTTTGACGTGTGTGTGTGTGTGTGTGTCAACATGAACTCAATACTTAACAACAGGGACTACAACTTGCTCCTATACCTTTGATGACTTCAGCGATTTCGTCAGATGTTTGCTGTTCCTTCTCGAAAGTAGGACTTGTCACAAGTTGTTTAAGGACCATAGCACAGACGTCTTTGGACTCCTGGTCAATGTTCTTTTCTTCAGTGAGCTTGAGGAACTCGGGTTGGTTGTTGGCTGATCCCATGTTAGCTATGAAAGCCGTCTTCACTGGGCCTGGCTGGACACTGCTTATCCTGTAAATGAAAGAAGAACGACAGACACATGAAAGAATAATAATGATGAGAAGAAGAAGAAGAAGAAGGAGGAGAAGAAGAAGAAGAATATGAAGAATGATTACGATATTGATTATGATAATAATAGTAGTAACAATAGTAGTAGGAATAATGATTATAGTAATAATAATAGTAACAATAATAACAATAATAATAACAATAACAATAATCATAATAATAATAATGACAGTAATAGTAATAATAATAATAATAATAATAATAATAATAATAATAATAATAATAATAATAATAATAATAATAACAATGATCGCTATCCACGAGGCAGGGTGCTCAAGGCGCTCCACTAAAACATCTCTACACCTCTGTCACGTGACAGCAGAGTAAGTCGAGAGAGACATCTCAGATTTTTTTTTTTTTTTTTTTTTTTTGGGGGGGGGGGGGGGGGGGGTGGCTCCCCTAAAATGCAAATAAAATAAATGAATCGTCATTAGTTTTGCGTAGTAATACAGGGGGGAGGGAGACCTCCGCGCTATATTTTTCAATCATTAAACTCACCAGATATTGAATGGTCTGTATCCAATTGAAAGAGATTCGGTGAATCCTTCAAGTGCAAATTTGGATGCAGCATAGATCTCCCCAAAAGGCCAGGCTATATAACGAAAAAAAAAAGGGCAAAAAAAGTGAAAAAAAAAATAGTTCCTTTTTCTTCTAAAAGTAAGACTGAACCATTTATGTAATGGAATCATGAACAACTGTATTTCGTCAAGTGCGGCAATTCTTCAAACCCCGTTGACCCATTTTTCCTCGAGCCAGCTTCATTCCTGTGGTAAACCTCATTGCTACTTATGAACAGGATGTATCCAGGACAGTTACAATGTGAGGAAGCTATTCCGTTTTCCACAAGTTTTCTCCCATCGTGAATAAGATTTAAGCAAAATTCCACTATCTTACTCAAACAAAATCAGAGGGAAGGCGGTACCTTCTCTGTTTCGTTTCGTTTTGTTTTGTTTTGTTTTGTTTTTTGTTTTTAAAAAGGAGCGAGGCAGTGTCTTCGGTTTTCCTGGATCAGCCTCTGTGCATGTTGCTTTGAACCCATCTGAGTAGGAATACATGTTATCATTCTATACCTGTAATCCCGGCAACACTGCTGATGTTGATGATGCGACCTGAACGTTGTTTCTTCATAATAGGAAGCACTGCTTGCGTCAGATGTACAACGCCAAAGAAGTTGGTGTTGAACAGTTGACGCATCTGTTCATCGGTTATAAGCTCAATGTACCCGGACGAACCATGACCTGCGTTGTTAACTGCGGGGTGAAAAAAAAAATGTTGGAGAAAGTAAAATTATGTCCAAAATGTCATATGCACCAACATTATAAGAACTGACCCTCCTGCTATTTATTTCGATATCGATGGGTGTTTTACAATCACAATTAACTTTCATTCTTAAGGTAACCAAAGGCACGTTTCTCCTACCCCTCCCCTGTCTCTCTCTCTCTCTCTCTCTGATGAAAACTCTGGCTACTGCTTTTTTCTTTTCGTGTAAACTATTGAAGAAATGCAACAATGGACCGTGTTTGAAGAGGACATAAAACAAACAAAAGTGGTCTAATAATCTGCAGGGTCAGTTCGCATGACATCCAAATCAAATATGTATTGAGATTTTAGGTTCTGAATGGAGGCTTTTACGGTAGATTCCGCAAAGTATGCACACCCTGAGTGGTCCGGAAGTTTCATTAGAAGTGGAAAGGAAAAAGAAGGGGCATCGTCGATGCCATTTTTTTTTCCTGAACCTGCAAATGGGACGTCAAGCAGAGTTGCCGACAGTCTGTAATACACATGGTGAATGTTCCGGCAGTTGTAATAATGAACAGTGTGTAAAACTCCCACATTTTAGCAACCTTGTACAACCCCGTACGTGAATATGTGACACTGTGTGTCACTAGCGTGGGGGCAGCCATTACTTGAGGGTTCAGTAAAGTCAATGCAGGGGGCACCGGTCTTCTTAATGGGTGAGTTAACTGTAAAAGAGCAATGTTCTTGAATGGGGTGAAGGTGTGGTAGGGTTTTCAATCATTTATCTGTTTACAATTTCTCTCCCTTCATTTTGCCCCCTCTTTCTTTCCCTGTCTGTTTTTTCTTCTTTTTTTTTTCTTCTTCATCGATGGGGGCACGTGGACCTTCTAATGTTTCTCTACCAATAAAATATGACCAAAAAATGGGGTCCCCTTAACGCAGCAATCAATGGCAGCATATTCGCTAAACTTACCCAGAATGTCAATACGCTTGTGTTTGTCGAACACATCTTTTACAGCTCTCTTGATGGAGTCACCTTTGGTCACATCGAGTTGGATGATAAAGAGTGTTTTGTTGAGGGTAGCCCCTGCAGCCTTCTCCAGGTCACCCTTCTTGGCCAGGTTCCTCATGGTGGCGTAGACAATGTAGCCTTTGGAAGGGTCCTTGGCCAACATGACAGCCGTGTGAAGACCGATGCCTGAGGAACATCCCGTGATGATTGCTACACGTGGTGCCATTTTGTTCCCTGCGGAATCAAATGGAAAGACCATTAAAGTCATGTACCTTCTCTAAAATCTCGTCTGCTCCTTGATTATAAGGAAAAAAAGGATATCAAGTTTGTAGTCAGTGATGTCGTGTACCCTGTCCTTAGCCTCAAGAGGTTTTTTTCAGAATACATAACTTAGAACGCTGAAGGATCATCGTCCCTTGCAAAATTGTTGCAAAATTTGATCATAGAATTTCTGGCCCCTAATTGGTCACAACCGTTTCCAATGCAAAAAGATCTGTCACCGTTTTTATCGAGAAAAAAATTTGATCGTTTTAACATCAATCTTTTTGTTGACTTTCTCTACCGTGGCATTTTGGTCTAACCATCATAACTCGAGAAGGTCACGTTCTCAGATTTTAAGCAAACACTGATAGGCAAACATCCTTTGAGAAAATTGGTCTTTCATGGGAATGGAAGCGAACCGTGTGTGCTACATTCCAGCCATTTTATAGTATCTTGCACACACTGGTAAAATCGTAACATTTTACTTCTAATTCATGAATGCAGCATGACAGATAATATAAAAATTTAACAATTAATTCACTTGTATCTTGCAAAATAGCTGGCTTAGACTGGTAAAATCCGATTTACTTTGAATTAATGAATGCAGCATCATAAATGATATTCAAAATCCATCAATGTAAGTTCACTTTTAAATAGAAACAAGTATTCAGAATATTCGCATTATCGTTACCACGCCCTTACAATCAATCTGTGGGACATAATGCTGATTAACTTGTCAATTATTAGGCATGACAGTGGTACTGCTTCTTGCAAGTGACAAGAACTTAACATCTACTAATTCCGTTTCGTCATACATGACAACGTAGGAAACTGATATCCCTGGGGCCCACCGGAATATTGACTGAACTGATATCTAATACTGATATAGATTCTGCAATGCTCGTTGAAAGACACCGAGCTAGAAAATTTGTAGGTTTGACATGCAGTACTCTAAGCATATAGAGGAAAAGATATATAATCTCATACGTTGTACTTGCCGAATTTCATGAATAAAATAATGTAAACATTGCTACCTTTAAGAAGTCCAGACTCAGCATTCCGATCTCAAAACCGTCATAATTAATTAGTCTCTGGCTATGTTGAACAAGGTCAATGTTATATAGACAATGCTAATTTCAAGGTCACTGAAAACATAATGTTTCACATTCTCATTCATTCCGATTGCATCACTGCGAGATTGTAATCGTTCTTTTTTTCCCCCTGAAAACACTGAAGCCATAATCTTTTTCTATAAAGGAATGTACACTCATTCTATATACACTGTTAGAACAGTAATGAAAACACTGAAGCCATAATCTTTTTCTATAAAGGAATGTACACTCATTCTATATACACTGTTAGAACAGTAATGTTGTTTAAAAATCATTAGATTGTTTAAAATATGAACCTACCAACAGCTGTTTAAAAAGATCCCCATATGTTTTAAATACAAAATTGTGAAAACTACAGTGGGTAGGTTCAAAATTCAAAAAACCTAATTATTTTTAAACAGCACCACTGTTCTAACAGTGTAGGTCTACATGAATTCAAAATGTCAGTCATACATGTAGGAAATGAAATGCAAAGGAGGTAACTGTAAGTAATTTCTTTATTTCTATCCAAATAGAGTTATAACGCATTAAGCTTGTGCTAAATTGTCACAACATAATGTCACTCATACAATACATCAGTCAGTCATGATTAAACACAAAGTATCCTGCACTTTTCTCATATAACTGCGCTATGAATAATCTACATGTATATATTCTTACCCAAGGAGAATACAACCCAATGCTTAGGAGGAACCGTACTTGTTCTGTCGACACCCAGGAACAGAATGAACAGTGTACATACGAGCAAATCCTTTATGACCCACTATTTTCGCAGGTCACGAGAAATACGACCAAAAAATAAGGCAAATACGAAATAATATTTGAACTGGTTTGGTCACAAAACACACAGTCCAGTTCATATACGATGTTGATAGTCTGATCATCGGAAGACTGCTTGTTAGGATAGAATGACAGGATCCAGGGTGAAAATCCATGCTGAAAATAGCTATATTATTTGCCTTGCATGGACTTGTCGTAGGATATCAACCGTTCTCCATTATGTTTTAGATCATGTAGGCCTAAAAATATGAAAAAAAAATTGCTTGTTATTGTTTACAATTGAAACCTGTATTAACCAATTCCAGCGGACAGATTTGCAGAGTATGTTCATGGTCTAACTATAAGCAATATAGTATGAAAAGAGTGTTATCAGTTTAAGCGTATAATCTACTATAATCCAGCAGGCTTAGCTGACATTACCGCGCTATTTTGCTAAATATTACGACTACTAGGTTTTTCCTTTATCCGTGGAAATTGACATTGCGGTAGATTGGGCTTGTACGATACAATACAGGAAATTACAATTACTTCTACTAATGACGCTGCTACAGCTGCTATCAGGGCCCCGTCACATATTAGCGAATCAAGCCATTGAATGCCTAACGAACAGCTATTCTTTAAAGTCCAGATACGCTCAAATACTCTCAAATTAGCTTATACGTGACGGGACCTTTGGAACTATATTGTGGCCAAGAATTCGAGCTTATCTGGACTTTAAAAAAATAGCTGTTCGCTAGGCATTCGTTGGCTCGATTCGCTAATATGTGACGGGGCCTTACAGCTGCTGCTGTTTCTGCTACTACTTCGATTACTACTACTACTACTACTACTGCTACTATATATTTTGTATTTTATACTTATATACATGTACTTTATCCTTTATACTGCGAATATACTGATGAATCATGGGGAAGGGTTATTTGATAAAACTGGATTAATATATTGGCAATCGTACCCACGATTGTCCTCAAATCACACTTTCACTGAATATAATTACTTTTACTCTGAAATCTACTTCTATTAATTAACATAGTTTTTAGTCAATAGCCGATAATTTGATTGAAGGTGGAGGAAGCTCTATAGCCATTCCATAATTATGAAGCTATTTTAGAAAATATTATATTTGTAGTAGGAAGCGATTTTGGTATAATTAGGGTCTGTCTTCGGAGAATACGATGGAAGGTATGATCGATAACATTATTTGTACTACGACCCTTGTTTGATATGAAAATATGTATTCACAATCGCGTGGTCTGCACGCTTGATTGTATTCCACAAGAATGGCAGTATATGCCATGTATGCAGGAACCTGGGAGATTTGCTCGATGAATAGATTTTTGCAGCGTCATGCTAGAGCATGCCACCTTTGGCATACATTTTGGGGGTATCTGTTTGCGTTGATTGATGGCTACATTTTGTTTTTCTGAAGGTTCATAATTCCGAATTTTTGTTACTCCGAAGGTCCATCATTCCAAAAGTTCGTTATTAAAAAAATTCGTAATTCCGTTATACCGAAGGTTCGTAATTCCGAAGGTTCGTAACTCCGGAGATTTGTAATTCCAAAGGTTCGTTACTCCGAGGATTTGTAATTCCGAAGGTTCGTCATTCCAAAAATTCGTAATTCCTTAAATCTGAAGGTTTGTAATTCTGAAGATTCGTTACTCCGAAGGTACATAGATTCGAAGGTTTTTCACTCCACAGATCCGTAATTCCGAAGGCTCATAGTACCAAATTTCGGAATGGAAAACCTTCGGATTCATGGGAATTGTGGTCTTGACAACCCCGCCCCCCACACAAACCCTCACCCACCCACACGCACTATTTTTGTCACCTATTGTATTCTACATGTTCTATAAAGGGTTTGAGATGTTTTTGTCAAGTTTGGACTTTCCGCAATATTGACGGTCCTCTACTTATATTCATGGGATTCCGCATTATTGTATGACTGAATTATTCCTCCCTAGGCTAAAGATGATAAATTTAACGTATATTCACGTATTTATATATAATAAAAAAACTGCCCATTCGACTGTTATAATTAGGTAGTGCTTGAGACTAGAGGGTTGTTATTATTTTTCTAATCTATTTTTATTTGTTGTTTTTTACAGAGAGAGGGGGGGGGGGGGGAAGGGACTGCCACGCCTCTTACACACCTCCTGCCAACCCTGCTTAGACATTGTAATGCATAGCTATGGCGGGCATTTAACGCCATAAAGACCAAACAGATAAAGGTCGAACAGATCGCTCTTTAGCATCTGATTCATTCATTGGTCAATAAAGAGTCCTGTAGGTCGTGTAGAATACTGGCATTCCCTCTGTTCCTGCATAGGAAGAAAGCAGGCCTATACGCCCCCATTCTTCGAATTATATGTCATGTAGATCTCTCCCCCCCCCCCCCCCACAAAAAAGCCCCATCAACACCCAAAATCTGTTCAGGTTTATTCAGGAACATGATAAGTGGTAGCTCAAGATAACTCATAAAAAAAATTACGTATAGTAAAACTGATTTTAAATATAGATTCGAACGCTCTCCTGCTACAGTCAGAAGACCCTCAAAACTTTTGAAAATTTACAGAGACGAAATGCGATCAAATCATGATTTTTCGTCATATTTCTCTTCCCCTTGACGAGACTACCATGAACAGAGGTGGTGCTACGCCATCTATTGACTTTACAAGATCACGGATTTACAGAAAAACAAACAGTCAAGGATAAGGGTCAATGGAACGTGACTATTTGTATTTTAATATTTGTATTTTAATAGACAATTTTCAACCATTTCTAAGCTACTTAAATTGTCAGACTATGACTCATATCAAGTCATTTAAGCGCCCCTGGATTGAATGACACAGCAAAAATTACCATTTTGAAACGTGCAATTTTTATAAGATCATAAGTGCTTAGGTTAATATTAAGCATATTAAAGCATATTAAAAGGGGTGAAGCGGAAGTTGCCGCCCTCATTTAAAGATCTTGACAGCACATTTTATAGTATACTGTCGAAAAGAGAGATTATTCCTGTTTATGGTATGTCAGCATAATACTCGTTAACTGTTCCCGTATAAATAGCAGAAATGCTGCGGTTAGAATACACCCCTAAGTGAATCCTTAAATACCATCACAGTTATCATGATGTTACAAAACCTCATAATCTCTGATAAGTCGCTCTATACTGGCAAATAGTAAACCACATAATTTTGTATGTGCATAAACAATATCGTTTCAACTCGTCGCCTGACGTGTGATGAAGAGTCAATTTTCCCATTAAAAAATCCAGGTGGACTCTAGTTTTCTAGCAAAGAATGCCCGGGGTGGCAGTCAAATACATAAATTAATGTTCGACGTGCAACCAGAAAAGCAAATATTTATCTTGAGATATGTATTTGATAAGAAGGTGTGTTCGTATTTCAAACTCTTCACTCTGCTCCTGTCGGTCTTCAGAAACAGACTTGCATTTCAGTGCAGTTGATTGTATTCTTGTCTTTCTCATTACAAAGTAAAGGTAGGAACTCAAAAGAGATAAAGCATTTTCTTAGAAGTGGAGTGAACTTTCAATGTCTCCAGCTTAGTGAAATTCAGACAGAGTTAATTCATTGCGTATGTAACTTAGCCCTGTACATTTTTTAGTATCAACCAACGTAATAGTATTGGGCATTTATCATGCTCGCGATATAAAAACCTTTCAATTTTGTTGGATTTGGGTTCGATTTCTTGTCTTTCTTTTAATTGTTTGTTAATTTATTTTTGTGTATGTTGTGTCGAGATATATTGCCGTACATGCCTTTATCACGTATACACGCTCTCACTGTGAGCGTGACGGACGGGGAGGGTGGACGGAGTGAGCAGCCCCTCGTTCTACCCTTCGCGGTGGTTCTGGTGGTCGGGGGAACATCCCTTCACTGCTGTTGTCTAAAATATGTGGAACAGGTGTCACATGCATATTCACCTGGAACTTTGATGATCATTTGTCGTTTTCATATTTGCTGTTTACTCGATGTAGTTGGAGTAATGGTAAAAGTAGTAGTAGTAGTAGCAGTAGTAGTAGCAGAAGTAGTAGTAGTAGTAGTAGAAGTAGTAGTAGTAGTAGTAGTAGTAGTAGTAGTAGTAGTAGTAGTATAGTTGTTGTAAGAGTAGTAGTGGTGGTAGAGTTGTAGTATAGGTTTTCCCGCCCATTTTCGTCACCTCTTCATTTAATTTTAAAAATTTACTTTCAATTTCCTCCATGTGGCCCTGTGGTTAATCTGCGAATGCTTGTTTCAATTTTGTCTTTAATCGATAAATTTGAAAGATTGTCATTCACTTCGTGCTTTGTCACCCATTTTCGTCAATTGTAATCAATATTCGTCGGTTACAGTGGCTGAGTTCGGGGGAGCATTTAATGAAGAGTTTTGTCAGTGATTTTCACCGACAACTATATAAGCTACTGAAAATCCTTGCATCTGATTGGCTGAGAGAAAATTAGTCGGGGAAAATCACCGACAAGACTCTTCATGAAACGCTCCCCGAGACAGCAAAGCCAAATTCGTCTTTTTGGCATTCAAAATGCATTCGAATTCTTCGCCGATATACACGATCTACTGACGCACAACGATCCTGTCACAGTAACACATAGCATGTTGTGGTGCCTCATACGAAATTACTTTTAATGATATCGCATTCCACATTACATATTATCATTTCTTATTTTCAAAAAAGTAGCAAATATCTAAAAAGTTATTCGTATCACGGGCATTAAAAAAAATTCAGAGATGGCTGCCAGTGGGTGTTTCTGAATTATTTCCGTTGTGAATCTGCAGGAACAAATATGGCACCACGTGTAGCACTCATCACGGGATGTTCCTCAGGCATCGGCCTTTCCACGGCTGTCATGTTGGCCAAGGACCCTTCCAAGGGCTACATTGTCTACGCCACCATGAGGAACCTGGCCAAGAAGGGTGACCTGGAGAAGGCTGCAGGGAATACCCTCAACAAAACACTCTTTATCATCCAACTTGATGTCACTAAAGACGACCAGATCAAGAAAGCTGTGAAGGAGATCTTTGATAAACAGAAGCGTCTTGACATCCTGGGTTAGTTCAGAAAATCTAAAAATCTTTGACCTGCCATACAAGAGGGCAATAAATGAAAATATAACGATGAATATTTTAATTGAGATTTCATGCACAGTAACCTGTCAGTCCACCTAAACTTTGACTTATCTACTGTATAAACTGAAGCACTAATATTTCCTTTTAGTAGACGTATGGCATGTATATAATGGGGTGTTCGCTTTTTCCTCAAGAGTACATCAATTCTGTAGCGAGCATTTTCCCTTACTTGTGGGATAATGCCCAATCAAAGTATAAGGACAAAAAGAAATTCAGCTATTTGTTAAACACAAGCAAACAAACACAACAATTTTGTTTCAAATTTTAATTTTTTAGATACCAAAATTAAAATTAAAACCTAGAAAGCAACAGGAGAAATCTCTCTAATTTCCCCCTGAGGAAAAAAATATCCGAACAAAGATGACAATTTTTCCTGAACTTCTTTCATATCATAAATTACCTGAAGAAAAAAAACCCCTCGGAATTATAGCTCTAAGCAAGGCTAGATCTATTATTACACAAGTCCAAGACGCTTCTTCACAAGAATTACTCTTCCTTTTAGCAGCAGAGATAGCGATTCCTAGGAATTTATTTCATACTTGCATTTAACACTGAAGGGTACCTTTATGGCGCGCAGTGAACAGATAAAGTACATGTGAACATAGTAATACCATATAACAATCATGACCTATGCATGCTTAAAAACTATTTAGGAAAAGCAGAAGGATTTTTTTTTAAAAAGAAGTAAAAGGATAAATTCATTCTTCTCACTGTCCACAGTCAACAACGCAGCTTTTGGTTCAATGGGATACATTGAACTCATCACTGATCAACAAATGCGTCAGTTGTTTGACACCAACTTCTTTGGTTTGGTCCACCTGGTGCAAGAAGTGCTTCCTATCATGAAGAAACAACGTTCAGGTCGCATCATCAACATCACCAGTGTTGCCGGGATAACAGGTAGGGTCTACGGATTATTCAGGAATAGGCAGAAAGAGTAGCACATCTATGATAAGAGATACTTTGCAGTCAACACCATACTAAAATGATAGATCACATACTGCTATGATGACTTCGCAGCAATTGGGAGCTTATTGAAGTTATTTTTTTTATATGAATCACCTTATTTTAGAATGCACTTTCATTTATCTTTCAATAAAGAAGATTCAGTAAACAAAAACCATCATCCTTTTAATCATTACATTATATATGTTTCACACATTCCTCTTACAATTCAGGTACTGCTTTCAATGAGATATATACTGCATCGAAATTTGCTGTTGAGGGTTTCACCGAATCCCTTGCAATTGGATACAGACCGTTTAATATCTGGTGAGTTTGTAAAAACTTATAACATATAAAGTTTCTTCTTTCTTCATACATGAAAACTGTGTTATAACCATTACAGCCAGTACTAGGGCATTTATTTCTGTGACAGTATTCCCGACTTTTAAAAGACCTAGAATAAAATAAAAGAAATTGGCTAATGCTAAATGGCATAGAACCCTTTACAATGCACAGAGCAAAATGTTTCCTTTCGTGAATGGTTCACTTCGGAATGCCAACATTCTTTGCCGTGGCTCGGGGTCCAGTCATGGAACCGGGATATCAAACACTTCAAACACTGCCGACAGAGATCAGAAATTCCAGTTTAAAGTAGCTATCTTCATCTGCGCAGTAGGAGATAACATGCCGATTCTGTATCTTGCGCCCCATATGCAGGGTAAGCAGTGTCCAGCCAGGTCCCGTGAAGACACCCTTCGCGAGTAACGCGGCCTTAAACAACCAACCCAACATGCTGGCAGTTGGTGAGGAAAAGAACATCGACAAGGAGACCCGAGAAACCTGCGCTTTGTTCGGTAAACTCATGCTTCAAATGATGCAGAATGAAATGCAAACACCGGATGAACTCGGCAGCGTCATCAAAGGTAGGAGAGCCTTGTCAGTTAGTTACGGACGGACGTGTTTTCAAATTTGGAAAGTTTTAAAGCCTGTTGAAAAAATATTGATTGGATTAAGCCTTTGTGTGTTTAGTTAAGGGACATCAAGGAGTTAAAATTTGATAGAATTTGGATGCCGCAGTTATTTATTGAAATTGTCCATAAATTAATGGTTTATATCACCGACGGACAAATGCATCCCGGGAAATGCATCATCTAAAGCGATCAGACTAATGATCGAACCAGGTTCAACAGAGTTGTGATTGATCCAGAATGATCGTGAATGTCCTCCGTGACGCCTCGCAATTCATTTGTATTGCGGTTGATTGAATAATTTACTTATGAGTAATTAATTGCTTTTGGACTTAACATTGCTTGATGTTCTAAAGGAAGAGATCGTAAGGAACCGATCGTAAATAACTCAAGAAAGTCTATATAATTCACATTTTTAATCAACATAGGTCATATGATTGTGAGCCATAGTACATGTCTTCTAAAGTGTTAACATATTGCTTTAAAGCATATGTATTATTATGCAATGGATCGGGGCAACCGAGCAAAAACTTATAGTGATATTAAGATTTTATCTCGCTGCCCACTGAGGAAACACGGCCGGGAAGTAGACGGCTTCACGGTACACCAAATATTCTTTCTTGAATATGAGTGTGGTCCTGAAAAGTAGGTTACCCACTCTCGACGTTTCGGTAAGCATGTTCTTACCGTCCTCAGGAGAATGAGTGGTTATAGGAATAGCAGGCTATATCACTTCTGAGGGATCCAAATGCACAGGATCCCTACTTTCAACATGGTTTCCAAGTGACATAGCGCCGGCCGCGATTTTTTTCCCCTGAACAATTGGGGCTACATAATATGAGTATTCATGAGTTGGACTTCGCCACAGCTCCTTCTTTAAATGTAAATGTGTACATGATTGAGGCTTGAGGAACTTTGGGTTTTTTTGTTTTTTTGTTTGTTTGTTTATTTGTTTGTTTTATTTTAGCTTTTCATGGGTCCAATAATAAAACCTAATTAACTTGATTGTACCTTGGCCATAACACAGGCTTACTTAGCTCCGTCTCGGAGAGCTATACAACCTGAAAAGACAGCATACGTGGCCATGCACTCTCATATCTCATGCACGCTCATAGAATCAGTCATTCTATGAGCGCATGCGTACTCTTATTCCGAAGATGCAAGTCATGAATATTCATATGATGAAGCCCCAAAAGTTCAGGAAAAAAAATTCGCGGCCGGCCTGCCATGCTGAATAAAATTTCTACTGTGTTATGATTTATTTCATGAGTAACTGTAGAAAAGTGTATTTTGTTTTTATAATGGGTTCGTATATAACTCTCATTCAGTCAATAGGCCTATTAGTTTCCCTTCTTTCTTTCCCTTTTAACTATTTTTCTTTTTGGTCTAACAGGAGCTCTTGAAGCAAAGGAACCTCACCTGAGATACCCCACCAGTCAAGTCCGCTATGACTACGCCAAGCAGTACTACGTGGATCCTCATGGTGATGCATTCGTCAACTCCATCGTTCCACACATCATTCCAGATTCACTCAAAAAGTAGATCACAATCTCAAATGAATTTAAATATGAAAGAGTAGCAGAAAGGCTATATCAGGATTATTTGAGTGGATATAGCTAATCCGTATAGATTTTTTTTTTTCAAACTTCCAGCATCAAATACAAAATAAGCTCAGTTCGTGCTGTCAGAATAGTTTAACTGGTTGACTGGTTGAGGGATATTCCAGGGGCGTCGCTAAAGGGGCTGTTAGAAATAGTTCGTGCTGTTAGAAATAGTTTAACTGGTTGACTGGTTGAGGGATAATTCCAGGGGCGTCGCTAAAGGAGGGTGTAACCCCCCCCCTCAAAATTCTTGTCGGCAAATTCGCGATCGCTGTCAAAAAGGGAGAGAGAAAAAAAAAGGAGAGAGGGAATATGAAGGAGGGAAAAAGAAAAGAGAAGTAAGGTGCCCAAATAGAGTCAAATTCGGCTTATTTGCTTGTATATTTTGATAACGAAATAACACTGGTACCACGAAAGAGAGTGTATATTTTCCTTGCTCGCTCGTATAATATTTAGAGACAGGATTTTTCTGGAAAGTAAAAATATTTGGCAAGTCAGTTGACCAAATATGTAATTCAGATATCTTTCGGCCCATCATGTATTTTGATGAAGAATTATCACTTTTACCATGAAAATAGTATAATATTTTCCTCGCTCACTGTGCTCGCTCGTTTAATATTTAGATACAGGGTGGTCTTTGAAAGCGAATGAATTAGGCAAGAGAGGTGACCAAATGTACATGACTATATAAGGTAATCATCTCATAGTTAATTCCATCGTGTATTTTGATGAAGAATTATCACTTCTACCATGAAAAAGGGTATATATATTTTTCATCGCTCGCTGCGCTCGCTCGTTTAATATTAAGATTTAGGGTGGTCTTTGAAAGCAAATGAATTATTCAAGAGAGGAGACCAAATATATGATTTAGATATCTTATAGGTCCATCGTGTATTATGATGAAGAATTCACTTCTCCCGCGATAAGCAGTATCTTTATCCTTCCTCGCTCGCTGCGCTCGCTCGTATAATATTTAGATACAGGATGGTCTTTGAATGCAAATAAATTAGGCAAGAGAGGTGACCAAATCTAGATGTATTAGTTAGATATCTCATAGTTAATTCCATCATTTTTTGCTGAAGAATTATCGCTTCTACCACGAAAAGGAGATAAAGGCCTATATTTTCCTCGTTCGCTGCGCTAACTCGTATAATAGTTATATACAGTATGGTTCAGGATAGCGAATGAATTCTGCAAGCGAAGTGACCAAATATATCGTTTAAATATCGTATATGCCCATCAGGTGTTTGATGAAAAATGTCCACTTCTAAAATGAAAAGGAGTATATATATTCTTCCTGGCTCGCTGCGCTAGCTCATATAAGTCACCAAATTTGGTTGAAATCGACTGAAATGTGTAAGAAAGACGGCATCTCCACGAGACAAATAAAACTGATCTTTTTGCTATTCACTTTGTACAGAATATTGATAAACCTTAAGCAATGTACACCATTTTGATAAATGCTTATACATACATGAAGATGGAATTTGATATGCTGGACCCTCTCGAAACTATATGCATATGCATGAATGCTACATGTGCTTTATAAGGAAAATTTGAAGTTAAAACTCTCCAACTAGTAAATAAATGACAATGTACAACGTAAATTAATCGCATTTGTATTATTTTTTTTTTGTAAGATGATTTGATTAAATTTCATTTGCCGTGTGGGAATAGTCAAGCCATAAGCAAAAGGAATAGAGTTAGAAAGTTTGTTACATTTCAAGTTCTGTGATGCTTACACTGTTTCTGTAGACATGAATGAATTGATGCATTAAATGTGCATTAAATAGTTTTCGTTTGACGTAAGGATATGGTTTGATATGTATGATGATAATAATAAAAGGTTTTGTTTACCCAGGATAGCTTCTCCAGTACTGTGAACTGTTCTCCCAGAGGGCCCTGCAAGCATACCAATGTACCATCGGTCCTCTGGGGAGAAAAAGAAGCTAGAGACCTAATCGGTACACTTTGCAAAGCTTCTTTGTACCTTTGTTCAATTATTGTGGAGACCTATGTTAGAGTGAGAGAGATAAAGGACAGAGGAGGAGAAGGAGGGCAAGGTAGGGGAATGAATAAAGGAGAGCTAGGGGGTGTTTCATAAAGCTGTTCGTAAGTTACGAACGACTTAACGCACGACTGGTGATACCTTCTTGTGCTACATGTAAATGAATGAGAATCTGATTACCACCCAAGATCATATCACCAGTCGTTCGTAAAGTCGTTCGTAACTTACGAACAGCTTTATGAAACACCCCCTGGTGAAAAATAGAGAAGGGCATGATGGGGGAGGAAAAAGGTAGAGAATGAGTAAGAGTGTGATATAAAGAATGAGGGACAGAGCATAAGAGGGCGTAATCTCGAAACCTGTATTAAGCAATTTCAGTAGAGAGATTTGCAACTAAAAGCAATATAGTGTGAAAAATAATGCCATCAGTCAAGAAATATAACCTAACTATTCATTAGTAAATAACTAATCCAGGGCCCCGTTGCATAAACTTACCATTAATGGTAATTCTGCCATCAGTGATAACTACATTGGGCTACCATGGTAACACTGCTCATCAGCCAATCAAATTCATTGTTTCCATGGGAAGTTACCATTGATGGCAGAGTTACCGTAAATGGTAGGTTTTATGCAACGGGGCCCAGAGAGAAAGAGAAAAGGTAGGGACTGCCAAGCACGCCTTTAGTCTCTGTGCCATTTCAGCTCAGCAACTGTAATGGTAATGCAAGGTCTTTTATGTATGGTTGACCTGAAGTACGCTCGACAACAGGTCATGTGCGACGTGAATTTCGCATCCCAGGTCCTGAACTTTGCAATCCCAAGTCGTGAAATTCACGACCCGCGGTGCGATATTCAGGACCCGTGGCGCGAACTTTGCATCCCAGTCCTGAATTTCGCACCGCGGGTCGTGAATTTCACGACTTGGGATGCAAAGTTTGCGCCAAGGGTCATGAATTTCATGGGTCGAGTGTGGAAAATGTAGATTAGTGTCTTGCCAAAGGACATTAGTGCTGCGGCAGGGATTCGAACCCCGTACCTTGTGGTTCAAAGCCCGGAGACTAATCCACTGGACCACAACAAATCTACCAGAAATCTACATGGACATGAAGAATGGTACCTCATGATAACTCATACAAAAATAGAATGCTCTCCATTTACAATAGACAGGTCCTCATCGCCCTTTCGAAAATTTGCGGAGACGAAATGCGTTCAAATCATAATTTTGTCATATTTATTTATCTTCCATGACGGGACTATCATAAGCGGAGGTGGTGCTACGCCGTCTATTGGCTATACAGTTTGTCCTTTCAAAAAATTATGATAAGTATCAATTATGAAAGAAATCAGTTTGCAATATGAAAAGTCATTGTAGATTATGAAATATAACTACTTTCTACCAGTCAGTGAAGACCCCTTCTGATTCGGTCCAGTAGTCACAAAGAAATAGGGATTTTTGTATTTTAAGTATTGTCCAAGAACAAAAGAACAAAAGGAACCCTCTATTCACTGTGGAAAAATCACACTCCATTTGAATTGTTTGTAAAGGAAATCACTATTTTCTTTTTATCTGTGCTTTGGTTGGGTAGAAAACAATTAATTTCTCTGTCATAGGTATCATCATTCTTGATGTTGTTGCTGCTGTTGTTGTTGCAATTGAAGGGAAATTGTGTTTTCTATAACAAAACAAATCATGAATGAGAAAGGATGAGCAGTTTTCAGAGTTTTTATGTTGGTCATTTGTAAGTAATAAAATTCTGTGATTATGAAACAAAATTATGAGACTATTCTATATAAGTGCCTTGACTTGATCCTTGAAGCAAGTGTTTTTTATAATCTGGAACAATTTCGTTGAAATCATTTGCATAGATCTGAATGAATATGTAAACTATTCGCTTGTGAACAAGATATTTTCATTTGTGGGTGGCAAGGACATTATTCATAAAAGATGGAGTAAAGTGACGCGCTTCACTAAACTTCCTAATTCTTTGACTATTCGACTAAAGAAAGGATAATTAACTATGATGATACACCACTGCAGTAACAATCATAGCAAATCAAACCAAACAACGAGTTCCTTTGTAAACCATTCAAAAGGTTAGCGGGATTGTCCATTGTGATTTGAGTTCTCCATCTGCCCAAACTTGGACAGGAAGGACCTGTGACGTTTGTTTAAAAAATCTGTATTTCTTTGTGACTACTGGACTGAATCAGACGGGATCTTCACTGACTGGCAGAGGAATAGTTAGATTTTCGTAATCTAAAATAATTTTTCATATGGAGAAATGATTTCTTTCATTATCAATACCTAAGGGGCCATCGGGTTTTTTCTTGGGGGGGGGGGGGACAAACTGTACGGGATCACCGATTTATAGTAGAAAACAAAGAGTTAAGGTGAGGGTAAATGAAATTCCCAGTATAATTGCATTTAGACTATTGTCAACGATATCTACGCTACTTAGATTTTCAGACCATGACTCAGAATCAAGTTTCTAAGCGCCCCTGGATTGAATAACACAGCAAAAATTGCCACTTGTGATTTTCATAAGATGATAATGTGCTTGGATTAATGTTATCGGAGCATATTACAAGGGTTAAAGCGGAAGTTGCCACCCCCCTTTGAAGATCTTGACAGCACATTTTGATTATAGTATTCTGTCAAAAAAGACTATTATTCCTATAAGTCAGCATATATTATATGCGTTAGCTGTCCCCTTACACAAACTTACACAGACAAACGCACAATCTGATTCATTATGAACCCTTCCTTTCAGCGAAAATGATTTGATTTAAAACAAAAGCAAAACTTTTAAAATGCAAGAAGAACTTATATACTGCCTGATGAAATTTAACTCAAAAGTAGAAACGAAAGTTAATTATAGCGTCATTTTAAGACAAGCATAATAATGGATTAAAGAGTAACGTATTGCTGGAAACCAGTTATCAAGATTAACGAATGAACTCTTCCCAATTTTTTTCCTCGAGACTGCTTAAGGGGGGGGGGGGGGCAAATGACCTTTCTACGGAATCATTAAAGTGCTATTATTTCGTCAAGTAGAATGTCACTTTAACGCTTCCGTACCCTTCCGTGATACTTCGTAAAAATCTGCAAAGTTTTGGATGAACGATAGTACTGTATACCGATGTGTTTTCCAAATTGTCTTCAATCTGATGTTTCAACAGGTAGAAAACGAATAGTCATTATAGCAAATATAGGATTAGAACAACATTATGTGCTGCAGTTATAATTCACCTCTGAGTGATTCCTTGAATACTATAAAGGTCTGTTCACAATGAGGCGACAAATCCCCGCAACAAATCTCCGCAACATTTTTAGAGTTCAGACATAATTGCGCAACAAACCACCCGCGTCAACTCTCAAATAAAAGGGAGTTTTGTCAAAAGTGGCGCAGACAAACTCATAAAAAGATATTTTGTGCTAACTTTTTAAGAATTTGTTTGGTCCATAGCCTTTTGCAGCCAGACGACAAAGCAAAAAATGTCTCCTGCCCCGGCGAAATTATCATTATTATTATTATTGGCCCCTCATACCCCATTGACTTGTATATCAAAAATGTTGAGGGGATTTGTAGCGTAGATTTGTCTTTTTATACCTGAACGAGCCTTTGCAAGTATTATGGTGTTACAAAGCATCATAATCTTCTGATAAATCGCTCTACCGGTAGATAGTAAAACACATCATTTTGTATGTGCCTCAAATGTTCCAAACCAGTTAAGGAGAACCAAAAACGCCCTCTTGTGTGCGAAGTGTGCTTTATGGTGTCACTTAAAGTGTTCGCCATCAAGAGAAGATGTGTTTCAGTTACCATGTGATTGGTTTTGTGAGACCTGCATTTTTCGGGAATTACCTTTCTCTTCAGAAGATGTGGTTCTTTTATTCTTGATGAGACAGAGGAACAAAGTCAACGAAGTAGAGAAAATAAAACGTTGCCAATGTGATGTTGATCTCCAACTTGCATCGTTAGCTTCTCAAAAAAGTCGCAAAATTGTTCATCTTGATATTGCTTCTTTGATAAAACATATTGATGAATTAAAAATAACAATCAGTTAATGTCGTTTTGATGTGATTACGCTAAGCGAAACTCATTTAGACGAATATATCAGTGATGAAGAAATTGCAGTGAATGGGTACACCTGTGAACGTCGAGATCGAAACCGGTCAGGTGGAAGTGTCGCCGTATATATGTTCGTGAATGACTGAATTAAGTTGTAAAAACTGAATTTATGCCAGAATAAGTTGAAATAGTGATAGAAATACATGAAGAAAAGCAAAAGCCGTATAATATTGTAACTTGGTATAAACCACAATCTTCTAAATCTAAGTTTTACTAAATTTGAAGACAATCTTGAGAGGATTGATGGAACTGGATGAGATTTTATCATTCTGGGTGATATGAATTGTGATAACAAAACAAACTGTCAGTGGCAAGCAAAGCAACTCTCAGAAATATTTCATAATAATAAATGTGAGCAACTTATACTGGAACACACTATTATAACTAGTAATTCAAGTTTACTGATTGATCTGATAGTGACGAATAGCTCTGATCAAATACAGTCAAGTGGAGTAGGCCTACTATATGTAACTCTGAGTGAGCATTATTTTTAAACTTTGTTAGAGGGAAACTTCGTAACTTGAATCAAAGGCATAAATATAGACTCACGAGGAATATGATAAAATTAAAACCCGACACTGTTTATGAGATTATGCAAAATGTCGATTTCGACTCTTTAGAAGAATGTAACTGTCCTGAATTAGCATATGGAATATTTGAGAGCAAATTGAATTCATTCTTGGATGTTATAGCACCTAATAAACGAATGCGAGTTAAGAACAAGTCATCAAAATGGATCCATCAAAACTTATTAGACCTGATTAACAAGAAAAAATGCTGCTAAAGAAACCGCTAAAAGATCTAAGGATGACACTGACTGGCGTACTTAAAAATTATTAAGAAACAAACTTACTTCTGCCATAAGAAAAAAAAAAAAAAACGTTCGTATATTGGTAATTGTATAGTAAACAATACTGACAAAAATACATTATGGTCATCTATGCATCAATTCTTACCAGATAAGAAGAAATCATGCAACAGTATTCCACAGCTGCTGTTAATGATGATGTTGTTTATGACCACAAGCTGGTCACAAATAAATTTAAAGACTATTTCGTTTCAGTTGGTAAAAAGATCCAAGCTCAACTAAATTGTCCTACTCAGAATATGACGTATAAAAATTTTGGTCTAATGTATATGATGGTGAATTCAATTTTACTCAGGTCTCTGAAGTACCGTTTTAAAGGAATTAAGAGACATCTCTGATAAAAAGAAACAGGTCCGGACGAGATTCCGGCAGTGTCTATTCGGATGGTAGCACAATTCATTGCAAAACCTATGTGTTTCATCATTAATATGTCATTGTTGGACTCAAGGAATTGTACCCAGCAGTGGAAAACCTCACGTGTAACCCCAATTTATAAGAAAAAGGGGGACAAACAAGAATTATAAATCTACAATAACATTGCGCCAAAATTCTTTATCATGCTTATTTGAAAAAATAACCCCGTATATAACACCAAACATTTTGCCCGTAACTTTCAGTTCCCAAGGGTACCGTAATACAAATTATAAGTTAGGAGTCTAAGCTATAGGGGGGAAATACTGGAATTCACTTTCTGAGGATGTTAAAAAGATAATATAAATAAAATAAAAAAGAAAATATAAATACCTTTAAGAAAAACCTAATTTCACCTTTTAGGTGAAAACATAATCATCAGCACAATGCATTTCACACTAAGAATACCGGACTGGAGGGGGGGGGGGGGGAGAGGAAGAGGGAGGGAGGGACCGACCTTTGAGTTGAGAGTCCAATACTCTCCGATGGCAACATAGATACTTATATTTGTTTTTCGTTCCTCTTTTTTATTTTTATTTTTAATTTTCATTGTTTGTTATCCTTTGTTATTTCTATCTGTAAAGATTTTTCATTGATATTTGTATTTGTATTTTCATGTTTTAAAATAGTTCTTACCTCTTTGATGTTTTCGTTTTCATAATTTCCTTTTGATATATTTCTTATGTATTGATTTTGTTCTTCATTAATTCATTTGTTTATACGTTGTTTTTATGATTTGACTCACGAACTTACTGAAGAATAGCCGGAATGCTGAAGTGAGTATACCGTGATAAAATAAATAAATAAAATGAAATGAAATGAAATGAAATGAAATTTAGTGAAAATGATTCGAGTGTCGTACCACATTCTAACAGTTAAATATTCTTCAATCAAGTCGCTGATAACATGAAAATCCCAATCTGTGCCTCAGAAAAAAAATATCGCCCCGGAAGGAATAACTATTCTGCACTTCTGTTTCCTGTCTTCCACCATCAGACTATAACAACGCAGCAGCAACATCGCATAATTTGTTTGGCACATATATGTATTTGATAAGAAGGTGTGTTCGTACTTCCAACTCTTCACTCTGCTCCTGTCGGTCTTCAGAACCAGACTTGCCTTTCGGTCCAGTTGACTATATTTTCATCTGTATACTTTCAAAGTAAAGGTAGGAGTTCAAAATACATTATTGAATCCTTATTTAGGAGAGGAGTGAACTGTCAATATGTCTTTCTCAGTGAAATTCAGACAGATTCATTCACTGCGTATGCAAGTTAGGACTATATTAGGGAAGATGTAGGGAATATGGGACCCGGATATGGGACCGCAGGGAATATGGGACCTTTGAACTATCTTGCCCTGCCTGGCTGAGTGAAATCAGCCAGTAACTGAAATAGCGAAATCTACAGTCTCCTAGTACACTGCGGCAGATTGCCTTAAAAAACTCATTGCCGGAAGGATTTTTTTAGTGGGAAAATCACAAAATACTGACAAGATAAGAAATATGACATTGTATCCAACCACACCTCAGATGGGCTCATGGATACATCGTATACATTTACTGATGTTTGATTTTTTTCATTCATCCACACTTTTAGATGGGATTATTGATACATATACTGATCTTTGATTATATACTCATTCTAGCATGAGCTTGTGCACTAATGTTTGATTCATTTCATTCAGCCACGCTTTTAGATTGGATTATTGATACACGTGATCTTTGATCATTCTCGGATGGGTTTATGATACCCATTCTAGGATGGGTTTATGATACATGCATGTACTGATGTTTGATTCATTTCATTCACCCACACTTTAGATGGGATTATTGATACACATACTTGAACTTTGATTATACATGTAAGCGGAGGGCCAAAAGCAGAAAAGGGGGGTTTCGTTCCACCATTTGTACAAACTAAGTAGACCATGCTCATTTTCAAGCTTAAAGTATAACACACAATATAATATATATATATATAATATTCAAGAGGTCTACCTCAAAAAATTAGTAGTGAAAGCTTCCAAATCCAAGATGGCGTCCAAAATGGCCGCCATTTTGACGGAATTTGAATTTTTCAAGATAAAATTTGATAGAAACATCCAATTGCAACAAATTGGTCTCATCTGAAAGAGAATTAAATTCCCTACAGTTTGATGCCATTTGTGAGTAATGTCAAAGTAATTCGGTCCAGATATTTAGTCAATAAGTGTGTTTTTTGACATTTTTCCCCCAAAACTGAAAATTTGCAAAATGCGTGATTTAGCATAAATCAAGAAAAGAATTAAGAATTGTCTTGAAACCTTCCAGAAAACTTTCTTGATATTCAATAATCATCCGTGGAAAATTAGAAAGCAATACCATTCTCCGTTCTAAAGTTATAATGTCTCAAACTTGAAAACTCATATTTCATAAATTTCTCTTCTTGCATATGCATGTGTTATACTCCCATAGACTATAATGCATTAACATGCAAGTGCCCTGTACAAAAGTGGATTTTCGCTCTACAAACCAAGAAGGCCATGCTTATATTTGTGCTTATTGACATGTTTGTAACTAAACTTAGATGATAGATGCCTCACACAAACTCCAGTGTTATTGGGGAGTCAAAGGTCAAATGAGGTCAAATGTTAACATTTTCCGTGCATATTTGGTGGTCGGGGGGTTAGGTATGGTGGCCCTGAAGTACGCACGACAACAGATCATGTACGACGTGAATTTCGCATCCCAGGTCCTGAACTTTGCATCCCAGTCCTGAATTTCGCACCGCAGGTCTTGAATTTCACGACTTGGGATGCAAAGTTTGCGCCACGGCTCATGAATTGCATGACCTTGGATGCGAAGTTCAGGACCTGGGATGCGAAATTCACGTCGCACATGACCTGTTGTCGAGCGTACTTCAGGGCCACCGTAGTTAGGAGTCGGCTCGCTTTCCGAACTACACTGTAGCCCAGGAGCCTGTCCCGGATTAGTCAATATATTTTACAAATGAAAATTGTCCCCTTAAAGTTAGTTAGACCATGCGTCCCATTCACAAAATGGTTGTCAGACCGAACATTTCTGCTGGGGTAGCCCCCTAGAGCCTCGAAAGGGGCCCTAAAGTCGGGTTGATTTTACCCCATCTAACATATGCACCTAACTTTGTCAGGAGAAAGTGGTATGACTATACATTACCAAAACACAAAAAATGACAAAATGTTCCGTCGGGAGGGGTCGTCAGACGGCCCCTAAAATATGGGGAAAATTTTTCCACACAGGGCCTGTGCACCAAATTTTGTCAGAAAGAAGAGCTATGCCTATACATTCCACAAATATAAAAACTGACCAACATTTCCTTCAGGAAGGGGGTCTAACACTACCAGGAAAAAAACCCAAAGTGCCCTTCAACTACAGGCTTTACTGCCCCAAAGTGCTCTCATTGATAGAGAAAAATCCATTTTCTCACTTGGAACCATTTTAACCCTCATGTGTTTCATTCAATCCAAGTTAAATTCACACAGAAATTTTTTTAAAGTTATGTTCTTTTGTTTTGGGCGTTGTTTGGATGTAAAATGGTCATTTCAATAATAAATAATCATATTTTGAAAATTGCATTGCTGTCTCAAAAGGGAGCAAATTAGTTTTGTCATGGTCATGTAAACACAGCTAAACACATACCGATGCCTGCTTGAAAAGAGAAAATATGGCAGCTTGCCAAGCATCTGCGCTGTGTTGCTGACTACCATGAACGGAGGTGGTGCCACGCCATCTATTGACTTTACAAGATCATGGATTTACAGAAAAAAACAGTATGGGGATAAGGTCAATGGAATTACCAACGTGTCTGTTTGTTTTTTAATATTTGTATTTTAATAGGTAATTTTCAACCATTTCTAAGCTACTTAAATTTCAGACTATGACTCATATCAAATCATTTAAGCGCCCCTGGACTGAATGGCACAGCAAAAAATTACCATTTTGAAACTTGTAATTTTTATAAGATGATAAGTGCTTAGATTAATATCAGCGGAGCATATTACAAGGGGTGAAGCGGAAGTTTGAAAATTTACAGAGACGAAATGCGATCCAATCATGATTTTTCATCATATTTCTCTTCCCCGTGACCAGACTACCATGAACGGAGGTGGTGCTACGCCATCTATTGACTTTACAAGATCACGGATTTACAGTAAAACAAACAGTCAAGGATAAGGGTCAATGGAACGTGACTATTTGTTTTTTAATAGACAATTTCCAACCATTTCTAAGCTACTTAAATTTCCAGACTATGACTCATATCAAGTCATTTAAGCGCCCCTGGATTGAATGACACAGCAAAAATTACCATTTTGAAACTTGTAATTTTTATAAGATGATAAGTGCTTAGATTAATATTAGCGGATCATATTACAAGGGGTGAAGCGGAAGTTGCCGCCCTCATTTGAAGATCTTGACAGCACATTTTATAGTATACTGTCGAAAAGAGAGATCATTCCTGTTTATGATATGTCAGCATAATACTCGTTAACTGTTCCCGTATTAATAGCAGAAATGCTGCTGTCAGAATGCGCCACTAAGTGAATCCTTGAATACCATCACAGTTATCATGATGTTACAAAAGCTCATAATCTCTGATAAGTCGCTCTATACTGGCAAATAGTAAACCACATAATTTTGTATGTGCATAAACAATATCGTTTCAACCCGTCGAGTGACGTGCGATGAAGAGTCAATTTTCCCATTAAAAAAATCCAGGTGGACTCTAGTTTTCTAGCAAAGAATGCCCGGGGTGGCAGTCAAATACATAAATTAATGTGCGACGTGCGACCAGAAAAGCAAATATTTATCTTGAGATATGTATTTGATAAGAAGGTGTGTTCGTATTTCAAACTCTTCACTCTGCTCCTGTCGGTCTTCAGAACCAGACTTGCATTTCAGTGCAGTTGATTGTATTCTTGTCTTTCTCATTACAAAGTAAAGGTAGGAACTCAAAAGAGATAAAGCATTTTCTTAGAAGAGGAGTGAACTTTCAATGTCTCCAGCTTAGTGAAATTCAGACAGAGTTAATTCATTGCGTATGTAACTTAGGCCTGTACAGTTTGTAGTATCAACCAACGTAATAGTATTGGGCATTTATCGTGCTCGCGATATAAAAACCTTTCAATTTTGTTGGATTTGGATTCGATTTCTTGTCTTTCTTTTAATTGTTTGTTTATTTATTTTTGTGTATGTTGTGTCGAGATATATTGCGTACATGCCTTTATCACTTTGATGATCATTTGTCGTTTTCGTATTTGCTGTTTACTCGATGTAGTTGGAGTAATGGTAAAAGTAGTAGTAGTAGTAGTAGTAGTAGTAGTAGTAGTAGTAGTAGTAGTAGTAGCAGCAGGAGTAGTAGTAGCAGAAGTAGTAGTATTAGTAGTAGTAGTAGTAGTAGCAGCAGCAGGAGTAGTAGTAGTAGTAGCAGAAGTAGTAGTATTAGTAGTAGTAGTAGTAGTAGTAGTAGTAGTAGTAGTAGTAGCAGCAGCAGCAGTAGTAGTAGTAGTAGTAGCAGAAGTAGTAGTAGTAGTAGTAGTAGTAGTAGTAGTAGTAGTAGTAGTAGTAGTAGTAGTAGCAGTAGTTATAGTAGTAGTAGTAGTTGTAGGAGTAGTAGTGGTGGTAGAGTTGTGGTATAGGTTTTCCCGCCCATTTTCGTCACCTCTTCATTCAATTTTTAAAATTTACTTTCAATTTCCTCCATTGTGGCCCTGTGGTTAATGTGCGAATGCTTGTTTCAATTTTGTCTTTAATCGATCAATTTTGATAGATTGTCATTCACTTCGTGCTTTGTCACCCATTTTCGTCAGTTGTAATCAATATTCGTCGGTTACAGTGGCTGAGCTCGGGGGAGCGTTTCATGAAGAGTTTTGTCAGTGATTTTCATCGACAAATGTTGTAAGCTACTGAAAATCCTTGCATCTGATTGGCTGAAAGCAAATTAGTCTGTGAAAATCATCGACAAGACTCTTCATTAAACGCTCCCCGAGACAGCAAAGCCAAATTCGTCTATTTGGCATTCATTCTGTCGAAGATTCATTCGATTTCTTCGCCGATATACACGGATAGTGACGCACAACGATCCTATCACAGTAACACAAAGCATGTTGTGGTGCATCATACGAAATCACTTTTAATGATATGGCATTCCACATTATATATAATAATTTCTTATTTTAAAAAAAAAAGTAGCAAATATCTAAAAGTAATTCGTATCATGGGCATTGAAAAATTTTCAGAGATGGCTGCCAGTGGGTGTTTCTGAATTATTTCCGTTGTGAATCTGCAGGAACAAATATGGCACCACGTGTAGCACTCATCACAGGATGTTCCTCAGGCATCGGCCTTTCCACGGCTGTCATGTTGGCCAAGGACCCTTCCAAGGGCTACATTGTCTACGCCACCATGAGGAACCTGGCCAAGAAGGGCGACCTGGAGAAGGCTGCAGGGGATACCCTCAACAAAACACTCTTTATCATCCAACTCGATGTCACTAAAGACGACCAGATCAAGAAAGCTGTGAAGGAGGTCTTTGATAAACAGAAGCGTCTTGACATCCTGGGTTAGTTCAGAAAATCTAAAACTCTTTGACCTGCCATACAAGAGGGCAATAAATGAAAATATAATGATAAAATTTTTAGTTGGGATTTCATGCACAGTAACCTGTCAGTCCACCTAAACTTTGACTTATCCAATGTATAAACTGAAGCACTAATATTTCCTTTTAGTAGACGTTTGGCATGTATACAATGGGGTGTTCGCTTTTTCCTCAAGAGTACATCAATTCTGTAGCGAGCATTTTCCTTCCATGTGGGATAATGCCTAATCAAAGTATAAGGACAAATTCAGCTATGTGTTACACACAGGCAAACAAACACAACAATTTTATTTCAAATTTGATTTTTTGAATACCAAAATTAAAGTTAAAACCTAGAATGCAACAGGAGAAATCTCTCTAATTTCCCCCTGAGGAAAAAAAAAATATGTCCGAACAAAGATGACAATTTTTCCTGAACTTCTTTCATAACATTAATTACCTAAAGAAAAAAAAATCGGAATTATAGCTCTAAGCAAGGCTAGATCTATTATCACACAAGTCCAAGACGCTTCTTCACAAGAATTATCCTTCCTTTTAGCAGCAGAGATAGCGATTCCTAGAAATTTATTTCATACTTGCATTTAACTCTGAAGGGTACCTTTACGGCGGGCAGTAAACAGGTAAAAGTACATGTAAACATAGTAATACCATATAACAATCATGAACTATACATGCTTGGAAACTATTTAAGAAAAGCAGAAGGAAAAATTTTTTTTTAAAAGAAGAAAAAGGACAAATTCATTCTTCTCACTGTCCACAGTCAACAACGCAGCTGTCAGTTTAATGGGATACATTGAACTCGTCACTGATCAACAAATGCGTCAGTTGTTTGACACCAACTTCTTTGGTTTGGTCCACCTGGTGCAAGAAGTGCTTCCTATCATGAAGAAACAACGTTCAGGTCGCATCATCAACATCAGCAGTGTTGGCGGGATAACAGGTAGGGTCTACTGATTATTCAGGAACAGGCAGAAGGAGTAGCACATCTATCATAAGAGATAATTTGCAGTCAACACCATACTGAAATGATAGATTACATACTGCTAAGATGACTTCGCAGCAATTGGGAGCTTATTGAAGTTATGTTTATATGAATCACATAATTTGAGAATGCACTTTCATTTATCTTTCAAAAAAGAAGATTCAGTAAACAAAAACCATCATCCTTTCAATCATTACATTATATTATGTTTCACCCATTCCGCTTACAATTCAGGTTCTCCTTTCATTGAGATATATACTTCAGCGAAATTTGCTGTTGAGGGTTTCACCGAATCTCTTGCAATTGGATACAGGCCGTTTAATATCTGGTGAGTTTGTAAAAACTTATAACATATAAAGTTTCTTCTTTCTTCATACATGAAAACTGTGTTACAACCATTGCAGCCTGTACGAGGGCATTTACGTCTGTGACAGTATTCCCGACTTTTAAAAGACCTTAAATAAAATAAAAGAAATTTGCTAATGCTAAATGGCATAGAACCCTTTACAATGCACAGAGCAAAATGTTTCCTTTCGTGAATGGTTCACTTCGGAATGCCAACCTTCTTTGCCGTGGCTCCAGTCATGGAAACGCGATATCAAACACTTCAAACACTGCCAACAGAGAACAGAAATTCCAGTTTAAAGTAGCTATCTTCATCTGCGCAGTAGGAGATAACATGTCGATTTTGTATCTTGCGCCCCATATGCAGGGTAAGCAGTGTCCAGCCAGGTCCCGTGAAGACACCATGTTGACTAACGCGGTCTTAAACAACCAACCCAACATGCTGGAAGTTGGTGAGGAAAAGAACATCGACAAGGAGACCCGAGAAACCTGCGGTTTGTTCGCTAAACTCATGGGTCAAATGATAGAGAAAGAAATGCAAACACCGGATGAAATCGGCAGCGTCATCAAAGGTAGGAGAGCCTGGTCAGTTAGTCACGGACGGACGTTTTTTCAAATTTGGAAAGTTTTAAAGCCTGTTGAAAAAATATTAATTGGATTAAGCCTTTGTTTGTTTTAGTTAAGGGACATCAAGGAGTTAAAATTTGATAGAATTTGGATGCCGCAGTTATTTACTGAAATTAATAAATTAATGGTTTATATCGCCGACGGACAAATGCATAATCTAAAGCGATCAGATTCATGATCGAACCAGGTTCAACAAAGAGTTGTGATTGATCCAGAATGAGCGTGAATGTCCTCCATCACGCCTCGCAAGTCATTTGTTTTGCGGTTGATTGAATAATTTACTTATGATTAATCAATCGCTTTTGGACTTCATATTGCTTGATGTTCAAAGGAAGAAATCGTAAGGAACCGATCGTAAATAACTCAAGAAAGTCTATATAATTCACATTTTTAATCAACATGGGTCATATGATTGTGAGCCATAGTACATGTCTTCTAAAGTGTTATCATATTGCTTTAAAGCATATGTATTATTATGCACTGGATCGGGGCAGCCGAACAAAAACTTGTAGTGATATTAAGATTTTATCTCGCTGCCCACTTGAACTGAGGAAAAACAGCCGGGAAGTAGAAGGCTTCACGATACACCAAATATTATTTCTTGAATATGAGTGTGGTCCTGAAAAGTAGGCTACCCACTCTCGACGTTTCGGTAAGCATGTTCTTACCGTCCTCAGGAGAATGAGTGGTTATAGGAATAGCAGGCTACATAACTCACTTCTGAGGGATCCGAATGCACAGGATCCCTCCTTTCAACATGGTTTCCAAGTGACATAGCGCCCGTGTCATAGTCGATTTGTTCCGGGCAGTCGATTGGATCCTCCGGAACCAATCGGCTGAATATTTACCCGCCGATTAGATCCGCTTTGGTCGACTAAATGCGATCGTCATAGGCGATTGGTTCCGACCAGGCGATTCGTTCCTTTCGACCATTCGACGAAGGATTTAGCTGCGAAGGCGATCCGAATCTCTATTGTGCTAACGTATCACGTCATGGTAACACCCCTAAAGAAAAGTGTACTCTTCTGGTCACCTTTTGGAGCCAATCAAACTCCTCCAAATCAGCCACACGTTGCCTATTTAAGAATTTGGTATACACGTAGAAATAGATATGGTAGAAATACACTGATTCCTGTTCATAAGGAGGGGGGGGGGGGGTCAGGGAATAAGGTCAGTTGTGTGAAGTTATGGATGCCAAGGCGTATGCTTGTGGAGGGGGGGGGGTGCTCGGCGAGGAATGGAATTTGTATTCCGATAACTCTATTCTGTCTATAAAGTTATGCTCTTATTCATTCGTTCCCATTTTTTTTTTGGGGGGGGGGAGGGGGGACGAGGCGGGGTCAAAATTTGAAATGTTTTAACATGTCTATATATTAATTAATGCATTCATGTATCGGAGGCTGGTCATCCGATTCGGTTCCAAATTCTCTTACCATTTTTTCCCCTGTTTTGATCACTTGTTCATTCTAAATTCACCAACTTGAATTTCCTTAATTTTAAGTCAGCTGAAGGGTTGACTATAAACGAAGCCTCCATGCTTATTCAATATAGGGGGGGGGGGGCTGGCGGGGCTCCCCCACACTTTCGGCCAAAAAAAAAAATAAATAAAACTTTATTAGCTTAAATTTAAAAAATGATAAAAATTGTAAATATAGAAATAGACTTTCAAAATCAGAAAAAAAACAAAACAAGGGTTCGGGGAGGTTAAATAAATAAAACTTTATTAGTTTAAATTTAAAAAATTATAAAAATTGTAAATATAGAAAGAGACTTTCAAAATCAGAAAAAAAAACAAGGGTTCGGGGAGGGGGGGTTGCCGCCCCTGAACCCCCGCTAGGGCCCTATCTGCAGGATCTGGATTTCGCCTGTTTGGGTGTCAGCTCCCCTCTCCCTCTAATAACTTTCGGTGGCCTCTGAAATGTACCCCGACTCTCTTGGCTAATGTCGGAACCAAACGGCGGCTTTCGTAACGTATCAGCCAAAAGTCGTATCACACGTCTGGTTCCGCTGGAACGAATCAACTAGTCGTTTGGTTCCAGGGAACGAATCGACTAGCCATTTCATTCCTGCGGAACCCAGAACACATCGACTATCACACTGGCCGCGATTTTTTTTCCTGAACAATTGGGGCTACATGATATGAGTATTCATGAGTTGCGACTTGGGAATAAGACTGCGCATGCGCGTGAGCCACAGCTCCTTCTCTAAATGTAAATGTGTACATGATTGAGGCTTGAGGAACTTTGGGTTTTGTTTTTGTTTTGTTTTGTTTTTTGTTTGTTTGCTTTATTTTAGCTTTTCATGGGTCCAAAAATAAAACCTAATTAACTTGATTGTACCTTGGCCATAACACAGGCTTACTTAGCTCCGTCTCGGAGAGCTATACAACCTAGTCGAATGAAAAGACAGCATACGTGGCCATGCACTCTCATATCTCATGTACGCTCATAGAATCAGTCATTCTATGAGCGCATGCGTACTCTTATTCCGAAGATGCAAGTCATGAATATTCATATGATGAAGCCCCAAAAGTTCAGGAAAAAAATTTCGCGGCCGGCCTGCCATGCTAAATAAAATTTCTACTGTGTTACGATTTATTTCGTAACTACAGAAAAGTGTATTTTGTTTTTTTATAATGGGATCGTATACAACTCTCATTCAGTCAAAAAGCCTATTAATTTCCCTTCTTTCTTTCCCTTTTAACTATTTTTCTTTTTGGTCTAACAGGAGCTCTTGAAGCAAAGGAACCTCACCTGAGATACCCCACCAGTCAACTCCGCTATGACTACGCCAAGCAGTACTTCGTGGATCCTAATGATGATGCATTCGTCAACTCCATCGTTCCACACATCATTCCAGATTCACTCAAAAAGTAGATCACAATCTCAAATGAATTTAAATATGAAAGAGTAGCAGAAAGGATATAACAGGATTATTTGAGTGGATATATCTAATCCGTATAGATTTTTTTTTTCAAACTTCCAGCATCAAATACAAAATAAGCTCAGTTTGTGCTGTTAAAAGTAGTTTAACTGGTTGACTGGTTGAGGGATAATTACAGGGGCGTCGCTAAAAAGGGGGGGGGGGGTGTGGGGGTGTAACTCCCCCCACAAAATTCTTGTCGGCAAATTCGCGATCGCTGTGAAAAAGGGAGAGAAAAAAAAAGGAGAGAGGGAAGATGAAGGAGAGAAAAAGAAAAGAGAAGTAAGGTGCCCAAATAGAATCAAATTCGGCTTATTTGCTTGTATATTTTGATAACGAAATAACACTGGTACCACGGAAGAGAATGTGTTTTCCTTGCTCGCTCGTATAATATTTAGATACAGGATGGTCTTTGAAAGCGAATAAATTAGGCAAGAGAGGTGACCAAATGTACGTGACTGTATAAGTTAATCATCTCATAGTTAATTCCATCGTGTATTTTGATGAAGAATTATCACTTCTACCATGAAAAAGAGTATATATATTTTTCATCGCTCGCTGCGCTCGCTCGTATAGTATTGAGATTTAGGATGGTCTTTGAAAGCAAATGAATTATGCAAGAGAGGAGACCAAATATATGATTTAGATATCTTATAGGTCCATAGTGTATTATGATGAATTCACTTCTCCCGCGATAAGCAGTATCTATATCCTTCCTCGCTCGCTGCACTCGCTTGTATAATATTTAGATACAGGATGGTCTTTGAATGCAAATAACTTAGGCAAGAGAGGTGACCAAATCTAGATGTATAAGTTAGATATCTAGTTAATTCCATCATGTATTTTTGCTGAAGAATTATCGCTTCTACCATGAAAAGGAGCTAAAGGCCTATATTTTCCTCGTTCGCTGCGCTAACTCGTATAATAGTTAGATACAGTGTGGTTCAGGAAAGCGAATGAATTCTGCAAGCGAAGTGACCAAATATATCATTTAAATATCGTATATGCCCATCAGGTGTTTAATGAAAAATTTTCACTTCTGAAATGAAAAGGAGTATATATATTCTTCCTGGCTCTCTGCGCTCGCTCATATAAGTCACCAAATTTGGTTGCAATCGACTGAAATGTGTAGGAAAGACGAAGGAAAAATCTGATAGAGGCACACAACTGAACATGCCTAGTGGGCTTTGTACGGTTGAATTTATAGACGTTGGTCGTCGGTGATCGATGGCATTGTTTGTCGGCAATCAGTGGCCTCTACACCCCCCCCCCCCCTGAAAAAGGTCTAGCGACGCCCCTGGATAATTGCGACTTCTGATCTGTTCCAGGAATGATTTTGAGTGCCCATCATCCATAAGCAGGGCGGCATCTCCAAGAGACAAATAAAATTGATGTTTTTCCTATTCACTTTGTACAGAATATTGATAAACCTTAAGCAATGTACACCATTTGGCTAAATGCTTATACATGCATGAAGATGGAATTTGATATGCTGGACCCTCTCGAAACTATGCATATGCATGAATCCTACATGTACTTTCTAATGAAAATTTGAAGTTGAAACTCTCCAACTAGTAAATAAATGACAATGTACAAGGTAAATTAACCGCATTTGTATCATTTATTTTTTCCCATGATTTTGCAAGATGATTTGATTAAATTCCATTTGCCGTGTGAGAATAGTCAATACATAAGCAAAAGGAATACAGTTAGAAAGTTTGTTACATTTCAAGCTCTGTGATGCTTACACTGTTTCTGTAGACATGAATGAATTGATGCATTAAATGTGCATTAAATAGTTTTCGTTTGACGTAAGGATATGGTTTGATATGTAAGACGATAATAATAATAATATGTTTTGTTTACCCAGGGTAACTTCTCCCAGAGGGCCCTGCAAGCATACCAATGTGCTATCGGTCCTCCGGGGAGAAAAGAAGCTAGAGGCCTAATCGGTACACTTTGCAAAGTTTCTTTATACTCTTGTTCAGATATTGTGGAGACCTATGTTAGAGTGAGAGGGATAAAGGACAGAGGGGGAGAAGGAGGGGAAGGTAGGGGAATGAATAAAGGAGAGCTAGGGGTGTTTCATAAAGCTGTTCGTAAGTTACGAACGATTTAACCCACGACTGGTGATACCTTCTTGTGCTACATGTAAATGAATGAGAATCTGATTACCACCCAAGATCATATCACCAGTCGTTCGTAAAGTCGTTCGTAACTTACGAACAGCTTTATGAAACACCCCCTGGTGAAAAATGGAGAAGGGCATGATGGGGAGAAAAAGGGTAAAGAATGAGCAAGGGTGTGATATAAAGAATGAGTGACAGAGCATAAAAGGGCGTAATCTCGAAAGCTATATTAAGCAATTTCAGTGGAGAGATTTGCAACTAAAAGCAATATAGTATGGAAAATAATGCCATCAATCAAGAAATATAACCTAACTATTCATTAGTAAATAATTAATCCAGGGCCCCGTTGCATAAACTTACCATTAATGGTAATTCTGCCATCAGTGATAACTACCATGGGCTACCATGGTAACACTGCTCAGCAGCCAATCAAATTAATTGTTTCCATGGGAAGTTACCATTGATGGCAGAGTTACCGCGAATGGTAGGTTTTATGCAACGGGGCCCAGAGAGAAGGGGAAAAGGTAGGGACTGCCAAGCACGCCTTTAGTCTCTTTGCCATTTCAGCTCAGCCACCGTAATGGTAATGCAAGGTCTTTTATGTATGGTGGCCCTGAGGTACGCTCGACAACAGGTCATACGCGACGTGAATTTCGCATCCCAAGTCCTGAACTTTGCATCCCAAAGCGTAAAATTCACCACCCGCGATGCGAAATTTAGGACCCGTGGCGTAAACTTTGCATCCCAGTCCTGCATTTCGCACCGCGGGTCGTGCATTTCACGATTTTGGATGCAAAGTTTGCGCCACGGGTCATGAATGTCATGACCTCGGATGCGTAATTCAGGACCTGGGATGCGAAATTCACGTCGCACATGACCCTGTTGTCGAGCGTACTTCAGGGCCACCATATTTATGCCATAAAGATCGATGTTGTTGTTGCTGCTGTTGCTGTTGCAATTGATGGGAAATTGTGTTTTTCTATAACAAAACAAATCATGAATGAGAAAAGATGAGCAGTTTTCAGAGTTTTATATGTTGGTCATTTGTAAGTAATAAAATTCTGTGATTATGAAACAAAATTATGAGACTATTCTATATAAGTGCCTTGACTTGATCCTTGAAGGGAATGTTTTTTTTTTAATAATCTGGAAAAATTTCGTTGCATAAATCTGAATGAATAAGTAAACTATTCGCTTGTGAACAAGATATTTTCATTTTGTGGATGGCAAGGACATTATTCACAAAAGATGGAGTAAAGTGACCAATGACGCGCTTCACTAAACTTCCTAATTCTTTGACTATTCGACTACAGAAAGGATAATTAACTATGACGATACACCACTGCAGTAACAATCATAGCAGATCAAACCAAACAACGAGTTCCTTTGAAACCATTCAAAAGGTTAGCGGGATTGTCTATTGTGATTTGAGTTCTCCATCTGCCCAAACTTGGACGGGAAGGACCTGTGACGTCTATTTAAAAAATCTGTATTTCTTGGTGACTACTGGACTGAATCAGACGTGATCTTCCCTGAATGGGAGAGGAATAGTTAGAGTTTCTTAATCTAAGGTGATTTTTCATATGGAAAAATGATTTCTTTCATTATCAATACCTAAGGGCCATCGTATTTTTTTTGGGGGGGGGGGGGGGGGGAGGGGGGGGGACAAACTGTACAGGATCACCGATTTATAGTAGAAAACAAAGAGTTAAGGTGAGGGTAAATTAAATTCCCAGTATAATTACTTGCATTTAGACTATTGTCAACGATGTCTACGCTACTTAGATTTTCATACCATGACTCATAATCAAGTTTTCTAAGCGCCCCTGGATTGAATAACACAGCAAAAAATTGCCACTTGTGATTTTCATAAGATAATAATGTGCTTGGATTAATGTTAGTGGAGCATATTACAAGGGTTAAAGTGGAAGTTGCCACCCTCATTTGAAGATCTTGACAGCACATTTTGATATAGTATTCTTTCCAAAAAAGACTATTATTCCTATAAGTCAGCATATATTATATGTGTTAGCTGTCCCCTTACACAAACTTACACAGACAAACGCACAATCTGATTCATTATGAACCCTTCCTTTCAGCGGAAATGATTTGATTTAAAATAAAAGCAAAACTTTTAAAATGCAAGAAGAACTCATATACTGCCTGATGAAATTTAACTCAGAAGTAGAAACGAAAGTTGAATAGCGTCATTTTAAGACAAGCGTATTAATGGATTAAAGAGTAACGTATTGCTGGAAACCAGTTATCAAGATTAACGAATGAACTCTTCCCAATTTTCTTTCCTCGAGACTGCTTAAGGGCCGGGGGGGGGGGGCAAATGACCTTTCTACGGAATCGTTTAAGTGCTATTATCGTTAAGGTGCCATTATTTCGTCAAGTAGAATGGCACTTTAACGCTTCCGTACCCTTCCGTGATACTTCGTAAAAATCTGCAAAGTTTTGGATGAACGATAATACTGTATACGGATTGGTTTTCCAAACTGTCTTCAATCTGATGTTTCAACAGGTAGAAAACGAATAGTCATTATAGCAAATATAGGATTAGAACAACATATGTGCTGCAGTTATAATTCACCTCTGAGTGATTCCTTGAATACTATTAAGGTCTGTTCACAATGAGGCGACAAATCCCCGCAACAAATCTCCGCAACATTTTTAGAGTTCAGACATATTTGCGCAACAAACCACCCCACTTACGTTAATGAACGTGTATTAACGCGTCAACTCTCAAATAGAAGAGAGTTTTGTCAAAAGTTGCGCAGACAAACTCATGACAAGATATTTTGCGCTAACTTTTTAAGAATTTGTTTGGTCCATGGTTTTTGCAGGCAGGCGACAAAACAAAAAATGTCTCCTGCCCCGGCGACATTATTATTATTATTTTTTGCCCCTCAAACCCCATTGACTTGTATATCAAAAATGTTGAGGGGATTTGTAGCGTAGATTTGTCTCTTTATACCTGAACGAGCCTTTGCAAGTATTATGGTGTTACAAAACATCATAATCTTCTGATAAATCGTTCTACCGGTAAACAGTAAACCACATAATTCTGTATGTGCCTCAAATGTTCCAAACCAGTTAAGGAGAACCAAAAACACCCTCTTGTGTGCGAAGTGTGGTTTATGGTGTCACTTAAAGTGTTCGCCATCAAGAGAAGATGTGTTTCAGTTACCATGTGATTGGTTTTGTGAGACCTGCATTTTTCGGGAATTACCTTTCTTTTCAGAAGATGGTGGTTCTTTTATTCTTGACGAGACAGAGGAACAAAGTCAACGAAGTAGAGAAAATAAAACAGTGCCAATCAGATGTTGATCTCCAACTTGCATCGTTAGTTTCTCAAAAAGGTCGCAAAATTGTTCATCTTTATATTGCTTCTTTGACAAAACATATTGATGAATTAAAAATAACAATCAGTTAATGTCGTTTTGATGTGATTACGCGAAGCGAAACTCATTTAGACGAATATATTAGTGATGAATAAATTGCAATGAATGGGTACACCTGTGAACGTCGAGATCGAAACCGGTCAGGTGGAAGTGTCGCCGTATATGTTCGTGAAGGACTGAATTAAGTTGTAAAAACTGAATTTATGCCAGCAGAAGTTGAAATAATTGTGACAGAAATACATGAAGAAAAGCAAAAGCCGTATAATATTGTAACTTGGTATAGACCACAATCTTCTAAATCTGATTTGTTTACTAAATTTGAAGACAATCTTGAGATGATTGATGGAACTGGAAGAGATTTTATCATTCTAGGTGATATGAACTGTGATAAGGAAACAAACTGCCAGTGGCAAGCAAAGCAACTCTCAGAAATATTTCATAAAAATAGATGTGAGCAACTTATACTGGAATACACTATTATAACTAGTAATTCAAGTTCACTGATTGATCTGATAGTGACGAATAGCTCTGATCAAATACAGTCAAGTGGAGTAGGCCTACTATGTGTAACTCTGAGTGATCATTATTTTTAAACTTTGTTAGAGGGAAACTTCGTAACTTGAATCAAATGCATAAATATAGACTCACGAGGAATGTAAGAAAATTAAAACCCGACACTGTTTATGAGATTATGCAAAATGTCGATTTCGACTCTTTAGAAGAATGTAACTGTCCTGAAGTAGCATATGGAATATTTGAGAGCAAACTGAATTCAGTCTTGGATGTTATAGCACCTATTAAACGAATGCGAGTTAAGAACAAGTCATCAAAATGGATCTATCAAAACTTATTAGACCTGATTAACAAGAACAAAATGCTTCTAAAGAAACCGCTAAAAGATCTAAGGATGACACTGACTGGCGTACTTACAAATTATTAAGAAACAAAGTAACATCGTTCGTATATTGGTAATTGTATAGTAAACAATACTGACAAAAATACATTATGGTCATCTATGCATCAATTCTTACCAGATAAGAAGAAATCATGCAACAGTATTCCACAGCTACTGTTGATGATGTTGTTTATGACCACAATCAGGTCACAAATAAATCTAATGATTATTTCGTTTCAGTTGGTAAAAAAGATCCAAGCTAAACTAAATTGTCCTACTCAGAATATGACGTATAAAAACTAGTGGTCTAATGTATATGATGGTGAATTCAATTTTACTCAGGTCTCTGGAAGTACCGTTTTAAAGGAATTAAGAGACATCTCTGATAAAAAGCAACAGGTCCGGACGAGATTCCGGCAGTGTTTATTCGGATGGTAGCACAATTCATTGCAAAACCTCTGTGTTTCATCATTAATATGTCATTGTTGGACTCAAGGAATTGTACCCAGCAGTGGAAAACCTCACGTGTAACCCCAATTTATAAGAAAAAGGGGTACAAACAAGAATTATAAATTTATTATAACAATGCGCCCTAATCTTTATCATGCTTATTTGCAAAAAATAACACCAGACATTTTGCCCGTAACTTTCAGTTCCCAAGAGTAATACAAATTATAAGTTAGGAGTCTAATACTGCTTTCACACCTAGGTACGGTCGCTGCGACCGTAACCAGCGACCGATCGGACGTGCTTTCACACCTCCGTCAAAATTTGGTCAGGCCCAGAGCGATCGGTCGCTGTATAGCTGACCTAGCCGGAAGCGGAAGTAGAGATAGTACGTAGGCATGTATGGGGGGTCATTGCATTTCGATCGGTCGCTGAGTACGATGTGCTTTCACATCTAGCTTCTCACATCTCGCAGCGACCGATCGTTTTGGTCAAAAACGATCGGTCGCTGAGTGCGGTCGGTGAGGTACTTCAGTGACCGATCGCCACCGATGCAAGCTAGATGTGAAAGCACATCGTACTCAGCGACCGATCGAAATGCAATGACCCCCCCATACATGCCTACGCACTATCTCTACTTCCGCTTCCGGCTAGGTCAGCTGTACAGCGACCGATCGCTCTGGGCCTGACCAAATTTTGACGGAGGTGTGAAAGCACGTCCGATCGGTCGCTGGGTACGGTCGCAGCGACCGGTCGCAGCGACCGTACCTTGATGTGAAAGCAGTATAAGCTATAGGGGAAAAAAATACTGGAATTCACTTCCTGAGGATGTTAAAAAGATAGAAAATATAAATACCTTTAAGAAAAACCTAATTTCACCTTTTAGGTGAAAACATAATCATCAGCACAATGCATTTCACACTAAGAATACCGGACTGGAGGGGGGGGGGGAAGAGGGAGGGAGGGACCGACGTTTGAGTTGAGAGTCCAATACTCTCCGATAGCAACATAGATACTTATATTTGTTTTTCGTTCTTCTTTTTTATTTTTATTTTTAATTTTCATTGTTTGTTATCCTTTGTTATTTCTATCTGTAAAGATTTTTCATTGATATTTGTACTTGTATTTTCATGTTTTAAAATAGTTCTTACCTCTTTGATGTTTTCGTTTTCAAAATTTCCTTTTGATATATTTCTTATGTATTGATTTTGTTCTTCATTAATTCATTTGTTTGTACGTTGTTTTTATGATTTGACTCACGGACTTACTGAAGAATAGCCGGAAGGCTGAAGTGAGCATACCGTGATAAAATAAATAAATCAAATGAAATGAAATGAAATGAAATGAAATGAAATGAAATTTAGTGAAAAATGATTCGAGTGTCGTACCACATTCTAACAGTTAAATATTCTTCGATCAAGTCGCTGATAACATGAAAATCCCAATCTGTACCGCAGAAAAAAATATCGCCCCGGAAGGAACAACTATTCTGCACTTCTATTTCCTGTCTGCCATCATCAGACTATAACAACGCAGCAGCAGCATCGCATAATTTGTTTGGTATATGTATTTGATAAGAAGGTGTGTTCGTACTTCCAACTCTTCACTCTTCTCCTGTCGGTCTTCAGAACCAGACTTGCCTTTCGGTCCAGTTGACTATATTTTCATCTGTATACTTTCAAAGTAAACGTAGGAGTTCAAAATAGATTATTGAATCCTTATTTAAGAGAGGAGTGAACTGTTAATATCTCTTTCTCAGTGAAAGTCAGACAGATTCATTCACTGCGTATGTAACTTGGGACTATAGTAGGGAAGATGTAGGGAATATGGGACCCGGATATGGGACCGCAGGGAATATGGGACCTTTGAACTGTCTTGCCCTGCCTGGCTGAGTGAAATCAGCCAGTAACTGAAATAACGAAATCTACAGTCTCCTAGTATACTGCGGCAGATTGCCTTAAAAAACTCATTGCCAGAAGGTTTTTTTAGTGGGAAAATCACAAAATACTGACAAGATAAGAAATATTACATTGTATCCAACCACACCTCAGATGGGCTCATGGATACATCACGTATATGTGCTGATGTTTGATTTATTTCATTCATCCACACTTTTAGATGGGACTATTGATACATATACTGATCTTTGATTATGAGCTTAAAGAGATACATATACTGGTGTTTGATTCATTTAATTCATCCACTCTTTTAGATGGGATTACTGATACACATACTGAACTTTGATTATATACTCATTCTAGCATGAGCTTGTGTACTAATGTTTGATTCATTTCATTCAGAAACGCTTTTAGATGGGATTATTGCTACACATGATCTTTGATCATTCTGGGATGGGTTTATGATACCCGTTCTAGGATGCGTTTATGATATATGCATGTACTGATGTTCGATTCATTTCATTCACCCACAGTTTAGATGGGATTATTGATACACATACTTGAACTTTGATTATACATGTACTCGTTCTAGGATGAGACTGATGTTCGATTCATTTTATTCATCCACATTTTTAGATTGAATTATTGATACACATACTGAACTTTAAATCATATACATGTACTCATTCTGTGATGAGCTTAGATGCATAGCCTGTACTGATGTTTGATTCATTTCATTTATCCACTTTTTTAGATGGGATTATTGATACATATACTGAATTTGATTATACTCATTCTAGGATGAGCTTATATGCACTGTTCTTTGATTGTTCGTATTGAGCGTATTCAGTGGTTTCAATCTCTCTTTCGATAAGCTTATGGATACATGTACTGCTTCTTGATTCTACATATTCAACCTCATTCTGGATAGGCGTATGGATATATGTACATATATTTGGCTCTTGTACTCAGCCTCTCTTTTGGATAGGCTTAAGGATACATGCACTGATGTCTGACGTCCGATTCTTTGTATTTAACCTCACTTAGATGGGCTTATTGATACGTGTACTGATGTTTGATTCATTTCACTCATCCGCATACTTAGATGGGAATATTGATACACATACCAAACTTTGATTATATACTCATTCTAGGATGAGCTTATTGAAACACATACTGATGTTTGATTTATGTCACTCATCCATACTCTTAGATGGGATTATTGATACTTGCTTCATTTTGTCGCGTGCCTCCTCCTCCAGCTCGTTACTTTGAGCTGGACATTGTCTCAAAGTGGTGGTCGGGGGGTTAGGTATGGTGACCCTGAAGTACGCTCGACAACAGATCATGTGCGACGTGAATTTCGCATCCCAGGTCCTGAACTTTGCATCCCAAGTCGTGAAATTCACGACCCGCGATGCGAAATTCATGACCCGTGGCGCAAACTTTGCACCCCAAGTCGTGAAATTCTCGACCCGCGATGCGAAATTCAGGACCCGTGGCGCGAACTTTGCATCCCAGTCCTGAATTTCGCACCGCGGGTCTTGAAGTTCAGGACCTGGGATGCGAAATTCACGTCGCACATGACCTGTTGTCGAGCGTACTCCAGGGCCACCGTAGTTAGGAGTCGGCTCGCTTTCCGAACTACACTGTAGCCCAGGAGCCTGTCCCGGATTAGTCAATCTATTTTACAAATGAAAATTGAAAATATAAAAATTGTCCCCTTAAAGTTAGACCATCCGTCCCATTCACAAAATGATTGTCAGACCGAACATTTCTGCTGGGGTAGCCCCCCTAGGGCCTCGAAAGGGGCCCTAAAGTCGGGTTGATTTTACCCCATCTAACATATGCACCTAACTTTGTCAGGAGAAAGTGGTATGACTATACATTACCAAAAAAAAAAATTTTCCGTCGGGAGGGGTCATCAGACGGCCCCTAAAAAATGGGGAAAATTTTTCCACATAGGGCCTGTGCACCAAATTTAGTCAGAAAGAAGAGCTATGCCTATACATTTCCCCAAATATAAAAACTGACCAACATTTCCTTCAGGAAGGGGGTCTAACACTACCAGGAAAAAAACCCAAAGTGCCCTTCAACTACAGGCTTTACTGCCCCAAAGTGCTCTCATTGATAGAGAAAAATTCATTTTCTCACTTAGAACCATTTTAACCCTCATGTGTTTCATTCAATCCAAGTTAAATTCACACAGAAATTTTTTTTAAAGTTATGTACTTTTGTTTTGGGCGCTGTTTGGATGTAAAATGGTCATTTCAATAATAAATAATCATATTTTGAAAATTGCATTGCTGTCTCAAAAAGGAGCAAATTAGTTTTGTCATGGTCATGTAAACACAGCTAAACACATACCGGTGCCTGCTTGAAAAGAGAAAATATGGCAGCTTGCCAAGCATCTGCGCTGTGTTGCTGACTACCATGAACGGAGGTGGTGCCACGCCATCTATTGACTTCACAAGATCATGGATTTACAGAAAAAACAGTCAGGGATAAGGGTCAATGGAATTACCAACGTGACTATTTGTTTTTTAATATTTGTATTTTAATAGGCAATTTTCAACCATTTCTAAGCTACTTAAATTTTCAGACTATGACTCATATCAAGTCATTTAAGCGCCCCTGGACTGAATGGCACAGCAAAAATTACCATTTTGAAACTTGTAATTTTTATAAGATGATAAGTGCTTAGATTAATATTAGCGGAGCATATTACAAGGGGTGAAGCGGAAGTTTCAAAATTTACAGAGACGAAATGCGATCCAATCATGATTTTTCATCATATTTCTCTTCCCCGTGACCAGACTACCATGAACGGAGGTGGTGCCACGCCATCTATTGACTTTACAAGATCACGGATTTATAGTAAAACAAACAGTCAAGGATAAGGGTCAATGGAACGTGACTATTTGTTTTTTAATATTTGTATTTTAATAGACAATTTCCAACCATTTTTAAGCTACTTAAATTTTCAGACTATGACTCATATCAAGTCATTTAAGCACCCCTGGATTGAATGACACAGCAAAATTACCATTTTGAAACTTGTAATTTTTATAAGATGATAAGTGCTTAGATTAATATTAGCGGATCATATTACAAGGGGTGAAGCGGAAGTTGCCGCCCTCATTTGAAGATCTTGACAGCACATTTTATAGTATACTGTCGAAAAGAGAGATCATTCCTGTTTATGATATGTCAGCATAATACTCATTAACTGTTCCCGTATTAATAGCAGAAATGCTACGGTCAGAATGCGCCACTAAGTCAATCCTTGAATACCACCACAGTTATCATGATGTTACAAAACCTCATAATCTCTGATAAGTCGCTCTATACTGGCAAATAGTAAACCATATAATTTTGTATGTGCATAAACAATATTGGTTCACTCGTCGCCTGACGTGTGATGAAGAGTCAATTTTCCCATTAAAAAAAATCCAGTTTTCTAGCAAAGAATGCCCGGGGTGGCAGTCAAATACATAAATTGATGTATATACGTGCGATCAGAAAAGCAAATATTTATCTCGAGATATGTATTGATAAGAAGGTGTGTTCGTATTTCAAACTCTTCACTCTGCTCCTGTCGGTCTTCAGAACCAGACTTGCATTTCAGTGCAGTTGATTGTATTCTTGTCTTTCTCATTACAAAGTAAAGGTAGGAACTCAAAAATAGATAGAGCATTTTCTTAGAAGAGGATTGAACTTTCAATGTCTTCAGCTCAGTGAAATTCAGACAGAGTTAATTCATTGCGTATGTAACTTAGGCCTGTACAGTTTGTAGTAACAACCAACGTAATAGTATTGGGCATTTATCATGCTCGCGATATAAAAAACTTTCAATTTTGTTGGATTTGGGTTCGATTTCTTGTCTTTCTTTTAATTGTTTGTTTATTTATTTTTGTGTATGTTGTGTCGAGATATATTGCCGTACATGCCTTTATCACTTTCATGATCATTTGCCGTTTTCATATTTACAGTTTACTCGATGTAGTTCGAGTAATGGTAAAAAGTAGTAGTAGCAGTAGTAGTAGTAACAGAAGTAGTAGTAGTAGAAGTAGTAGTAGTAGTAGTAGTAGTAGTAGTAGTAGTAGTAGTAGTAGTAGTAGAAGCAGTAGAGTAGTAGTAGTAGTAGCAGCAGAAGTAGTAGTAGTAGTAGTAGTAGTAGTAGTAGCAGCAGCAGAAGTAGTAGTAGTAGTAGTAGTAGTAGTAGTAGTAGTAGTAGTAGTATAGTTGTTATAGGAGTAGAAGTGGTGGTAGAGTTGTAATTCTTTTATAATTCAAGCGTGCTTATTTCTCATGTATCATATATACATATCAAACAAACAAACAGAAATTACAATATAAGAAAAATGATATACAAAAATTGAAGCAAGTTGGCAATAGATACATGTACAAAACCTATAGCATGATTATACAGGAAATAGAAAACATGAGAAATGAGGAACTAAAAAAAGCAAAGCTTGTAAAACATTAGTTCGTCGGTGATCAAATACAATTTGCAAGTTGTAAAGTCAGAATGACTTTATAACTTGTAGTATAGGCAGTGGCGTAACAGCCGGGGGGGGGGGGGGGAGGGGGGCAGAGTGCCCCCCTGAAGGATTTCAGCGGGAAAATCTACCAACCACCGGGAAAAAATGAAAGGGAGGGAAGGAAGAAAAAGGAAGGGAGAAAGGGAAAGGAAGAAGAAAAAAGGAAAAAGAAAGAATAAGAAAGGAAAAGAAAGAAGGAGAAAGGGAAAGAAAGAAGGAAAAGGGAAAGAAAAAAAAGGGAAAGGGAAGAAAGAAGAAAAAGAGAGAGGGAAAAGAGGGAAAGGGGAAAAAGAAAAAAAGCAAAGGGAAACAAAAGAATGAGGGAAAATTTAGTACCAAAACCCCGGAGTTTCCGGGTGCTCCACTTCTTGGACCCCCGCAGTGGCTTTCCCTGTAGACCCCCATCAGGGGCCCTAAGCGAGAACCCTGGGCCCCACCCGCTAAGGGCTTCGCAACAAGCAACTCGCGGTGCAAGCTCACCTCCGCATATTCCATTTCTAGACTTACATACCGGGAATTTTTCGGCTCTCTCCCCCCCCCCCCCCCCCCCGATACAGGCAGAGAATGTAAGAGACCGGGAACAGTCAACGAACAATTCAAAGAAACGTCAGAGCTCCCGCGCGGAAAAAAATCACCATCCCTGCACCCTCCCCCTAGCATGCCTAGGGAGCGCGCTTTGCGCTATCGTCCTCCAAAAATAAAATCCTAGCTATACCACTGATTCTAGACTTAATTACCGGGAAATTTTTGGCTATGCGTATGTCCCTCCCCCTTTTTAAGGAAGAAAATATACTTTAATTAATCGGTTAGTAAAAATTCTGAATATTTATCATAAACAACCATCATATTTTAGAATTTCTGTTTGAAAATGCTACTGAGAACAAAAAAGTGGTTATTTTTTGGCTCGCTCGCTTCGCTCGCTCGTCACAATCTTAGGATTTCCATCCGAAAATGCGATTAAAATTGAGAAAAGCTGTTATTTTTAGCTCGCTCGCTTCGTTCTTTCATCATATTTTAGAATTCTTATTCGAAAATGCTATTCAAAACTGGAAAAGTGGTTATTTTCTGCTCGCTCGCTCGCAAAATAGATATCAAAATGTGTGTGAGAGGGAAAAAAAATCGTAAAAAAAGTTTTTCATCCCCCACTCCTCAAATTGGATTTGGAGCACTACCGTCCTCCTAAAATGCAGTCGTAGCTACGCCACAGATTCAAGACATACACTAGTTACCGGGAAATTTTGGGCTCTGCCCCCCCAATAACAGGTACCTGTTACGCCCCTGAGTATAGGTTGTAGTATTGGTTTTCCCGCCCATTTTCGTCACCTCTTCATTCAATTTTTAAAATTTACTTTCAATTTCCTCCATTGTGGCCCTGTGGTTAATGTTTGTTTCAATTTTGTTTTTAATCAACCAATTTTGAAAGATTGTCATTCACTTCGTACTTTGTCACCCATTTTCGTCAATTGTAATCAATATTCGTCGGTTACAGTGGCTGAGCTCGGGGGAGCATTTCATGAAGAATTTTGTCAGTGATTTTCACCGACAACTGTTATAAGCTACTGAAAATCCTTGCATCCGATTGGCTGAGAGCAAATTAGTCGGTGAAAATCACCGACCAGACTCTTCATGAAACGCTCCCCGGGACAGCAAAGCCAAATTCGTCTTTTTGGCATTCATTTTGTTGAAGATTCATTCGAATTCTTCGCCGATATACACGGTCTACTGACATGACTGACGCACAACGATCCTGTCACAGTAACACATAACATGTTGTGGTGCATCATACGAAATTACTTTCAATGATATGGTATTCCACATTCAGAGGCGTCGATCCATTTTTCGGATTGAGGGGGGCAAGACCCCGGGCAAGACGACCAAGCGGAGATGAACCCACGGCTACTATTTGTACATACACACTTTTTTTTTTTTAACATGTTTTTATTAAGGATTTCATTCAAATAAACTCAGATAAATATAAACAAAATTGACACCCTCACTCTCACCCGCACCCACACACACACACACACACACCCATATATATATATATATATATATTGAAAGAAATTTGACAAATGCAAACAACTTTGGCAACTCCCTTGTAAATAATAAACACTGAAAGAAATGACGTATTCTGACGTATGCATGTATCCAGGCTTCTAGCTGAGATCCAACTGCGGCATGCGGCTTCTCATTGTTCATTAACTCATCTGCACCAAAATAAAGGATCAAAAAGGGTTGGAAATCTGTCTGTCAGTCAGTTGGATTCGGTCACGCCTAACTGCTGGCCCGCCTCTGTGGTCTAGTGGTAAGGTATTGGCGTTCTAAGCCAGTGACCCGGGTTCGATTCCCGGCGGAGGCATTTTTTCAACCCTTGATTCAAAATGGATGACAGCTCTGGGGGACATTGAGGGAGCTACCCAATTATTATTCTCCCATTTTCATTTCTTTCAGTGTGTATATATATATATATATATATATATATATATATATATATAGGCCTATATCAACGTGAAGCATTTTCGAATTGGGAAAATTATGTGAACCATCCTGCTTTTTTTTCAATTTGCGAGCGAGCGAAGCGAGCGAGCAAAAATAACAAATTTCTTGTTATGAGAGAAGGGTTTAGTTATCATATAGGCATAAATGATACCTAATATGTATGTATATGGTTACCTCGCTGCCAAATATGAACTGTATTTTTTCACATCGCTGGTCCATTGTTGCTGCCCCCAAAACCACTCTGGTTTTTTCTTAATATTACGAGCGAGCGAAGCGAGCGAGGAAGCACACACTATTTTTCATGGTAGATGTAGTAAACCCTTCGGCAAAATTATGCTGTGAACCAATGAAACATCTACATTATCTATTCGGTCTCATCTCACCGAATTCGTTTGCTTTTCAAAATCATTAATATGAAACGAGCGAGCGCTGCGAGCGAGGAAAAATATACCCTTTTTCATATGATAGAAGTGTTATTTCGTCATCATAATAATGTGATAAAAATTTGATATGCGCTATACTAGAACAGAATATTATTATCATCATTATCATCAGAATACACTATAAACCTGTTATGCCTGTATGATATCTAATTAATACATCCGATCACCTGTGTGCCGAATATGACACTATTTTAGCTACCTCGCTTGCAGTCCGAATCCATTCTGTTTCTACCATAGCGAGCAAAGTCAACGACCGATCCCGGCAAAATTATATGGATTCGTCCCAAAATCTTTGTCAACCCCCTTGCTGCCCAAATATAACGATATTTTGAAATCTCTCTGCTATACTAAGCTACTTGCTGCCCGAAATCATCTTGTATCTAGCTTTTACCAGCGAGAGTATATAGCGAGCGAGTTAACGAAAAATATGTTTTTGTTTTGCGTTTTTCTTTTTATCCAGGCCGTTATCTCCTGAAAGTTTATCTATTTTTAGGTCAACTGGCCGCTCGATTTCTAGAAGTGATATCTTGTTTGGTTATATTACTTCCTATGAGTAGAAGAATAGTACAACATTAGATAGAAACACAAGATGCAAACCGATTTCCTTTCATAAGAATAGTAATTATCATCGACATTGGTTAAGATACTTAAATGAGAGCGAGCGAAGCGAGCGAGCGCTTCACAGTGTCCCATTTTCTTTCTTTTTCTTGTTTTTACGCTTTCATTTCACTTCCTTTCTTCCTTTTCCTTTCTTTTCTCTTTCTTTTTCCTTTTCCTTTTTTTTTTGTTTTTTTTTCTTTGGGAAATTATTGGGGGGGGGGGGGGGCAAAATGATATCTTTGCCCCCCCTCCCCCCCCCCCCCCCGGATCGACACCTCTGTCCACATTATATTATAATAATTTCTTATTTAAAAAAAAAGTAGCAACTATCTAAAAGTAATTCGTATCATGGGCATTGAAAAATTTTCAGAGATGGCTGCCAGTGGGGTGTTTCTGAATTATTTCCGTTGTGAATCTGCAGGAACAAATATGGCACCACGTTGTAGCACTCATCACGGGATGTTCCTCAGGCATCGGCCTTTCCACGGCTGTCATGTTGGCCAAGGACCCTTCCAAGGGCTACATTGTCTACGCCACCATGAGGAACCTGGCCAAGAAGGGTGACCTGGAGAAGGCTGCAGGGGATACCCTCAACAAAACACTCTTTATCATCCAACTCGATGTCACTAAAGACGACCAGATCAAGAAAGCTGTGAAGGAGGTCTTTGATAAACAGAAGCGTCTTGACATCCTGGGTTAGTTCAGAAAATCTAAAAATCTTTGACCTGCCATACAAGAGGGCAATAAATGAAATATAATGATGACTATTTTGATTGAGATTTCATGCACAGTAACCTGTCAGTCCACCTAAACTTTGACTTTATCCAATGTATAAACTGAAGCACTAATATTTCCTTTTAGTAGACGTATGGCATGTATACAATGGGGTGTTCGCTTTTTCCTCAAGAGTACATCATTTCCGTAGCGAGCATTTTCCTTCCTTGTGGGATTATGCCCAATCAAAGTATAAGGACAAAATGAAATTCCGCTGTGTGTTAAACACAAGCAAACAAACGCAACAATTTTGTTTCAAATTTGATTTTTTTAATACCAAAATTAAAGAAAAAAAAAATGTCCGAACAAAGATGACAATTTTTCCTGAACTTCTTTCATAACATTAATTACCTGAAGAAAAAAAAGTCGGAATTATAGCTCTAAGCAAGGCTGGGTCTATCATCACACAATCCAAGACGCTGTCTTCACAAGAATTACCTTCCGTTTAGCAGCAGAGATAGCGATTCCTAGAAATTCATTTCATACTTGCATTTAACACTGAAGGGTACCTTTACGGCCCGCAGTAAACAGGTAAAAGTACATGTAAACATAGTAATACCATATAACAATCATGACCTATGTATGCTTAAAACTATTTAAGAAAAGCAGAAGAAAAAAAATTTTAAAAAGAAGAAAAAAGACAAATTCATTCTTCTCACTGTCCACAGTCAACAACGCAGCTTTCGGTGCAATGGGATACATTGAACTCATCACTGATCAACAAATGCGTCAGTTGTTTGACACCAACTTCTTTGGTTTGGTCCACCTGGTACAAGAAGTGCTTCCTATCATGAAGAAACAACGTTCAGGTCGCATCATCAACATCAGCAGTGTTGCCGGGATAAAAGGTAGGGTCTACGGATAATTCAGGAACAAGCAGAAGAGTAGCACATCTATCATAGGGATACTTTGCAGTCAACACCATACTAAAATGATAGATCACATACTGCTATGATGACTTCGCAGCAATTGGGAGCTTATTGAAGTTATTTTTATGTGAATCACATAATTTGAGAATGCACTTTCATTTATCTTTCATAAAGAAGATTCAGTAAACAATAACCATCATCCTTTTAATCATTACATTATATATGTTTCACCCATTCCGCTTAAAATTCAGGTTTTCCTTTCATGAGATATATGCTTCATCGAAATTTGCTGTTGAGGGTTTCACCGAATCTCTTGCAATTGGATACAGACCGTTTAATATCTGGTGAGTTTGTAAAAACTTATAACATATAAAGTTTCTTCTTTCTTCATACATAAAAACTGTGTTACAACCATGGCAGCCAGTACTAGGGCCTTTATTTCTGTGACATTATTCCCGACTTTTAAAGATCTAGAATAAAATAATATACAAATAATGCACAGATGTGAGTGTGTTAGTGGCGATGCAGCACACTCAAGGGAATTTACAATGTGCGACTAGCACGAGGCGCTTGCGCCGAGTGCTTTTGCATAATATTGTAAATACCCAAGATGCCTGCATCGCCACTAACATCACGAATTTAAATCTGTGCATTATTTGTTTTATAAAACGGGTCGGCAGTATGACTTTGTAGTGGAAAATTTGTTAAAAACCGCTCAAAATTTCCTCAGATCACACAGACAAGGAGGCAAATCTTTTGATAACGTGTCATTAATGAAGAAAACAAATATCTTTTTGTAAAGGAAGTCAGTGAGATATCTTGGTCTATTGAAAGTCATGATGTTAATGAGGCAAATAATGTGTTCTTGCAAAAGCTTTCAAATATTTATGAGTCATGCTTTCCAATTAAAAATTTGTCAAAAAGAAATTCAAAAATAAATCAGGGTTTAATAAATCATCACGAAAGCTTTGTAATAGAAAATGTTATTTATATCGACGATACTTAGCAAGTTCAACCCCAGTAAGGTATGAAAAGTATAGAAATTTAGAAATAAGGTAACCGATGTAATTAAAAAAGCAAAGAAAGACTATTTTAAATGTAAATTTAAAAATGCTGCAGGGGATATGAAAAACACATGAAAAATAATCACACAGCTCTAGGAAGGGGTATTAAGAAGAGGGTATTACCAAGTTCAATTCAGTGCAATGAGGTAACAGAAAATGGGAAAGGTGCAATATGTAATGCTTTTAATGAATACTTTGTAAACATAGGCCATGCATTATCTTCTTCATTTGCGTAATTCCGTTGACTCCATGCAATATGTAACAAAAAATAACTCATCTATGTTCCTTACTCCATGTACACCAAAAGAAGTTATCAATATTGTTTCAAATTTAAAAATGGCAAGAGTCCCGGTTTTGATGGAGTACTTAGTGTATTGGTTAAGAGTGTTTATTCATATTTTATGTTATCCCTCTGTGTGATATTATCAATTTATCTTTCGATACTGGCATTGTCCCTGACAAATTAAAAAGTGCCAAAGTTATTCCTGTTCATAAAAATGGATCAATAGATGATTTATCAAATTATAGGCCTATATCTATTCTTCCTTGTTTTTCAAAGATTTTAGAGAAATGTGTATATATTCGTGTATAGAAATTCCTGGAAAAGTGCAATATCACTACTCCCAAACAGTTGGTTTTCGAGCAGGACACTCTACATCTTATGCTATAATGGAGTTTATACGGAAGGTGTCAAATGCCTTTGATAATAAAGAAATATGATTGGTTTGTTTTTAGACCTTAGCAAAGCTTTTGACTCTCTTGATCATACAATTTTATTAAACAAACTGGAATGTTATGGGAGTTAGGGGGTATTGCTTTTGAATGGTTTAAAGTTATATAAGTAATCGTAAACAATATGTAGCATTAGATAATTATGAATCACAAACAATGACAGTTAGATGTGGTGTACCACAAGGGTCAAACTTAGGCGCACTGTTATTTCTTTTTGTATGTAAACGATCTTGCAATGTCTCCATTGTGTTATAGAATTAATATTATTTGGCAGATGACAGTAGTGTCTTCATGTCTCATCGATATATTACAATTCTTCAAATAGATTTAATACAGAATTTGATAACACTGGTTGACTGGCTTTATAACAATAAACTTGTACTAAATAAAAGAAACAATTTTTTGGCTTTTACTAAGAAACATACTGACATTACTCAAATTAAAAGTTAAGTTAAGGACACCTTTATAATCAGGTTACTCATACACATTTTTAGGCATCACAATTGAATAATAAATTAAGTTGAAGGAACGCACTGGTGTCATCTGCAATAAAATATCTAAACGTGTTGGTTGTGTCTTATAAATTGAA
>CM057156.1:12116530-12161530 GCA_029962745.1 Echinometra lucunter
TATATCTAATCCGTATAGATTTTTTTTTTCAAACTTCCAGCATCAAATACAAAATAAGCTCAGTTTGTGCTGTTAAAAGTAGTTTAACTGGTTGACTGGTTGAGGGATAATTCCAGGGGCGTCGCTAAAAAGGGGGGGGGGGGTGTGGGGGTGTAACCCCCCTCAAAATTCTTGTCGGCAAATTCGCGATCGCTGTCAAAAAGGGAGAGAAAAAAGGAGAGAGGGAATATGAAGGAGGGAAAAAGAAAAGAGCAGTAAGGTGCCCAAATAGAATCAATTTCGGCTTACTTGCTTGTATATTTTGATAACGAAATAACACTGGTACCACGGAAGAGAGTCTATATTTTCCTTGCTCGCTCGTATAATATTTAGAGACAGGATGTTTTTGGAAAGCAAAAATATTTGGCAAGTGAGGTGATCAAATATGTAATTCAGATATCTTTAGGCCCATCATGTATTTTGATGAAGAATTATCACTTTTACCTTCAAAAGAGTATAATATTTTTCTCGTTCACTGCGCTTGCTCGTATAATATTTAGATACAGGATGGTCTTTGAAAGCGAATAAATTAGGCAAGGGAGGTGACCAAATGTACATGACTGTATAAGTTAATCATCTCAATCGTGTATTTGGATGAAGAATTATCACTTCTACCATGAAAAGGAGTATATATATATATTTGTCATCGCTCGCTTGCTTTTGTTCAGATATTGTGGAGACCTATGTTAGAGTGAGAGAGATAAAGGACAGAGGGGGAGAAGGAGGGGAAGGTAGGGGAATGAATAAAGGAGAGCTAGGGGAAGTTTCATAAAGCTATTCTTAAAGTGATTACACAATGGTAAATTTTTTTTTGATATATGATCGAGAATAGAATTCTAAGAAGAATAACATTAAAAATTTGATGATTTTCAATCGAAATCAATGCATTTTGAATAATTTTCTAATAAAAAGTCAAGAGTTGACCAAAAAATTTGAGTATGAGGTATGACGTAAAAGTGGGTACCCAGCTTCGCGCATCGCAGTTGTGCTGCGCGCTAGACTGTACAATGTGTATTATACCTTGCGCGCATTTTGCTAGAAGTGCGCGACAAGGTACCCACTTTGACGTCATTTTGACGTAAAAGTGGGTACCCAGTTGAAACTGGGTCACAGATGAGGGGTCAAAAATATCCTGAAATCTTACCACATTTGGGGGTTTCCTTGGCAACACGACTTTTTAAAAAACTTCAGGCAGATGATTTTCTGCTAATAAAATCATGCTCTTTTAAATGAGCTAACATTGTTTCAGCATTGGGTACCCCCCTTTAAGTTACGAACGACTTAACGCACGACTGGTGATACCTTCTTGTGCTACATATAAATGAATGAGAATCTGATTACCACCCAAGATCATATCACCAGTCGTTCGTAAAGTCGTTCGTAACTTACGAACAGCTTTATGAAACAACCCCTGGTGAAAAATAGAGAAGGGCATGATGGGGGAGGGAAAAGGTAGAGAATGAGCAGGGTGTGACGTAAGAATGAGGGACAGAGCATGAAATGGCGTAATCTTGAAACCCGTATTAAGCAATTTCAGTAGAGAGATTTGCAACTAAAAGCAATGTAGTATGAAAAATAATGCCATCAGTCAAGAAATATAGCCTAACTATTCATTAGTAAATAATTAATCCAGGGCATCGTTGCATAAACTTACCATTAATGGTAATTCTGCCATCAGTGATAACTACCATGGGCTACCATGGTAACACTGCTCAGCAGCCAATCAAATTCATTGTTTCCATGGGAAGTTACCATTGATGGCAGAGTTACCGTGAATGGTAGGTTTTATGCAACGGGGCCCAGAGAGAAGGGAAAAAGGTAGGGACTGCCAAGCACGCCTTTAGTCTCTATGCCATTTCAGCTCAGCCACTGTAATGGTAATGCAAGGTCTTTTATGTATGGTGGCCCTGAATTACGCTCGACAACGGGTCATGTGCGACGTGAATTTCGCATCCCAGGTCCTGAACTTTGCATCCCAAGTCGTGAAATTCACGACCCGCGGAGCGAAATTCAGGACCCATGGCGCGAACTTTGCATCCCAATCCTGAATTTCGCACCGCGGGTCGTGAATTTCACGACCTGGGATGCAAAGTTTGCGCCACGGGTCATTAATTTCGCATCGCGGGTCGTGAATTTCACGACCCTCGATGCGAAATTCAAGTCGCACATGACCTGTTGTCGATCGTACTTCAGGGCCACCATATTTATGCCATAAAGATCGATGTTGTTGTTGCTGCTGTTGTTGTTGCAATTGAAGGGAAATTGTGTTTTTCTATAACAAAACAAATCATGGATGAGAAAAGATGAGCAGTTTTTAGAGTTTTTATGTTGGTCATTTGTAACTAAGAAAATTCTGTGATTATGAAACAAAATTATGAGACTATTCTATATAAGTTCCTTGACTTGATCCTTGAAGCGAGTGTTTTTTATTATCTGGAACAATTTCGTTGAAATCATTTGTATAAATCAGAATGAATATGTAAACTATTCGCTTGTGAACAAGATATTTTCATTTTGTGGATGGCAAGGAAATTATTCATAAAAGATGGAGTAAAGTGACCCCAATGACGCGCTTCACTGAACTTCCTAATTCTTTGACTATTCGACTACAGAAAGGATAATTAACTATGATGATACACCAATGCAGTAACAATCATAGCAAATCAAACCAAACAACGAGTTCCTTTGTAAACCATTCAAAAGGTTAGCGGGATTGTCCATTGTGATTTGAGTTCTCCATCTGCCCAAACTTGGACGGGAAGGACCTGTGACGTCTGTTTCAAAAATCTATATTTCTTTGTGACTACTGGACTGAATCAGACGAGATCTTCACTGACTGGCAGAGGAATAGTTAGAGTTTCGTAATCTAAAATGATTTTTCATATGGAGAAATGATTTCTTTCATTATCAATACCTAAGGGCCGTCGTATTTTTTTTTGGGGGGGGGGCAAACTGTACAGGATCACCGATTTATAGTAGAAAACAAAGAGTTAAGGTGAGGGTAAATGAAATTCCCAGTATAATTACTTGCATTTAGACTATTGTCAACGATGTCTACGCTACTTAGATTTTTAGGCCATGACTCATAATCAAGTTTTCTAAGCGCCCCTGGATTGAATAACACAGCAAAAAATTGCCACTAGTGATTTTCATAAGGTGATCATGTGCTTGGATTAATGTTAGTGGAGCATATTACCGGAGCATATTAAAAGGGTTGTTGGATGTTATAGCACCTATTAAACGAATGCGAGTTAAGAACAAATCATCAAAATGGATCTATCAAAACTTATTAGACCTGATTAACAAGAAAAAAAATGCTGCTAAAGAAACCGCTAAAAGATCTAAGGATGACACTGACTGGTGTACTTACATATTATCATGATTATTAAGAAACAAAGTTACTTCTGCCATAAGAAAAAAACGTTCGTATATTGGTAATTGTATAGTAAACAATAATGACAAAAATACGTTATGGTCATCTATGCATCAATTCTTACCAGATAAGAAGAAATCATGCAACAGTATTCCACAGCTACTGTTAATGATGATGTTGTTTATGACCACAAGCAGGTCACAAATAAATTTAATGATTATTTCGTTTCAGTTGGTAAAAAGATCCAAGCTCAACTGAATTGTCCTACTCAGAATATGATGTATAAAAACTATTGGTCTAATGTATATGATGGTGAATTCAATTTTACTCAGGTCTCTGAAACACCGTTTTAAAGGAATCAAGAGACATCTCTGATAAAAGCAACAGGTCCGGACGAGATTCCGGCAGTGTTTATTCGGATGGTAGCACAATTCATTGTGCAGTGGAAAATTTCACGTGTAACACCAATTTATAAGAAAAAGGGGGACAAACAAGAATTATAAATTTATTATAACAATGCGCCAAAATCTTTATCATGCTTATTTGAAAAAATAACCCCATATACTAGTATAACACCAGACATTTTGCCCGTAACTTTCAGTTCCCAAGGGTAATATAAATTATAAGTTATAGGAGTCTAAGCTATAGGGGAAAACATACTGGAATTCACTTCCTGAGGATGTTAAAAGATAGAAAATATAAATACCTTTAAGAAAAACCTAATTTCACCTTTTAGTTGAAAACATAATCATCAGCACAATGCATTTCACACTAAGAATACCGGACTGGAGGGGGGGGGGGGGGGGGGGAGAGGGAGGGAGGGACCGACCTTTGAGTGATGAGTCCAATACTCTCCGATGGCAACATAGATACTTATATTTGTTCTTCGTTCTTCTTTTTTATTTTTATTTTTAATTTTCATTGTTTGTTATCCTTTGTTATTTCTATTTTTAATTTTCATTGTTTGTTATCCTTTGTTATTTCTATCTGTAAAGATTTTTCTTTGATATCTGTATTTGTATTTTCATGTTTTAAATAGTTCTTACCTGTTTGATTTTTTCGTTTTCATAATTTCCTTTTGATATATTTATTATGTATTGATTTTGTTCTTCATTAATTCATTTGTTTGTACGTTGTTTTTATGATTTTGACTCACGGACTTACTGAAGAACAGCCGGAAGGCTGAAGTGAGTATACCGTGATAAAATAAATGAAATGAAATAAAATGAAATGAAATTTGGTCAAAATGATTCGAGTGTCGTACCACATTCTAACGGTTAAATATTCTTCAATCAAGTTGCTGATAACATGAAAATCCCAATCTGTGCCGCAGAAAAAAAATATTGCCCCGGAAGGAATAACTATTCTGCACTTCTATTTCCTGTCTGCCACCATCAGACTATAACAACGCAGCAGCAGCATCGCATAATTTGTTTGGTACATATATGTATTTGATAAGAAGGTGTGTTCGTACTTCCAGCTCTTCACTCTGCTCCTGTCGGTCTTCAGAACCAGACTTGCCTTTCAGTCCAGTTGACTATATTTTCATCTGTATATTTTCAAAGTAAAGGTAGGAGTTCAAAATAGATTATTGAATCCTTATTTAGGAGAGGAGTGAACTGTTTTTTTTTTTTTCTTTTTTTCTTTCTCAGTGAAATTCAGACAGATTCATTCACTGCGTATGTAACTTAGGACTATAGTAGGGAAGATATAGGGAATATGGGACCGCAGGGAATATGGGACCTTTGAACTATCTTGCCCTGCCTGGCTGAGTGAAATCAGCCAGTAACTGAAATAGCGAAATCTACAGTCTCCTAGTATACTGCGGCAGATTGCCTTAAAAAACTCATTGCCGGAAGGATTTTTTTAGTGGGAAAATCACAAAATACTGACAAGATAAGAAAAATGACATTGTATCCAACCACACCTCAGAAGGGCTCATGGATACATCATGTACATGTACTGATGTTTGATTTATTTCATTCATCCACACTTTTAGATGGGACTATTGATACATATACTGAACTTTGATTATATACTCATTCTAGCATGAGCTTGTGTACTGATGTTTGATTCATTTCATTCAGCCACGCTTTTAGATGGGATTATTGATACACATGATCTTTGATCATTCTGGGATGGGTTTATGATACCCATTCTAGGATGGGTTTATGATACATGCATGTACTGATGTTTGATTCATTTCATTCACCCTGCGCACTTTAGATGGGATTATTGATACACATACTTGAACTTTGATCATACATGTACTCGTTCTAGGATGAGACTGATGTTCGATTCATTTTATTCATCCACATTTTTAGATTGAATTATTGATACACATACTGAACTTTGATCATATACATGTACTCATTTTGTGATGAGCTTAGATGCATAGCCTGTACTGATGTTTGATTCATTTCATTTATCCACTTTTTTAGATGGGATTATTGATACATATACTGAATTTGATTATACTCATTCTAGGATGAGCTTATATGCACTGTTCTTTGATTGCTCGTATTGAGCGTATTCAGTGGCTTCAATCTCTCGTTGGATAAGCTTATGGATACATGTACTGCTTCTTGATTCTACATATTCAACCTCATTCTGGATAGGCGTATGGATATACATGTACATATATTTGCCTCTTGTTCTCAGCCTCTCTCTTTTGGTTAGGCTTAAGGATACATGCACTGATGTCTGATGTCCGATTCTTTGTATTTAACCTCATTTAGATGGGCTTATTGATACGTGTACTGATGTTTGATTCATTTCACTCATCCGCATTCTTAGATACACATACCAAACTTTGATTATATACTCATTCTAGGATGAGCTTATTGAAACACATACTGATGTTTGATTTATGTCACTCATCCACACTCTTAGATGGGATTATTGATACCTGCTTCATTTTGTCGCGTGCCTCCTCCTCCAGCTCGTTACTTTGAGCTGGACTTTGTTGTGGTCCGGGGGTTAGGAGTCGGCTCGCTTTCCGAACTACATTGTAGCCCAGGAGCCTATCCCGGATTAGTCAACCCATTTAACACATGAAAATTGTCCCCTTAAAGTTAGTTAGACCATCCGTCCCATTCTGGGGGTAGCCCCCTAGGGCCTCGAAAAGGGGCCCAAAAGTCGGGTTGATTTTACCCCATCTAATATATGCACCTAACTTTGTCAGGAGAAAGTGGTATGACTATACATTACCAAAACACAAAAAATGACAAACATTTCCGTCGGAAGGGGTCGTCAGACGGCCCCTAAAAAATTAACCAACATTTCCTTCAGGAGGGGGGCCTAAAATTTCCAGGAAAAAAACCCAAAGTGCCCTTCAACTACAGGCTTTACTGCCCCAAAGTGCTCTCACTGGTAGAGAAAAATCCATTTTCTCACTCGGAACCATTCTAACTCTCATGCGTTTTACTTCATCTGCGTTTTTTTTTCCCCTTCAATTCCTTCCTTTCTTTCCTTTAAGGGGGATGGGGAGGGGTCAAAAGAGGGAAAAGATCTTTGTCTTGAATTGTGCAAGATTTATAATGCTTTAGAGTGCTTAGTGTTAAAAGTGTTATGTTTACAGCATTCATGAGTAGCTAATGATGATGATGATGATGATGATAATGATAATAACAATAATAAAGATAAAAAATATAATAATGATAATGATAATAATAACAAAGATAAAAATAATTATATGATAATGATAATAATAATATTATTAATAATAATAATAATCATGATAATTACAACAATAATAATTTTAACAACAATCATAACAATAATAATGGTGACAATGATGATGATGGTGATGATGATGATGATTATGATGATGATAAAAGACTAAAAAGGCCTTCATCATGAGTTGCTCCCCCCCCCCCCCCCCCCAGCAACTGCCTACTAAAAATATAATAAATTTCCTAGCAAATAGTGACTAAATTTTCTGGTTCTGAGTGTTGAGGATTATATGATAAAGAATATATATATATTTTAAAAATCATCAAATTATCAATCAATGGCAACATATCTGAAAGAACTACGGAAAACTAATAAGTTCGTGACATATAGGTGACAGAGTGTCTTTTTTTTTTCCATTTTTGACACCACTCACGCCACCATAGATCGGCTGATCTGATGCGCAGAGAATTAGAAGGGCACTCTACCTTCACGACGATCGAAGTAAACATGGTATTAATCTTATCGTGTTTAAGGAGGTTTACTGATTGAATTCCGTTTGAAAGTGAGTTTTCTTGTTAAGTGGTATTTTCTTCAGATAATATGTCATGTATTTCAAAAATGAGTCACATTTTTTGTGTATTTTCATTGAGAAATTGTTAGGTGCGCAGACAAGGGGCTCCCCATCATACAGGTAAGCTAACGTTATAATAGCGCGGTGTATAAATGAATGAGAGAGACGGGATCGGCTCGTTACTTATTTTACCTCACTTTAGATAGGAATAAATTAGAATTAGAATTACATTTTTAACTGGTCCTATTACATTTTTAGCTCCCTGTGATTGTGGCTTACTTCACTAGCATGACTAGTCACCTTTTGAGTTACTTGTATTTAACTTTATAATTTTGGATAATTTATTGTTAAGTGAGTGTGTGTGTGGACTGTTCAACTACTTATTACTCTCTCTGTACTCTTTGTTTATCCGAGATATTTCCATTTAATCATTATATTGATGATTGTGATTTTTTTTTTCTTTGTACACATTTTTTCATCTGGATAAAGATATTGATATAGCTAAACTGTTAAAGCTTAAAATCAATCCATTTTACATGAACTCCCCAGTTCAAGACTTTGATATGGAAAATATTTTATCTGATGACGATTGTAACACTTTGTATGTAAACAACTGTAATTACATTTTTTATGACAATTTTAATAACCAATATACAGATAAGAAACCAAACATTTCTATGGTTGCATTTAAATGCAAGAAGTCTAGCTAATAATTTCAATGAATTTCAAGTACTCTTGTCATCTATTAATCATGAATATGGTTCTATTGTAATCTCCGAAACCTGGTTTAAGCCTTCTACTCCTATCAATATTTCCAATATAGATGGTTATAAATTAGTTCAAGTATGCAGACAAACACAAACAGGTGAGGTGGAGGCGTAGCATTGTACATAAAATGTAATATACAATATACAGTTCTTCCCGAGCTATCCTCTTCCACTGCTACTTTTGATACTTTGTTCATTGAAACTACTTTAAATAATAAATCTGTTGTAATTGGTTACATTTATCGTCCTCCCAATACCAATATTACACCTTTTATTGATAAGATGAAAGCTATTTTTAATGTGAAAAGAAGGACTTAGTGTAATGGGAGATTATAATATAAACCTAATCAATTTTGGTGATCATAACACAAAAGATTTTTTAGACACTATGTTCTCATATAATATGTACCCATTAATTACTAAACCAACAAGGGTTACTTCTAGTACATCTTCTTTGATAGATAATATATTTACAAATACATTGCATGAAGACAAAATTATGTAGTAAATTCTCTGATCATTTCCCCATATTTTGTATTTCTTCTTATAAATCTTTTTTTAATCATCATATCAATAAGAATGGTATAAAAACCAGATTGACTAATGATTCAAATATTAATATGTTTAAAGAAAACTTGGTATCAGTTGATTGGTCAGATGGAGTCAAATGTGACATTGCGAACGACTGTTATAACATATTTTTTGGCAAATTTTACAAACTTTATGACAAATGTTTTCCCCTGCAACTGAACTCTGCAAAAAATAAACTGAATTCTAAGAAGCCTTGGATCACAAAGGGAATCTTGCAATCAGTGAAACGGAAACATAGGTTATATGAAAACTTTTTAAAGAGACCTAGTAATCAGCATGAAAGGAAATATTTAACATATAAAAATAAATTAACTTGTTTAACTAAGGATTTGTTTAACAATGTTAAAGGGGATCTGAAAAAAACTTGGAGACAAATAAATTCAAGGCAACAAAAAAGAAAGAACATTTCCTAGAACAATGTACCATAAACATATGAATATAAATTCACGGATAGATCTTGCTCAATATTTTGATTAATATTTGTTAATATAGGTTTAAAAAAACTGTCAAATTCCATTTTCTCATCCAACCTATTTCAAGAATTTTGCCAGCCAAAACATACAATTCATTCTTTATTAAACCAACATCGTGTCAATGAAATTATAGAAATAGCATCATCTTTAAAAAGTAATAAAGCCTGTAAACCTGATGGAATATCCCCAAAAGTTGTTAAACACTGTATTCATTATTTTGCACATCCATTGTGTGATGTATTCAATAAATCCTTTATGAGTGGTATTGTCCCAGATAGTCTAAAAAAATTGCTAAGCTTATACCAATATATAAAAAGAATGACATAAATGATACTGAAAATTATAGACCAGTGGCCTTGTTATCCATATTTAGTAAAATCCTTGAAAAGATAATGCACATAAGACTTTACGATTTTCTAAATAGTTACAAAATCCTTATCAGTGACCAGTTTGGTTTTCGTAAAGATTTTAGTACTTCACTGAGTATATTGAATTTTACCGATTACATTTTACAAGGATTAAACAATGGGAAATTTTGTTGTGGGATATTCATGGATTTATCCAAGGCTTTTGACACCATCGACCACCATATTCTCTTGCAAAAGTTGAATTACTATGATATTCGTGGTATACCACTTCAGTGGTTTTGCAGTTATCTGTTAAATCGTAAACAGTATGTGGTGGTCGAGGGTGTCGAATCCAGTCATATATTGATATTGGTGTTCCCAAAGGCTCAGTTTTGGGGCCACTTTTGTTTATTTTATATGTCAATGATATTATTAATTCATCAAAATTATTAAAGTTTTCTCTGTTTGCAGATGACACTGCCGTTTTGTTTTTTCGTGCTAGCATTGCTCAATTGATCTCCACTGTTAATTCGGAACTATGTATTTTGAATAATTGGTTTAAGTGTAACAAATTGCAACTTAATCTTGATAAAATAAAATATGTCATTTTCCACCCTAGGAAGAAAAAGATCTTTAGTGATATTGAAGTAGTGAAAATTGACGATATTGCTGTGGGAAGTATTAACTTTTTAGGTGTTACCATCCAAGAAAATTTAGAATGGAAAAAATATATTGATCGCATTTGTAATAAATTGCTTAAATGTATTGGTGTATTATACAGATTGAAGACGTTCTTACCCCTAAAAATATTGCTTAACATATATTACTCTATATTATTTCCCCATCTTAACTATTATAGTATAATTTGGGGCAATACTTCAAAATCAAATTTATCGATATTGTTTATTTTACAAAAGAAGGCAGTTCGTCTGTTGACTAACTCACATGATATGAGTCCAAGTGCGCGCTTTTTGTCAAATATAAAATTTTGCCTTTATTTGAACTTATACGTGAATACGTGGATTTTTATGTTAAAATGTCATAAAGGCTTCGTTCCCAAGGGGTTTTCAAACATATTTCAAACGAGCTTAAAATTTCACACCTATTCAACCGGACAGCATCAAGAATTGCGCAAACCCTTTTCTAGACTTAATTTTGTCCGTAATTCAATCAGATTCATATAGGGGTCCAAGAATGGATTCATTAGATAATGACATTAGAAATAGCACAATACTATCCAGATTTAAAACATTGTGCAAATCAAATTTATTCCTATCTTTGAAAAATCTCGGTCACTCTTCCTATCTCTCCCTCTATTCTTTCGTGTGTGTGTGTGTGTGTGTGTGTGTGTGTGTGTGTGTTGAGTGTGCGGATGCGTGGATGTATGTGTCGATTGTTTGTGTATGCTTATTATGTTGTCAATTACATGTATATATTCTGTGTTTTTTCTGTAAAATAGGGTCCCAAATACAAGCAACCTTGCTTCTCAGGGACCCTGATCATTATTACCTTATGTTGTTTTTTTAAGTTGTTTCTTTTATACTATGTTATATTGTATTGATGTTTTTTGTCTTTGTGTATATGCTGATGTTTTTAATGGTCGAATAAATGAATGAATAAATGAATAAGAATGAATGAATAAACATAGTAAAAACTGGTATGATTAAAAAATTGAGTTTTCATAGATCATAGTGATATAAAATATTTGGGGGGAATTTTTCTGGAATTAATGCATTTTGGCATAGTACTGGGAGTTCGTCAAACCAGGATCGTATGTGTGTGTCTCATGTGCACAGTGTATATTGGCCACGAGTGCATTGTTTGGGACTTGTTGATCAATAATTGGTGTATATGGGACACCCGAAATGGCCGATGCAATGGACACAGTGGCTATGCTGATGTGTCATGAATAATTATATAACAGGTTTACGTAATTTATTCATTTATGATATTATTAATAAATGACAATACTACACACCCATTACACAATCTAATCAGTGGTGTAGCTGGTGGGGAGGGGGGGGGGGGGAATGTACCGCTGTGCTCCCCCCCCCCCCCATATTGATATCTGTCGGTTGAGTTAAAGCCGGCTATAGGCAGTCGGATTCACCAAATGGAATGTATGTCTTGTGTTGAAGAATATATATATATATATATATACATACACACACACACACTGCTCTTCAGCTTTTTCATAGGTCAACCTTTTTCCGAAAATTATGTTGTCAATTTATCTGTTCATAACAAAGTCTTGTCCCACCAATATCATAATCATAGCTACGCCACTAATTTTAATTATGGTCTATTACACTTTAATAAAATAATTGTAGCAGACCTACATATAGCATGTAGTGAAGACACCTTTACAATCAAAAGTCTATCATGTACTGCTCTGTGCTCACCCAAATAGTGACTGCCTGACTCGATGTCTTGCCCTGACCCCTTGCTTTCAAAAGGTCAGACATTTTACCATGGTAACATACTGTATGAGTGGCAGTCGATTCCAAAAGATTGATGTCGAAATTACCCTACCTATAACATGTAAGATGGGGCTCGATCAGTTTTTGCATCGAATATTCTCTGGAACTCTTCAATCCGAACGCTTATCATATGTCTTTGTGAAGGTGATTTGATTGCGTGATTCAATCAAGCAAATGATTATTATTACTTCAGTAAAGGAATTGTAAATATTGCACACATATTAGACGAATTATTGGCGACCAATGATCTGGAAAGAGGCAAAGGAAAGGGGTCTTTCGCTTGTAGAATATTTTACTTTGTTGGAAGAAAATCCCCTCTATATATGGGAACAATATTTTCTTCAACAAAATTTCCACGCTCTTACGACTCCTTTAAGCTCCATTCCAGTTGTAACTGTTGATGGTATAATTAAAAACTCTGTTGATGTGGCGAAAGGGTAAATTTATTCTATGTTTATGCCAATTAACAATCCTACGGAAGCTTTTAAAGTGTCATTCTACTTGAGGAGATGGCGAGATATTTTATTTTGTCAAGTCGACTTAATAGCCTTATCATGTCGACTTATCAACTTTGAAAGTCGACATGGCGACATAAGGTATCTTGCCAAGTGGACTTTTAAAAATTACTTACCAAATGGATGTTTCTGAACTTTCATTATGACTCTGCAGAAAGAAGGATGGCACCACGTGTAGCAATCATCACGGGATGTTCCTCGGGTATCGGTCTTTCCACGGCTGTCATGTTGGCCAAGGACCCTTCCAAAGGCTACATTGTCTACGCCACCATGAGGAACCTGGCCAAGAAGGGCGATCTGGAGAAGGCTGCAGGGGATACCCTCAACAACACTCTCTTCATCACCCAACTCGATGTGACTAAAGACGACCAGATCAAGAAAGCTGTGCAGGAGGTCTTTGATAAACACAAGCGCGTTGACATCCTGGGTTTGTTCAGAAAAATCGGAAAATCTTTGACCTGCCATATAACCTAACTAGATTTTTCTTTTACGAAATGAAAATATAAAGATCAATATTTCGATTGAGATTTCATGCACAATTGATCTGTCATTCCATCTAAACTTTGACTTCTTCCATTTATATACTGCAATATCAAAGTTCCTTTTCTTAGATGTATACGGCATGCATACCACCGGCGTAAATCCACTCTGAGGAGTGGGGGGGATGATTGACTTTTTTGACGATTTTTTTTTCTGTCGATCTCACACTTAAGTATAAGCACACACCCTCACTGACCCCCACAGACCCCCCTACACACATTTTAATATTTATTTTGCGAGCGAGCGAAGCGAGTGAGCCAAAAATAACCATTTTCTAGTTTTTAATCGCATTTTCTAACAGAAATTCTAAAATATGAGCGAGCAAAGCGAGCAAGCCAAAAATAACCACTTTTCTCATTTTTAATCGCATTTTCGAATAGAAATTCTAAAATAATGACGAGCGAGCGAGCCAAAAATAACCACTTTTTTTGGTTTTCAATCGCATTTTCAAATAGAAATTCTAAAATATGATGGTTGTTTATGACAGATATTCAAAGATTTTACTAACGGATTAATTAAAATATATTTTCTTTCTTAAAAAGTGGGGGGGGGGGGTATATTTGTACACGCCATCCCCCCCTCTCCAAAAAGTGGTGGGGGATATATCCCCCCATCCCCCCCCCCCCGGGATTTACGCCAATGATGCATACAATGGGATATTCTCTTATAAAAATTTTAAAAGCTAGCATTTTCCTTCCTTGTGGGATTATTTCCAATCAAAGTACATGTATAAGGACAAAATGAAATTCAGCTATGTCTGCTTTCAGAACAAACCAACCAACCAACCAACCGAACAATTATGTTTCGAATTTGAATTTTTTCATTCCCTCCAAAGGAGAGAAATGTCCGAACAAAGATGACTCGTCACTTTTCATGTGTTTCTTTTGTAACGTTAATTGAAAAAAAAAGGAAAAAAGTTTAGTCGGCATTTGATATAGTTCCAAGCAATACCAGATTTATTTTCAAACAGGAAGACTGTTTTCACAAGAATAAACCTTTTTTTTCAATATTTTTCCCTTCACAGGGATTTTTTTCGATTTTCAGTCACAACACATTAACAAAATATAATATATGCAAGGTACATCACATTCATACATTGTAAATACATTATAGATTATTCAAACAACGAAATCTTCATTGAACTGTCGGGTTGACAGAATATAAAACAGTATTTTCAAGTGTATTCAAAGAATTAATGACGAAAAGCAAAATAATAAATATATATCATCTTTTGAATAATGGTTTATACAGTAACTGAGGTCTGACCACTGCGAGTTATTTGAAAAGCAGAGAAAGAAGAAGAAGAAAAAAATACAGCACCTGTCGGCACCCCCGATCACCTGTCCGCACCATTCCGCCGGAGAACAACAAAAAAGAAGAAATGGTACACTAACAATACTGTTCCGGCGGAACAGCGCGAACACGACCACAAAGAAAGCCAACCGGCACTGTATAAAATAGTCGAAATAAAGATACATCGTTATGTAAACAATTCTCTGAACTGAAACCATTTTCTAGCCAATTTATCTTTTTTACAAGTGGAATCTGCAATGTGCTTTTCATTTTTGATATAATTTACAAGCGAAACTTTAATATTATCACAATCGTCAATATTAATAATATTTAATATTTAATATTCAATATTATCAAAATCAGAACCTTGGTTTTGTAATAAAAAAAACCGATTCCTGATCATGAGGCCATGACATAAAAAATTCCCCTAGAAATTAAACTCATACTTGCATGTAACTCTGAAAGAGCACTTGCTAATAATTTGATTCAGATTTCATTCTTAGTGACCTGTCAGTCTATTCAAGGAGTTATTAGTAGACATACTCCTTGGTCCATCTTAACTTTGACTTATCCAGTGTATACAGTTTGTCCCCCCCCCCCCCCAAAAAAAAAAAAAAAAAAAAAAAAAATGGATGAGCCTAAGTATCGATTATGAAAGAAATCAGTAAGCAATATGAAAAGTCATTGCACATTGTTGTAGATTATGAAACCATAACTATTTCTCTACCAGTCAGTGAAGACCCCGTCTGATTCGGTCCGGTAGTCACAAAGAAAAAGGGATTTTTGTAAATAATGTCTGAAGTGCCTGCTGTCCAAGTTGGAACAAAAGGACCCTCCGAATCACAATAGACAAATCACACTCCTTTTTTAATTGTTTGCAAAGGAAAACACCATTTTGTTTTCATTCGTGCTTCGGTTGTCATAAAAACAATTTTTTTGTCATAGCTTTCATCATTTTTGATGTTGTTGTTGCTGTTGCTGTTGTTGTTGCAAATTGGGGGAACGTGGATATGTTTTTCCATAACAAAATAAGTCACGAATGAGAAAAGATGAGCAGTTTTCAGAGTTTTTAAGATGTTGGTCATTTGTAAGTAATAAAATTCAGTGATTATAAAACAAAATTACGAGACAATTCCATAAGTTCCTTGTCTTGATCTTTGAAGTGAGTTTTTTTTTACATAATCTGGAATAATCTTTGTTGAAATAATATGCATAAATTTGAATACATTTGTAAACTACTCTCCTCTGAACAAGATATTTTGATTTTGTGCATGCCAGGGACATTATCAGATTATTGATAAAAGATGTAGTAAAGTGAAAAATGACGCGCTTTACTAAACTCCCTGATCCTTCGACTATTGGACTACAGAAAGAATACTTACCTATGATGATACACCACTGTAATAACAATCATAGCAAAACAAAACAGCGATTTCCTTTGTAAACCATTCGAAAAGATAGTGGGATGTCCTTTGTGCTTTGAGGTCTCCATCTGTCCAAACCTGGACTGGAAGGACCTATGACGTCCCTTTCAAAAATTTGTATTTCTTCGTGACTACTGGACCGAATTAGACGGTGTCTTCACTGACTGGTAGAGGAATAGTTATAGTTTGATAATCTAAAACGACTGTTCATATTGCAAACTGCTTTATTTCATAATTGATACTTATAGGCCCATCGTAATTCTTTTTGGACAAAGAATTACTGTATACTACAGTCTTAAAGTTCCCATTTCTTAGACGTATACAGTTTGCCCCCCCCCCCCCAAAAAAAAAAATACGATGGGCCTATAAGTATCGATAATGAAAGAAATCATTGCCGCTCAATTTCTTGTAGTGATATTCAGTCTTGGTAATATTCTTAAGATTCTATAAGTAGAAGAATAGCATAACATTAGATAGAAACAAAGGATGCAACTCTTTCCCTTCATAAGAAAAGTAATTATCATCGGCACGGGATAAGATACTCAAATGCGAGCGAGTGCTGCCCGGTTTCCCATTTTATTTCTTTTTCCTTGTTTTCCGCTTTCTTTTCACTTCCTTCTCTCCTTTTCCTCTCTTTTCCTTTCTTTTCTCTTTTTCATCTTTTCTTTTTTTTCCAGTTTCGAAATTATTGGGGGGGCGGCAAAATGATATCTTTGCTCACCCCACAATTTTCTTTGGGGAGAGCAACTGCCCCCCTGCCCCCAGGAGCGACACCTCTGATTTGACTTAGAGAAGGAAATAGGGAAATGAATTCTTCTGATATTGAATCTTGAGAAGGGCATAATGAAATGCCCCTTCAGTCTTGAATGCAAGTATGAGATAAATTTATATAAAAATAAAACCAAGGTTTAATTCTTGAAGATGAAACACCAATGTACATGTACTTTTACGGCGCCCATGTAAGCATACATTGTATCATATAACAATCATGACCTAGCCTATATAGACCAGGAGCCTGTCCCGAAATAGTTATCGCATTTTACATATGAAATTTGACCTCTTAGAGTTACTTAGACCATCCATCCCATTCACAAAATGCTTGTCAGACCGAACATATCCGCTGGCCGCTGGGGGTAGCCCCTAGGGCCTCCCAAAAGGGCCCCAAAGTCGGGTTGATTTCACCCCATCTAACATATGCACCAAACTTTGGAGGAAGTTGTATGACTATACATTACCAAAACACAAAAACTGACAAAATTTTCCGTCGGTAGGGGTTGTCAGATGGGGAAATGGGAAAAATTTTCCACATAAGGCCCGAGTACCAAATTTTGTCAGAAGGAAGAGGTATGGCTATACATTTCAAAAATATAATTTAAACTTCCTAATATTTCCTTCAGGAAGGGGGTCTAACACTTCCCAGAAAAAAACCCACCAAAGTGCCGTTCAGCTATAGGCTTTACTGCCCCAAATTGTTCTCAGTGATAGAGGATATCTATTTTCAATCCAAGTTAAATTCATACAAAATAATCTTGAGTAAAGTAGTTTTCTTCGGGTGCAGTTTGCTTGTAAAATGACAATGTCAGTAATAAGTTATCAAATTTTGAAAATTGTTTTATTTTCTCAAAAATTGAGCAAAGCAATATTGTCAGGGTCGTGTAAACACTCCTCCTGCCCACCTTGACTCTTTGACAAGATACAATAGAGCATATTGCAAGGTATTTGTGTAATTAACACACAAATGGTAGATCTCAGCCTGGCAGCAACAGAGCCCAGATACTTGGCAAGCTGCCATATTTTGTCTTGTCAAGCAGGTGATGGTATGTGTTTCTGGTGTGTTTACATAACCCTTACAAAATTGAGTTGGTGGGTTTTTTTTTTCGTGTGTGTTTTGGTAATGTATAGTCATACTACATCCGCCTGACAAAGTTTGGTGCATATGTTTGGTGGGGTGAAATCAACTCGACTTTGGGGCCCTTTTGGGAGGCCCTGGGGGCTATACCCCCGGCGGATTTGTTCGGTCTGACAAGCATTTTATCAATGGGATGGATGGTCTAAGTAACTTTAAAGGGTCAAATCTCATACGTAAATTGGGGCGACTATTTCGGGACTGGCTCCCAGACTAATATGCCTGCTTAAAACTTTTTAAGAACAAACAGAAGGGGGGAAAAGGTAAAGAAAAGAAAAAGGTCAAATGCATTCTTTTCATTGTCCACAGTCAACAACGCAGCTTTCGGTTCATTGGGATACATTGAACTCATCACTGATCAACAAATGCGTCAATTGTTTGACACCAACTTCTTTGGTTTGGTCCACCTGGTGCAAGAAGTGCTTCCTATCATGAAGAAACAACGTTCAGGTCGCATCATCAACATCAGCAGTGTTGCCGGGATAACAGGTAGGGTCTTATAAGAGATGCTTTACAGTCAGCACCATAATGATACTGCCAAGACGACCTTGCAGATATTGGGAATATGTATATGTTTATGTTAATCACGTAACTTGATAGTGCACTTTCATTTATCTTTGGAAAGAAGATTCACTAAACAAAAACCAGCATCCTTTTAATCGTTACAGTATGTTTTACCTGTTCCTCTTATAATTCAGCCTATCCTTTCATTGAGATCTATGCTTCGTCAAAATTCGCTGTTGAGGGTTTCACCGAATCTCTTGCAATCGGATACAGACCGTTCAATATCTGGTGAGTTTGGAATGAAAATGCACGGGCCTATGAAATTTCTTCTCTCTTCATACTTGAACACTAACTTGGGCTAGAGATCACGTACTGAGATAATGCATGCAGTGGCGGCGATTTCAAGTAACGAGTGACGGGGGGGGGGGGGGCGGAAACGCGGAAGGTCTCCGCCGAAAATCTGTTTCGAGTAGTGATAATCATTATGCGAGGGAGCGAAGCGAGCGAGCTCAAAAATAACTGCAAAAAATAATGAAAGAAGCTTGATTTTGCCATCAAAATGCTTTCTCTAGGCCTATAAAATATTAAGTGGTTGGCCTAAATTTGGTCACCTGACTCCAAATAGAAAAATGATATATTAAGCTTTTTAAATCCCTCCCAGAAAAAAAATCGAGGGGGGACATGTCCCCCGTTCCCCCCCCCCCCCCCCCCCCCCCCCCCCCCCCCGGATCGCCGCCTTTGCTCGCATGTAATATGTGTGCGTGCGTTAGGCGGCGGCGGAAGGAGCTCGCTGGACTGGGCCCAAGTTACCCGCATCCGAGGCCGACACAATGGCCGAGAGCGAGGCCCAGCGAAGTCGGATTACGGGCATATGTTGACGATTAACTCACCAGCTCAATGGATCCATGTTCATCGATGTAAACCTATACAAACCTGTACAAAGTCAACCCTAAAAACTTTATAGCGCCACCACTATGGCAGCACGGTCTCTGCGATCGCTCTTCGAGTATTTGCTTTCAAACTCATCTTTTCGCTGTATTACGAACTTATAAACTTTCTTATCGTGACCATAGAAGTATACTAAGGAATACTTGTCAAAGTGAATTATATTGCCCTATATGGCCTAAGAGAAATCGTGAACTTTTCACCGCCAATCTCGGGAAGACTGTATCCAGGATACTACGACACAGTCCCCCGTTACTTGACCGCTTCAAACAGGTACTGATTGTGGACTCTTGCAACCTGACTGACCTCATTCATGCTGTACATAATCTTGCTAGTCTGGGCTTGTATTGTCCAGGGCCTATTCTTTCCTTCTGGGATGAATAGGAGTATGGACAAAGGACGTTCGTTGAACGTACGATACAGCAAAAGGGAACTCTTTGATATCAAGAGAGCAATTAAGAACACTCCATTAAATCGGATTGACAACAGTCTATGGGAGGAACTATGCGACCTTAACATAGCTAAAAGGCGCACAAGCAGAGCCGGTTAGAAAGTCACTAGAAAGGCTTCGTCAGCTCAACCCAGACTTATTCCTGCTCATGTATCATATGATTTTCGATCTCCTCGCTCCATCCGCCATGAGGATAACAAATATGATGGCCACATCAAGATCGAACTGCCTAGGAATGGTCGTAAATGTCAACTCACACGCTTTTCACACTGGAACGCAAGATCGATCAAGGCTAAGGGGAAGGCGACAGCCATTTGCGATTATGTCTTGCAAGATCGCATTGATGTGTTAGCCCTGACAGAGACATGGTTAACGAATACTGACAGAGATCACCATGCCATTGCAAACATCCGCAAGACGTTAGTGAACTACGACTTTCATCACATCCCACGGGCAACATCCACAGGTGGAGGTGTTGGTGTCATTCTGCACAAAGTTTTCGATGTTGAATTCCACGACAATCATGCTTTCTCTTCATTTGAATACATCGACCTCACCATCCGCTTGTCTGGAAACCAACTCCGTCTGGTAACTGTTTACAGACCTCTTACATCATAGAATAATAAGCACTCCATCGGAGACTTTTGTCGGGAATTTTCTTCCTTTATTGAGGTTCTACAAGCGTCGAACCAGCCTCTACTACTAGTGGGAGATTTCAACATCCACGTCGACAACGAAGCTAATGTAAACTCTAGAGTTTTTCTTGAGCTCCTAGATGTGTTTGGTTTCAGTAATCATGTTTCCTGTCCTACACATAAGGCTGAACACACACTGGACCTGATCATCACCAGGAGAGAGGACCAGCTGGTTTCCAATGTTTCTACCAGTCAGTCACTGACACAGGATGCGGATCAGAACCAGCTTTTTTGCATAATGAATGATCTGACTTCACCGACTGAGTTCTCTCGATTACCGCAACACACCTGTCCTTCTAAGCTTGCTCAAGACTTTAGTGACTTCTTCAGAGCCAAGATTGAACATCTTCGCGCCAATCTTGACCAGCAAGTGTATAAAGACTTGTCAGCTGATTTTTCCTCATCAACACACCACTGTTTCATGAAATTTGACAAGGCCTCGGAGGATGAAGTTACATCCATCGTGAAGTCTTCATCTTCAGCATCGTGTGACCTGGATCCTTTGCCCACCATTCTCCTGAAGCGCTGCATACCTGTTCTCGCTCCTCTTATTACAAAGTTCATCAACCTGAGTTTGGAGATGGGTAGATTTCCGGCAGCCTTGAAACGCTCTATAGTCTTTCCGAGACTTAAAGACATTGGTTAACATTGTTATGATTTTTTAAAAATCTTGTTTTGTTACTTGAAAATGGGATAAACATAAGTGTTATAGTGTAAAAATACCAGTCTGAAAGTTTCAAAGTATAATATCTACAGGAAGTATTTTTGAATATAAAAAATGTGAACCAATGTTTGAAAACTATAAGAGGGTCGGTTGCACAAAATAGACATAAGGAGTGCGCACGCGTGTATGACTCACCTTACCGAACTGTTTGTATTGGCGAATCACGCGGCGGGAGGCACATAACGGCATTTTAAAATTCAAGCAAAGTGGTCTTCTTAGTGATTGTCTCGTGAGACGAAGGATACTAAAATCGCCGTTTGCGTCTAACTTACACTTTTTCATTCCAAATTATGGTTGGTTTCAGCAGGTGTTCAGGGTTTTTGAGTACAAATACAAGTACTCATACACATGTTTTCTTAGTCTGAGAATTCTTTAAATCAGCTGCTCACAAAGTTAGCCAATGCCTTTAAGAAATCGGATCTATCAGTCAACGAACTCAAGAACTTCAGGCCAATCTCAAATATCCCCTACCTGTCAAAGGTTGTGGAAAAGGCTGTCATGTCGAAATTTCTAGAATATCTTGAAGAGAACACTTTGCTTCCTCAAACACAGTCAGCTTACCGAAAGCACCATAGTGTCGAAACAGCTCTTCTTCGCATACAGAATGACTGCCTACAGGCCTTAGACACCCATAAGGAGGTGATCCTTGTGCTCCTGGATTTTAAAGCTGCATTCGATACGATAGACCACAACTTACTCCTAGAGAGGCTTTCTGAGCATTTTGGAGTTTCGGGAAATGCCATGAAATGGTTTCACTCTTACCTTTTAGGAAGAAGTCACGTGGTTAGAGTAAACGGTGCTTCTTCAGGACCTGTAGAGGACACATGCGGCGTATCACAGGGTAGGTGGTAGGACCGCTACTCTTTACTTTGTACACTGCTCCAATCCAGGACATCATATCTAAGCATAAAATTTAGTCAATGATATATGCTGACGACACTCAGATGTGCCTGACTTTTGAGCCATCGGAGAGAGAATCTGCTGTTATCCGTGTAAACAGATGCATAGCTGACATCTGTTCCTGGGCAGGCAGAAGCAAGCTGACTATCAATGAGGGCAAGACGGAAGTTCTTCACTTTTCCTCCAGGTTCATACCTAGAACTCCATCTCTCACGGTGACTGTCGGCGAGACAGTGGTTGAGGCCAAAGCTGAAGCTAGGAATCTGGGAATTATATTGGATGAGCACGCTACAAGGAAATCCCATGTTGCAGGTATTTGTCGCGGTGCCATGTCATCCATAAGGAAGATAGGTCGGATTCGTAATGTCCTAGACCGGAAGACGACCCTGACACTCATCCATGCTTTCGTGACGTCAAGACTGGACACATGTAATGCACTCCTTCCTAATCTTCCTGCAAACGAACTCATGAAACTCCAGAGAATTCAAAACATAGCAGCCAGAATCACAGAAAGAGCAGCTGGTCACACTTCCACCACAGCCCCTTCTCCGCAACCTGCACTGGCTCCCAATTACCAAGCGAATTCAGTTCAAGATTCTCCTCCTCACATACAAGCCTCTATCTGGTTCAGCTCCCTCTTATCTCTCTGAACTCATTCACACCTACACCCCTTCCCGTGCTCTCAGATCTCACAGTCAACATCTTCTCCAAGTTCCTCGTCATAATACCCAGTTTTACAGCCGCAGCTCCTTTGCCTTCAACGCTCCAACCTTTTGGAACTCTCTCCCGCTCACCATCCGCACCGCACCAACTCTACAGACTTACAAGACTTTACTTAAAACGTATCTATTTAAGGCTTGATTAGAATGTAATTTCATGCTTTGCTATGTGTTATTATTGGTATTGTAATTTTGTTGTATTAAAATAACATTTTTCCACATTTTCTGTATGATAATTTTAGAATTTGACTTTTGTTATCAATTTCACTAGTATTTTCATAAAAATAAAATTTTACATGTATGTAAATAAAATCAAATGTAATTATAACACAGTAGTCTTAAGTCACCTCATGTAAAGCGCATAGAGACATTATGTATTATGCGCTATAAAAGTATAATTTATTATTATTATTATTATTATTATTATTATTATTATTATTATTATTATTATTATTATTATTATTTACCCGATATTCTTTTGGCAAAAAGGTTTATACGGAATATGCTGAAAATAAATAATTGCACGAAAGCCCGGGCAAGGATCTCGAAGTCAGACTTTGCTTCCGTGGAGCCCGCAGGACCGGGGATTCGTTTAGCCGATTCTATGTTAAAACGTATCTTAAGCTGGGATATATATCTTTACAGAAGAGAAATTAAAATAAAAGTTTATCTTATTGTTACTAGAGTCAAGTGGCATAGAACCATTTTTCTTATTTTTTATTTAGTTTTATTTCTGTCGATAAAACGAAATCATGAATGTTTTATTTCAAGCCATGTTTAACGAAACGAATTTATTACTTACTCTGTTATTCTAGGGACTCTGCGCTTCAAACATTTATGTTTATGCTTTGTTCCTACTATGTATTCTATTTTGATGTAATACGCTGTTCTGGTCAATGTGGTTGTTTATTATGCATGGTGAAAAAATAAACAAACAAACAAACCATCTACAATCAATATGGAAGGGCAAAATGTTTCCTTTTGTGGATGGAATGCCAACATTCCTTGTCGTGGCTTAGATCCTGCCGTAGGACTGGGATATCAAACCTTCAAAAACTGCCAAAGAATGTACTCAGAAATTTCTAGTTTAGATCACTTCATCTGCACATTAGGAGATAACATGTCGATTCGGTATCTTGGCTTCCTTTACAGGGTAAGCAGTGTCCAGCCAGGTCCCGTGAAGACACCCTTCTCGACTAACGCGGTCTTAAACAACCAGCCCGACATGAAGAAAGCTGGTGAGGAAAAGAACATCGACAAGGAGACCAGAGAAACCTGTGGTTTGTTCACTAAACTCATGGGTCAGATATTGGAGAAAGAAATGCAAACACCGGATGAAATCGGCAGCGTCATCAAAGGTAGGAGAGCCTGGTCAGGAAGTCATGGACGGATCGACGTGTTTTCGTATTTGGAAAGTTTTAAAGCCTGCTGCAAAAAATATTAATTGGATTGAGCCTTTGTTTTAGTTAAGGGACTTCAAGGAATTAAAATTAGATAAAATTTGGCTGCCGCAGTCGTTCACTGAAATTAAAATCCATAAATGTTTTATATCACCGACGGACAAATGCATGATCTAAACCGATCAGGCTTGAGCCAGGTTCAACAAAGAGTTGTGATTGATCCAAACTGATCGTAAATAAGTTCTCCATTACGCCTCGCAAATCAGTGGCAGAGACTCCTACTCTCTCGTTTTCGGCGGGATATCTCCCGCTTTGAGTCCATTTCCACAAAATCTCCCGCTCTCCCTCTTGAGTTTGAATTTCTCCCGCCCTAGCCGCCCAACCACCTTTTTGAAAAAAATGAATCTGAATCATTGGATTTTGCCTCGTTTAGTGTTGTCATATATTCAAAGATAAGTCTAATGCCCACCGCACACTATACGATCCGTCTGCGATCCGATTTTGGAAAAAAAATTGTTATTGCATTTGATATGAACAATCAAACATGCAAAATCTTGATGACCAAAGTTCCGAATAGTGATATGAATATTAAAATCGAAATTCTTGGCTATTGCAAGTCTTCCTGTAGGAATAAAAGCGAACACAATTCCAAATCGTAGTGACATCATAGCAATCTTGCGATCGGCTACGATTTGAAGCCGGTTTGGCCTGTACTCAGACCACAAGGTTTGCAGTAAACCAAAATTTCGATTTTAGTATTCCTATCATTATTTGGAACTACAAATAAGATAATTTTACTTTTTAAAACTTTAATATTTAATGCAAAATGCCATTTGTTCGGAAATCGGGTAGGATCTTATATTGTGCGGTGGGCTTAAGATAGCACCAGAGAGCTTCTGTAACCCTAAAAGTGGCCTCTGGTTGCAAGAAATTTCGTGCTTTGTGCTAGTGATGTGGGCTACGCGCACATTGAGTCAGAGTCTCCTGTTTACTAGAATGTGTCGGCAGGAGAGTCTCTGCAATCGTATTGTGACTGATTGAATGATTTTAATTATTGCAACCAAGCGTAAATAACTCCAAACAGGTCTATAATTCAAGTTTTTAATTAATATGATCAAGGCATCCCTTGTTTTCCGTCGTTACTCTTTCGGCCTTCATAACGGGGATATTTTTTAACCTTTGGCTTAACATAGATTAACAAGGTTTAGAGGGTGTGTTAGAAGGTTAAATCATTGTAAGCTATAGTACAGGTCTTTTAAGCATACTCGTTATTATGCACTTGATCGTGGCAACCGAGAAAAAGGTTATTGTTGTTAAAGTGATTAAACAATGGTAAATTTTTTTTGGATATATGATCGAGAATTGAATTCTAAGAAGAATAACATTAAAAATTTGACGATTTTCAATCGAAATCAATGCAGTTTAGATAATTTTCTAATAAAAAGTCAAGAGTTGACCCAAAAATTTGAGTATGAGGTATGACATAAAAGTGGGTACCCAGCTTCGCGCATTGCGGTTGTACTGCGCGCTATACTGTACAATGTGTATTATACTTTGCGCGCATTTTGCTAGAAGTGCGCGACAAGGTACCCACTTTGACGTCATTTTGACGTCAAAGTGGGTACCCAGTTGAAACTGGGTCACAGCTGAGGGGTCAGAAATATCCTGAAATATTACCACATTCGGGGGTTTCCTTGGCAACACGACTTTTTAAAAAGCTTTAGACATTTGATTTTCTGATAATAAAATCATGTTCTTTTAAATGAGCTAACATTGTTTCAGCATTGGGTACCCCCTTTAAGATTTAAGTTATTAAGTTATTAAGATTATTAAGATTTTGGCTCCAAGCCCACTTAGAAGACACAACCTACTTTCAACATACACTTTCCAGGTGATACAGCGCCGGCCTACCATGCTGATTAAAACTTGTACTGTGTTACAATATATTTCATGAGTATAAATGCAGAAAAGTGTATCTTGTTTTTATAATGAGATCATACGAAGAGCTCACTTCCAAAAGATGCTAAACCCACTTTTGATGAAAATTGAGTTACTGATATCAGACCATTGTCAGGTAGGTATCTGTCTTTTAACCAAAAGTATTACCCTAAATTTTTATAGTAATCATAAAAAAAGGACGTTTTAATATTACTTTTCCATAGACGCCTGTAGAAATCTGGTAAAGAAATGCTCTTTGCTCTTCATATACAACTCTCATTTAATCAAAATTATCTAATTTTCCTTTCTTCTTTTCCTTTTGTTTTTGTTTGGTATGACAGGAGCTCTTGAAGCGAAGGAACCTCACCTGAGATACCCCACCAGTCAACTGCGTGTGGACTACGCCAAGCAGTACTTCGTTGACCCTCATGGTGATGCATTCGTCAACTCCGTTGTTCCACACATCATTCCAGATTCACTTAAAAAGTAGATCCCAATCTTAAATGAATTTGAATATGAAATATTATAACGGATTTATTTGAGTGGATACAGCTAATCCGTATAGATTTCTTTAAAACTTTGAATTCATTTTGAAAAAGGTCGAGCATCAAATACAAAATGAGCTCAGTTCATGCTGTTAAAAGCAGTTTGACTGGTGGACTGGTTGAGGGATAATTCCAGGAGCGTCGCTAGAGGGGGGGGGGGGGAGTGGTGTGGGGTATGACCCCCCCCCCCCCCCCCCCCACTCAAAATTCTGGTCGGCAAATTCGCGATCGCTGTCGGCAAAAATTAAAACAAGGGAGAGAGAAAAAATAGGGAGAGGGAAGAGGAAGGAGGGGGGAGAAGAGAAGGAAGGTGCGCGAATAGAGTCAAATTCGGCTTATTTGTTTGTGTATTTTGACGACGAAATAACACTGGTACCACGAGAGAGAGTGTATTTTTTTTCTCGCTCGCTTAGATATCTTTAGGCTCATCATGTATTTTGATGAAGAATCATCACTTCTACCATGAAAAGGCGTATTATAATAATAATGATAATAATTAGACCATTTATATAGCGCGGTCACTATGTTAATATACTCTACTGCGCTTTTTTTCCTCGCTCACTGCGCTCACTCGTATAATATTTAGATACAGTATGGTTCGGGAAAGTGAATGAATTCTGCAAGCGAGGTGACCAAATATATAATTTAGATATCGTATATGCCCATCATGTATTTGATGAAAAGTTATCACTTCTAAAGTGAAAAGGAGTATATACATTTTTCCTGGCTCGCTGCGCTTGCTAATATAAAAGTCACCAAATTTGGCTGAAATCGACTGAAATGTGTAGGAAAGACGAAGGAAAAATATGATAGAGGCACACAATTGAACATGCCTAATGGGCTTTATACGGTTGAATTTACAGACGTTGGTCGTCGTTAATCGGTAGCATTGTTTGTCGGCAATCAGTGGCCTCTACACCCCCCCCCCCCCCCCCCCCGAAAAAGGTATAGCGACGCCCCTGGATAATTGCGACTTCTGATCTGTTCCAGGAATGATTTTGAGTGCCCATCATCCATAAGCAGGGCGGCATCTCCAAGAAATAAATAAAACTGATGTTTTTTCCTATTCACTTTGTACAGAATATTGATAAACCTTAAGCAATGTAAACCATTTGGATAAATGCTTATACATGCATGAAGATGGAATTTTGATATGCTGGACCCTCTCTAAATTATTATGCATATGCATGAATGCTACATGTGCTTTCTAATGAAAATTTGAAGTTACAACTCTCCAACTAGTAAATAAATGACAATGTACAAGGTAAATTAATCGCATTTGTATGTTTTTTTAAATGAAGATTTGATTAAATTTCATTTCTGGTGTGGGAAAAGTCAAGCCATAAGCAAAAGGAATACAGTTAGAAAGTTTGTTACATTCCAAGTTCTTTGATGCTTACACTGTCTCTGTAGAAGTGAATGAACTGATACATTAAGTGTGCATAAGGATATGGTTTGATATGTAAGATGATAATTAATATGTTTTGTTTACCCAGGGTAGCTTCTCCAATACTGTGAACTGTTCTCAAAGAGGGCCCCACAAACATACGATACCATCAGTCCTCTGGGGAGAAAAGAAGCTAGAGACCTAATCGGTACATTATGCAAAGTTTCTTTATACTTTTGTTTAGATATTGTGGAGACCTGCGTTAGAGTGAGAGAGATAAAGGAAAGGAAGGGGGAAAGAGAGATGGAAAAGGGGGAAGGCAGGGCATGAATAAAGCAGAGAGCTGGCAAATCCAAAGAAATTGAAGATGAACATAATGATATATTTATATTTTCTTTTCATCAGTGCTGAATTTTTATGTGTTTGTTTTTCGCTTGTTTGATATGAACTCATGTGCTGATTCTTGTGACTATATAGGGCGTCCAATCAGGGACACGTGAATTCCTTACGTAATGATTATGGAAGTCACGCCCGCCAATTAATTTTTTTTTTTTTGTACTGTAATAGTAAACAGAGAAAAAAAATGAATCCGCAGACTTTTTTCAGACATGTGAAAACAAGTTATTTACCTACAAAATCTTATAGATTTTAGTTTAGATTCTTTTAATGCACTTCCCTCCATCCATCATTATGCCTATTTTACAGTTGCTGAGGCGCATACAATAATTTTAAAAGACCTTAATTAACGAATTTCCCTCTACATTCACGCAGTCGATATGCACTGACATTCAATAAGAGACTCAGAGCTGGCGAGAGAGATAGAAAGAAAGACAGATAGACAGACAGAGGAGGGTGAGAGTGAGAGGGAGATAAGGAAGAAACCTGTCCATGTTTTATATCAAACAAACCTGTGATAACTTCCGGTGGTCTAATAAATAATAATTTGGATAATCTATGCCTACTCAAGAGAGAGAGAGAGAGAGGGAGAGAGAGAGCAGATAGAGAATTCATGCTATATAAAATATAATGACATACAAATCATGCCAATCGTCCCCTTCTTGAAACATATACAAAAAAAAAAAAAAGAATGAAATCAATAGCGACATAAAGATTCGCTAAAACAGAAAAAAGCACATATGAATGATAGATAGATTAAAAACATGTTTACACAAAAATGAAAAAAAAAATCGGATCAAATTAATAGAGTGATATCAAAAATGAGGGGGAAAACTAAATAAAAACAAAACAAAACAAAACACAAAATAATTAATATCTAGCAGAGGAAAGAAGTGGACTTATTATTTTTGTGCTGAATAATTTGACATCACTTATAATTCTAAGATTGACAGGCAAAGTATTAAAAATGTTTGAAGTTTGATGTAAAGGGCTATGCTGAAAGAAATTTGCGTGTGGTCTTGAAATAACTACATTTATTTATGCAAATTCCAAAATAAATCTTAAACTTGTGGTGGATACAAAACATTTGTTACTTCCAATAAAGGGCTATATTATGATTGCCAGCCAAAATAAGCTTTGGATTCACTTTCAGAAATGGAGATTTATGCTATGAATTAGATACTTTTTTCATAATAATGTCTACTTTAAAACCAACTTAAATAGTTAAAAATTTCCACTATACATGTCACAGTATTATCAGTTACTAATATGCATTAGTTCCCTTTTGAGGTACTGACTACAGACCGGGACTACAGAAACAACTCCTGCATCTGCTGCACTTTTTATGTTTTCTTTCTTCTTCTTTTTTTTCTTCTCTCTTTTTCTTATTGGATTGCGTTTGATACTGTTTGATTCCTGCTGATCCTATTCAATTGTTTGTAATTTTTATGATTGTATTTCACTGAATAAAGCACAGGGGGGAAAAAATCTACGAAGATACGGATGAGAGGGGGGAAGAGAAGGAGAGAGCGAGGGATAAGAGCTGGGGGGTGAATCCGTGTGTCTTGTGGAGAACCATGGAGTCTCCGGACGCCTCCGTCAGTGGGCCATAAAGTTAGTAGTGCGTATTCAACTACTCTACAATGTGTGTGAGCCTAATGCTACTAGTTCACGCGCTTGCGCATTTCAGTCTTTCAGCTCAGCTAATGAATAATTCATAAGAATTCACGTTAACGTGTACGGAAAAAAAATTCGCCCCAGGCGCGGCGAGAAAGTACGGCAGAAATTTACATCAACAAGATGTCCCGAGCCCACCAGATGACATGAGGGGAAAAAAAAATCTCCATGGATTATTTTGTTCCCTCGCAATATTTTTTCGTTCCTTCGCAATAATATTTCGTTCCCTCGCAATATTATTTTGTTCCCTCGCAATGTTATTTCGTTCCCTCGCAATGTTATTCGTTCCCTCGCAATAATCATTTCGTTCCCTCGAAATAATTCTTTCGTTCCCTCGAAATAATTATTTTCCCCTCGCAATAATTATTTCGTTCCCTCGAAATTATTATTTCGTTCCCTCGCAATAATTATTTCGTTCCCTCGAAATTATTATTGCGTTCCCTCGCAATATCATTGAAATGTGCGCTGCGGAGCCGATGGTTGCAGGTTGTGGGAGAAATTTACATCAATAAGAGACGTTTTGTTTTTCAGAAGGTAACATTGATAAAGTCTATCATTTTAACTTCTGAAAAACAAAACGTCTCTTGTTGATGTAAATTTCTTCCACAAGTTGCCAACCATCGGCTCCACAGCATGCACAGTACACAAACAGTATTGTGCTATTACACAGTCAGGGGCGTCGCTAGCACCTTTTTCGGGGGGGGGGGTGTAGAGGCCACTGATTTCCGACAAACATTGCCACCAATTACCGACGACCAACGTCTATTACTTAAATGGGACACTTTCAGTTGTGTGCCTCTATCACATTTTCCTTCGTCTCTCCTACCATTTTCATTCAATTTCAACCAGATTTGGTGAGTTTTATATGAGCAAGCGCAGCGGGCAAGGAAATGACACTCCTTTTCATTTTAGAAGTGACGATTCTTTTTCAAAGTACGAGATGGGCCTATAATATATTTAAATCATAAATTTGGTCACTTCGCTTGCAGAATTCATTCGCTTTCCCCCGAACATCCTTGCTTGCCCGATTCTTCTGTTATTCCAAAACGATCCCTTATTAGAATATCATACGAGCGAGCGCAGCGAGCGAGGCAAATTATACACTCTTCTTAATGGTAGAAGTGTTATTTTGTCATCAAAAATACACTCCTATAAGATAATCTTAATAATATTCAATCACCTATTTGCCAAATATGACTCTATTTGGGCACCTCGCTTGCCGTCTAAAATCATTCTGTTTCTACCAGGGCGAAGCGAGCGACCGACAAAATAATGTTATATTTTCTATAAAATGTAGATTCCAGTCCGGACTCGATGGAGGGCTGGGTAACCCGATTACTGGACGACCCCATCATCACGGTACACTATCGTCGGTATGCAGAGAGCGCGCCAATTGTGTAATATCAAAACTTGCCAAGGATGATGAAGGATCAAGCAAAAATACCCGACAAAGTACAGCAGGGACAGCCCTTACTGACCCCACATGGTCCATCATTCCCCCGACTCCACGTCTGCACCGTACTCGCAAGCACAACCTCGGAACCTCTCTTTCTCTCTCCGAGACTATTTCTTCTCTTTACCTTGTGATCATCATTTTTCATAACCATTTTCTTCCTTTTTTCTCTCTTTTCCTTTTCCCCTCTCTTTTTTCTCTTTTCTTTTTCTTTTTCTTCCTTCTCTTTTTCTTCCTTTTCCCTTTTTTCTTCTCTCCTTTTCCCTTTCTCTTTCCTCTTTCTCTTCTTTTTCCTTTTTTCTTTCTTTTTACATTCCCCATCTCATTTTTTCACTCCCCCTTTTTCATTATTCCCGACGGCAGCGCAGATTTACCGACGATATCCTGAGTAGTGGGGGGGGGGATCACAACCCCACACCACCCCACTACCCCCTAGCGACGGCCCTGTACACAGTACAGCGCCTGTCGATATACAATGTCAACGATATTGCGAGGGATCGCGATGATTATTTCGAGGGAACGATATAATTATTGTGAGGGAACGAAATTTCGAGGTAACGAAATAATTACTTCGAGGGAAGGAAATAATAACTGCGAGTGAACGAAATGATATTAATGCGAGGGAACGAAATAATATCATATTGCGAGGGAACGAAATAATATTGCGATGGAACGAAATAATACTGCGAGGAACGAAATAATCTATGGAGATTTTTTTCCCCCCTTATGTCGCCTGGCGGGCTCCGTAAGAATGACTTTTATGTTCTGCACTTCCTATTTCCTGTCTGCAACCATCAGACTGTAACAACGCACCAGCATCGCATAACTATTGTTTGGTAAATAATGTTCATGTCTAGATATGTATTCAAATATTTTTATAAAAAAAAGGTGTGTTTATAATTCCAACTCTTCACTCTGCTCCTGTCGGTCTTCAGAACCAGACTTGCCTCTCAGTCCAGTCGACTATATTTTCACCTGCATACTTTCAAAGTAAAGGTAGGACCTCAAAATAAATTATTGAATTCTTGTTTAGGAGAGGGGTGAACTGTTAATATGTCTTTCTCATTGAAATTCAGACAGATTCATTCACTGCGTATGTAACTTAGGCCTATAGTAGTATCAACCAACGTTATAATATTGGGTCGTTTATATATGCTCGAAAAATAAGATATATTTGTTGGATTTGGGTTCGATTTTTGTCCTTCTTTTATCTTTGTGTGTGTGTGTGTGCGCAGAACTGCCGTATATGCCAATGTAACTTTGATGATCGTTTTCATATTTGTTGTTTACTAGATGTAGTTGCAGTACTTCGAAGTAGTAGCAATAGTCGTCATGGTCGTGGTGGTGTTAGTGGTGAGGGTGGTGGTGGCGCCGTGGAAGTAGTATTAGCAGAAGGGCCTAGTATAGTTATAGCAGTAGCAGCAGCAGCAGCAGCAGCAGTAGTAATAGTAGTAGTAGTAGTAGTAGTAGTAGAAGTAGTAGTAGTAGTAGTAGTAGTAGTAGTAGTAGTAGTAGTAGTAGCCAGTGGCGGCACCAGGATTGTTAAAGTCAGTGGCGTAACAGCCGGGGGAGCAGGGGGGGGGGGGCAGAGTGCCCCCCTGAAGGATTTCAGCGGGAAAATCCACCAAACCACCGGGAAAAAATGAAAAGGAGGGAAAGGAAGAAAAAGGAAGGGAGAAAGGGAAAGGAAGAAGAAGAAAGGAAAAGAAAGAAGAAGAAAGGAAAAGAAAGGAGAAAGGGAAAGAAAGAAGGAGAAAGGGAAAGGAAGAAGGAGAAAGGGAAAGAAAAAAGGAGAAAGGGGAGAAAGAAGAAGAGAGAGAGGGAAAAGAGGGAAAGGGGGAAAAAAGAAGAAAGCAAAGGGAAACAAAAGAAATGAGGGAAAATTTAGTACCAAACCCCGGAGTTTCCGGGTGCTCCAATCCCTGGACCCCCGCAGTGGCTTTCCCTGTAGACCCCCATCAGGGGCCCTAAGCCAGAACCCTGGGCCCCACCCGCTAAAGGCTTCGCAACAAGCAACTCGCGGTGCGGGCTTATCTCCGCATATTCTATTTCTAGACTTAGTTACCGGGAAATTTTCGGCTCTGCCCCCCCCCCCCCCCCCCCCCGATAACAGACATAGAATGTATGAGACCGGGAACAGACAACGAACAATAAACGTCAGAGCTTCCGCGCTTCGCGCGGGAGGGGAAAATCACCATCCCTGCACCCTCCCCCTAGCATGCCTAGGGAGCGCGCTTTGCACTATCGTTCTCCTAAAAGAAAATCCTAGCTACACCACTGATTCTAAACTTAATTACCGGGAAATTTTTGGCTATGCGTATGCCCCCCCCCCCCCCCCCCGATAAAAGGCAGAGAGCGTAAGAAGAGCGGGAACTGACAGCGAAAAAACGTCGGAGCTTCCGCGCTTTGCGCGGGAGGGGGGGAAACTCCCCCCTCCCTGCACCCTCCCTCCTAGGGAGCACTACCGTCCTCCTAAAATGAAATCCTAGTTGCGCCGTAGAAGACTTAATTACCGACAACTAACAATTCAAAGAAACGTCGGAGCTTCCGCGCTTCGAGCGGGAGGAGGGAAACTCCCCCTTCCCTGCACCCTCCCCTCTTGGCGTAAATTCCGGGGAGTGGGGGATTTACCACCCCCACCTGGGGGAGAGGGGGGATGGTGTGTACAAATTTCCCGCCATGCAGACACACTTTTTAAAGAAGAAAATATATTTTAATTAATCAATTAGTAAAAATTTTTGACTCGCTCGCTTCGCTCGCTCGTCAAAATCTTAGGATTTCCATTAGGATTAGGATTTCCATTAGGATTAAAATCGAGAAAAGTGGTTATTTTTGGCTCACTCGCATCGCTCTTTCGTCATATTTTTGAATTTTTATTCGAAAATGCGATTCAAAAGCGAAAAAGTGATTATTTTCTGCTCGCTCGCTTCGCTCGCTCGCAAAATAGATATCAAAATGTGTGTGAGAGGGAATAAAATCGTTTAAAAAGTTTTTCATCCCCCACTCCTCAAATTGGATTTACGCCGGTGGAGCACTACCGTCCTCCTAAATATACGCCACAGATTCTAGACATAGACTAGTTACCGGGAAATTTTGGGCTCTGCCCCCCCTGATAACAGGTACCTGTTACGCCCCTGGTTAAAGTGGGGAGGGGGGCAAATGGAGGGCAAAAGAAAATGTTGGGGGGGGCAGGGGCAGTCAATTTTTTTTTGCATGTCTGGAAAAATCGAGCGTGAAGCGCGAGTTTTAGTCGCCGGCGTAAATCCACTTTAAGGAGTTGGGGGTGGGGTGCAATTGAATTTCTGGGTTTCTTTTTTCCTCTTACACACATTTTAATATCAATTTTGCGAGCGAGCGAAGTGAGCGAACAAATAATCGCTTTTGGGGTTTTTAATCGCATTTTCGAATAAATATTCTGAAATATGACGAGCGAGCATAGCGAGTGAGCCAAAATGTCTACTTTTCTTGTTTTTAATCGCATTTTTAGAATAGACATTTTAAAATATGACGAGTGAGCGAAGGGAGCGAGCCAAAAATAACCACTTTTTCGGTTTTCAGTCGAAGTTTTGAAGAGCGGAAAATGGTGTTTTAGAGCACTTCATAGCTTGAATATGATGCTTATGACAACATCTACTTATTTACAAATTACTGTATAATTTTTCTTTTCAGTCCTCAAAATTTCTGGGGGGGGGCAACTGGGGGGGGGGGCAACTGGGGGGGGGCAACTGGGGGGGGCAAAGCTTCTGAGTGGGGGGGGGGCAAATGCCCCCCATGCCCCCCCCCCCTTGGTGCCGCCACTGGTAGTAGCAGAGTAGCATAGTAGCAGTATAGTAGTGGTAGTATGGTGGTAGTAGTCGTCGTCGTCGTCGTAGTGGTAGTATGGCTTTATCAAGAAAAATCTTTCACGGCCTAAATAGCCGAATTTTAGAAACCTGTACAAAGTTTTAAAAAAAAAGAAGAAAGAAAAAAGAATGTGGTATATTCATTTTACAGGTACGAACTAAATACCTTTTCTCACGGCATCCATGCCCATCCATTCGTGTATAGTCTAAAAGTGCTACTTCCCTCTGTTACATTACGACCTAAAAAACACTGGAACTGTAAAAATCACTTTGAATCGTGGAGATGAAACAATGAGATTAAATTTTTCTTTCTGGATATATTTGTTTACAAAGTACAGTCTACTGTAAGAACGAAGTACTGCTCAGTGGTCGCCTAAATAAAGGCTGGATGTCTTGCCCTGGCCCCAAAAGGTCATACATTGTAACCATGGTAACATTCTGTTTGAGTGGCAGTCGATTCCAAAAGATTGATGTCAAAATTACCCTACCTATAAGAAGGGGCTTGGTCAGTTTTTGCATCGAAGATTCTCTGGAACTCGTCAATCCGAACGCTTATCAGATGTCTTTGTGATTATTGTGAAGTGATTTGATTACGTGGTTAAATCAAGCAACTGATGATCGTAACTTTAGTATAAAGGAATTGTAAATTTACACACAAGTCATGTTAACGGATTATGGGCGACCAGTGATCTGGAAAGATGCAAAGGATAGGGATCTTTCGTTTGTAGAATATTTTACTTTGCGTATATACTGAAGGGGTTACTACTTCTACCATCAAAAATGTGTGTTTCCTCGCTCGCTTCGCTCGCTCGTAATAGTTAGAAACAGGATGGTTTCGGACGGCAAACAATAGATCAGGGACGTGCTGAAATAGAGTCATTGGCAGCGGGTGACCAGATCTATGATTGAATTATCATACATGCCTATATGTCTGATAATGTATTTTGATAACAACATAACACGTCTTTCATTGCAAATAAAGTTGTAATTTTTTGGCGCACTCGCTTCGCTTGCTCGCAAAAACAAAAACAGGATGGTATCTAGGAAGATGCGTCATTTCCCCCCAAATCTAGAAACGCTTCACATCCCTGGAGACACCTTGTTTGGAAATTACTGTTGTTATTGATGGAAATAACATTACACATATTTCGCACATACCTTTCCACTCCGTGCCCCTCCCCCAATGCGTACGCCACTGGTTTGCTGGCATGATGAAATGAAGTGTGTATACCAAATATATTTTCAGAACGATCGATGGACACCGTCCACTAGCTACGACTGTTGTGATGAGGTGATGGGCGGAGCTTGGCCTTTGATAAGACGGAAATTGAATGTCGATACACTTATTTCAGACGTTTTCCATGCGTTTCGTTCGTTACTCATGGTTAAGCAGACGCTACTTAGTCGTTCGATGTTTCATTAAGGCCGCGTCACATATTAGCGAATCGAGGTAACGAATGCCTAACGAACGGCTATTTTTTTAAAGTCCAGATATGCTCAAATACGCTAAAATTCTTGGCCACAATAGGGTTCTAAAGGTCCCGTCACATATTAGCTAATTTGAGCGTATCTGGACTTTAAAAAAAATAGCTGTTCGTTAGGCATTCGTTAGCTTGATTCGCTAATTGTGACGGGGCCTTAAGCTGGGCTGAATGAAGACGTTACTCGTAGGCCCCGTCACATATTAGCGAATAGAGCTAACGAATGCCTAGCGAACAGCAAAAGTCCAGATACGCTCAAATACGCTCAAATTCTTGGCCACAATAGGGTTCCAAAATAGACAATCGGCTCCAGCGTATCTCTGCGACCACCTACGAACAGCCAACGAATACCACGTACGTCAAACGTGTCACGAACGAATGGCAACGAACACAAACGCATGTCCAAACTATCGAATACGTTAGGCATTCGTTGGCTCGATTCGCTAATATGTGACGGGGGCTTAAGCAGCCGTTTCTCAAACGTATGCCTTTCTCTCTTCCGTCAATAGTACCCAAAATTTGAATTTGCCACCGTCTGGCGCCGTCTGGCGTAAATATTTAGACGGAGGCAGACGGAATCGTTACAGTTGCTATTCATATATTTTTAATATGCTCGAATTTCATATCAAAATAAAGTTTATGGTGCACAAATCACTATGAAACCGATTGAAACTTTCGAAAAGTAAATGGAAAACAGTTAATATCGCTTGTCACAAATTGATAAAACGGACCCCCAATGTTACCTTCGCATACGTCGCCCAGCTCGATGTGTAGTGTCGTGTCCGAGGGAGTGAGATTAAAAGCGATGTTTCTGCATTGTTTGGATGAATTCATCATTATTTGAAAGTTTTCAAATTGTTTTTCAATCATTCTATTTAACATTATTCATGTCATAATGTCGGAGAAATTCTACAAATTAACGATGATTTTTTTTTGCCAATTAGAAAGGTAAAAAACACCCCATAATGTAATGGAACAGTCTCCCTTGAACATGGTCAGTTCACAGTAGTCAGTTACAGATATGGGCAAATATCATTTTAATTTTAGGGGTGTTATTATTCACGAAAGACGGAGGGATAATGGAATACTTTATTTTTTAAAATTTTACAATTTTCTTGTTGAACTTGTCAAAAAAAAAATATAGAAACAGTAATTACCTTACTGCTAATTTGTTTTTCTTTTCTGTTAATGTGCTTAAGCTCATGCTATCAAGTTAACTTTTGTTAATTGCTTGAGTAGAGCGACACCCTGCAACAAACAAAACAGAGGAATGCTGATTGGGGGGGGGGGGGTCATTTCCTCCCTCCAGAATATTGTCTGACAACTATAGAATAATTAAAAAGGTTATCACTACAACGGGGGGGGGGGGATTATATTTATGTTTAAAGGATGATAATGATGGACAATCTTTAAATTCTTTTGGCAATTCATTCCAGATGGCAGGCCCTTTGTATGTAATAACGGTTCTAGAAAAACTATAACTATATTTGGGTAGATAATAAGCATTTGAATTTCTGGTTGAATGCTTATTTACATTACTATTTAGAATAAAAGTATCATTGAAAATATTAGGCAAGATGTGTTTTGAATAGCAAAACATATAACTGGCAAGAAAGTAACGGTGTAAATCATATACGTTTAAAATTCTAAGTTTTATGAATAATAGGTGAGTATGGGCAAGATAGGGTGATTTAGTGATGATTCTTATTGCACGATTTTGTAGTAAAAATATTTTTTGTAATAAATAAGTTGCGCTGCTTCCCCATATTATATTACAATAGATATGGCAAGATCATGGTATTATATAAATTGGTAAGTATATTTAATGGCAGTGTAAATTTTAGTCCATTTATTATACCAATAATGCATGACATTCTGTATGATATTTCATTGATATGATCTTTCCAAGATAGTTTATTGTCAATCTTTATTCCAAGGAACTTCACTGAATTAACTTTATTAATTTCATTGTTATTTATATATAACTTTATCATTTCTTCATCAATGGACTTATTTCTCGTTTTAAAAATCATATAATGTGTTTTGTCGAAATTAATCAATAACTTATTGGCAAGGAACCAAGAATGAACCTTTGATAATTCAGAATTAATTAAAAATCCTAAATTGGACATTGGATTAAAAAAGATTATTGATCAACAGCAACGCTATTTCAGGAAAAAAACATATAAAAGGGGAAAGGTAATTAGAAAAAAAGAAGCATTAATTCAAATTATTCACCTAAAATTTAAAAATTACCGAAGTTGTGAATGATCTGTAAAAAAAAATATATAAGTGTATATTTCTTTATCCCACCCTGTGGATTTTCCGAAGGTCCCGCTTTTATTCAATAAAATGCCCCCCCCCCCACCCTTCTCCCTTAAAGAGGCACATTATAATCAGCATTCATTCATCATCTGTGTATTCAGTAGATCATAAGCCTATAAGTTGTCCCAAAATTTTGTCCTGGAACCCCAACTGCGAGGGACCCAAACATGGATACAGTACGGATAGCACATTAAAACACAACAAAAAATACCTCAAATTCAACATGCGTAAAATGTTATTAATTACAAGTGATGTTTTTCTCTCTTTTTTGTTAATGGCTTTGGCAACTTCAAAAATGGCTCTCTGAAACTTAAATTCGTTTCGGGACGTAGTTTGACGTTTGCATCCCGGCCGGGCTTGTTTTTCTCCCGGGGTTTTCTTTGTCATTTTCATGTCAATTTCCTACCTAAAATTCTGCTTTGACCAAAAAAAGAAAGGAAAATTGACTGTAAATGAGGTAATGTAAATGTTAAGCCACTGCAGTTTTGCCTGCTCTCTTTATAACAGTATCTAAAATCCATCAAAATTTCATGCTATCCTCTCAATGCACAATGTTTTATTACGCGCAAGCGCTAGCTCGCCGCAGATCGTCCATTTTGCATACGTCATCAGTGGGGACCCGTTTCGCTCCCAGCCACTGAGAATCAGAGGGGCGTTTTGGGAAAATGTGTTTTTAGATCATTTCTTGGAATCTAGAGGATCAATAATGAACATCATTGTCTTCTACATACTTCCCTGTTTCCATTCATATATAATTAACCATATTCTGTGATTTTCTTTGAATTTCACCTATAAACGGCAGTGTGGGACAGGGCCTTAACATATTTAAAAAGGACAATTCTTCCTCACTCTAAAAACTTAAATGTTGAATCATCATTTAAAAGGGAGGAGGAGTGACTACATTTTCAAAATGGTACATCAACATTTTGAACATGCTTGAATTCAACATTATAAACACTGGAATCCAGCATGTATAGTTTTGAATACAGCATGTTAACGTAACATTTTGAAAATGTAGTCACTCTTCCACCCTTTTAAATGGTGATTCAACATTCAGTTATTAGAGTGCTCTTTCCATTGGTGTCCATTGATGAGTGAGTTTATTGTTAATGAAAATGACAGGTACAAATTCCATTTTTTTGTTGTTGCAAGTTTTGGAAAATGAATGAAGTGAACGCTTTCAGCGAGTTCACACATGATTAAGTACACGTATGTTTGCATTCCCGTTGAATGTGACAGGGTAAAATATTTTTTCCTAACAATTATCTAGAATGTCTGGGGCGGCGCCAGGGTATTTTGATGGGGGGGGGGGGGGGCAAGATGACATAGGTGAATTTTTTGACATTTTAAATGAACAAATAAGGGTATTACATAGTTGCAAGCCCCAGGCTTCTCTTTTCCCACCCTCTTTTTCCTTCTTCCTCGTCTTTTTCTTTTTCTCTTCTTTTTCTCTTTTTTCTTTATCACTTGAAAAATCATATGGGGCATTCGCCCCCTGCCCTGCTATAGCGCTGCCCCTGTAAAAGGTTATGCTCTTTTCATTTATCTTTGGCATATCACTCTTCGTTTTTGTTGTTGTTGTTGTTGTTGTTGTTGTAATATTCTGGAGAAGTGATGCCTTATCGCAGCAGACTTCTCCCTGGACACTCAGTGCACTTTCAACCAGACTACATTGGGTTTTGGATAAGGCTAGTACCATGCTTAGGTATCTTCCCGTTAAAATATGAACCAAAAAACAAAAATGTTGGAGACTTTTCGGAAGATGTTCTCTAAATTCCTCTTTGAGTTCTCCGCAAACTCCCTTCTTTGCTGTAAAATGATGCAACCTTCAAAGCTGAAAGTGGTATTTTTTTCCGTCAATTGAACCATTTTCTTAAAGATCAATTATGATAACCTACCCTGTCTGCAAATTATCTGGGGCCCATATGAGCTACATGTGGGTTCATCTGGGCATAAATATGAGCCCTATATGGGATGCCCATATGGGTCCCATATCAGCCCATATAGGTCCCACATAGCGAATATGGGACCCATATATTTTTGCACCATACAGACCATCTGGGGCCCATTATGGTCTATGTAGGTTTTATGTGGGCTTAACCTGGGTGCTCATATGGGCCCCATTTATGCTGCCGATATGGGCCCAATATGAAATGCTCACACGGGGCCTAGACAGGATGCCAAATCAGCCCCACATGTTTCCCATATGTATGGGTCCCATATGGGGCCCACATGGCCTGCAGATTTGCTTTGTTTTGGTATATATTGCGAAATGCTTTTCATCTCTTCTTTGTTTCTTTTGAATGTAAAAATATGATTGGATCAATAAAAACTTATCAGTTGTAAAAAATGATGATTATTACTCCTCGATTAGTGAAAACCGCTTCTAATTTTAGATAGTCAAAACAAATGAAATTGCTCGATCTGACTAGAATATTTCCTACTAATCAACACCGTTCTCTTAACAGTAGTGATTCTCTTAAAAGTAGCTCACAAATAACAAATACAATTTTAGGGAAGGCCAACAGCTAAATTACTTACCAAGTGGATGTTTTTGAACTTTCATTATGACTCTGCAGAAAGAAAGATGGCATCACGTGTAGCAATCATCACGGGATGTTCCTCGGGTATCGGTCTTTCCACGGCTGTCATGTTGGCCAAGGACCCTTCCAAAGGCTACATTGTCTACGCCACCATGAGGAATCTGGCCAAGAAGGGCGACCTGGAGAAGGCTGCAGGGGATACCCTCAACAACACTCTCTTCATCACCCAACTCGATGTGACTAAAGACGACCAGATCAAGAAAGCTGTGCAGGAGGTCTTTGATAAACACAAGCGCGTTGACATCCTGGGTTTGTTCAGAAAATCCGAAAATCTTGGACCTACCATATAACCTATCTAGATTCTTCCCGTAGAGGACGCTAATTCAAATATGAAGATCAATATTTCGATTGAGATTTCATGCACAATTGATCTGTATATAATGCAGTATTAGAGTTCCCTTTTCTTAAATTAATATTATACGGCATGTGTAAATGGGTTGTTCGCTTTTTTCTCAAGAGTTATCGATTCTGTAGCGAGCATTTTCCTTCATTCTGGGATTAGGCCCAATCAAAGTGCAAAGACAAAATGAAATTCAACTATGTCTGCTTTGAGAACAAACCAAACAAACAATTAACAATTTTGTTTTGAAATTTGATTTTTTTTCATACCCCAACTAGGGTTAAAAAGTTATCATCTCGTTTAATTTCCCCCAAAAGGTAAAAAGAATGTCCGAACAAAGATGAATCGTCAATTTTCATGTGTTTCTTTTTCTTTGTAATGTTAATTAAAAAAAGGGGGGAAAGGGGGAGGGGGAGCTGAGTCCGCATTTGATATAGTTCCAAGCAATACCAGATTTATTTTCAAACAAGAGGATTGTTTTCAGAAGGTTAAACCTTGGTTTTGTAATAGAAATAGCGATCCCTGTTAATGAGGCCATGAGAGAGAAATATTCCCCTATTCATTCTTGCATTTAACTCTGAAAGGGCACTTGCTAGTAATTTGATTGAGCTTTCATGCTAAGTGACATGTCAGTCTATTCAAGGAGTTATTAGTAGACATACTCCTTGGTCCATCTTAACTTTGACTTATCCAGTTCCCCCCCCCAAAAAAAAAAAAAAAAAAAAAATGGATGATCCTATAAGTATCGATTATGAAAGAAATCAGTAAGCAATATGAAAAGTCATTGTAGATCATGAAACCATAACTATTTCTCCACCAGTCAGTGAAGACCCCATCTGATTTGGTCCAGTAGTCACAAAGAAATAGGGATTTTTGTAAACAATGTCTTGAGTCCCTGCTGTCCAAGTTTGAACAAAAGGGACCTCCAAATCACAGATCACATTCCTTTTTGGATTATTGTTTGCAAAGGAAAACACAATTTTCCTTTTATTTGTGCTTCGGTTGTGATGAATATATATATATATATATATATATATATATATATATATTGAAAGAAATTTGACAAATGCAAACAACTTTGGCAACTCCCTTGTAAATAATAAACACTGAAAGAAATGAAAATGGGAGAATAATAGTTGCGTAGCTCCCTCAATGTTCCCCAGAGCTGTCATCCATTTTGAATCAAGGGTTGAAAAAATGCCTCCGCCGGGAATCGAACCCGGGTCACTGGCTTAGAACGCCAATGCCTTACCACTAGACCACAGAGGCGGGCCAGCAGTTCGGCGTGACCGAATCCAATTCAGTGTTTATTATTTATGCATGTATCCAGGCTTCTAGCTGAGATCCAACTGAGGCATGCGGCTTCTCATTGTTCATTAACTCATCTGCACCAAAATAAAGGATCAAAAAAGGGTTGGAAATCTGTCTGTCGGTCAATTGGATTAATTAAAGGTTAATTCGTACGTTAATTCGTACGTTTACGACGCCCATGTAAACATACATTATATCATAATACATGTACAATCATGACATAGCCTACCGTATGCCTGCTTAAAACTATTTTAAGAAAAAACAGAAGGGAAAAATGGAAAAGAAAAGAAAAAGGACAAATTCATCTTCTCATTGTCCACAGTCAACAACGCAGCTATCGGTTCATCGGGATACATTGAACTCACCACTGATCAACAAATGCGTCGGTTGTTTGACACCAACTTCTTTGGTTTGGTACACCTCGTGCAAGAAGTGCTTCCTATCATGAAGAAACAACGTTCAGGTCGCATCATCAACATCAGCAGTATTGTCGGGATAACAGGTAGGGTCCAGAGATGATTTGCAGTCAACACCATAATGATACCGCCAAGACGTCCTTGCAGCAATTGGGAGTATTTACATGTTTGTGTCATTCACCTAATTTGATAGTGCATTTTCATTAATCTTTTCAAAGAATATTCAGTGAACAAAAACCAGCATCCTTTTAATCGTTACAGTATGTTTTACCTGTTCCTCTTATAATTCAGCCTATCCTTTCGTTGAGATCTATGCTTCATCGAAATTTGCTCTTGAGGGTTTCACCGAATCTCTTGCAATCGGATACAGGCCGTTCAATATCTGGTGAGTTTGAAATGAGAATGTACGGGCCTGCGAAGATTTTTCTCTGTTCATACTTGAACAGTACTTGGGCTAGAGATCACAGAGGTAACTACTATCTACAATAACCTCGCATGTATGTGTGAGTGCGTTTCAACGCATCCTAACCGGCGAGATCGAGGGCGAGGCCCAGCGAAGTCACGAGATAAGCCAAATTATGGTAGGATTACGGGCATATGTTGATGGTTAACTCACCAGCTCACTGCATCCATGTAAACCTATAGATGTTAACAATACCATTTGTGTTCGTTGATGGGGGATGGTTGATGCTGAATATCCTCCGCCGGGGAGCGAAGCGACCGAGCAGGGAAAGGCTGTGGGCATACGGTGTGGGGTTCAAACGTGAATGAGCACAGAGATAGGGCGTGGTAATGAAAGAATCGCTATTTTTGTCATTGAAAATCTCTATGCCTATGGGATATTTGAATGGTATATTTGGCAACCTCGCTGTCAATGATGACAATTTTAGCACCTCGCTGGTCCAATAATATTGTTTACTATCCAAACCACCTGTTTCTGTATATTACGAGCTA
>CM057156.1:12166530-12285570 GCA_029962745.1 Echinometra lucunter
AATAATGATAATAATAATGATAATGATAATAATAATAATAATAATAATAACAATAATAATAATAATGATAATAATAAATGATGATGATTAGTAATTTATTATTATTATGCTTATGATAATAATAGTTATCATCATCATCGTTAATGTGACTGAAATGAAAATTACTATCATAACTATAACGACCATTATTCTGATTTATGTAGTTATTTATATTACTTTTGGGTAAATTCGGCGCCGTCACAGTTTTTTTGAAGTGGTGTAACAACAAAATTAAAAAAAAAAGATAAATGGCGTGATGCAAATATGCAGTAATGTGTATCAGTCCATATTCTATATTTGGTTGTCACGGTGCGTATATTTTCTATTCATATCTGTGCATCATTGGCGTAAATCCTGGGGGGGGGGGGGGATGGGGGATATATCTCCCCCCCCCCCACTTCTCTCAGAGGGAGGATGGCGTGTACAAATATCCCCCACACACTTTTTAAAGGAAGAAATGATATTTGAATTAATCAGTTAATAAAATTTTTAATAATCTGTCATAAACAACCATCATATTTTAGAATTTCTATTTGAAAATGTGATTTAAAACGAGAAAAGCACTTATTTTTGGCTCGCTCGCTTCGCTCGCTCATCATATTATAGAATTTCTATTTGAAAATGCAATTGAAAATCAGAAAAATTGTAAAAATTTGCTCGCTTCGCTCGCTCGCAAGATAATAATCAAATTGTGTGTAAGGGGGTCTGTGCAGGTGGGTGAGGGCGTGTTTTTATACTTAAGTGTGAGTTTGACAGAAAAAAAAAAAATTCTTGATTTCTCGTGAACGGCATATCATCCCCCCCAGGTGTGAGAACCTGTCTACGCCACTGGTTGTTGTTGACAGGTAATGGCTTGAGTAAATATTCCTTAAGTTTACGTTTAAAGGTGTAGAGGCTAGGGAAGTCTTCAATTTCATTGAGTAAGGAATTCCATTATGATAGGTCATCAACTATTTTGATGATACAATGGTACCATTATAAGGAAATCAGCTAGGAATTGTGCACCCTCTCACTCTTCTGTCGATGTAGGCCTAAACCCTTGAAAATTCTGATCCGCAGTTGGACACGATATAGTACAGTGCCTCCCTAAACCATGGGCGTCAATCGGGTGGGGGACAGGGGGCAAATCGCCCAAATTTTTAGGGATGGGGACACAATAGGCTATGTGCCCTAATTTTTTTTTTTTTTTTGAAAAAAGCTAATAGGGTATAATGTTCCCTCACAGGAGCGGCGGAGCTAGGGGGGACACTTTAAAAGCCCCCCCCCCCCCCGCTCCCATTTTACTCTTTTCAAACCTGTTCAGTGCACTTTTTCTCGTTACAAGGCCTCTTAAGTGCCATTTTTCGTTTAGATAAGTCACCCTTCTTAAATTTTACGACTGCTCCCCCTTTTCCACCGGAAGGTGACCCTTTTCCCTCTTTCATAGCCCTCTTTTTTCTTCTGAGAAGTGTGCCCTTTTATGTCCTTGTACTGAAAAGTTTCGTTTTTATAGTGCCCCTTTTCATAATAAGTATTGCAATTTTCCTTCCGATAAGTGCCCTTTCAAATCTGATTATGTCCCTTTTGCATCCGATTAGCGCCCCCTATTTCATACCATTCCATCTCTGTTCAGTTCATTTCAGCTCACTTTATTTATTTAAATACGATAGAAATAAGGGGGGAAACATGCTATCAGCTATCAAGCTGTTTTCAGTATGACCGTATGGAACATTTACATATAAACAAACAAGTATAATACAAATCAATACATCATAATACAAATACGAATTTTAAAAACCCAAACAAACGACAAAAAACAGCGTATCACAGGAATATATATCTAAAAAGGCAGGGGTATAACTGAGAGATCATCGTGATGAATACATAGATATTATCTCTTATCGGATGAACTCTTGGAGCTCGTTAAACAATTTACAGACAATATAAAGGGAACTATTTCGTAGAAAGTTAGTTGCAAGTTAATTATCCCTTTTCATATCTAGTAAGCATGTGACCAAAGTCTCTGAAACAGCCATATACCTAGCTCTGAATATCGGAGAAGTTTCAAATAATAAAAGATTCCGTTGTTATTTATCGATGTGTGAGGCAGTGCAGTGAATCAGGAAGCAAGAGCTAAGGCACAAACATCCAAAATTTAAATAGGAACTAACTTGAAATCATGAGGATATCTTTCTCTTTTTACTCCAAAACTCCGCTCATTTCAGGCGAGGCATACCAAGTGTGTTGTAGATATAAAGTCTTATCTATCATGTCTGTTCTCTTATTAATGTTTCACTTTTGTTTTTGTTTTCTCTAATACAGTGCGTCCCAAAAAAAACTTTACACTTTTGAAATGGCCGCCAAATGAAAAATACATGATTCTGGAAGAAAAGGTTTATATCTATGGATAGCTCATGGACTCAACTTTCATATGAGACCAAAAAGGCCGAAAATAATTCATGCTTGGATGAGCACTGCTCACTTTTGTAAGGGGTATGAAAATTAGGTTGCGCAGGAATTGCGCCTTCCAATTTGTGAGAAGTAAGTCCTTTGGAGGTTACAAAATTGAGGGTGATATGATAAATTTATGATCATTTGCAGTCAGTTTATGTTTGCTGAGTGAATCTTATGGTTTATTAAATCAAAATTTCATGCATGAGTGAACAGGAATTGCATTCATTATTGTAGCATTGTACCTTTTCCTGGTAGACTCAGTGGTGTGTTTTGTTTTACTTTCAAGATCAAATAATTTCCCCTGCATAAATCATGGTACTGCATTTTTTCCTTTTTTACGTTTTATATTTAAAGATACATGTTTCTCTGATTCAATTTTTATGGTTTTATGCTTTCGTTTTTTCGTATTTTGTTCATGCGATTGCTGTTTAATTTTTTTGTTTTTAAATATGCTAGATTCTTGTTTTTGCTTTTATTTTTACTTCTGAGCATTAATAATTTCGTTACATATATCATTTCTTTTCATATTTCGTTAAAAATGTATTTACATATTCTAGGTTTATTTGTTTTTCTTTCCGCCTAATTTTATGTAAATTCTTCATCATTTTTGTCTATTTTATGTTTGTAATACATAATATGTTTTTAAACCTCATTCAAAATTTGTGATATTTATGTATTCTATTTGTTATGATTTGCACTTGTAATTGATATTTGAATTCATATTTCATGTATTTCATTGTTTCTAATTGTCACACGGCCCCTTTGAAAACCAGCCGAGAAGCTGAACTGGGCTTTTACTGTGTTTAAATAAATCAATCAATCAAATCAATCAATCATTCAACAACAAAAAAAAAAACACTGCCAAAAGATGTGCTCAGAAATTCTAGTTTGAAGAAAAAAAAAACACACTGCCAAAAGATGTGCTCAGAAATTCTAGTTTGAAGAAGATCACTTCATCTACACATTAGGAGATAACATGTCGATTTTTTTATATTGCGCCCTATGCAGGATAAGCAGTGTCCAAGCAGGTCCAGTAGCGACGTCTTTCTTTACTAACGTGGCCTTAAACAACATGCCCGATATGGTGACAGCTGGTGAGGAAAAGAACATCGACAGGGAGACCAGAGAAACCTGTGTTTTGTCGACTAAAATTCTGGGTCAAATGATGGAGAAAGAAATGCAGACACCGGATGAAATCGGCAGCGTCATCAAAGGTAGGGAAGCCTGGTCAGTTAGTCACGGACGGACGTGTTTTCAAATTAGGAAAGTTTTAAAGCCTGTTGAAAAAATATTAATTGGATTAAGCCTTTGTTTTAGTTAAGGGACTTCAAGGAATTAAAATTTGATAAAATGTGTCTGCCGCATTCGTTCACTGAAATTAAAATCCATAAATGTTTTATATCACCGACGGACAAATGCATAATCTAAACCGATCAGGCTCATGATCGAGTCAGGTTCAACAAAGAGTTGTGATTGATCCAAACTGATCGTAAATAAATTCTCCATTGCGCCTCGCAAATCAATGGCAGAGACTCCAACTCTCCCCTTTTTCGCGGGAGATCTCCCGCTTTGAGTCAATTTTCATAAAATCTCCCGCTCTCCCGCTTGAGTTTGAAATTCTCCCGCCCTAGCTGTGTTTCTCCTTTTTTCTCCGGCCCAACCACCTTTTTGGGGGAAAAAAAGGGTCATACACACTAAGAATTAAACGTGCACAAATGGTGCAAACCTTCGAAAAAAGTGCAATGTGTAGCAAAATTTGAAAAGGTACAATAATGCACCTTTTTGTTCAACGAGAGGATGCAAACTTGTACCTTTTGTTAGTCTCAAACGCATGCTGCCCTATAACTTGCAGTCTTTTATTTGTTGTCCTTTAAAATAATCATTTGAGTTTGTCATTGAATTTGATATTTGATAGGTTATGTTATGACATACTTTTGTAGTAACATGTTCAGCTGAAACTTTTTAGTCTCATAAATGAGCTACACTTTTGAGGACAGTTTGGAACGTTAGGGGAGAAAAGACTTTATCATCAACTTCCCCTGTCATTGACCAATGAATGCTATAGACAAAATGCGCAATGCCGATCGCGATAAAACTGCTGGATGGACGTCAACTCAAGCTGCTTCTTCTTTTTGTTGTTCTCCCTCCGCTTTTATCAGAGATCAGCGCAGAATACATGCTGAATGTAGAGACCATTCATCAGTATGAAAATATATAAGTGGATACTTATTTCACTTAAGGAGAGGACTGGAAGGAGATACGGTTTACATTAATTTTGTAAATATGTATATATATATATATATATATATATATATATATATATATATATATATATATAGTAGAGAAGAGTAACTGTGAAGCACCCCAAAAGTGCCCCTTTTTACCCAACAAATACCCAACCTGTTCAGTGCTCTTCTTTTATCTTAGAAGGGCCCATTTTCTTTGTTGATCAGGTGCCCTTTCGCTTTCTAATAAATGCCACTTTTCGTTTTAGATAAGTAACCTTCTTAAAATCTACAGAAATGCGCTCTTTTAATAGCGCTCTGTTCCCTTCTGAGAAGTGTGCCTTTTACACTTCAAATGAATGTCCCTTTTAAAATGTGATTATTATCCCCCTTTCACCACTTCTTTTCGTTTTTCACAGTGCAATTTCTCTTTTGCAGAGTGCCCCTTTTCACCCCTGAATAGTGCCCCATTTGAAATTTGATACATACCCTCATTTAATTCTGATAAGTGCCCTCTTTCCTGTCTAGTATGTCCAATTTCTGCATCTGTTCATGTAAGATAAGGGCAATTAGCGCCCTTTTTGTTTTCTGATAGTGTCCCTTTTCCATTCGGGCAAGTGCTTCCCACAACTGTAATTAGAAGGAACGGTGCTCCTTAATTGGGGGTATTTTCTACTTTTTCTTTCTAAAGCTCGCTCGCACTTATGATATCTCACGCAAGGCATTTCAAGTGTGTTGTAACAATAAAGTCTTATGTGTTCTCCTAAGTTCCTGATGGTATTGTGTTCAATACCCCATTCAATTTCAATATTTTCTCTAATAAAAAATGATCGGTAGCTATGAGACCTCACTAATGCATTTAAACATTATAGCTTGGTCACTATAAGGAAAACTATATACAGGGTAAATGGAAGAAATTTACAATGATAATGCAACACGTATACAATGAATTTCCGGGAGCCTTTATCATTATAGGCCACTCGAAATATACTGCAAATACTATGCCCTTCAGCAAAAATACCTAGCATTTTTTGCTTGCTCGCTTCGATCTCTCACAATTGAGTAAGACAGAGCAGTATACAATAATATTGCAAAGTAGTTATTATCATGTAAAAGTATGTCAAAATGCACTTTATAAGTGAGTTAAATAGAATGTAAGGGTATATTTTCCTTCTCATGTTCAGCTTTAGTAAGTGCCCCTTTTTTCCCCTAAAAGTGCCCCTTTTCGCTAGTGCCTCCCCCTCCCACTTTGAAAGACGCTCCGCCACCCCTGTCTATTTATGTCTGTGCATTCGGGGGTGTGAGTGGGCGCGCGTGTGTGCGTGTGTGTGTGATTGTGTGTATCTGTATATATGAAATTGATCCTCGATTTCTCGTGAACGGCAAATTATCCCCCCTCCCCAGGTGTAAGAACCTGTTCACGCCACTGTGTCACAGGGTTGTTGTTGTTGTTTTTTTTTTTACTTAGTACTATACAGAACTTTGCAGTATTTTCCCCATCAACCAAAACTGCTAATCAAATTTGAGAAGTGATATTATTCTCTGATAATGTAGTGATGAAACGAAAACCTTTTCTTGTCACTGCTTGCGAACCATTTTCAAGCCAGTTACAGTTCGTTAATCCGAAGGTTCGTTATTCCGAAGGTTCGTTGGTCCGAAAATGAAATAAGGTTCGTTAGTCCGAAGGTTCGTCCGAAAATTAAAAAAATGGTTCGTTAATCCGAAAACGACTAGATTAATTATTCCCAAGGTTCGTTAGTCCGAAAATGAAATAAGGTTCATTAGTTCGTTAGTTATTTTTGGACTAACGGACCTTATTTCATTTTCAGACTATCGAAACTTTGGAATAACGAACCTTATTTCATTTTCGAATTAAAGAAACTTCGGTATAATGAACCTTCGGAATAACGAACCTTATTTTATTTTCGGACTAACGAACTTTTGGAATAACGAACCTTCGGAATAACGCCACAAATGTTCGGATTAACGAACCCTTTTTCATTTTCGGACTAATATCTAGGTATACGCAATTTGCGTGTTTCGGAATAACGAAATCTTCTGAATAACAAACCAAAGTTTGTAATAACGAACGTTCGGAATAACAAACATCACCCTTCAAGCCAGTTTATGTAGCACTATTAATTTTGTTATGTAAAAATATCTTGCAAAGTTGGTATTGTTACAAAGTCATTCAATTCAATGTGCATCTCAAGCATGTAAGCATTCTAATTACAACTACAGTACTGTGCATGAATATGATACAGCATGTCATATTCAAAGTATAGATTGGATGCTACAATGTATGTTTATTTTTTGCCTCATTAAATACAACTTGTTTTAACTCAACATGAAAAAGTATAGTACTCTGTTTTATTTTCTTCAGTAATTGTGTCTGCAAATGAACCCAAAAGGGTCCCATAAAAGTGCAAAATTGAACCCTTTTATAGGACAAAAGGTTCAATTTTACACCCTAAATGGTACAAAAAGGTGCTCCCAGTGTTGCATTTTTTGGCACCTTTAAAGGTGCAAATTGCACCTTTTTTCTTAGTATGTATGATTATAAGCCATAGTACAGGTCTTTTAAAGTGTTATATACCTTTAAAGCACAACCGTTATTGAGCACTTGATCGTGGTAACCGTGCAAAAGCTTATTGTTAAGATTTAAGATATTTAGTTATTAAGATTATTAAGATTTCGGCTACAAGCCAAATTAGAAAACACAGCCTACTTTCCGCAACATACGGTTTCCACGTGATATAGCGCCGGCCTACCATGCTTATTGAAACTTCTATTGCGTTACAATATATTTCGTGAGTATAACTGCAGAAAGGTTTGCTTTTATAATGGGATCATATGAAGAGCTCGCTTGCAAAAGGCGCTAAATTCACTTTTGATGGAAATTGAGTTATTGATATCAGACCATTGTCAGGTAGGTACCTGTCTATTAACCAAGAGTAGTAACCTATATTTTGAGAGCAATAATAAAAAAGGACCTTTTACTATTACTTTTCCATAGGCGCCTGTAGAAATAATGCCATTTTCTCTGCAAGAAATTTCAAAGTGGATTTAGCGCTTTTTTTTTGGAAGATCTTCATATACAATTCTCATTTAATCAAAATTATTTAATATTCCTTCTCTCTTTCCCTTTTTACTATTTTTCTCTTTGGTATTACAGGAGCTCTTGAAGCGGAGGAACCTCACCTGAGGTACCCTACCAGTCAATATTGCTATGACCACGCCAAGCAGTACTTCGTTGACCCTCATGGTGATGCATTCGTCAACTCCACTGTTCCACACATCATTCCAGATTCACTCAAAAAGTAGATCCCTATCTCAAAATGAATTTAAATATGAAATAGTAGCAGAAAGGATATAACAGGATTATTTGAGTGTATATAGCAAATCCGTATAGATCTTAGTTTCCACTTTGAATTCATTTTGAAAAAGGTCCAGCATCAAATACAAAATAAGCTTAGTTTGTGTTGTTATCTTATTGGCTGAATCGTCTTAGACACATCTCTAACGACTTTCCCTTTTGGATAATATTTCTTTGGTGGGTGCGACTTTCATGACTTACAACACCGTTAAAACAGTTCTCAGAATACCGATTAATGACTGCTTTAGCGGTGTTGTAAGTCGGTGACTTACAACAGAAGTTATAACAGAACTTACAACACAGTTAAACGGTGTTCAGAATACCACCCCTGGATTTTTATTCGCTGTTGAACAAAGTTACATGGTAGTTACCATTGATGGCAAAGTTACTATAATAGCAAGTTTTTATGCAACGGCACCCTGATCTGTTCGAGGAATAATTTTGAGTGCTCATTATCCATAAGCAGGGCGGCATCTCCAAGAGGCAAGTAACGTTTATGTTATTCCTATCCATAACATCGCCAAATGATTATTATTACTATTTTAGGGGGGGGGGGGTTATAGTATTGGAAGTAACGTAAGATCTTCCACCCTCTTCCTTTATGAAAACATGAAATCGAAAAATTCCAATTTCACCGGGTCCCTATATACGCATTTTTTAAATTGCTATCAAAGATCTATAAGACGTGAAAAGAAAGTTCATGAGCATATATATATATATATATATATATATATATATATATATGTAATACATATTGAAAGAAATTTGACAAAATTAATGCAAACAACTTTGGCAACTCCTTTGTTAATAATAATTACTGAAAGAAATGAAAATGGAAGAATAGTAATTGCGTAGCTCCCTCAATGTTCCCCAGAGCTGTCATCCATTTTGAATGAAGGATTGAAAATAATGCCTCCGCCGGGAATTATACATAGCAATGGGTTTATAGAAATATATATATATATATATATACATATTACATATATTTATGTATTACCAAAATGGGTCGCCCTCACTAAATAGAAGAATATAAGTAAATGACTGTTCAGTGTCTTGGATTTAGGGGTCTCCGTGTTCTTTCTCTTCTTTTCTCTTCTTTTCCCTTCTTTTCTCTTTCTTTTTCTTCTCTTTTGCTCTTCTCTTTTCTTTTTTTTTTCTCCTTCCCCTCCTCCATTCTTGGGCTAAGGAATCATACAGGAATATAATGATTATGTTGACCAAAATCGTATTTTTCTACTTTTACTGCAACTAATGACGAGTGCCTTAACAGAAACGTGTTTTCTAATGTCCCACAGGAAATGCTGATTTATTCAAATAATGTGAATAGGAGCCTATGACTCACCAACGTAGCTATCTCTTGGATACATGTACTGATCTTTTGATTCTTTGTATTCATCCACACTTTTAGATAGGCTTATGGATACCTGTATTGATATCTGAGTCTTTGTATTGAATCTCACGTTTAAATAAGTTTATGGATACATGAACTCAGTTTTGATTCTTTGTATTCAACCTCACTTTTAGATGGCTTATGGATACATGTACTGATCTTTGATTTTTATTTTCACCTTCAACCTCATGTTAAGAAGCCTTACAGATACATGTATTGATTTATGATACTTCGTATTCAACCTCACTTTTAGAAAGGCCTATAGATACATGTACTGATTTTTGATTTTTTTGTATTTAACCTCTCTTTTGGATAGGCTTATGGATGCATGTTCAGATGTTTGATTCTTTGTATTCATCCTCACTTTTAGATAGGCTCATGGATACCTGTATTGATCTTTAGTCTTTGTATTGAATCTCACTTTTGATAAGTTTATGGATACATGAACTCAATTTTGATTCTTTGTATTCAACCTCACTTTTAGATAGGCTTATGGATACATGTATTGATCTTTGATACTTCGTATTCAACCTCACTTTTAGAAAGGCCTATAGATACATGTACTGATCTTTGATTTTTTGTATTCAACCTCACTTTTAGATAGCCTTACAGATACATGTATTGATCTTTGATACTTCGTATTCAACCTCACTTTTAGAAAGGCCTATAGATACATGTACTGATCTTTGATTTTTTGTATTCAACCTCACTTTTAGAAAGGCCTATAGATACATGTACTGATTTTTTATTTTATTAGATAGGCTTATGGATACATAAAAACTGGTTAGGTGTAAAAATGTCATAGGTAAAAAAATTCAAAGGTAAAAAATGTCAGAGGGAAAAAATGTCAGAGGAAAAAAATGTCAGAGGTAAAAATGTCAGAGGTTGAAATTTCAGAGAAAAAATGTCAGAGGTAAAAATGTCAGAGGTAAAAATTTCAGAGGAAAAAATTACAGAGATAAAAAATGTCAGCGGTAAAAATGTCAGAGGTAAAAATGTCAGAGGAAGTTTAGGGCCATGGCCCTGGCTTCATTCATGTAGGAATTTAATTTCGTAATGGCAAAAGCTTTTTCAAGACTGTCTAAAGATGTCTCTAAAATTTCATACCATATATCCCTCATTAAGGGACAAAAATGTGTGAATTCAAAGCTCTGTTAAAACTGTGCCAAAGGATACTGCAAGGCTGGAACTTGCACTTCTGTGCCCTCCATACTATTTGGTGGTGGGATCAAAAGCTGTGTTTGACTAGCTGAGCATGGGTTATAAATGGTCTTGATTTATTTGAATGAGCGCCAAACAATAGAGATACATTTTTGTTCCTTCTACCAATAGTATGGAGGGCACAGCTGGGTAAAGTTCCAGCCTTGCAGTATCCTTTGGCACAGTTTTAATTTGAATTCATACGTTTTTGTTCCTTAAGGTGTAAAATATGGAATGAAATTTTAGAGACATCTTTAGATAGTCTTGAACAAGCTTTTGTCAATACGAAATTAAATTCTTACATGAATGGAGCCAAGGCCATGGCCCTAAACTTTCTTGTTATTTTTGCGATTTCCTTGTACCGCGTGCTCATTCAAGCGTGACGTTACAGGATTGACAGTGGAATGGAATTGGTTAAGCTACCCAAACATTATGTATAGTGTTAAACTCAATCAAAGATAGTTAATGTACGTCTGTGAATAAAAGATGCCTTTCCAGACTTATCTGTTCAGTCAAGTATGAAAACATGCATTAAAGAGCATAAAAATGTCAATATGCATGCATCAGGCAAAAACATCAATGGAAATAATTACTTCTGTGTCAGAGCACAGACCGATTACATTTCCTTTAGCGGAATTTTCGTGTGGTCCTTATTCATCTTTATTCCGTGCCCACTCAACCGTGCAGTATTGAATACCATGTCAAAAAGTCATTAACACCTCCTCAAACATGTTTCTAGAGAAATTTATTTCAAAATTCTTTGAAAATCATGCAAAATACAGGTTGGGTTCGTGTGTGTGTGTTGTGTGTGTGTGCTCAGTCAACCGTGAAATAACGAGTATAAGGCACACAAGATGTATGGGAGTAACAGTGAAACACAACACATACCCTGAAGCCACGCAAAGCCAGAATTTATTCAAGTATCAGTAAATTAAAGTTCCATTAGGAAGCTTGTGAACTTTCAAAGTGGCCATTCTGACTGTGCTCACTGAAGCATGACTTGACGACTCTCCATAATTTTTACAGAAAGGATTGCTAGGAAGTTTAGCTACATGGGCATATGATTAAATTTTTTATATCTCCTCCTAGTTAAAAATAATTACAGTTTGTATTAGGGGGGATTTACTTTTTGTGCACAGTTTATATTGAAATATCATGAGTATTTGTGTGTTTTGCGTGACTTCTAAAGCATGTTTATGCTTATAAGAAATCACGGAACCTACGGCTTTAAGTCCTCTGTGACCGTAATGACGAATAGTTCTTTACAAAAGGGCTCTATTTTGCAGGTCATCGATATGGTTTTGAATCAGGAATCCTGGTAACGTTTGCAATCGCTTCAACACTGAATCATGTCCGTATGCAGCTGGGGGTAGAGTAGGGGCAGCCCTCAGAAATTTCATGAAAAGAAAGAAGATGTAATAAAATTTACTGCATTGCATTTGTTCCCTCCCCGACTGAAAAATCCCTTTGTACGGCCATGGATTGAAGCATAATACCTCTGTACTCCTCCTGGGAAGATCTAAGCTTCATTACTCACGAATAAATCATATTGTCACAGTCAACTGATGAGCGGAACATTCTGAGGTAAGTAAACAAAAAATTATTCCAACTTTATGAGCAACAGTGTATAAGCCCTGCATTCGTCATATCTCGGTGACAGAAAGTCACAAAGAACAATGATATGCGAAAAAAATTTCAAAGAGCTCAAATGGTCAAAAACCGATTTTAAGATTCTACGTGCACACGCACCCGGTCAGTGATCGTACACGCCATATGAATATGGATATTCCTTTTTATTTCATTTTGTTTAGGCCTGTTTTATTTTATCAGGATTTTAACAATTCATTTATTTATTTTTTTCTAACTGTTTTAGCATTCCAAATCATCGCCTGAAATCTCCAGACAGCTTAACGTCATTCTGCCTTTAAAGGAAAAATATGTCATACGATTCATACTTAGCGTAACATGATAATGAGTGTACACGAACGTGTAGATAAATATTGCGACGCTTGGAAAGTCCAACTTCGACTGCATCTCAAGACCTCTGTGATCAGGGGAACGTTTCATGTCTTGTCAGTGAGTTTTACTGACAAATTTGCTCTCAGCCAATCAGATGAAAGAATTTCAGTAGCTTTTAGTTGTCAGGACACTTCATGAAACGCTCCCCAGGTGATTGATCATTGTCAGTCTAGTTATCACAGCAAAATTCAGTAATCGTTAGTGGTACGAAACTGACGAGTCGTCATATTGTCGTCAGAGCGTGTATCGTTACTCTAATTACACAAAGAAATTAGCCAGGAATTAAAGGAAGAATGACAAACGATTATCAATTTTTTTTATTCATTTATTTAGTCAAGCATATTTCATCAGAATGGTGATATCAATTAAGACTGTTTTACATCATGATCCTGAGATTAAAAAACACGAATATTAAAAGCAAATTACAAAGAGAGATATATAAAGTATAATGAAAATAACGATAAAGAATCAAGGTATTATACATGATGTGTTGAAAAATATCGCACTAAAAATTCAAAAACGTTCTTGACTCAGAATGTAAAAGATGTGGCATAAAATACACTCTTAGAAAAAATGGAGCTGATTAGAACCTTTTCTTGTCCCACATTTGGAACTTTGAAAGGTTTTAAAAGATTGGCGTCGATAGATAAAAAAAAAAGATTACGGTAAAGTAAATGAAGTGGTAATGAAATCATGGGTGATAATTCCTCAAAAAAAGAAAAAGAATAGTGGATGGATATAATCAATTACACAAGTATAAGCATCAAGATAATCTCAAATTTAAGCAAATGAAATCGTTTTATATATCGACATGACTCGTATACTGAATGGCATTGTAAACTAAAAGTTCCATGCAAAATAAAACCATGGCAACCAAGATCTAAGAAAATCTAGAGGATTCCTACCTGGGGTTTACTAATGTTAGTCGGATACGACATTCTATACACTCTAAAAACAAATCTAATCAAATTTGACGGACTAGTGCTACTCTAGTCAAAAAGTGATACGTTTCTAGTCAGAATGACTAGTAAAATAATTTCACTAGTCTAACGAATCATGCAGGCACCAACATTTTTTTTCACTTGATTCTAGTGAAACTGACTAGAATTTTGATAAAAAGGTTGGTTAATTTTAACTTAAATTCAGGTCATTTCTGGTCAAATTTGACTAGAAAAGAGTAGGTGCCCGTGGGATCCTGTGTTCTAATCAAATAAGTCACTAGAATTCTGGTCATTTATTACTAGAATTGTGTCAGTTTTGTCTAGAAAAGACAGTGATCGTTCTTCGTTAAATTGAATAGAATTCTGTTCATTTTGACTAGAATCTAGTCACCTTTGACTAGAAAAGAGCAAGTGCCCTTATGATCCGGTAATCTAGTCAAATCTGACAAGTTTGTTTTTAGACTGTAGTAATGCACGCAATGAATAAATGTGGACAAAGTCCACAGGATAGAAACATTCAAAGTGCACATCTCTCTTACATCTAGCTGAGTGAAGTCTATTTTCAGTTCTTACCTGTATTCGGATTAAAATGATAAGAATTCTACCTGTTGGGCTGGAAGAACAAGAACAAGGTTCGGAAGACCGACAGGAGAATGGGATTTAGACATAGGCGCCGGAAGCGGGGGGGGGGGGGGGGGGGCAGAGGATCATTTAAGAAGGGGGGCAAAGTCGATTTCCCCCCCCCCCCAGGGCCCCCCTAGGAGGAAAAAAAGGAAATTTCAGATCATAAGACTGTATTATGACCATTCAAAATAAGCACACTAGTGTTTTAAAATGCAAGCTTTCAACATTCAAAAATCAAAATTTTCTTACACCGTCGCTACGCTCCTTCGTATATTAATTAGATGCAATGTTTCTCAATAATTGAAAATTGTGAAAAATGCAGATGCTTGCCTTATCAAGGGGGTATATGTTCGCCCTCCCCCCCCCCCCCCTTTAACAATACAATTTCAGGTGTTGCGATCAGCTTTCTAGTCGTGCAAAAGAGCAGGTCAATTCTTACACCTAAATTTTCTCACATTATCTCTATGTACATGCATTTACAAATTGCACATGCAGATGTATGGGCGCTGTATATCCCCCGTCTACCAGCGGCAGCAAGAGAAAGGGGCAGATTTTCTCCATATCAAGGGGGGGGGGGGGCAAATCATCTTTACCCCTCCCCCTCCCTCCCTCCCTCTCTCTCTCTCTCTCTCTCTCACTCTCTTAACCCATAACACCATAATTTAGAGTATGATATGAATAGATAACTAGTGTTGAGAAATGCGAGTTTTCAGCACTAAGTAATATGAATTTTTATGCTTGCAAAGTTGCAAAAATCTTTTTTGCCCCCTCAGTGGGGCCCCCTCGCAAGACAATAAGAATCCATTTTGATGAATGATATCTAATGACTAATGAGCTTTCATTTGCTCTAAAATACATGACCTCCACATTCTATTTATTTCGCTCGGTCGCTACGCTCCCCGGTGTAGATTAATGAAATTGTTTCTTATAGAGAAAGCGCGGTGTGACGGGATGAGTGCTTCTCTCTGCAAGAGTGGGGGCACTTAAATAAAATGCCGTGGGGAGAATGTTCGTTTAGTTCTTGCCCCTCGCAAATTATTGGATGTAAAATTTCCATTATCATAATGGATTCCATAAACTAAAAATTAGCTAGTTTTGACACTGAATTTAAACAGGCACCAAACTTTGCAAATATACTTGTTAGGCATTGGCGTGAATCCCGGGGGGATGGGGGGATATATCCCCCCACATTTTTGAGAGGGGGGATGGCGTGTACAAATTTCCCCCCCCCCCCCACTTTTTAAGGAAGAAATGATATTTGAATTAATCTTTAAATATAATTTTTATTAATCTGTCGTAAACAAAATTCATATTTTAGAATTTCTATTTGAAAATGCGATTGAAAACCAGAAAAGTGGTTATTTTTGTCTCGCTCGCTTCGCTCGCTCGTCATATTTTCAAATTTTCATTTGAAAATGCGATTGAAAACCAGAAGAGTGGTACATGTAATTTTTGGCTCGCTCACTTCACTAGCTCGCTAGATAAAAATTAAAATGTGTGTAAGGGGGGTCTGTGCAGGTGGGTGAGGGCGTGTGTTTATACTTAAGTAGTGTGAATTCGACAGAAAAGATATCAGTAAAAAAGTCGATCATCCCCCCCCCCACTCCTCAGAGTGGATTTAAGCCGGTGTTCTTAGGCCTGTAGCATTGTAGCTTTCCACAAGAACGCTTAAATCAAAATGGATCTTCACGTAAATTCATCCGAATCATTCGGTGCAAACTGTATGCCTTTAATTCAATATTTCATTTACAATGTTAATATCGAAGAGCTTGAAAATGAATAGCAATAGACAATAGGATTCCTTTGGCCCATGGTCTTATTTCTCGCCAAAGTCCCGTGCACTCTCAGAAAAAGTTGGTTAAAAATCATAAGGTTGGTTAAAATATGAACCGACCAACTGTTGGTTTTAAAAAAAATCCCAAATATGTTTTACATACAAATTGTTTTTACCCAACGGTTGGTCGGGTGATATTATAACCAATTTTTCTTAGAATGTGGAATTATACAAAATCTTCATGCAAATTATGCTATTTCATACAATTTTTTTAAAAAAAATCATCAACCACGTCATGCATGGACTAAAGAGCTTCACCGCCATTTTTTTCACAGTATCGTATAATAGTTTTGCGTGTGGCACTACCTCTGGCTCCACAGAATCCTTGACATGAGTTAATGTATAAAACTTCCAGAAGCAAACAGATGTCTGTTAATTCCACAAAAGGAAAAGAACCTGTTTTAGCGAGTGCTCACTTAAACTAAGCCTATAATTTCCTGTTCGACGAAAATTATGGAAATTTATGAAAATCATTCTTTCATCAGTCATTATTTAATGAGTTAAATTTTACATTCCATTCACAGGGCGAATACTATCTACGTTAAATTGACTTTCTAAAAAAAAAAAAGTGGTTAGCTTGTATACAATCATGGTTTCTTTTTATTCGTTTTAGGTCTACATATTTATGAAACGAAAGAAACTTCGTGCAGTGACCTCGTGCAATCAGAAATTAGGAGCCTTCCTTTTCCATTAAGGAAGACTGTAGAAGGTTTTTTGTTACTTCCAGTATTATAAACCCCAATAGAAATTTCACATAGGGATATAACTCTTTAAAAACATCACAATCGGAGGGAAAATACATAAATTTATTTACATCTTGAAGATGCCACCTTGCCTTTTTTCAGCACTCGACAATATTCATAGAGCAGTGTGCTTTTATGAAGTCGGAATCATTCCTTAAACATTCAACTTTTTCAAGCTGCTATCAAAACTATAAATTGATTTAATTTACCTTTTTCATACTTGGCTCATTATAGTATTAAAATGTTAGACGTTTCAACGAACTGTACAGAATTGGTTTATATATTTAAGCCTAAATGAAAGATTTTCCCCTTTTCTTAAGAATCTACTCTTTAGACACTGTTTCATGTAGATGTTTAAAAAAATGTGGGGGTTTTGATCTACTTCTTGAGTGAATCGGGAATGATGTGTGGCACGATTGAGTTGACAAAGGTATCACCATGAGGGTCTACGTAGTACTGCTTGGCGAAGTCATGACGGAGTTGACTGGTGGGATATCGCAGGTGAGGTTCCTTCGCTTCAAGGGCTCCTGTTAATTTCACCGAAAAAAAAAGGTAAGAGGGCAAGAGGGTAAGATTGACTTTATTTGTATGCGAGATCCAATTACTATTTTAAAGAATATAATATCCATTCGTCTACAGGTACTCATCAAGGAATCAATCATAGCACTTTTTTACTTAAAGCACATTTAAGAAGGTAGGTAGAGACTAGATAAAGTGAAAACTGATCCATAAATGATTGAATGGATTCTTATTTCAGAAGATTACTATGGCAACCAGATTTTTATTAAATTAAACTCCTTCAGAGATGTCCCTAACAATAAAACGAACAAAAACTAAATCCAACATATCAGCTGTTTTCTACGAGCTTTTGAAATTTCAAAATTTGTTAAAATTTGATGTCCGTCCGTGGCTAGTGACCAGGCTCTCTTACCTTTGATGAGACTGGCGATTTCATCCGGTGTTTGCATTTCTTTCTCCAACATCTGACTCGTAAGCATTTTGGTGAACATACCAAAGATTTCTCTGCTCTCCTTGTCGATGTTCTTTTCCTCACCAATTTTCGTCATGTTTAATGCACTGTTACTAAGTAAGGGTGTCTTCACGGGACCTGGCTGGACACTGCTTACCCTGTAGAGGAAGCCAAAATACATAATCGATATATTTATTATTGTGTAGATGAAAAAATCTATTTTACACTAGAATTTCTGAGTACTTCTGTTGGCAGTGTTTGAAGTGTTTAATATCCCAGTCCTATGACTGAACTCGAGTCACGACAAGGAATGTTGGCATTCCGAAGTGAACCGTTCACAACAGGAAACATTTTGTTCTGTATGTAAAGGGTTATATGCCACTTAACTCTACTGATGATGAGATAAACTTTTGTGATTTATGTAACGATATAATACAGTTTGACGTACACTTTGCCACAGAATCGGCTTAGGAATAGACTAATCAAAGCACCAGTCCCGCGGACTCCACGGAACCCGAGTTGGCATGGTTGGACTTCGAGATCCTTGCCCGGGCTTCCGTGCAATTCTTTATTTTCTGCAAATTCCGTAACCTGATGGCCCAAAGAAGACGTTATTAGGGTTGACTTTGTACATAATACCTATACTCAAATCATATTTAAGGGTATTGGTTCCATTTAAGACTGGAATCAAATATTCAAATGGAAAATTCATTGAGACACTTGGTTTTAACCCCGAGGCGGCGCCCCCCCCCCCACTTTTCGAAGCACCCAAAAAAGTGCCCCTTTTTATCCAAGAAAAATGCCCCCAGTTTCAAACCTGTTCAGTGCCCCCTTTCATCTTAGAAGGGCCCATTTTCTTTAATAAGTGCCCTTTTGCTTTCTTATAAGAGCCCCTTTTCGTTTCAGATAAGTTACCCTTCTTAAAACAGCCCTTTTTATGCCTGATTAGTGTCCATTTCCATTCTAAATAGCGCTCTGTTTCCTTCTACAAGTGCATCTTTTACACTTCAAATGAATCATCCCTTTTAAAATGTGATTATTGCCCCCTTTGACTACCTCTTTTCCTTTTCATAGTGCTATTCCTCCTCTGCAGAGTGCCCCTTTTCACCTCTGATAAGTGCCCCCATTTGAAATCTGATACATGCCCTCATTTACTTCTGATAAGTGCCCCTTTCTTTTCTAGTATGTCCAATTTCTCCATCTGTTAATGTAAGATAATTGCAATTAGCGCCCTTATTGTTTTCTGATAGTGCCCCTTTATAAATTTTGATATATTCCAATTTGATTTCTGATAATTGCAATTGCAATTAGCGCCCTTATTGTTTTCTGATAGTGCCCCTTTAAAAATTTTGATATATTCCAATTTGATTTCTGATAAGTGCCCCTTTTCCTTTCTAGTAAATGCCATCTCTCCTCACGATTTAGTGCCTTTTCGAATCTGATAAGTATCTCTTTTCATTTCTGAACAGTGTCCGGTGTAAATAAGCACCGGCATAAATTCGTTTCGAGGAGTGGGGGGGGGGTGATCACCTTTTTGCCGATTTTTTTTCCTGTGAACTCACACTTAAGTATGCATACACACACCCTCATTCACCAGCGCAAACCCCCACACACATATAATATTATTATTTTTCGAGCGAGCGAAAAATAACCACTTTTATGGTGTTTAAGAACATTTCAAATAAAAATTCTACGATATGACCATCATTTATGACATTTTTATAAAAAAAAGTAACCAAATGATTAATTACAATATCATTTTTCCTTAAAATGAGGGGGATCATTTTCCGTTTAAAATAGTACAATTCTCCTTTAGATAGATTAACCCTTCAAATCTGATAAAGGCCCCTTTTCTCTCTTGTGCCATTTCCTCTGTAAAATTTCCCTTTCACCTCCGGTAAGCTCCCTAAAGTCCTCGAAAGAGCCATTTACGAACAGCTCCAAAGAATCTGAAAGGCTTTACAGAGCGAGGCAGAAGAGAAGGGGACAGGAAGGACACAGCGCCTCCCACAAATTAAACTGGAAGGAACGGTGCCCCTAAATAAGTGAAGCAATGAGAGTAGTTTTTTTTTTCCTTTTTCTTTCCAAGCTCGCTTGCTACCGTAGCTCGCACTTATTATATCTCACTTCAAGGCACTTCAAGTAGTGTGTTGTAACCATAAAGTCTTTATCTCTTCTCCTACTCCTGATAGTATTGTGCTTAAAGCCCCATTCATTTTGAATGTTGTCTCTAATAAAATCATGGCCGTACGCAGCGGGAGGGGGGGGGGGTAGTTGCCCCGAAATTTTGAAAACTTACATTTTTTTACTGAAAATTTTCACGAAATTCACCAAAAGTGTGCTCCAAATCCTTCAATTTTACTTTAAAACATGCAAAGCGCCCCCATGACAAGCTCGGTCACTTCGCTCCCTCGCTTTTGAGTTTCTTCGAAAATTTTTACGTGTCTTGCCCCCCCCCCCCCCGAAAAAATTCACTACACGAAGTGTTAGCCATATTCAGAAAGCGCTAACTGCTCCTTTTACGTTACTGAGCCAGTTTCTTTCTTTTTCTAAATGTAATAAAAGTCGAGAATGTTGTCACCGACATACATGCTCTACTACACGCTGCAATGGTTGTAACACACCTTTCAAGTATGAAGAAAGAAGAAACTTTAAACGATGTAGTTTTATTTCAAACTCACCAGATATTGAACGGTCTGTATCCGATTGCAAGAGATTCGGTGAAACCCTCAACAGCGAATTTCGACGAACAATAGAACTCAGAGAAAGGATAAGCTAAATTGTATGATGAATAGGAGAAACATAATGTAATGATTAAAAGGGTGCTGTTTCTATCTACTGAATCTTCTTTATAGAAAGTTAAACGGCAGTGCACTATCATATTACGTGATTCACATAAACATACATTCGGTAAGCTTCCAATTTCTGCAAAGTCATCTTAACTCTTTGTACCCTCAATAAAATTTGTAGGAGAAAAATAATGAAAATTGTTCTTTGAATATTTTCTTTAAATCATACTTCCCTTAGTACAGTTTTGATACGGTTAATTATTGATACATGGTAATGTAATCTTTCATTATATTGTTGTTTTAGCATCTAATGGGTGTCGACTGCAAAGCATCTCTTATGAGATGATCCTGCCTTCCTCACTATTCCTCAACAGGAGCCGTGGAGCGTTTTTTACGGGGGGGGGGGGGGGGGGAGGCTGAGCATGCGAACAAGCATCTTTGCCGCGTTATATAGAGTCCAACATGTCTACTAACCCCTCCCCCCCCCCCCCCCCCACACCCCCACCCCGGTTCCGCGGCCCCTGCTCAAAACCCTACCTGTTATCCCGGCAACACTGCTGATATTGATGATGCGACCTGAACGTTGTTTCTTCATGATAGGAAGCACTTCTTGCACCAGGTGGACCGAACCAAAGAAGTTGGTGTCAAACACTTGACGCATTTGTTGATCAGTGATGAGTTCAATGTATCCCATTGAACTGACAGCTGCGTTGTTGACTGTAAACCACGAGAAGAAAGAATTTTACCTTTTCTTTAGTTTTTTTTTCCTTTTATTTCATTTTCTAAAATAGTTTTTTAAAGGGGGTACCCAATGCTGAAACAATGTTAGTTCATTTAAAAGAGTATGATTTTATTAGCAGAAAATCATCTGCCAAATTCTTTTTTTTTTAAGTCGTGTTGCCAAGGAAACCCCCGAATGTGTTAAGATTTCAGGATATTTTTGACCCCTCAACTGTGACCCAGTTTCAACTGGGTACCCACTTTGACGTCAAAATGACGTCAAATGCGCGCAAGGTATAATACATATTGTACAGTCTAGCTAGCAGCACAACTGCAATGCGCGAAGCTGGGTACCCACTTTTACGTCCTACGTTATACTCAAATTTTTTGGTCAATTCTTGACTTTTTATGAGAAAATTAGCCAAAATGCATTGATTTAGATTGAAAACCATCACATTTTTAATTTTATTCTCCTTAGAATTCTATTCTCGATCATATATCAAAAAAAAAAAAAAATCACCATTGTGTAATCACTTTATGTAGGCCTATGTCACGATTGTTATATGATGTTCTGTAATATGTATACATGTACTTTTACAACGACCCAAACAGTAGCCACGTGCTTTAAGGGAACCTAGCCTCCCTCCTCCATGTTTTCTTCACAAAGTAAATTTCTGATTTTGTAAATTTCTTTTTTTATTCAGTGACAGCGCTACAGGGGGATAGGCAGGGGCGACCACTCCCCCATGATTTCCCAAGTGATCCCACTCCCCCCCCCCCCCCCCCCCCCCCCCAAAAAAAAAAAAAAAAAAAATGAGGAAAAGAAGAAAAAGAGGACTGGCTGGGTTATGCAACTATACATATATATAATGTCCTTATTTGTTCATTCAAAACAGTGGTGGCCAACCTCTTTTAGCTCTCGGGCCACAGCTGACAATAATAAGTCCCCCCCCCCCCACACACACACACACTCATAAAACACACACCTGCAATTTTGCAAATATTGTTAAAACAAATAAACAAACAAAAGCAAAATCAGTTTTTCTATTCACAATTTAAATTTGTCTATTTTACAAACGTTACTGAGCGGAGTACTGAAATTTACGCGGCAAGCGATGTTATAATGTTGTTAATGTAAGAGAGGGAATTAGACCCCTTTTACACTAAGCCTTGGGCCGCGGCCCGGCCTTGGTGTAAAAGGTAAAAAATCAAACGCGGTGCCAAATGCGGGGCCAATTTCGGCCCAGCTCTGGAGGTAGTCTCGGTGTAAACGCGGAGCGGGGCCAAATGCGGTGCCATCTTCCGTTTTCAATGACGTCATGAAGCCAATATTGTAGAATTACAAACCGGGCGCGGGGATTAAAAAAGGCTTTGTCAACAAAGAGATACGACGAAACTTTGAAAGGATCTAGATACAGGCCGCGGCCGCGGTCCCGGTGTAAACGCACAAAATTGCGGTGCCGGGCCGGGTCACGATTTTTTTTTCCTGAACCTTTGGGGCTTCAATATGAATATTCATGACTTGCATCTTCGGAATAAGAGTACGCAGCGCGTGGACTTGGTTTCGGACGATGACTGATGAGCGTGCATGATATCTCAAGATAGAGTGCATGGCCACGTCTTTTCATTTGACTAGGCTACAGCTCTCTGAGACGGAGCTTAGTAAGCCTGTGCTATGGCCAAGGTACAATAAAGTTAATTAGGTTTTATTGTTGGACCCATGAAAAGTTTAAAGTAAAATAAATAAACAAAAATACAAACAAACCCCAAAGTTCTCAAGCCTCAATCATAATACATTCAGAGAAGGAGCTGTGGCCAAGTCCACGAGCATGCGCAGTCTTATTCCCAACTCATGAATATTCATATTTTGTAGTCCCAAAGGTTCAGGAAAAAAATTCGCGGCCGGGGCCGGGGCCGGGGCCGGGCCGCGGCCGCTTGGTGTAAAAGGGGTCTTAGAAGCTTTGTATCAATGGTCATTACGTAATAAGTCAGTTATATCATGTATATTGTGAGTGATGAAAACTGAGGAGGAAACTACCTATCACTGACCACGCGATCTGCATTTCATTTTGAACTATTTTTAAAATTAATTATTTTTCAATGCGGCTCCGCGTGCCGCACCAGAAGAGCTCGAGCCGCAGCTGCCCGCGGGCCACAGCTTGGCCACCCCCGATTTAAAACGTAAATGAACTCTTATGGTTTATCTTCCCCCGCCCCCATAAAAATGCCCTACGCCGCCTCTGTTTGTATTATGAGAACGAAAAAAGTGTGTTTTAATCATGAATCTTGAATAGGGTATTAGCAAGAGCCCTTTCAGTGTTAAATACAATGTATGAGTTAAATTTCTAGGGGAAATTTTTCTCTTACGGTCCCATTAAAAGGAATCGCTATTTCTATTAGGCCTACAGAACCAAGGGTCAATTGTGCATGAAATCTCAGTCGAAATATAGATCTTCATATTTTCATTTAGTGTCCTCTAAGAAAGAATCTAATCTATGTGGCAGGTAAAAGATTTTCAGATTTTCTGAACTAACTCAGGATGTCAACACGCTTGTGTTTATCAAAGGCCTCCTTCACAGCTTTCTTGATCTGGTCGTCTTTAGTGACATCGAGTTGGATGATAAAGAGTGTTTTGTTGAGGGTATCCCCTGCAGCCTTCTCCAGGTCACCCTTCTTGGCCAGGTTCCTCATCGTGGCGTAGACAATGTAGCCTTTGGAAGGGTCCTTGGCCAACATGACAGCCGTATGAAGGCCGATGCCTGAGGAACATCCAGTTATGATTGCTACACGTGGTGCCATCTTTGTTTCTGCAGAATCACAATGGAAAATAATTCAGAAAGACTCATTGACAGGTAATTCAGCTGTAGGCCTTCTTTGATTTTTTTTTTCTGCCACTTGTGACATGAACTACTTTTAAGAAAATTGTGTTGAGTTTGTAGTTAATAACACAATGAGACCTTTGTGTCAGGTGCATTTTCAGAAGAGCATTTTCGGGGGGGGGGGGTTTATCAGGAATTTTGTCACTTATCGAGGAGTTATAACTATTAATCCCTTGATCGAACCACATAATCAAAACATCTAGCAAAGATAAAGTGTTTGGATTGAAGAGTTAAATAGCTCATAAGTGACCCAAAGGAGATTGAAGATTTCAGGTCATACTCAAAGGCATCCAGGGCTCACACTATGTGGTCTTATGGGAACCCCTTCATGGATATGCAAGAATAGGGAGACCTTAGAGGACATGTGTCGGTTCATTAAGGATGGACACCGGTCTCCAGGAGACGCGAGACATCGCTGAGAGCATGAATGACAAAGGCTGCTGGAAAGAACTCATCCGTGGACCTCGGGAGTTCTATCCACCCGTCTTGATTGGTTGCTTGATTGATTCATTGAGTTCAACTTAATGGTTGCTGATTCTTACCCTCCAACAGTGAATTCAAAATATCTTCGATGCGAAAAGTGATCGAGCCCCCTTTTGTAGGTAATTTCGACATCGATGTTTTGGCACGGACTGCTACCCATAACAGTGTGTACAATGTCTGACCTTTGATAGCAAGGGGCATATGGAGGCGTGACAGTCACTGTTAGGTGAGCAGTACTTACTTCTTTGTTAAGTACGCTGTACTTTGTACTTCATGTACAGTCCGCTCTCTTTCCCCCCCCCCCAATCCGATTTTTTTTTTTTTAAATCTATTTTGATTACAAATTTGCTTATACATCCTTTATACATGTCATATCTTCATTTCAAGAAGTACTCAGCTTCTTTTACTATTCTTTTTTGTTGGGGGGGGGGGGGCAGGTGAGATTAATTTGCAAAGTGCTGCGCTTCAGATGGTGATGATGACGACGACGTTGATCACTGTTATGATTATCATCATCATCATTATTACCATAATATTTTATCAATTATCGTTATCATTGTCATATTGTTAATATCACTGAATTTTCAGTTAAATTCAATTCAATTTCATCATTATTATCATCATCCTCATGATTATTAACACCACACTGTAACTTTCATATCTACTTTTGATTTGATCGGTATGTAAAATTACATATGTAATATAATAAAATCTAAGAAGATAATGGTTATTAGGACATTTATGATTAGAACAAGGATATTCTCACATCAACTTTTCTAAAGAATTTTTCGAGGCGCTCTACAGGGTAAAGAATTACAGGGACACTAAAAGTGACACACAAGAAAAAAGTTTGATAGTTTGAACTATCCTGAATAATCGCAAATTCATGAAACCGTGCAATATATTCGAGATGCTGTATATTTTTGCTCCACTACAGGACTCAAACAAGAAATATTTCTCAATTTCTAAAAACAATTAGGTAGCATTGATAAGCGAGTATAGCCGCTCCGTGTTTAGACATTGAAAAAAAAAGATTAAATTTCGCTTTGAAAAAATACAGGATATGTCTTTATAGAATATCAGGGATATTTGATAGATTGCCCTTTCTGGACTATAGCGCTTGAATAAAAGAATAGAATTAGCAATACCCTCCCTTGCACGTTTCAAGTGTGCTGCATTTATAGGCTCATGGGAGTCTCGATGGATATACATGTACTCATTTCTAATGAGTCATGCTCCGTGAACATTAGCAATGATAAGGTAAGTGTACTTTGTATCTATGTCTTAAGTGCAGCACTTTGTAAATTATTCTTGCTCTTCGCAACGTCGACACTGTGTGCAATCAAAAAGACTGCTTTCGGAATACTGCATTTTCTTAAAAACCATTTGTGGCCAAGGTCTGCATACGCCACAAACTACAAAATGATTTTTTTTTTTATTCCAAAACAGTTTAAAGTCCACCGTACACCAGCACACTAAACGATCCGACTGCGATCCGATTTTGAAAAAAATTTGTTATAGCATTTGATATGAACATTCAAACATGTGAAATCTTAATGATCAAAGTTTCAAATAGTCCTATGAATACAAAAATCGAAATTCCGGGCTACTGCGAGTCCCCCTGTAGGAATAAGAGCGAACTCGATTCCGAATCGTAATGACGTCATAGCAATCATGCGATTGGCTACGATTTTTGAAGCCGATTTGGCCTTTACTCCGACCACAAGGCTTGCAGTTAACCAAAATTTCGATTTTAGTATTCCTTTTATTCTAAACTTCAAATAAGACAATATTACTTATTTAAACTTCCTTATTTAACATGTTCACTACTAAATGCCATTTGTTCGAAAATCGGGTCGCAGTCGGATCGTATAGTGTTCAGCGGGCTTTACAGGTATCATGAATAAGTGCAGACATGAACTTAAAAAAAAAAAAACACGTCTCATGGTTGTTGTTATCGTGATGATGATGATGATGATGATGATTATCATTATCATTATTATTCTTGGTCTTATACTGTTGCTGCTTCTGCCACTGCTGCTTATTCGACTACTAATGGGCCTCATACTACTGGGCCTACTATACACTACTACTACTACTACTACTACTACTACTACTACTACTACTACTACTACTACTACTACTACTACTACTGTTACTACAACTACTACTACTACTACTGCTGCTACTACTACTACTACTACTACTGCTACTACTACTACTACTACTACTACTACTACTATACTGCTACTACTACTGCTACTACTGCTACTACTACTACTACTACTACTACTACTACTACTACTACTACTACTACTACTACTACTATTGCTTGTACTACCATACTACTGTTACTACTACCACTACTACTGCTACTACTACTGCTACTACTACTACTACTACTACTACTACTACTACTACTACTACCACCACCACCACCACTAGTACTACTACATGTACTATAAACTTCTGCTACTGTCGCTGCTGCTACGACTGCTGCTGCTGCTACTAAGTCACAACTGCTACTATTACTCGAGGCAGCAAAATCCGCTGCCATGTTGGTTATTTTCTATGATTTTTTTCAACGGTATACACACACACGGACCATGTTTTTTCACTTTGTACAGTCTCGGAGGGATCCTTGGCGATTACGGAATGCCACGAAATAAGTCTTCTTTCGAGGGATTATGGCCTCTCCCGGGAAGTCGAGAGTTCCCCTGACTGACTACCACTACTACTATACCGCTGCTACTAACTACCACTACTTCTACTGCTAGTGGGTATTACTACTGCTGCTAGTACCTCAACCACTACCATCACTACTACTACTACTACTACTACTACTACTACTACTACTACTACTACTACTACTACTACTACTACTAGGAAAACAGAAAAACAACTGATCAATAATTCAGGTATAGGCAATAATGATAACAATAATAATACCATACTTATAAAGCGCAAAAATAAGACTAGTATGGGCCTACACTTCTCTATTATGCGCTGTACATCCATAAATGGAAAGGAACCTGTACACCACATGCTATTCTGCACAAGTAAAGATAAAAGAAAGAAAAGAAAGCGAACCCAAATCGAATAAAATTCAAAGGTCTTGTATCTCGAGCATAAACGATCCAATATTATTACGTTGACTGATATTACAAACGATAAACGCTGTGTATGAGATGTGTCCGAGACACGCCTCTCTTATAAACAAGTGCGTTCCCAATAATCTGTTTTCAATTCTTACCTTAACTTTAGAATGAGAGAGCTAACGATCAACTGGACTGAAAGGCAAGTCTGGTTCTGAAGACCGACGGGAGCAGAGTGAAGAGCTTGAAATATGAACACACCTTTTTATCAAATACATATCTCAAGATGAAAAGATAATAGGGAACTATTTGAACTCATGTTAGTCACCAAACAAATCATACGATGCTGACACGTTGTTTATATAGTCTGATATTGGCAGCCAGTGCAGAAGAGTCATTCTTTGCTGGAAAACTAGAATAGTTTTATTTCTAGACATTGAAAATGATATAAACATTTTTCGTTTGAGGACAAAAGCAACACATAAACAAGCTATTTAGTAAAGGGTCTGTTCTGCATAGAACATCAGAAGAGGATTAATCAACGGCATTTTTAGACTTGAACGCTTGATCAAAAGAACATGATTCGTAAAAGATTGACCTATACTCGCTTCAAGCTTTGATGATCTTGTTACATGCATGCTTACAAAACAAATTTTCGTCGATAATGGATAATAAAAGCATTGAATTGAATTGAAGTGTGCTCCACTGAATGTGACGTGGTAGACCCGATATTTTATGCTGAGTCGTGTTATATGGGCCTTATTTACCCAGGGTAGCGGCTACGACAAAACAAAACAAATTTCCGTCGATATGGGTAATAAAAGTATTGAATTGAATTGATTTGAAGTGTGCTCCACCGAATGTGACGTGGTAAACTTGATATTTTATGCTGAGTCATGTTATCTGGGTCCCGTCTGCAAATGGTCTGGGTCTTATTTACCCAGGCATGCCAGGAAAGCCACGACAGTATAGTCAAAGCACGTACTGTCTGTTTCTTGATATCTTGTATGCACTTTCCTTATTGCCATATAGAATCAAGATAGTGAAAAGGTGTGAAGGTACAATAATTAATACATGTACATTTCAACTATAATACTCGACAAAATGTGTTTATGGCAATAGGACTGTTTATTAATGTATTAAAATTTATGCACGTTTCTCTCCAGAACCCTTGGTTACCAACTATTCAGTTCACTTGTCATGCTTGTTATGGTGAGTTGGTGAGTTGGTGAGTTATGCGTAATGGCATCTGAATAGGTGGAATCCAGTTTACATACATTATCTGTTGCTATGTCGGGCAAGTCCCTGGCTAGCTTCTTAGTTGTCAAAGGAAACTTTTGTTCAACAAAGTATGCATAAAATTAGTAAACGGGTCTCTTCGGAAAAAAAAAAACAACGATCATTTTGCTACTTCAGTAACATTAGTATTGTACCTTTGATATATTTTATATTAGATCATTTTTATATCACATCTTAATTAATAAGCCTGTTTATCACTTATTCCAGGTATTGATGGTGGCGTTGACCTCGCCACTGCAGCATCGGCAACACATGCATCAACAGCTGTTCAAGAATCGGTCCTAGTGTCGACATGCATCAACTGCACCCGCAGCAGGTCCAGGAACAAACCAAACTGCTCACCGGCAGCAATCCACCAAGAAGGCCGGGTACAGTTTAGGAAAGAACCCAGTTTCTCCCAACTGCTCCTCGCTGTGGAGAAGCAAAAGCTGGATCTGCTTCGCGAACTCCTCAAAGTACAGGAGGTAAACTTGAAGGTAAAATAATAATGATGAATATTCAGATAGATTTATATAGCGCAGTTACTTTACTGCGCTGTGATGAAATGTCTATGAAAATGCAGACTTTTTAATTATGATAGATTTCAATTCATACTGAATTCACTATCAAAATATGACAAGTGATAGGCCTATGTCGAAAAGTATTTAAAAGTGTCAACAAGGATAACGGATTCCATTATTGCACGCATTATGTTCCCCTAATCTATATTTTCCTTTTTTCCTCAGGTGGGAAAGGAGCGGCTTGCAGAGGAAAAGGGGAGACGCTACATAGAAAAACAGAACTTTGAAATAGCTAAAGAGATACTACAGCTGAAAAGGGCAAATAAAAAACGAAGTGCACGCACTGCATGTAAATTGAATAGGTTTTTCTATATTTACTGTATAACGTATTGGCGAATGGGAGATGGGATGAATAGAAACATTGGACGTAATAAGATTTAAGAAAGCGATTGAACATAAAGAATAAAAAGTAGGTGAGAGAGAGAGAGAAAAAAAAAGAGAGAGACAGGCGGAATGAACGCAGGAAGAGTTAGAGGAGAGAATAAAAATATGATGAGGAAAATAATGAGAGGTCTATAGGGGTAAATGGAGATAGCAAGAGAAAGTGAGAGGTTTGCGGAGCCGGAGAAAAGAAAGGGAAAATAATTGGATGTAAAATAAAAATGCGATCCTAGAGAACGGTGTAACAAGAGAGAGGTTTGAGGCAGGGAGAAATGTGTGTAACTTGTTTCACATGGTGAAATTGAGGACTAACAGCCTAATCATAATCTAAATAACATAAAAAATTAAACAATAAAGAAAGTAGAAGGCACAGTGTGGACTTAATGGCTAGTATAGACATTCAATAACGAAAAAAAGTATGTGACCGATTACCAGTGGCGGCACCAGGATTGTTAATGTGGGGGGGGGGGGGCAAGTGGAGGGCAAAAGAAAATGTTGGGGGGCAGGGGCAGTCAAATTTACAAACGTTCTAATCTTTATTTTGCGAGCGAGCGAAGCAAGCGATCCAAAAATAATGACTTTTCTGGTTTTTAGTCGCATTTTCAAATAGAAATTCTAAAATATGAACGAGCGAGCCAAAAATAACCTCTTTCTGGTTTTTAATCGCATTTTCAAATAGAAATTCTAAAATATGATGAGCGAGCGAAGCGAGCGAGCCAAAAAATAACCACTTTTATGGTTTCTAATCGCATTTTCAAATAGATATTCTACAATAAGATGAGCGAGCGAAGCGAGCGAGCCAAAAAAATAACCACTTCTGGATTTCAGGGGTTTTCAATTGCATTTTCAAATAGAAATTATAAAATAAGATGGTTATTTATGGCATATTATTACAAGTTTTACTAACTGATTAATTCGAATATCATTTCTTCCTTAAAAAGTGGGGGAGGGGGGATGTTTGTACACACCATCATCCCTCTCGAAAAAGTGGGGAGATATATCTCCCATCCCCCCGGGATTCACGCCAATGGGGCAGACTTTGAGTATTTGTTCTCTACGCCCACCCCCCAACTCACACATTGCTGTCGACAGAATACACGCCGTGTACTGTAGTTTAACAATTACATTAGCTTGTGTATTACACATTGAAATGTCTGCCTTACTATAAGATATAACAAGCGATATAAACTTATTACAAACGAATAGTGTGAGAAGAAGCCAACAGCGACTGAGTGAGAAAATTTTCAAGTTTTGAAGAGCGGAAATGGTATTTTAGAGCACTTCACAGCTTGAATATGATGTTTATGACATCATCTACTTATTCACAAATTACTGTATAATTTTTCTTTCCAGTCCTCAAAATTTCGGGGGGGGGGGGGGCAAAGCTTCTGAGGGGGGGGGGGGGGGCAAATGTCCCCCATGAGCCCCCCCCCCCCTCCCTTGGTGCCGCCACTGCCGATTACCCTCCTGATCAACAGTGTGCAAGACCACCATGTGAATTACATGCGTGTTGTCGATACTGTTTACTGACATAATCATTTAGAAATATCGCTTTGATAATTTTGTTGGTTATTCTTGATAGATATCTCATGATAGTATTAGTTGAAAGATATTTGATGAGTTGAATCGCTCTTTCACCGAATGAGGATGGAGAAGAAGCATCCTCCAACCATCACTCTCCAATAAATTCTGTTTTTCTGCCTTCTCAGGCTATAAAGGTCAACGACCTATCACTCATAGTTCCTAAATCCTAGATTCAACTCTGAGACCCTCTCAGTACTTTAGATTAATCACGAGAGAGAAAAGAGGAAGGACAAATGTAAAATACATTAAGTAGAGGATTGCCTATATAATTAGTTTTAAGAAGTGTTTTGACTGAGTCTATAGTGGAGGCCTCACGAATGTAGATGGGAAGATTGTTCCAGAGTACTGGGGCAAGGGAAGAAAAGGCACAGTCGCCATAACGGGTCATAGTACGGGTCCAGGAGATAGTTGCAGGTGGGCAATAGAAGCAGAACGGAGACGTTGAGTTACTGAAGAAAATGGTGAACGGAGAGAAATGAGATCTTGAAGATAGGATGGAGCTAGACCGTGATTGATTTTAAAGACAAGAAGAAGAACTTTGAAGATGATTCTTTCACGGATCTGGAGCCAGTGAAGAGAATGTAGAACTGGGGTAATGTGTTCAGATTTTTTTTAATCAGTCTAGCTGCAGAATTTTGTATCCTGACTGTTAAAGGAACCTATGTCTTTCCTTTATTAATTGATTAGTATGCTTTTAGTTTATTTAGTTTAGAAGAATTTGGTATTTAATAGTAAGATAAATTCGATATTTGGATGCTTGTTGTTGATTGAATATGAATGATTGTGAGATGATCTGATCACATTATTATTCCTATTTCAATCTGTAGACCCCGGGGGGGGGGTACTCGGCCCCCAAAGTGGTAGGTATGTGCCGCGGGCGAGACAAAAAACGGGGGCTTTGGAACGGGCTTATTGTGAAAAGGAGGGTCTCCGGAACGGGCTTCGGAACTACAAATGTTTGTGAAAACGGGGGTCTTTGGAACGGTTCGCCTGCTTGTGAGTGCTGTATCCCTATGGAACGGGCATACGTGCATGCAGCTAGCCCGGCGGCACGGGCGCCGGGTGCGCTCGCGCAGAGGCGATGGTCGGACAGCGCTCTGCGGGCCGCTTTTCACCAAAAACGCAGCTCATTGTAGCGGATCAATGCGGCCGGAACGGCGTAACGAAAAATATGCGAAGCTTTGGAACGGATTTCTTTCTTCTTTTTTCTCGATAAGAAGAAAATGCTATGCTTTGGAACGGCTTTCTTTCTGCTTTTTCTCAATAAGATAAAAATGCTATGCTTTGCTATGCTATGCCCCCGCCCCCCCCCCCCCGGGCTGTAGACCGACAGGTGGGGGATTAAATACAAAACAATGTTGATTGATTCTGCGGAAATGTAGGGATCCACTACAAAAAGCATTGCTTGTATACTTTGTGGATCCCCCAGAAAAATGAAATTGCTTTAAATTGTGCCCACGAAGACTAGGAAAACACGAAACAATAACAGAACAAGATAGTGCGGATGCACACACATAAAAATAGTGCTGATGCACACACATCATTGGATAGAAATCTTCATACATAATTAGTGATCTCCACTTATGAACGCCATGCAGTAAAGCTAATTTTTAAGGAATGTTCTCCAGAATAATTACTTGGTTTTCTATAGGACGCGGTTCAGATATCCCCAAGACTCAGTCTTTGCTGAGCAGACATTTATTTGGATTCGTTACAGGGCTGTTAGAAACTAATATTTAGTGGGCCCTTTTCGTGTTTTTTCTTTCATAGGATATCCGAGTCTATGTAACTTTTTTGTATTGTCAATACCCACCGTTTTCCGGAAGATGATTAAAAGGTGTTTTGTCTTTTGCCTTGTATATAATACATAAAAGAAATCTCAGTACTTTTGTCTTGATATCAGTGTGAATTCTAATAAGCACAAACCCTGGCGTTATCATGGTTACATGAAAAACAAAGAAATACATGAGAAATTCGAAAGAATTAAAATACCATAAGCATGATAAGAACTGAAATCACTTTCATATTTCTCTCTTATACGTTATAATGTTTTTAAGGTTTAGAAAGAAGTTTCTGCATTAAAGTTGGTTTTTTTTCTCCAAGCCCTTTATTTACTTGATTATCAAGCGAAATAAATATTTACGCATATAATTTGAATGAAAAAAAAAAATTTTACATTAAAAAATAACGATGGACTTGTGTTCTATACGTTGATCCTCGGGTCTGTGCAAATTTTCATGGCGATCAGTCTGAGAGGAGAGGAGCACATAGCACTGTACAGTAAAGAGGTGATCTAAATGGGTATCACTTTTTTTTGGGGGGGGGGATCGAATGTTTATTTTAATGCCGCTCCCTGGCTTGGCTGGGAAGGCGGGAACTGGAAGGGAGCGAATGGCAGGTGATACTTGGAGGAGAGGAGAGGAGAGAGATTCTGACTTTGGTTCGATTATTACCCCTTGAGGGGTGGGCCGATCCCGGAGGTACTGCAATACCGGGCCAACCCGTGGCCAGGATGGAGCAAGCCCCTATTCCATGGCCTAGGTTCAAAAATCAGTTTAATATACAAGCGACTCGGTGAGTCGCGTTTCAGATATTAAGCTGAAAAGAACAGATACTACACATGATCTTAGCCAAAAGGCCGAGAAGCGATACCGATCAAATAAATTTTGAATATCTATGCGTTTACTTTGTACCGCACATGACGGTGAACAAAATACTGCGCATCTCGAAACTAACGTTACTCTTTGACTGATATCCCAAAATCTACAAAATTGTTCACAAAATAAAGACGACGTCCCCTGCAGGTAATCCTAAGATGTATTTAATGAAGTGAAACGTAGGCGATATAGTTGGTCATATTTCTTTATTTTTCACAAATTCATGCTCTAATATTCAGAAATTTCAACTCACTCCCGTCGAAACACACTGATCATGCATATTCATATAGCCTACTACGTATGTGCAATGGAGCGATGTCTATTGAGCAATAGTGCTTGCTTCCCTTACACGCTTGCACGTGACGTCATAATTAAATTATTCTGAACAGAGGTCATGGAATCGGATGTGCAAACGTACATTCATCGTTTGTACGTTCAGCGAGACCGAGCGTGCGATTAATAAATAACTTGTGTGTATAATCAACGAATGGAATGTGATGCGATACCATAATTGTGTGATACACACAATCGTGTACGTGTGTTTGTGAGCAACGGCAGTTTCTCCGAACTTCGCGGATGTCCATATCGTGCACAGGGCGTATATTAAAATCTCAAAAACTAGATTTCTAAAAGCAAATAGTTCCAATTTGGAAAGAAGAATTCTGAATTACCTTCTTTCAAAGTGGGAAGAATATTGACAAATATGATGGGTTATGCATTCACCCCTTACCGGTAGGCCTACTGAATGCTCCCTTGGGAGTGGAGAAGGTGCCCGGGGAAGGTGCATACATTGTGTGCGGGCAATTACTAGTACTAGAATCCGATGACCGGGGTAATATTTCCGTTAAGCGCTTACACACAGTCATGTCAGAGAGATGATTTAGGCGCTATATATAAATACAGAATATTATTATTATTGCTTTTAGCGCTTGCTATATTTCGGCTATATTATATTTGTATTTGACTTGCCAGATAATATTGTCTTATTGCAAATGTTTCTCATCTGACGGAAAGGGCTTTACAAAGCAGAAATTCTTTGATCATTATGTAAATATACCTCTTGATCACAAACTTGTAGAAGAAAACAATCCATCAAAATTTGAGCACCAAGACCGTTTGAAGAAAGCTTTCTCAGTAACATTATACGTATTAAGATTTGCAAGAAAATGAACCATAAATGATATCTGCCCATGGTGTTTAGTGATGGGTGACCATAAAAACAAGTTATCATGTGATTTTATTTACCGTACGTTTATTCCGACACTTTTGAACTTTAAATGGTACAGAGAATAGAGATTAACAAGAACAGTGAAAGTTTGAGCAAAATCGGACAATCTGGTCAAGTTATGCATTTTAAAAGTTTAAGTAAATCCCTATTTAGGGATCCTTGAGTTGGCAACTTTGCCAGCATCTGTGATGTCATCCCCATTCACTTTGTGTATGATTTTTCAAAAAAAAAAAAAGATAAATATGAAATTTCGAGTCAGGAATCAACATAATTCTTCCCAAAATGTTTGCAGAATTGATGTAGCCCTGTGAGAGTCATACTCAAATAGCAAATCAAAAGAATTTCTGTTTTGCTTGAAAATGAAGAAAATGTTAAATTCTGTGCATAAAATGAATGGAGAGTTGTCCACAATGACATCACAGATGCTGGCAAAGTTGCCAACCCAAGGATCCCTGTAATGGGGATTTGCTTAAACTTCCCAAATTCATAACTCTTGACCAGATTGTCCGATTTTGTTCAAACTTTCACCGTTTACTCTTTTTGTTCATCTTTATTCACTAAGAGCACACTGATGCCTGGGTTGCATTCTCCTTTAATACCGACAAGGGTCAAGAAATGTCTTGTTATCTGGTTATGTAAGATGTCATCAATCTCTAAGTAAAAAGTAATGCCGGGAGTAATGCAAGTACCCAATGATTCTATTTTGCCTTGCTATAGTGATGCAATTATCTTACCTTTTATGGATCTCTCTTTCGGGTTAATCATTATTTTGTAAACGGCATGGCCTGTATGAAGTTTGGGATCGTTATTTTGCAAACTTTTTTCAGCAATATATAGCGGTTGTACGTCATACATCGAATTTTGCGATCGTGATTTCTCTGATGTTCTTTGTAGGTAAGTTTTCATCTCGCTCTCATTCGCAGGGCCATCGTTAGAATGGAGGGGGGTGTGTGGGGGTGGCAACCCTCCATCCTAAATATTTTTTGTCGGTCGTCGCTGGCTTCGCTCGCTGGTGAAAAACAAGAATTAGTTTCGGACGGCAGGCGAGGCGTCTAAATAAAGTCATATTCGGCAGGCAGGTGATCTCGAATATCTTCTAGTCTGACGAGTGTATTTTGATGATGAAATAACCCTTCTACCATGAGAAAGAGTATATATTTCCTCGCTCGCTGAGCTCGCTTATATAATATTTGAAGCATGGTTTCGTAAAGAAATGAATTCGGCAGGTGAAGTGACCGAATATAATAATTTAGATTTTTCATAGGCCCATAGTATAATTTGCTAACGAGTTATTACTTTCCTTGCTCGCTCGTAATATTTAGAAAGTGTGGTTTCAGATAGCAGCAAACAGTTGGACCAGCAATGTGTCAAAATAGAGTCATGTTTAAAATGATTATCATTTATATGCTTATATTTTGATGACAAGATAACACGTCCCTCACTACAACAAGAATTTGTAATTTTTGGCTAGCTCGCTTCGCATGCTCGCAAAATCTAAAAACAGGGTGGTTCATAACCTAGCAAGATGCTTCATTTCCCCCAAATTTAAAAACGCTTCGAGTCACTAGAAATTCCATTAAAATATTAAATATATATATATCTGCGATATTGTTTGAAAATAATTGCTCGTGTGTGTGTATGTACGAGGGGAAAACAAAATGCAGTTTCCGTGTGGTGAGCATTTTCCAGTCGAATTCGGACAAATGCAAAAATAATGATAATAAACTACAGCAACACAAGTTCGATTGTAGGCCTACTTGTTCACATTTTACTTCTCAATATCACACACCTTGCTTCTATCCGAGTATACACAAGTACAGTTTTTACGTTTAAAATAATGAGCATGATATAATTCGGTTGCCCTCGACCCACTGTGTATTACAACAAACAAAACTAAACATACACTAGCGGATACAGGGTATGAAGGAAGTGGGAGAGTGCAGGCGGTGCAGACCCCGAGACGCGCACTTACCAGTAAAGTCCACCGCACATTATTATTACGATCCAGCTGTGACCCGATAATGGAAGAAATCGCATTTTGCATTAAATATGAAATTTCAAACGAGTAAAATTATCCCTATTGAGGTTTTGAATAATGATAGGAAGACGAAAATTCGAAATTTTGGTCTACTGCAAGCCTTTTAGTCTGAGTAAAGGCCAAATCGGATTCAAATTGTAGACAATCGCAAAACGAATACTATGACGTCACTGCAATTCTCAACTGAATTCGCTTTTTCTTCGACGAGGTGGCTCGCAATAGCCCGGAATGTCGATTTTGATATTCATATGATTATTCAAAACTTAATTTGAGCATTAAGATTTAACATGTCTGAATTTGCATCTAAAGTGCTATAGCATTTTTTTCAAGAATCGGATGGCAGACCGATCGTATATTGTGCGATATGGGCTTAAGGCAGCAGCGCCACTGTTGTGAGAAGGCGCCGATTTCAAGTGCCATTGCGGTGTGCCATGGCAGTGACACGACAGTTGCTCAAGTCTCAATTTCTCCGAAGACATAGGGTTAATGTTGTGATAGGGGTTTTGGTTCAGAATAATGTGAGAACAATGATTAAGCTTAGTGTTAGGTATGGGACTAGGATTTATGGTTTTACTCAACGTGCAGATTTTCCATGGGAGCAATTGTCGCCAGAGTAAATGTCATGGAATCGCGATGGCATCTTTTATGAGAGATGGCTCTGATTTCAATCAAGCAGCTCGGCGGAGCTATGAAAAGTGAGAGACACGCCCTGGATCTGCTACTGATATATCGAGGGTTTAGTGCAACAAAGGACTCTCTGTGTTTTGGGCCATTCTTAGAAAACTTTGCAATGAAGTTATGTTGTAAACACTGGTTTAATGCACATGGCCACACCTACTTTGGGTGATACCCTGCTGTAGCAAAGTTTGCTGTAGAAACCATTATTACCAGTGGGTTCCTGGTCTCTTATTGATCATTTTGATATCAAAACCTCATTTTGACTGAAAAATGCAGATAGCCCTTTGTTGCACTAAACCCTCGATATGAGCACCAGCACAAAGAATAAAATGAGAGATTTTGATGTGTAGCATTAGTGTATTTTTGCAGTACAGCTAGATTTGATTTCTCAAATATTGATAACTCGGCACTATGACCATTATGACTGATGAAGTACCTGAAGTACCTGCTTGCTCCCATTCGTGACAGAGGTCCACATTTTGTGGTTTGGCCTAATATATTTTGATGCAAAGCCCTAAAAATCATACCAAATACATGAGCAGAAAGAGCAAAAAAATCTACACAAACTGTGCCATTTTGGTTGCGTCAATATTCGTTGTTTGATGCTGAAAATTTTTTAAAGGAAAATAAGCATTAAAATCCTTAAATTGGCAATGTGATAGAAAGTTTATAATCACCGTTTTCCCCTGCAAATTGGCAACTTTTTGACTTATCATAATTTCTGTCAATTTATATTCATTTCAAATATATAACGTTTTATAAAAAAAAATGTAGCAATAAAATAAAAATGTTGGTGTTGCCAATTTGAAGAATAAAAGCTGATCAAATTAGGCTTTAAATAATTCCTGTCACGAATGGGTTAATAAATTATTTTTCTTGGGATGTATATGCATGATATAGCACTTCATTGGTTTTCAAAACAGCTGTAAAGATGACTGGCCTACCCTTCATAATTACTAGATAAGGTAACTTTATTCAATACAGTACATAGTTACTTCATAGTATAGTCATTGCATATATTACTAATAAACTAAAGTGATAGCAATTTCATTACACCAGCTACTTACATACCAGGTACTTGAGGTTATCTGAAATACCCCTTTAATTTCATTTTTTCTGTATCACTTATTTGAAATTAAGTGTGATAGGTGAACTTCTGACCACTTATTAATGATTGCACTTTTAAGTTTATACTACATGTTGTAGTTAACAAGGCAAACGCCAAGCGTTGTCTCGCCTGCATATTGCAGTCATGAAGAGACTGCATGTCAAAACTATGCTATATGACTTCTGAGGCTGTCAGCAGTTTAGGGGGTGAATTGTGGTTCTGACAGTTGACATATGCAATAATGGTATAGGCCTACTTTATCCCTAGGAAATCAGATAACACTAAGAATGCTGTTAATACTATGAAGCTATAATTATTTCCATGCAAATAAGGAAATGAATGTTAGTGAAAAAGAATGTAACTGATAATAATGTGAGTAAAATTGTAAAATTAGATTAATTATTAAGGTGTTATGGCAAACTTATTGTTTGAAAAATGGTATGAATTTGGTGATTCCACGTCAAAGCTATAGAAAGTTATTAGGTGTACAACATAGCACAGTGCCAGTTATGAAAAGTTCATTGACCTTTGACCTTTGACCTTAATCAAATTCAACTCACATTCGAACTTGACCTGCACCTTCAAGAGATGGACCTCTCATATGAATTTGGCAATCCTACCTCGAAGGTATAGAAAGTTATTGTGTGTACAACATAGCACAGTGCCAGTCATGGAAAGTTCATTGACCTTTGACCTCTGACCTTATTCAAATTCAACTCATACTCAAACTTGACCTGTGCCTTCAAGAGATGTACCTCTGGTATAAATTTGGTGATCCCACCTCGAAGCTATAGAAAGTTATTGTGTGTACAACACAGCACAGTGCCAGTCATGGAAAGTTCATTGACCTTTGACCTTTGACCTTAATCAAATTCAACTCACATTCGAACTTGACCTGCACCTTCAAGAGATGGACCTCTTGTATGAATTTGGCAATCCTACCTCGAAGGTATAAAAAGTTATTGTGTGTACAATATAGCACAGTGCCAGTCATGGAAAGTTCATTGACCTTTGACCTTTGACCTTATTCAAATTCGACTCATATTCGAACTTGACCTGCGCCTTCAAGAGATGGACCTCTGGTATGAATTTGGTGATTCCACGTCAAAGCTATAGAAAGTTATTAGGTGTACAACATAGCACAGTGCCAGTTATGAAAAGTTCATTGACCTTTGACCTTTGACCTTAATCAAATTCAACTCACATTCGAACTTGACCTGCACCTTCAAGAGATGGACCTCTCATATGAATTTGGCAATCCTACCTCGAAGGTATAGAAAGTTATTGTGTGTACAACATAGCAGTGCCAGTCATGGAAAGTTCATTGACCTTTGACCTCTGATCTTATTCAAATTCAACTCATACTCAAACTTGACCTGTGCCTTCAAGAGATGTACCTCTGGTATAAATTTGGTGATCCCACCTCGAAGCTATAGAAAGTTATTGTGTGTACAACACAGCACAGTGCCAGTCATGGAAAGTTCATTGACCTTTGACCTTTGACCTTAATCAAATTCAACTCACATTCGAACTTGACCTGCACCTTCAAGAGATGGACCTCTTGTATGAATTTGGCAATCCTACCTCGAAGGTATAAAAAGTTATTGTGTGTACAATATAGCACAGTGCCAGTCATGGAAAGTTCATTGACCTTTGACCTTTGACCTTATTCAAATTCGACTCATATTCGAACTTGACCTGCGCCTTCAAGAGATGGACCTCTGGTATGAATTTGGTGATCCCACCTTAAAGCTATAGAAAGTTATTGGGTGTACAACACAATTGTTGACGACGACGCCGCCGACGACGACGCCGACGACGCCGACGACGACGCCGACACCGGAAATAGTGATACCTATGTCTCGCTCCGCTACGCAGGCGAGACAAAAACAACAATAAATCACTTGCCTCTTCCACTGATAATTTTGCTACATCTAGCTACATGTATATCTATATATCAAGAAAATAAAATTTGGTGGAGATGGAATGCTTTACCAGAAAGAGTGAGCAAGTATATCGCATAGGACATACATGAAGATCTGCTTGGAGACAAATCCAAGATATTCCTCAAATGCATAAAGCTTGCTCATATATGAGAAAGGAAACTGACAAGAATTTCTTAAATATTCCTCTGTTTAATTTCATATCACATTACGAGAATCTCTCGTTTAAAACATACCCCACCACTATAACACAGGAACCTATGTATTTCAGGTGGGGTATACCAACCCCACATTCAAAAACCCCATTTAAAGTCTTATCAGTGCCTAGCATCTTCACATAAGAGGAGGTGGTTTTGGATTACACCTGCACTCCTCATCATCTTACATAATAGTGTAAACAGAATCTTACCACGGCACTGCCTGAAAGGAAATGAGAAGTATGAAATATATCTTGTTTTTCACTTATTGCCACGTCCAAAAGTCACTCATAATTTAGATGAAAACCAAAAATAAACTTCGAACAAAGCAAAATCAAAACATTCTTTCATTGTGACCATTTTTTTACCGAAATGCATGTGATTGGCCTGATATCAATATTTTTTATCATTATTTCCCTCTGAACAGTCTTTGGGATATTACAGTGAATGAAAAACTCCTCTTTGAACTCACACAGAGTGACATTACATCGCAGGCATTTGGACAAACAGAACCCAAAATGCCACATAGAAATTCACTATGAGACAAGTTCATAAAAATATTTTCTGGCAAGAATTTTGATTTTCTCTGCCCGCTTTCTAGTACAATCAAGAAATGTTGCTACCAAAAATGAGTCTACAGGTATATGACTCCCTTTTAGAGTATACAAATCGGGGAATTCAAACTTGAAATGTAGCGGGCGAGGAGCACAAAATGCTCTGCTATTGCCAAGCCCATACACAGGTAACAAGCTTCACTCTGCCAATTCGTAACAGAAATATTCCTTCAGCAGTTCAGCCATGATGAGGGCTGATGATCATACCGATTAACACTTCCTCAGTCAGGGCTGTACACAGGTAAGAATGAATAGATGCTCTCAGAAAAAAGTATGTGGGTTCTTTGGTCAAAGTACCCATGGACTTTGATTTCTCTACATTCTTCTGGTTTTGTTACAAGTCAAAATTATGCGACTTGATCAACACAAACTGCAAAATGAAAGAAAAATACTCTTTCCTCATAATTGGCAAATTCCTACAGACCAGGTTGACTCATGTTTCAAAAAGACATGAACAAATTCCAATTTGGCAGGTTAGTCACAAATTTAGAACCCTTTTATTTCCATGAGTAATTATAGCTGGAGCCTTATGAAGATTGTGAGTCAATAAGATCACAAGCATTCCCTTGAATTATATACATCTTTCTATTAAATAATACATGTTTCTCTGCATTAACATATTTCATAACACATAGATCTAAAATACAAAAAATATAAAAGAAATCTCTCCACCAAAAACATATGAATTCTTAGTACCACTAGATCCCCTGCAGCCATATAGGAAATAAATGTATATTACATAGCGTCTACAGAGAATTTCATTGAAATATCCATCCACCTTTCACGACTTTAGAGTTCAGCATTGTTCTCTTTAAGTATATTCATATGATAACTTCAGAAGTGAAAATCTTCACTTTGTGCTTCACAGAAGGTAAATACAACGCTTTTGCAATATATTTCAGGTAATAATCTGCAAAGGATATCCCTCTCTCAAGCAAAGAAAACAATGTACACCAACTGATATGCTTTACCCTTTACTGAAACACTGCTGCAAGAATAAAGAATGATGCAAACACCTTTTCATTATATAAGTATCTCATATGCCATCCTCAATCTATTACCATGACCTAACTTCCCACCATCATCATTACAAGAGATACAAATATTGTACAAGGAAAGAAAACGACAAAGTCATAGGTTTTCAACCTTCAGTAAGTTTGCATGCCCAAGTTCTGTACCTGCTATGGAAAACGTAACCTTAAGATTTAATTCATCAGAATCAAATGAAAACTGAATTTCAGTCTCAATCACTACATTCGAATGGAGGAACATTGAGTCGTGATCACAGCATGGTATGCTGCTGCACAAGTAAAAAATAACAAAGTACAACTATACCACGTAAATATTATGGAATAATTAATGTCATGTACAGAAAGGAGGGTGCATTTCTGACACTAATGCTTCAGACAAGGGTCTCTTGAAAGCTTGACCCAACAGTCGGGCCCTGACTGTTTCTCAAACTGACCGCAAACTAGAAAAAAATCACAAAATCATCTTGTGAGCCTTAATGTCTTAACCCATAGAGGTACAGTTCTCCTTTAGGAGACGCTTTGGCAGTATCTGCTGATGCAGAATGCTGGGTATCACACACTATAAATGAGCAGAAAGAGAAAAATTCACTGGAAAATTTGAGTCCATTCCCAATGTAATATGTTGTTGTGTTTTCAAATTATAGCAGTTTAAATGTAACTAATCATTAGACTCTTTAAATTGGCGATGCCGTGAATATTATATAATCACCATTTCCATGCTCAAATTGGCAGTCTGAGCTTAAATTTTGCAATCATAATTCATTTTGGTTCATGTTATATCTATATTTATTTTTAAAAAATTATGTAAGAGTGGAAAAAAATATTTGTTGCCAATTTGAGGATTGAAGATGATTAATTTAGACGTCTAAAAAGCTCTGTACTTCTACGGGTTAAAGAGATAATGCATTTTCAAAACATCTATTCTTTTCATCTCTGTAATGCTACATGCTCATCATCAATCGGTAACACCTAGACACGATGACTAATCAAACATGGCAGAAGAACAACAATCATGAAAATTACATTAAGATCATTCATAGGTATCGCATACTTTCAGAATACTCTATATCCCCATATTAGTAGTATGCATGACTGGGGTACTTGCACTCCTCATAGCTTGGGGGGGAATGTTTGGGACAGAGCAAGACCACCAACACTTCGGTATTTACTGGAAGATGTGTTCAAGAAGTACTTGATAATCTTGCAGTTGGTTGAAACATCACTCCTCAGTACGGTGACTCGATTCCTGTTGATGAGACTTCCTCCAAGAAACTTTAAAGAAAAAAAAAGAAAAAAAAAAAGAATATGAAGGAGGGCTCTAGTAATAAAATATTTTATCAAAATATATATGTTAATCAGTTATATTATCTCTCTCAATGACCATGAGGCAGATCCAGGTTTGAGTATAAAGCCCACCGCACACTGTATGATCCATCTGCGATCCTATTTTGGAAAAAATTGTTATAGCATTTAATATGAACATTTAGACATGTAAAATATTAACGATCAAAGTTCCCAATAGTTGTATGAATACCCAAACTGAAATTCCGGGCCACTGCGAGCCTCCTTGTAGGAATACAAGTGAACTCAATTCCGAATCAAAGTGACGTCAATCTTGTGATCGGCTACGATTTGAAGTGGATTTGGCGTTTACTCCAACAACAAGGCTTGCAGTTTACCAAAATTTCTGTATTCTAACTGTTTAGTCTAAAACTCCTATTGCAACTTAGTGGGTGTTTTGTGGTGGAGGGTCACAAAGGAACTTAAAGGGAATAGAAACTGAGAAATCATGGGGAAAGGCAGGGTGATCTCGGATGAGAGAGGGGGAATGCAGTCGGCCGCTCGAGTTTCAAGAAATGGGATAATCCATTCTAAACAACTGTGATTTATTGCCGTAAGTGTTTCAAATTTCGCACAGTGAAAAAGCTAATAAACAGCTAGTCATATGGAAAAACAATTACATGGCCAGCTCTCTGGGAGAGCCTAAGGGGTGTTATGTAATTCGCAGTGACGACGTGTTGGGGAAAGGCAATGGAGTTTAATGGCTAGACTAACAAACCAGAAGTAAACTATATTTTGTATTTGAAATGTTAAAGCATTATACAAGACGTTTCTTCGAGTGAACACGATGAGACCTGTTAAGAGTCTAAACACTTAGAGTTGTTGAGAAATGTGAGAACCCGAAGTGTATGACTAGGTTGAGTTTGGTAAACTTCGTGCTGTCCTAACCTTTATCACATTAGTCCGACGGGCTCGCATAACGGACGGATTATAGTGTACAAGTAAACAAGCCTTTTGCAAATTCGTTTTCCCCATGATTTCCCAGTTGCTGGCTGCTTTGACAGTAAAAGACAGGAATGGACTGGTAAATTACAAGCAAACACACTCCACCCTAATCCACCACTGAACTTACCTCTCAAGATTGTGTACTGTGGTACCACCAAGGATGACTCTAATACCGGGTGTGGCTCTGTTCAAGTTGTAGATGGCAAAACACTCTTCATATGTAATCCCTCCAATCATGAATGCTACAACATCTTGAGGTCTGTACAAGACAAACACAAGACAAGCTGTCATTAACTTTCCGTGGATCTGCAGTTATATTCCACATACTATAGAATGTTGCTGTAGGATTGGTCAAAAGTGAATCACATGATAAGTGTAGATTCGCCATTAATTATCACACGATGAAAAAAAAGGGTGTGACCTTGCAGTGAAGCAGTGATGGCAGTTTTTGTGTTTCGTTGATCACTTCAGTCCATAGAGTCACAATGCATTATCGGTATTTTGGGGTACGGGCGAAATAAAAGGGCGTGACCCCTGTGATGATTTTTGCCATCACATCATCTTTACTTCTTTTGTGACATCACAATTAGCTTACTACTTGTTAAGCAGCTGAGGCCAAGCAAGTCGTGCAGGGGTGGTGAGGTGGTGGGGTGGTGGGGGGGGGGGGGTGGATTGTTGCCCAATAGGGGTTCCGTATGTATGGAGGTGCCGTGTGGTCGAGTGCTCTAAGGCGCTTGACTGGAGACGCGAAAGTCAGCGGTTCGATCCCTGCGGTACGCCACTTATGCCCTTCAGCAAGGCATTTTATCTACATTGCTCTTTTATCGTACAATGAATATGAAAATGCTATAGGCATTATTGATAACAACGTGCGCACATTTTTTTTTTTTCAAATGTATAGAGCATTCCCACAAGCAGCCATGTTGGAAGACAAATAATAGCGAACCTGTGCACTAGACCGTGACAAAAAAGACTTTCATAGTCTGACGCACAGGTTTTTATAATTTGCCTTCCAACATGGCTGCTGGTGGGCACACACTCTATATTTGCTTACATTATTTCCAAGAGAAAAACTTCAAGTAAATCAACTTTTCTTTATCAATTTGCACTTCTGTGTAGTTAACAAGATTGCTGGGTGCTGTGGAACATACCTGTCTCTAAGTTGACTGCTGCCAAGGTAGGGGTAGGCTCCCTCCTTAAGCCTGCCTTTGAACAGCTGGTCTAGGATTTCATAGATCAAGGGTCTGTGCTGCGTGTAGATGTTCTCCACATCCTATTAGAAAAGGAACAAAAATTCCAGTGTTCGAGGAATCGGGTTCTCGCATGTTCTAACTAACCAAGAAATATAGGCCAAAGGCAGGTGCACGTAGGGAAACCATCAATGATACAAAACTTGCAACTCATTCATTTGAAATATTTCACATCTAATGTCACTGAGGATTCTGCCAAGAATTATATGCCTGACAAATATATTTTCCACAAAATCATCACAGCTTTGGAAATTTAGGAAAGAACATTACATAACAGTAGGAGTAAAAAAACAATGACTTAATAAACAGAAATTATCAACTCAAAATTAACTTGCCACCAAGGTATGGTGCACATCCTTGATAGAATAAAAAAATAAAACCTTTTATTCCACAATCAAATAGAGACTTCTCCAGAACTAAAAACTACATGATGTAATGCTATTTAACTGAAGAGGATGATTTACTAAGTGGAAATAGGAGAGTGTTTCACAAAGAGTTAAGTTGGACTTAGAGTCATACGGAAGTGTCAATGCGCATCCAGTATAATGCTAAATCTTATCCATAGACTTCCCAATAAGGTGCATCTCCTGAGCATGATATGACCAATGCGGTGATGCGTAATATAGAGCAGGCAACTAGGAATTTATAAGTGCAACTTTAAGTCCAATTCAACTTTTTGTGAAACACCCCCAGGTTTTTTCCGGGGTATCCAACCTTTAGTCCTTTGAAGAATCTCCTGGTCCTTGCCATAGGGTTGTCTTGACCGAAGAGATCAGTCCCTCTTGATTTCTCTCCTCCATACTGTATGATGGCCTTCACAAGCTACAAATGACACAGAGAGATAACCATTTATAAACCCGTTGAGCAGGATTTCATTTTGAAGGTGGAGGTTTCCATGGTGGTACTGATAACGTAGATTATGTTTACCATGTGGTAAATCTTGAAAGGACCGTGAGTGGAGAAAGTACAGAAAGTGGATAGGGAGGAGAAATGGAAAGGCGAGGTAGAGTAAGAGGGATTAGAGAGTATCATTCTTGAGATTGGGTGAAGTCCTAAAAAGGACTGAAACCAGTTGAGATGGTGACGAGGAGAGAAGGCTCTGACCAGATGAGAAGGCGATGAGAAGTCTTGGTAAACAATAAACCTCATCTACGTTAATTTCCTTTTGGTATAACATGCTTTTTCCATAGAACCTATGGGCGAGTTATCGCAGACATAATACTCAACGGGTTACACATCACATGGTGGATGGAAGCCCAGTCCTGTGCGTGCACAGTGCACTGCACGCGTATCAATTTAGACTCAAGATTCCATTTATTTATCATCAACTTGAACACAGACACACACGCATCTACACAGCTCTACATCACCCTACTCAGAGGACAACCATTGTTCTCTTTCCTCGAAGACTGACGGAATAAGGCAAAAATCTATTGTTTGACATCCGAGGACCACTGTTCTCGGGAATTTTTCTTTGTTCCTTGTCCTCACTTATATAGCTATACAAGCTCACGTTACTGACATAAACAAGACATGATGTATTGATAATTTACATATAGTGGATTTCCTACTTGACTAACAAGTTTTTTAAGGCCTTTACATAGTGGCTAAAATGGTTCTCGACTATAAAATTTCACCACTGATGTTTCCAATTGTTTTCTTTTAAACATGAAATTGCCAGTACAAAGATATATTAGTAGATCCTAAAGAATTAAACTGTACATGTATTACCAACTGTCTGCATTTAACATCTAGCACATAAATCAAGTTGCAAATGCAAAAATAAAGGCAAGATGATGTACCACTTGGCTTTAAATACAAATAAACTGTAGTACTACCATTCTGAGCTTATCACTGACTCCTCTCCGCCTCAGCATCTCCATCAACCCAACGAAGTTGTTGTTAGTGTGACGCTCGTATCGTAGACTGTAGAGGGCGACCAATCGACATGCGTCAATATCTCGGACCTTGTCACTTCCTAGCAATGTACGAATTCTCTGTACATGAAAAGAAAAATTACAATACAAGCATTAAAGGCATGACCAATGCGGAAAAAAGTGAACTCTTTTCGAAGTAATCAATACCTCAAAAACTAATGAATAAACTAACCACAGAAGACGAATAGTAAATTTCAATGCAAGATGTTTTCTTTAAAAGGAAATACATTGTGACCTCCTCTTCTATAAATAATTTCTGATAATAACTATAGATATACCTATTCTCTAAACAGAACTGACATATTAATAGCTATAACAACCGACCGTATCATACATGCTTCACAGTGCTTTTACATCGGGCTTGGATTCGGTTATGATCTTACATGAGCAAAACATACCCGTTTCTCATTTTTCCACATTTCAAGTGCGCATAAATCATCTTTACAAGACTAAGATATGGCCCATTACCTTTAACGCTTCATTGTGGTCTGACTGGCATGCCAACTCCTGCTCCACCTCGGACACCTCCAGGAGATTGTGCGCTCTGACTTGCCTGGATAACTCCTGGACGACCGTCACATGCTTAGCTACCGTACCTGACATCTTCTTGAACTGAGGATAATTCTCTACGAATGACTACAAGAGAAAGATATTCAGAAAACTTGCTTCAACTTCATAACATCATGCAGTTTTTCTCTTCTTAAAGCCATCAGGTCTTGTTGAAAGCAGCCCTTTGGGGGTACTGTTCTTACTATTCAATAACAAGGCGTTTGCGATGTTGTGTCTCGCCCACTTGTGAAAATAACTAGAAATATCGCGATCTGTGATGGCACACAACAGAACTGTATCGAAAGCTCATTGTGAAATAACTGGGATGGAATAACATTTGATAAAATATGAGAAGGGTTTTTTATGAAATGGTACTGCATTTTCACGTGCATGTACTTTCCCTGCTTCTACTCTCATCCCTCTGATATGAGTAACATTGTATGATTGATATTTTACATGTGTGGAGTTGAAAAGTGTTTGTGGTTGTAGTGTAGCTGAGGGCTGCAGATGATGTAGTGTGATAATGAGCTTATAATTTAGAGAAAAGAAATACGAGAACAGTTATGTTTTGTTAAGAAGAAGGGTTAGTGAGTAAAATCTTTTATGGTATATTGAATACTGCCACAGGAACACTGGACAAGAAATGACAGAGGAAAAGCAAATTCAAGAATTTGAAAACATCTGTAACATATGACCTCCAATGACCTTTCACCTTATCATGTGAAGTCCAACAGAATGATAACATGCACTTCCCCTTAGTGATCTGCAACCCAAGTTTGACTGAAAAGTGTGACACGGTTGCAAAGTTTTGTGTCATAAGAGAGTCTTGCACGTAAACTTTAACCGTTCAACGTTTGACCTGTAATGACCTTTGACCTGACCATGTGACCTCTGACTGGACCATAACATGCAGGTCCCCTTAGTGCATCTACAACCCAAGTTTGATAGATAAGTGTCACACGGTTGCAGAGTTTTGTGTCATAAGAGAGTCTTGCACGTAAACTTTAATGTTTGACCTGAAATGACCTTTGACCTGAAATGACCTTTGACCTTACCATGTGACCTATGACTGGACCATAACATGCAGGTCCCCTTAGTGCATCGACAACCCAAGTTTGATAGATAAGTGTCACACGGTTGCAGAGTTTTGAGTCATAAGAGAGTCTTGCACGTAAACTTCAACGTTTGACCTGAAATGACCTTTGACCTTACCATGTGACCTCTGACTGGACCATAACATGCAGGTCCCCTCAGTGCATCTACAACCCAAGTTTGGTTGAAAAGTGAGTCACGGTTGCAAAGTTATATGTGATAAGAGAGTCTTGCACGTCAACTTTAACATTTGACCTGAAATGACCTTTGACCTTACCATGTGACCTCTGACTGGACAATAAGATGCAGGTCCCCTTAGTGCATCTATAACCCAAGTTTGATTGAACAGTGTCACACAGTTGCAGAGTTTTGTGTCATAAGAGAGTCTTGCACGTAAATTTTAACGTTTGACCTAAAATGACCTTTGACCTTACCATGTGACCTCTGACTAGAGCATAACATGCAGGTCCGCTTAGGGCATCTACAACCCAAGTTTGGTTGAAAAGTGAGTCACGGTTGCAGAGTTTTGTGTCATAAGAGAGTCTTGCACGTAAACTTTAACGTTTGACCTGAAATGACCTTTGACCTTACCATGTGACCTCTGACTGGACCATAACATGCAGGTCCCCTTAGTGCATCTACAACCCAAGTTTGGTTGAAAAGTGAGTCACGGTTGCCAAGTTATCTTTCATAACGTTTGTGACGGACGGACGGACGGACGACGGACGGACGACGGACGGACGCCGGACGGACGACGGACGGACGCCGGACGGACGACGGACGGACGCCGGACGGACGACGGACGGACGACGGACGGACGACATTTGGATCCCTTAGTCTCGCCTTCACCTCCGGTGGGCGAGACAAAAACACATTTTTAAAGGCAAAAATGAAATAGAATGGGATAAACTAAATAGTTAATGTTGCAGGATAAGAATCTCAAAATATGTGAACATCTTCACGATGCCTTACTACAAATAACTGCAGCTGAATTAATAACCACAAAAATGTAGAAATGCCACGAAGGGTTGGTGGTGACAGGAAAGGATTATTAAGACCATGTTACCTTCATGTCAGCAATGGATTCAATTTTCTTCTGGCTCTGAGATTTCTTCTGGAATTCTTCCATGAGTTCTTTGATCCTGGTACAGATCTCTCCATAGTTGTTGTACAAGTTCTGGTTGAAAGAGATAAAGGGTGAGAAAGAGACAAAATTAAATAAAATGTCTAAAAAATTGAAGCATAAACTACTGTAGAACCAGGAGTTGTTCACAATAGCCATTTTTATGTTTAAAAAGTTTGTAATTTTGAAACATTTTGCTCCTCTCTCTCCTTCTCACTCTCTCTCTCTCTCTCTCTTTCTTCAATCCTTGGCAAGATTTGTATTTTTTAAGCATAGTTTTTACGAACGTCTTGCAAAGGATGCGAATGTCAGAAAAATGGCAAAGTCCAACATTCACATTTTATGCTCCAAAAGTTTGCCAAACTTGCGCAGAGGTTCAGAAGCATCGCCAATTGTTCAGATTTTAGTTCGGCAGGACTTTTAAAAAGTTTGAAATTTCTTGCGAACGTTTCTTGCATCCCGTGAACAAATGAAGATGCTTCCGAACCTCAGCACATAAAATGTGAATGTTGGATTTTGCCATTTTTCTCGACATATGCATCCTTTGCTTAAACGTTCACGAGCCCATGAAAACTATGCTTTAGCTTACATTAGCATAGAACTCATCCTGTTCAGCTGACAGCACCACTTCCTGCAAGTCCTTGCTGATGCCTGGTACATTAGACAGATCGATTCGTTTGTTCCTTATCCCAAGAAGCTCATGAACCATGGCCTCGTATGTCCACTAGAGAGAGCAAACAACATGCATACAACAGGCAATATTAGTTTACTATCCATCAAAGAATCTATCACTTATGTAACAATGGACTGTATTTGAGGTATGGATATATTTGACAGTAGTAAAGAAAGTAAAAATAGCACAGATGCAGGCATATTCTCATTTCAAAAGCTCACTGAATTATCCTCTTATACAAAAGTGTTTTCTGTATTACTGGAGTTTACCAGTCTAAAATGCATTCAATTCTCACACACTGTTGCACAAGCCAAAGCAAGATAATTGAAGGATTGAAGGAGTTGATATCATATGCAGGTTATTTCATGAAATCACGAAGTACTGCACTGAACTAAAATCAGCATTATACAGACCATCCTTTGGAGACTGGTTCTTCATTGATATCGGTGCAATTTATCATCCCACATTAAAGCCATTGAGTAACTTACGAATCTGAGCTGCATGACCCTACATGCTGTCAGTGTATGTAATTGTGTAAATATGACGCCCTGAAAAGTGCACTTCAACAGCATCCCCACGTGCTTGACAAAAAGTAAAATATACAAGTGACATGAATTGCCAGACCTTTTTTTACCCCATAGGACGGTAGGGTTTATAGACAAAAGCAAACCCAGGTTGGTTTTGCAAATGGTGTAATTCAGTGATAGATATCTTGATAATAACATCTTATAATTCACAACATTTATATTACTGGCTGTTTCTTTATCCTTCTGAACATCTTCATACCACACAGACATCAAAAGTAGACAATTCATTAAATCAAGCCTCCACAAATTTATCGGATATCATTAACAAAAGGATGAATAATTGTTTTACGGATGTGAACTGTCTGCAGTATACCCTTGCACTCTCCCACATACGTTCCAAATTGAAAGAGATATTCAAAGTCTCACTTGGTTAAGGAGTGGTGTGACTGCATCTCCTCTTCGATCTAAGATGAGTAAGACTGGTGCAACATCCGTTCTCTTGAAGTCAAACAGACCAGCATCCTTGGATATCACTTGCTATCATGATAAGCACCAGCACGATGAAATATGAGAACATTATGCACGGAATAAGTACATTTTCATATTCACAGGGAGTAATGTAACAACTAAACCAAACTTATGCACAGGCCTCCATCACCTCTTCACAGATATGTACATGATATATCAAAAATCGTATCTGTTTCATGATTTCATTTGGGGGAGCACCAATAGCTTGCACTTTTAGTTAATACACATCACAGCAAATTATGCAAAAGAATTTTTTTGTAGATCAATTAATGAGGATACATCACTTAGATTTTAGAATATGACACTTGATAATGGCCATATGCAGGGGGGGGGCAATTTTCAATCCTAACTTTTTTCTACTGAAAAATTTCCAAAAAAATCCACCAAAAATGTGCACCAGATCCTTCAATTCCAATTTAAAAAATGCAAAAACGCCCTCACGACCAGCTCAGTTGCTTCACTCCCTCGCTTGTGTGTTTCCACAAAGATTTTACGTAGTCTTGCGCCCCCCCCCCCCCCCCCCCCCCCCCGAAAAAATTCCTGCGTACGGCCTTGCATTTGATGACTCATGTGCCCAGGATAAAATGCAGTTCCTGCTGTCCTATGAATTGAAGTAAATACTGTCTTTGGACTGGCAGGTACTCACCCGGACAGTTTCAGCCAGTTTCTTGGCCATCTCTGAGGAGTTCTGGTATCTGATCATAGGGCATTTCTTGAGCGAGAGGAGCACTGAAGTCAACCCAGCACAAACACGGTTCAGGACTGGTGGGTCCCATCTCATACCCTTTGGGGTAAGACAGAAATGGAAAAAAAAAATTAGAGAAGTATTGCAAGAAGGGACAAAATCACCATAAATTTCTTGGGTAAGAGGAGCATCAAAGTTAGGCTAGCAAAGAAAGGATTTGGCATTGCAGGTCGCATCTCATCATATACTTTGGGGTAAGACAGAAATGAAAGAGCATGAAATGATGAGGCCCTGAGGTACCAACTAAAATTTCACCGTTTTGCTGATTTTTCTTTTCTTTTCTCTTTAGCACTGTACCCTCACAGTGAACATATGCAGAGTGTGCAAAATTCACCATTTTGTCTCTGTTTCCTGTGCTATTTCCTATGGAGAAACGGTACTGGACAAAAATTCGCTGTTTTTAAACGGCTACAAAACAACGATAAAAGAGAGATAAAAGAGACGCTTTTAAGCTACAAAGCATCTTCACATTCACAACCTTCTGTTTATTTGTCGCCATTTTCTAGTTGTTTTGTAGCCATTTTGTAGTCATTTCCTGGCCGTTTACCTCTATCCTTGCTTCTCAAAACAGAGAGACAAAACAGAAAAAAAAAAAAAAACGGCTAGAAATCAGCGAATGGCCACAACAGAGCTAGCTCACTGTGCCTGGAGTATTAAAGCATGTGAAAGTAATTTTGTTTGTGCTATATGCAAGAACATTTTAATGAATTTAAAACATCTGTCATCATACGTCGTCATAAAAGAAGGAAAATCACTGATCGTGACATAAGTTGCCCGACAGCAGTGCATAATTGTATTCTGATGGACGCAAGATGGCGCTACACAACGGTGAACCCCAGGTTATGACGGTACCCCGGGTTAGGCATGCCGAATCAAATGTCAGTGAAGATGGCCAAACAGCTACCAGATAGACTCCGTATCTTTACTATCTCGTGGCATGCAGTCATCAGCATCACTTCACAAATAATATCGATCTGAAGCAACAACAGAATCATGGCTAATATGAACCACTAGAAGGTAAACATAGTAATGGGAATGTAAGTGTCTGGATTATACTAGTATATCCCTGGTCAATGATATTTTCTTGATGTCAACAATATTTCCTTTGTCAGAGGAATATTTTTCCTAGCTTTCTCTTACAGTTGTTGACGGTGATGAGGATGCACAAATGTTCTGTGGTTGAAATCATTCTTTTTAAATGCTTACAAATCAGGGAGAAATTCATATTTTTTCTATCAAAAAGGAATTCCAAATGCTTACAAATCAGGGAGAAATTCATTTTTTTCTATCAAAAAAGGAATTCCAAATGCTTAAAAATCAGGGAGAAATTCATTTTTTTCTATCAAAAAGGAATTCCAAATGCTTACAAATCAGGGAGAAATTCATTTTTTTCTATCAAAAAGGAATTCCAAATGCTTACAAATCAGGGAGAAATTCATTTTTTTCTATCAAAAAGGAATTCCAAATGCTTACAAATCAGGGAGAAATTCATTTTTTTCTATCAAAAAGGAATTCCAAATGCTTACAAATCAGGGAGAAATTCATTTTTTTCTATCAAAAAGGAATTCCAAATGCTTACAAATCAGGGAGAAATTTATTTTTTTCTATCAAAAAGGAATTTTATCAGATACAGAAGTGTGGATAAGGCTCACATTTATTTCATTCAGACCATGATGAAATATTTGTTTGTTGTCATCATACTTACTCTTGCTGTACCAGTGATGTTGAATGAAAACACATGGGGACAGATGGCTATATAATCTCCGTAAAATTCCTGTAGAAAGATTAAAGAATAAAGGGATGCATAATGAATTTTAGAAAATACTGTCCACACAACAAACAAATCAATTCATCTGAAAATGCAAGAAATGTGTATAATACAGTAAGAGTATTTGTATCAATTTGTAGTTAGTACCAGTTACAATTAAAATACTTTATTTATTTCTAATTTATTTCACTTGACATGACTTACTAAGCATGAGTATACTATTCCTATAATTTTTTTTTTTTGTATGTACCATGCTTATTGTGATTTTCTTTGTATAATTATTGTTGATCTTTTTATGTATTTAAATTTAGTGGCCTGATTTTTGTAAGCTCTGTTTTCTCCGGGGTCACCAAACCATCACTGTGTTTTGTCAAAATTTTTTGATGTAAACTTATTTTGTTTGCGTATGTTTTGATGGTTGAATAAATAAATTAATTGATTTTTATTGAATTGACCTGCTTCATCTTTAAATTGATTTGCTAACAAAAAGAATGACAACATTTACTTGTAGTAAAGACATCTCTTATCTATTTTCTACAGACCAAAACTGTAAATATCATTTATATGTAAATATGGTTGACTTCATTGATTAAAGAAACACTGAATCGTAAAATTTCTACGACAGTATTAGATTCGGATGCTGACCTGCACTTCTCGAACCACTTCTTGTTCATCTGCTTCAGCAAGCAGTTTGACGTCACTCTTACTGACAACGTTGCTGAAGTCTATACATCATTTTTTAAAAACAAACACAAATAACTTATCAAAATAGCAGCTTACTCTTGCTAAAAATGATGCTGAAAAATAACAATACAAATTACACCTTATACCTTTTGAATTACAGTAATGTTGACATGGAGGACTAGAGAAGGTTTCTTCCTCCCCCCCCCCCCCCCCCCTCAAAAAAAAATTAAAAATAAAAAAAAAAAACAAAAATCTGCTGTAACTGTTATAAAGGTAGTCAAAATAATACAAACACTATAAAAGTCAAATGAATATGCAGATAGTAAAGAACAAATATCCCAACAAATTTTGTTATCATGATGGCAGTAAAATATCATGTATGAAGTATACAGGAGTCAAAGTGATCTAAAAGTATACTTTAACAATTCACTTTAGTGCTTGGGTGTTATATGTTTGTGAGAAATTTACATTATAAGTTATTTTCATCGTTATATTGCCAGGCAAGAACTACCAAGCTAGCTGCTGATAAGAACAGATCAGCAAGGCTTCTTGCAGCGTCTCACAGTCATGCTGACGAACTTCATTGCCTTCAAAGACTGTGGCTTCTGCAAAGCCAGCATAACTCTCCCTAGCGCATATAGCTCTCCGAATCCAAACGCATGTGGTGCTCTAATTTGGGGGCATGTACATGTAACTGTTGGAAAGTGAGCTTCTGGTTCCAGCCAGTACGAGTTTGAGTGTTGTTGACAGTATGTTGGTAGACAGCCTAACAAAAGCTTATCTAGCGAATAATCATGTTTTCATACAGTTGATATTCAAATGGGATTCTTCTCCACCAAGATGTTTCTATTGGAACAATTTCGGTCATGATGAAGCAATGCAGGGAGAGAAGTAGCCCAGCCAAATGTCGAACACCGTCTGCTAAAGACTGGAACCGGAAGTTTATGCCCCAAATCGTTATCCCAGATATGGGCATCAAGAGCTGATATCGGTTAAAGGGGGTACTCAATGCTGAAACAATGTTAGTTCATTTAAAAGAGCATGATTTTATTAGCAGAAAATCATCTGCCTAAAGTTTTTTTAAGTCGTGTTGCCAAGGAAACCCCCAAATGTGGTAAGATTTCAGGATATTTTTGACCCCTCAGCTGTGACCCAGTTTCAGCTTGGTACTTACTTTGACGTCAAAATGACGTCAAAGTGGGTACCTTGTCGCGCACTTCTAGCAAAATGCGCGCAAGATATAATACATATTGTACAGTCTAGCGCGCAACACAACTGCGATGCGCGAAGCTGGGTACCCACTTTGACGTCATAACTCATACTCAATTTCTTTGGTCAGCTCTTGACTTTTTTTATGAGAAAATTAGTCTAACTGCATTGATTTCGATTAAAAATAACATATTTTTAATGTTATTCTTCTTATAATTCTATTCTCGATCATATATCAATTTTTCGTTTACCATTGTGTTATCACTTTAATATCGTCTAAATATGATATTGAAAATTGGAGTGTGGAGTCATACAAGGAAACACTGAAGGGTTGTTTCATGTCATCATTTCAACAGTGGACTCTCACTGACTGACTACCAAGTATACAATGTGTGGACACAACTTTACTTACAAATGAAATATACTGCATATTTTGGATTTCTCAACTCATTACACAGCATTTCAATGTTTTCCTGCAATTGAAAAGGAAAAAAAAAATGAAGAAAACAAATGGTTAACATTCATGTAATAAGGTTATCATGTTCTTCACAGAATGCCTCAAAATAGCAGATTAATGCCCCAGGCTGCTTTATTTTCCATACCAAGTGTAGCAAACACAATATAACATAAAAATAGCACCATTATAAAACCATGTGCAGAAAAATAATTTTGGGCACCTGAATAGGAGTAGGCATAAGGAAATAAACTCAATACAAATCTAGTTTTTGACTTTGTCCTATCTTTTTCATACTCCTGACATACACAAAGCTTATTTGAAATGGATATTATTTACATACTTCAGTTTTCATCTCAGAAACCACAAATATCTATCACGCATCAAAATCTGAGTATACAAGTCTGTGAATCAGGTAACCACGCAAATGTAAGTATATCAAATCCTGCTTACATTAATTTAGTGTTCATTTCAATCAGGTGCAGAAGAGAATTTTCAACCCCGATCCCTTACAAGGCTGAGCCTAAGAGTGTGTGTGCCAAACTTTAAGATTGCACATATACATGTACTGATATATTTTGAATTTGCATGTACCTGTATTTCCTCGATATTGTGACACTTGAGACTACTAATACAAGTGACCTTTCACCTTCATTCTTTTCTTACCCTCTTGGGTCTGATGAAGCATATACAGCGGAGATGTTTCATGACCTCCCTGTTTGCAGAGTCCAAGCGCTCAAAGAGATAAACCTCCTTCTGTAGGATCTCCGACTGGGCGTACACCATGGTCACAAAGCTTATCTGTGAAGGCAAAGTAACAATCGTGATAAGGATGATAATGATCAATAATAATATCTATAATGATAATGAAAATAACAATAACAATAGCAACAATCATAATAAAAAAAAAACAACAATTTAAAAAAAATAATAACGTTATAATGAGGCGAGATGTGATTTCATGTCTCGCTGCACACAGAGCTACATGTACATTGGTATGTTGAACTGTGCAAATTTATGTGACATGCTGCCCTCTATAGTTGAAGATTGAAATCACTAAAACAATCAACAAATTCATATAAAATATTTGCTTTTTACACTTAGGATAATAGGATATCGTATTTCCAATCCATTCCTTCAAGTGGATGTAAATAATCTTGATCAAATGAATTTTGAAAAAAATTTTCACCCGTAGGTCAGAACGGCATTTTGAATAGCGAAACTCATTGCTGATGCGAACGCGAAATACATTGACTTCGATCTTCTATAATAGAGAAGAAAAGTTTTGATTTTACTTACCAGCAATGTTCCTGAGGCTCTCAATTTTCCCCTTTCTGCTTTATATCTGATGAATGAACTGAAAATGGTTAATTTTAAGGAAAAAACTGACGCTTATCGGACTCTTAGCACGACAGCATGCTGTCGAGTAACAAACAAAAAAGCATGCTATTTAGTTTTGGTACAGGCTTGTCACGTTTGCAGGACGAGGTCAATTCATTGACCGAGTACACAGAATGAGTGTAAGTCAATAATTTGCATGCTACAGCACGTCTGTTGAGCAAGGTCAGTATAACTGAGCACTAGTGTGAGTGGTCTTGCCGCATGTCAACTTTATTATGCTCGTGCACAGCTCAGCATACCAATACAGCCCTCTGTGGTTCTCAAGAAGTATACCCAGTTGTTGTGTGTCTGGACAGGTTGTATATCCAGACAGTCGATTTTCAACAGCCATTAGAAAAATTTACTAGTAATATTTCTTAAATTTGTTAATACAAGTGTTAGAAAATATTATGGAGAACAAATGTTGATGATGATTAGCATTATTCAATGCATAGTTTTTGTTTAATCTAGAGACAAAAAAGAAGGCTCCATTTTTGTTATGTGTCCAGACACCCAACCCTCCATCCTAGCACCCGTTGGTCAAAATGGCGTTTTGAATAGCGAAACTGATTGCCGACGCAAACGTGAAATATATTGACTTAGATCTTCTATAATAGAGAAGAAAAGTTTTGATTTTACTTACCAGCAATGTTCCTGAGGCTCTTAATTTTCCCCTTTCTGCTTCATATCTGATGAATGAACTGAAAATGATAAATTTTAAGGAAAAAACTGATGCTTATCGGACTCGTAGCTCGACAGCATGCCGTCAAGTAACAAACAAAAAAGCATGCTATGTACTTTTGTGGGACGAGGTCAATTCAATTGACCGTGTACACAGGATGAGTGCATCCTAATATAACAAGTCACTCACACTAGTGCTCGGACAACAGACGTGCTGTAGCATGCAAATTGCTGACAATATTAAAGTAGTGTTCTACCAATGAATTTTGGGGGGACAGAGGAGCCAGAGCTGTGTTACCAGTGGCAGTGATCAGAAAAATATTTTTCAAAATTCACTTAGATCTAATATCTAATTAATCAAAATAATTTACATCCACATCCAGTTAGAGGAATGGAAGAGAAATAGCATATTTTATTATCTTAGGTGTAAAGAAACAAATATTTTATGTGAATTTGTTGATTATTTTAGTGATTTCAATCTTTGACTATAGAGGGCAGCATGTCACATAAATTTGCACAGCTCTGGGGCGCGTTTCATGAAACCAACTCCATGACAGTCATATCCTTCTCGATGATCTACGGAGATGTCATGGACCTGACAAAGTGTTTCACGAAAGCCTGACATCTCACAAATCAAGATATCGATACTATCGACTGAAAAAGATAGCCTTGATCATGATCCCACTGGATTTATTATCAATCATTCCAACACAATTTAGAATCAACTTTGCTCTAATTGTTGGAAATGTATAGAAAACATCAATGGGATTTGATGAACATAATACAAACGTTGCATTCACATGAAAAACTATATTGATTGTGACATCTGAGAATTTCTAAAATTAATAAACAAAAAACTGCTGTTGTGCTTTGCGAATATAAATTTGTGATTAAGAGGACACCGTAATTGAAAAAAATTGTTGAAAGCAGACCCATATTTTGTTTTAATTTTTGAAAAATACTGAATTAGTGGTATATTCTGTGATCGAAATTTTGACATTAATTCATTAACGAATAAATTTTATATGATTTCAATAAATATTGTAGTTGCAAAAAAAGGAAATATGGAAGAAGTTCATACATCTTGAATTGTCATCGTACTTATGGGCCTGTAAATACAGGCTGCTCTGTTTTCTATGGGGAAACTGATGGGAGGATAATCAATATATTAGGCATGTTAGGGTCTAATCAAAATTACTTGCTGGAGGGTTAAAACGTCGCTAAGACATATAGGTTATTTCACTTATACTTTTATATCAACATCAGTAATAAGTGGTTATGGAATAAGAGTCTGGAAATCAAGGAATATTTGTATTTAATAAATAAACATTCCTTATTTTTTGCTGCCCGCGAGCTGCCCATAGGCCATAGCCGACAAAAAGGTGACCTGTGATGGCTTGCTAAAAAGATATGACATGTTTGGAGGAGCGTCAAGTCATTCGTCATGTTTGTCAGGGAAGTTGTCGCTGGTCTTGGCAAAGACGGCTTTGTGAAACACTTACGAGACAAGATGACCGACAACTCCGAGATGTCGATCTTGTACAGTAGTTATGACGGTTTCATGAAACGCGCCCCAGCATACCAATGTATTGTAGCCCTGGGGGCTGTTTCTGGAAATCAACGCCAAGTTAGTCATATTTTTGTCCGCCAACTACGGAGATGACTCTAATCTTGCAAAACCGTTTCACGAAGAGCATGCTAGCTAAATATCTCGTGAATCGATGAGGAAATGTGACAACACATAGCCTTGATCACATTCACACATATATTTTGTAAACAAGAAATTATCAAGAACTGCAATTATTTGAGTGATCTGGTGAGGGCAAAGCTTAGAAATAGTAGCAAGGGGTTATAGATACAAGATATTTTCAAAGAAGGCAGATTACACCAAAGAAAACTTATAAGATTCTGTTTTTAGTAATTAAGTTCATTGTCGTTTTGAACGTAAGATGGGTACCCCCGGGACACTAGATTTGCAAAATAAACCCTTACGTTCATGATCGGAAAAAGGAGGCAAATTAAATATTTATCCAGCGTCACGTCTTGACCAAAACGTTGATATGCATAATTTTGGCAAATTACAAGCTAAAACATGTGTCTTAAAAAGTATTTTGTTTGAAAATCTACAATATAAATTATCTTTGAATAAAACATGGGTCTGAAATCTACAGACTATCCCTTTTGACTATGCCTTGCCTGACGTGACAGAATTGCGTTCTTTAGTTTTGAGAGATGTTACAATCACGGGAGAAACCCCCTAGGAAACCTTTTTTGCAGATCGTTTCATATGAAAAATGAAATATAATATTCATACATGAGCAAGGATGAATTACTGATTGCAGGAACACTTAGAAAAAATAGATTTGAATTATTTTTTTTACATCTAGACCCTATGTAGTTTCCATTTTGGCCAGCCATAATCTACCAAATTAGTGGCATGTGAATTGTGATGGCACTGCATCAACGAAAAAAGATATGACAGGGTCAGAGGCGTTATAAGTTCTTAGTCGGGACGTTGGCGTTGATCTTGGCAAACACGGCTTCGTGAAACACGGAGCAGACAACTAGCCAACTAGCGGCGATCTTAGCTGAGAAGTTGACTTATGACGGTTTCGTGAAACGGGCCCATGGCATGTGTGATAACATTACAAGTAAGACCTCACACAATAATGTGTGTGTGGGACAATGCATTCATACTTTTACAGAAGCTTACCGTTTCTTTGTCCATTAGGAGTACTTTCATGCCTGGGCCACTTTCTTCTATCATTTTCGCCACATACTGCTTCACTGCCAACACCACATTCATCTCTGATAATGTGTATTTCTCCAACTAAAAAAGGAAAATCTTGGGGGCGACTTTGCCAACATACGTACACTTCAGTAGACGACTCGTCCACACAACGTTTCATCTCACAATAAATTCGGCCTCGATTTAATTTCAAAGCAAAAGCAAGGTTTAGAGTCAAAACCCCAGCCACTCCTAGCTCGGCCTATGTGGATGCACCGTATACCGGCGGCGGCGCGGCGCGTAAATCAGTTTCAAGGGGGAGGGGGTGATGATCGAAATATTTTGCCGAAATTTCTAGCTCACATTCAAGTATACACACCCACTGGGGGAGGGGGGTGGGGTTAAGGCTGTATATGTTGGTAGTAAGCAATTGAGGTGGGCACCAAAGTGTTCCCCGACCCTTCCGGCGCGCCTGCCTATACTTATAACGTTCGAGCAGGGAGATGGGAGTTTGACAAACTCCCATCTCCCTGGTTAGAGCAGGCAATTTTCTCTCTACAAAAACGCCCATAAATGCTTCGGTCATTTACTGCACGGTATCCAACAGAAATGAGTACACCCTTTAAACTGTTAAAAATTCAAATGTAAATTCTGACATAAATGTATTATAGAGAAGAACGAAATTCTGTGACTGGTTTATTGACAGGAATTATCTCTTCCATAACAATAATGTAATAGTTGAAGGATTTTGTTTAAACAAAAGTTAAGCACACCAGAAAATAAAATGGGCACTGGACACAAAGTGACGAGGCACCTAACGCATGAACATATTATGAGAAAGGAAAAAGGGGCAGTCAAAAGGGCACTTTCCCCCATTTCAAAAGTGACAAGGGTTCTTCCCAGAAAGGAAAAGGCGCTATTATTAAAGGAAAGGGCAATCATCAGGCACACCTAGTATCAACTTCTCAGAAACGAAAAGGTCCATATAGGAGATAAATTGCACTTATTAAACAAAAGAAAGAAAATGAGCCCTTGTAAGAAGGAAAGGGGGCATTTTTCATGGTTAAGAGGGCACTTTGTGGCATTGTGCACCCCCACCCCCACCCTCAGTGTTGGTGATTTCATGTCACGAGTGGGGGGGGGGGTGATGGAAACCGGGAAGGCCTCTGCCGAAAATCTTTTTTGAAAAGTGAGAGGGGGATAATTGTTATCATGCGAGCGAGCGAAGCGAGGAAGCTAAACAAAATTTGCAGAAAATAATGAAAAGAAGCCTGATTTTGCCATCAAAATACATACTAATTTCTAGGCCTATAAAACATTTAAACGGTTGGCCTAAAGTTGATCAGCTGAATCGAAAAAGAAAAATAATATAATAAGCTTTGAAAATTGAGTGGGGACGATCCCCAGAAAAAAAATCGAGGGGGGACATGTCCCCCCCCCCCCCCCCTCCCCCCCTCCAGGTCGCCGCCTATGTCCACCCTCCTTCTCCTCCTCTTCTCCCGGCCAGAATCAGGTGATAGGAAACAGCGGAACTTATGATGACTTGCGTTATTTTTTCCTGTGGTTTTCCCCCCATCCATCGGGTATCATCAAAGAGCTTATATTAAATGGAAGGCTTACTTGCTTTACAAAGGGCGTGTAACATTGGTAGTTAAACCAGGGAACAGCGTTGAATGTAATTTGATCCAGCGTTTTATTAGGCCGTATACGGATCTTTTCCGTGTTTTTAATTTTGTGAAACTTGCATTTGCTTAATTTCAAAGAAATTAGATGATTTATTTGATGATAAGTCAAAGAAACTTGTATTCAAGTTGGTCGTATACCCGGGGGTGGGGGGGGGGGGGGGGGGGGGGGATCACTTCCATTGAAGAGTGGACAGCATCCGTGAGAATCGTCCTTTAAAAAGCACCCTAAACGAGGATTCAAGGGCAGGCCGCTAGGACACCCTAAACACGGATTTTGTGCATAATATACCCTATATTTGCACACCCTATACCCTAAACGAGGATATTCCTATTTTCATACCTTGAGAGTAATAGTGGGGTCCACTGAAAGTTTGGAGCCGTTTTTATCTCGAGATAATTCACTGTCTCATTATGTTTTACACAGGCGTTATGGGATTTTCCGTTCACGGGTCTTGCTACAGTCGGTCCCGCAGTCGGTGCAAATTACATACCCTTTTGGGGTTTTAGATTATCATGATTTAGGGGGCTTTTTGTTTTTGCAATTTTTGGTGTTTTTGACACTCTATTCGCGTTCCAAATCAAATCGCCTACCCCTGAAAAATACCCCTTTTCCACGTTTTTTTTTCGCAGATGCTGTCCACTCTTCAATGAAAGTGACCCTCTCCCCCGGGGTCGTACAGCAATTCTCAAATTGCAAGGAATATAGGTGACGGTGTGCAACCAGAGTTCTCCTGCATCCACGCATTCAAGATGTACTGCGGAAGTACTGTAAAGGTTTTCTTGCGAAGCTAGCTGCGCTGACTAGCATCACCAAAAGCCAAACTTACTCTCACCTACTTCCGTAGTACATTTTGGCAAGGGTAAATATAAATGCTTTGTGAAAAAAAGGGACTCGGGGAAAATGCAGATGTCTCATTTCTTCTTGATATTATATCTAAAACATTGTTTTTGAAGTCTGACTTCTTTTTTTTTTGCAGAACGGAAGGATGGATAGTTTAAAAAAAAAAACATTTCTTAAAACTTTATGTTCAATAAATGGCAATATAAATCCCCAGGAACCAGGGCCGTACGCAAAAATTTCTTGGGGGGGGGGGGCAAGATGCGTAAAACTTTTTGAAGAAAGCGACCAAACTGGTCACGAGAGCAACTTTGCATTTTTTTTTAAAAAATTGAATTTGAAGGATTTGGTGCAGTTTTTGGTGGATTTTATGAAAATTTTCAGCAAAAAGTGTGAGTTTTCAAAATTTCTGGGGGGAGGAAGGCAATTGCCCCCTCTGCGTACGGACATGCCAGGAACATACCCTTTTTCAACAATTTTTGAATACCTGCTTTTTGACAGTCACCTGCCATATAGATTAACACGTGAAAAAAGGGATTTTAAGATTGATTTTAGTTCCCCTATTACTACTTTGAATTTATTTCAAGCTGATTTACATGTGATTTGAGACTTTGAAGATTAGTAAAGGCTTTAAAAATTCAAAGGCCACCCATAAGTGGCATGGGTGATGGCATGGATGACATCATCATCTCAGACTTAAGTGACCATTTTCCGATTTATTCGTTCCTACCTATGATTACAACTTCCAAACCCAAGAATAATTCTATTAGTACCTATCGTAAAATGAATAAGTCAAACATGGAAAAACTAAAACATAGTTTAGGAACAGTTGATTGGCAAGGTGTCCTTAATAATAATGATGCCAACGTGGCTTTTGATTTATTCCTTGATCATTTTACAAATTGCTTTGATAGAGATATTCATTTGAAAAGTTCCAACCGAAAGTCTGATTATAAAAAGATCCCGCGCTACCCTTGTTTTTTCCCAATCACTTTCACGCTGAATGAATAGAAAAAATCGCTTATTTTACAGATATGAATCTAAACCTACAGAAACACGTGAAAGAAAATACAAATGTTACAAGAATACTTTGACTTCTGTCTTGCGTAATGCCAAAAAAGAGTATTTATTCAAACAATTTGAACAACACAAAAATGACAGTAAAGATAAATGGAAATTGACTAATAATGCTCTCAACCAGAAAAACTCTAAAACTCAAATTCATGAAATCAAGGTTAATGATGTTTGTTTGCAAAACCCAGATGAAATTGCCGAAAGCATCAATGATTTGTTTTGGTTTTTTTTTTGTTTTTGTTTTGTTTTGTTTTTTGTTAATATCGGACCCAACCTTGCCCATGTAAGACATACCCCCATCAAATCGACCCTTTTACTCAAGTTTAGACAACCATATACACAATCTTTATTTCTAACACCTATACAGCCAGAAGAAATTATTGATATTACTAACAACTAAAGGATAAAAAGCTGCTGATGGATGATGGCATTACTAATTCTCTCTTGAAACACATTATGACTGAAATTATTGTCCCACTTAAACATAATGTTCAATCTATTATTATTTACCGGAACAGTCCCTCTTAAAATGAAAATAGCAAAAGTAATTCCAATTTTAAAAAAAAGGTGACCCACTCGATCGAGGAAATTACAGACCGATTTCCTTGTTAACCTCATTTTCAAAAATATTAGAAAAACTTGTTTATTCTCGTCTGATTAAATTTTTATCTAGTTGTAAACTACTATCAGATAATCAATTTGGTTTTCGCAAAAAACATGCTATATTAGATCATGCAAGGATAATTCTTATTGATCAAATAATTTGTGCCATTGACAACCATTCTCATACAATAGGTTTGTTTTTGGACTTCTCCAAGGCCTTCGACACTATCGATCACGAAATTTTGTTGTATAAACTTTCATATTATGGTATTAGAGGGAAAGCCTTGGAGTGGTTCAGGAGCTACCTGACCGGAAGAAAGCAATTCACATATATAAATAACACATCTTCAACTAAAACTATTAGATGCGGTGTTCCGCAGGGTTCACTTTTGGGTCCGCTCGTTTTTATTTTTGTATACCTCAATGATTCCAAAAAATCTTCTGATATCTTATCATTTATATTATTTGCTGATGACTCTAATATTTTCCTCTCCGAACGTGATCCTCAAATTCTCCTTAATAAGATTAATTCCGAATTACTTTATGTTCAAGACTGGACAAGAGCAAACAAGTTATCCTTAAATATCAACAAAACACATTACATGATATTTAGTAATTCTGTTGACTCTCTCCCAGGCCCTGATATTAATGGAAAAGATCTTCAACGGGTTCAGTGTACTAAGTTTCTTGGGATCTTTATTGATGATAGACTCTCTTGGAAATTTCATATCGACTACTTGTGTAGATTAATATCAAGAAATATTGGCGTTACTAACAAATTAAAGCATATGTTTCCCTTTCAGATTTTATTTTCGCTTTATATGACACTTATTTATCCCTATTTAACATATGGAATCTTAGCGTGGGGCAACACCTCAAAGATTCTCAGTAATAGAATACTTATTTTACAAAAAAGAATCCTGAGAATAATACATAATATTCACAAATTGTTCTCATACCGACATCTTATTTTTCAACAACAAAATATTAAAAATAGAAGATCTATATAATAGGCATTTTTCATGTTTCAGTTATCACAAAATGCGCTGCCCTCCCCTCTTATTGCTATTTTCACAAGGAATTATGAAATACTCTCATATCCCACACGTCAATCAAATCAGTATCATTCTCCGTTCTTACGGACATCCCTTGCCCCAAAAACTGTAATTTTCACTGGACCTAAGTACTGGAATGAAATTCACCCATCTCTCAAACTGATTCCCAGGCTCTCTCCCTTTGAAAAACAGTTGAAACAATTGATTTTACAATCGTACATCTAATTCTTTTTTTCTTTTTCTTTTCTTTTACATATCCGCTATTTAGCTTGAAATGTATGACACGTGGAACCCTCTCTTCACATCTATGCCTTTTCTCTTCTCCTTTCTTCCTTTTATGTTCCCTCTCTCTCCCTTCTTTCACATTTATTTTTCTCTTTTTATAGCCTTCTTTTTCTCCAATTTGATGTCTTTATTTTCATTTTCTACAAGGCAATGTATAATACTCCATAATTTAGTATAATTTAGTTCAAATTCATTCTGACTTTATAAGTTGCAAATTGTATTCAATCACCGAGGAACTAATGTTTTACAAGCTTTGCTTTTTTAGTTCCTCATTTCTCATGTTTTCTATCTCCTGTATAATTATGCTAAAGGTTTTGTATGTATTTAAGACTTATTGCCAACTTGCTTCATTTTTTGTATATCATTTTTTTCTTTTATTGTAATTACTGTTTGTTTGATGTGTATATAATAGATGAGAAATAAACTCGCTTGAATTATAAATTTCGGGTACTATGCATGCTTTTGACCTTCGTGCTGCCATAGGCTAACAAGCAAAAACAGAGATTTTGAAATGATTTTAGGGGGTCTAATTACCCTAACGTTTATTTGAATTTATGGAAGAAGTGATTTACATAAAATTTCAAACTCTGAAAATGTAGGCCTAATTAAGGCTTCATGAGTCAAGTAGACATGAGTCAAAAATCTTAAAATCCCTGTTTTTACATGTTATCCTATGGCAGGTGACTCTGTCAAAAAGCAGACATGATCCTGAAGATTTACATTGCCATTTATTGAAAATAAAGCTTTATGAAACGTTCTTTTAACTATCCATTCTTCTGTTCGTGCAAAAATCCGAATTTAAAAACAAAGTTTTAGATATGAAATATCAAGAATAGATTGGACATCTTTTCACATGTTATACCAATAGCGGACGCAATTTTCCGAGTCCTTACCCTTGCCGTACTACGGAAGTAGGCGAGAGTAATTTGTCTTCCACAAGCAATGTCTTTGATCGAGGCAAACTAAGTAAGTAAGTTACCGAGGGAAGAACGAGGACAACACTGACGTTTCAAGTCTATTTTCCAACAGACATCTCGTAAAAAAAAATGGCACAGTCTTTTGTAGATGCTCAAATTCGTGATAATAAGGTAAGTTTTCATCACATATCATTTTCAAAATTGATAATCCAGAACATAACGTGCTTTCCTCCTCGCGGGTCCTCTTTCAGTGTCCTCCACAGTTATGACATCGTAACTTCTAGCCATGGCGAGGCGGCCATGCCCCCGCGCCCGGGCGTACATGCGCGTCTCCTCGACGCGACCTCGACGGGTTCGGCGCAACGAACTCAAACAAAGTTAAAGGTGAAATTCAAAGAAAATCACGGAATAGGGTTAATTATATATACCCAGTTATTGGATGTCCGGACAGGTCGTGTATCCGGACAGTCGATTTTAAACAGCCAATTTAAAAAGTTCACAATTCAAATCTCTTATAGGCCTACCCAGTTGCACTTGCACGAATGCCAGGTTATCATCAGATAACCTTGCACTGAATTAGGCCTGTACAGTGGAAATTGCTGACAATAGGAAAGTAGTGTTCTCTGTCACATTTCTGGGACAGAGGAACAAGAGCAGTGATCAGAAAAAGATTTCTCAAAATTCATTTGATGAAGATAATTTAGATCCAATTGAAGGAATGGAATGAAAATAGGATATGTTATCATACTGGGTGTAAAAAGCAAACATTTTCCAAGAATTTGTTTATTATTTTAGTGATTTCTATCTCCAACTATAGAGGGCAGCATTTCACATAAATTTGCACAGCTCAGCATACCAATGGCTCCCTGAGTGACCCAGTTGTTGCTTTGAATGTTGGGTGTCCGGACAGGTGGTGTATCCGGACAGTCGATTTTAAACAGCCAATTGAAAAAGTTCACAATTCAAATCTCTTAAATGTTTTAGCACAAAATGTTAGACAATGTTATAGAGAACAAATATTGATGATGATTAGCTCTAATCAATGCACAGTTTTTGTTTAATCCAAAGACAAAAAAGAAGGCTTCATTTTTGTTACGTGTCCGGACACCCAACCCCCCATCCTAAATGTTAGCACAAAATGTTAGACAATATTTTAGAGAACAAATATTGATGATAAGCACTAATCAATGCACAACTTTTGTAAAATTCAAAGACAGAAAAGAAGGCTTCATTTTTGTTACGTGTCCAGACACCCAACCCCCATGCTATGTGGCAGGGGCGTAACAGGTACATTGTAGCTGTTATCAGGGGGGGCAGAGCCCAAAATTTCCCGGTAACATGTCTAGAACTTATGTCTAGAATCTGTGGCGTAGCTAGGACTGCATTTTAGGAGGACGGTAGTGCTCCACCGGCGTAAATCCAATTTGAGGAGTGGGAGATGAAAAACTTTTTAAACAATTTTTTTCCCTCTCACACACATTTTGATATCTATTTTGCGAGCGAGCGAGCAGATAATAATCACTTTTTCGCTTTTGAATCGCATTTTCGAATAAAAATTTTAAAATATGCCGAAAGGAAGATGCGAGCGAGACAAAAATAACCACTTTTCTCGACTTTAATCGCATTTTTGGATGGAAATCCTAAGATTTTGATGAGCGAGCGAAGCGAGCGAGCCAAAAATAACCACTTTTTTGTTTTCAATAGCATTTTCAAATAGAAATTCTAAAATATGATGATTGTTTATGATAGATATATATTCAGAATTTTTACTAACTGATTAATCAAAATATATTTTCTTCTTTAAAAAGTGTGTCTGCATGGCGGGAAATTTGTACACACCATCCCCCTCTCCCCCAGGTAGGGGTGATAGATCCCCACCCCCTGGAATTTATGCCAAGGGGGAGGGTGCAGGGAAGGGGGAGTTTCCCCCTCTCCGATGCTTTTTCGCTCTCAGTTCCCGCTCTTCTTACGCTCTCTGCCTGTTATCGGGGGGGGGGGGGGAGGGGGCATACGCATAGCCAAAAATTTCCCGGTAATTAAGTTTAGAATCAGTGGTGTAACTAGGATTTTCTTTTAGGAGAACGATAGTGCAAAGCGCGCTCCCTAGGCATGCTAGGGGGAGGGTGCAAAGATGGAGATTTTCCCCTCCCGCACGAAGCGCGGAAGCTCTGACGTTTCTTTGAATTGGTCGTTGTCTGTTCCCGGTTTCATACATTCTCTGCCTGTTATCGGGGGGGGGGGGGGGGGGGGGGCAGAGCCGAAAATTTCCCGGTAACTTAGTCTAGAAATAGAATATGCGGAGATAAGCCCGCACCGCGAGTTGCTTGTTGCGAAGCCTTTAGCGGGTGGGGCCCAGGGTTCTGGCTTAGGGCCCCTGATGGGGTCTACAGCGAAAACCACTGCGGGGGTCCAGGGAGTAGAGCACCCGGAAACTCCGGGGTTTGGTTCTAAATTTTCCCTCATTTCTTTTGTTTCCCTTTGCTTTCTTCTTTTTCCCCCTTTCCCTCTTTTCCCTCTCTCTCTTCTTCTTTCTCCCCTTTCTTCTTTTTTTCTTTCCCTTTCTCCTTCTTCCTTTCCCTTTCTCCTTCTTTCTTTCTCTTTCTCCTTTCTTTTGCTTTCTTCTTTTTTTTCCTTTCTTCTTCCTTTCCCTTTCTCCCTTCCTATTTCTTCCTTTCCCTCCTTTTCATTTTTTCCTGATGGTTTGGTGGATTTTCCCACTGAAATCCTTCAGGGGGGGCACTCTGCCCCCCCCCCCCCCCCCCCCCCCCCCCCCCCCCGGCTGTTACGCCACTGCTATGTGGATGGAAACGGGAAAGTATGTAGAAGACAGTGGTGTTCATTATTGCTCCTGTAAATTCCAAGAAATTATCTAAAAACATATTTTCCAAAAACACCCTCTGATTCTCAGAACCATTTGACACGTGCCTCAATTAGACCAAAGTGTTCCGTCTCCAACAGTCGTTGTTAGCATTGCAATTCTGGTAGGGTCGGCACTCCTTTATATGGAGACAGAAGCACCCCGAAGCGTTGTGAGGTATTACGCATTAAGTGTTATAGGTCTATTTGATAAGTATAATTAGATGTTAACAATATTTGATGTTCACAGCATTCAACAAGAGCTCACAAAAATGCCCCTTGCCTTCAAGCTTTGCTCAAACGATATTTTGGCTAAATTTTGGCTAAATAGCAGCGCTTCATTCAGATCAGATTTTCTGGGGTTTTTTTTCTCATTTTATTTTTATTTTGTTTTGTTTTGTTTGTTTTGTATTGGGTTTGATTTTAAACAGGTAAACACCCACTTACAGGTGTAAACAAATGCAAGGTTTTATAACCTTGCACCCATGTAAGCCTATAAAGCTAAAGTTGCTGACAATAGAAAGGTAGTGTTCCCTGACTGACTCATGAGTGAGACAGAGGAGCAAGAGCAGTGATACAAAAAAAAAAAAGGAAATAAAAAATAAACCCCAAAACTGATAAGATAAACATGAAAAAATAATGTGAGAATTTCACAGTCACATTCATGATCAAGATAACTGAGATCCAATTGAAGGAATTGGATGGAATGAAGATATTTGAAAATCGTATAGTGTAAAAAGCAAATATTTTCCAAGAATTTGTTCATTTTTACAGTGATTTCTATCCTCCACTATAGAGGTCAGCAGCCACTTAAATTTCCACACCTCACCATACCTTTCCCATTGCTCCCCCATGTGCTAAACACCAGGGGTAGTATTCTGAGCCATGTGAGGCTGTTTTTACTCTGTTTTAAGTCTGCTGTAGCAAATCGGTATTCTGAAAACCGATTTAACTCTTTTGTAACTTTTGTTTTATATCTCTTTCTTTGCTTGCATATAACTGTACATGCCCGGCACAAGTTATTGCACTAGAGTGTAACTTTTGGTGCAAAAAGACATCCAGTTGTATGACACGGCCGGTATTCTGAAGACTGTTATATCTTGTGTTTTAACACTTTTAACGGGGCAATCTATGCTCATAAGATAAAACAGGGTGGAACATGTTTTAAAGGAGAATGCAACCCAGACATCAGTGTGCTTCCAGTGAATGAAGAAGAACAAGAAGAGTAAACAGTGAAAGTTTGAGCAAAATCAGACAATCTGTTCAAGAGTTATGAACTTTGAAAGTTTAAGTATATCCTTAATATGGGGATCCTTGAGTTGGCAACTTTGCCAGCATCTGTGATGTCATCGTGGACAACTCTCCATTCATTCTGTACACAGAATTTCACATTTTCTTCATTTTCAAGAAAAATAGAAATTTGTTTGATTTATTGATTGAGTATGACATGGTTACATTAATTCTGCAAGCATTTTGGAAAAAATTATGTTGAATCCTGACTTGAAATTTCATGTAAATCAATTTTTTTTTTTTTTATTTATGCACAAAATGAATGGAGAGTTGTCCACGATGACATCACAGATGCTGGCAAAGTTGCCAACTCAAGGATCCCCATAATAGGGATTAACTGAAACTTTCAAAATTCATAACTCTTGAACAGATTGTCCGATTTTGCTCAAACTTTCACTGTTTACTCTTCTTGGTCATCTCCATTCGTTAAGCGCACACTGATGCCTGGGTTTCATTCTCCTTTAACTTTGTATGTCATGACATCAATCTTTCTCACTCAACATGTTTTTGTAATGAGAGGAGATAGAGAGACGGAATAAACCTTGTTGATATTCCATAAACAACATTACGCCAGAATTTTCGCCTCGGGGTTGAGGAATTCGGCAACATCTGCAATGAGATCAGAGATGATGTGCACAACAAATTCTGTCACATCCTCGCATCAGTTAAATTAAAGCAAGAAATTCAGTGCAAATATTAATGTGCTAATTGTAACGCGACTGTAAGTTTCAAGCATTTCTCACGTATCTGTCCTAGGGAGCAATCTTATTGGCTGAACCATCTTAGACCCAACTCTAACAACTTTCCCTATTGCATATTATTTCTGTGGTGGGTGTGGCTTTGATGACTTACAATGCCATTAAAATGGTTCTCAGAATACCGATTTATAACTGTTTTAACAGAAGTTAAAACAGAACTTACAACACAGTTAAAATAGTGTTCAGAATACTACCTGCTTTCACATTTCGTGTGGGTTTTTTTCTTTTTTACTTTAGGTGGTGGTGTTTTCCAAAACTTACTGTCCATACTGCAAGATGGCGAAGACTGCACTTGATAATGCTGGTCTGAAGAACTACAAGGTGATTGAGTTGGAGGACCATGCCATGTGTGCTCAAATCCAGGACTATCTCCTAGACTTGACTGGAGCTAGATCAGTAAGCATACATAACTTATCAAAGCAGGGGGAGGTTCTGGGATTTTTTAAAGGGTTTACACGCTAAAGCAAGTGCACTTGTACCACAAAATCTGCTTAAACCATGGTCTAAATTTAAACTATGTTCTAAATTCAAACCACCTTTGTGAATTCTGACCTATGAGCCTAGTTATTGCACTGTTATCAAAATAAAACTTGTAATACTCTATCCCATTCTTATATGTACATGTATATAAGTACTAGTACACGTACTTAATTTAGCACATGTCTCTGAAGAGTGGGAACAAACCAAGTTTTTTCTTTTTCCGTCCATTTTTTTCAGGTCCCTCGTGTGTTTATCGGAGGGAAGTGTATTGGGGGTGGCTCTGAGACCAAAGCCCTGCAGGATCAAGGAAAATTGGCCACTGTGCTCAAAGAGAATGGTGCAATGTAAGATGCTATGGATTAAGAAGCAATGTTCCACCTTCATTTCCAGTGTGTGTGTGCGTACAACAAGAGATGTAAAGATTGTAAAGACCTAGCTACATGTAGTTCATTTGCGATTTATGTAACACTCATGTTGATTGTTTTAACTTACTTAAATGTCTATTCCTGTGTTCCTGTAGGGAAAATTGGACAAATGTTCACTGTAATACGAATAAATAAAATGCTCACAGCATTAATGTAAAAAAGTAAAATTTGGAATTTTCCATGAACTATTAATGTTCGCCACAAGCTATGGAAATTTTGTACCCAATACTTTTTCATGGTTAGAGCCTAATTGAATGACGACCTACTTAAAAAGACAATGTAGCTCTTAGTTTGCTGAGACTTATATCAAAGTTATCTTAAATGTTATGAAACCAACAGATGGACAGCTAAGTGATAGGGTTGAGGAGATGGATAAATTTGTTGTTCTGAACTCCCATCAACTTTCTGATGATCAATGGCACTGTCGCTGGTGGTCTCATGGGGTTTTTACTCATACATGATGAATGTTTGTCAAAATTGAATCGATATGCCCTCTTTTCCACAAGATTATTGATCATCGTCACACATTCTTCCGTCATGTTAACCAGCAAATCTACCTTTAATGATTTATGTTCACAATTTTCTGTGTTGTATCGCTTACAACATTGGGCTGATGATTTAGTGTCCTGTTTTATGTACATGTGTAGGAACCTTCCTCCTATACTACAGTGTACACGTATTGCGTCTCTGTACTGGTACTGATAGGGGAATGGTTATGCAGGGTTTATTTCAGTAGCACAAATCGGGTGGCGCTACAGGGGGGGGGGCAGGGGCGACCTTCCCCCTATGATTTTTTCAAGTGATAAAAAGAAAAAACAAAAAGAGGAGAAAAAGAAGAGAAAGAAAGAAGGAAGAAAGAAGAGTATGGGGAAAGAGGGGTATGGGTGATGCAACTATATAATACCTTTATTTTTTCATTTAAAACATACATAAACTCGCGTTACTCGCCTATGGGTCATCTTGCCCCCACTGTCAAAATACCCTGGCGCTGCCCCTGGCACGAATACAGTGTAAATGGAAATGGGCATTCACACAGCATTTCCCAATGTGGGTACAGCCGAAGAAGAAATATTTCCTCCAAAACATAATTGATCTACTTTGATACCATTTTACTGCCATAACAGGTACAGAAAGTAAATAAATCTTTGTCAACCAGTCATGAGGTAGGTGTCACTAGAGAAATATCACATTTAAAATGGCTACTATACATCTCGATTCAAAATAGGTTCCATTAACATTTTGGAAGATTAGCTCTTATGCACTTAATTTTCTTTGTCACATCAATTGGCAATGATTTTTCTATGAATTCAAATACTTTGTTATTGAAGCTACATGTATGTATCATAATTTTCATTTCAATGAAAGTACATGTATGTTGTAAACCGTTGATAACCTTGTCTTTATCATAATCCTGGCTGCTGGTTTTGGTGAAGACTTATATGCATATGTGGTATACATGTACATGTACATTGTACATGTTGGTTCTGGGCTATTCCGCAGTAAGGGTGTAATTCTGTTATCAACATGTTTAGACTTTCTGTGCCTCTTTTGTACTCTGCCTCCCTTCTCACCATTGAATACTCTCTGAGCTCTTTCATTCCAACAATTTTATTCTTACATTCATGATATTGTGGTACATGTATAACACCTCGGGAACAGAATTATCAGAAAAAAGCGCCTGTTTTAAACTTCAAACATGTCTTTTAAAATCAAGCATGAATTATACATTGTACATGTACAAACACAGACTAAAAATGTGGAATTCTTTATTGTTTCAGCTTTTTTTATCCAAAGATTTGGCTATTCAGGGCTATCAAAGTGATTGTTTTTACTATAAATGTAAAGTAAAGTGACTGTTTTTCCAATGCGGAATTGGCATTCTTCATACACATTTTTCCTGCTCTTTCTTTTCTGTTATGAACGCATGAACAACTAGTAATCACATGCGTACATGCTCATAAGAATACCAAAGATCAAAGGAGTGTCAATTGGCATACAGGGTGTGGCATTACGGTTACCATACTGGTCAAGGGTGAAACCGTGAAGCCATTAACTGGTTGACAAAGGAAGTTTAATTTCATTCTAACAATATGAATTGTTCAATAATGAATCATGTGATGCTTACATTTTTAAAGCATGATATGTACATACATGTACATGTATCATCTGGGAAAGAAAAATCAAACAGTTTGCCAGTATGCCATGCTTTACTTTTACGAAGTATTTTGTGCAAGTTTTTCTTTCTGCATGTACATGTATGTAATTGTTGCCTGTATGCATCTTGCAGTATATTTGCCCGTTTTTGTAACAAGTCATAAAATATGATAGAGGTTATATACCTTGGTTCATGTCAATGAAGACCATAAGGTGCAAATATAAGCAGGTAATTACACCATCAGGTGGCATGTGACCACATTGACTTCACTGTGGATGGTTTCAGTTATTGCACATTTCATGGAACCTGTATGATTGTCCAAACTACCATTCTGTCCTTGATTTTGCAAATTATTCTTTGTGAAGGAAAAAAGGAAAACCGGTCATGAACTTCCCTAGTACCCTGAAACAGTTAATATTTTAGTTACTTTGACAAAACGTGATCACAGAGACCTTTGCAGAGTCAACCTAAAGTACAGGTTTGCAAAAGCCTGACCCATTAAAGTTCTAGTAACTACTGGTACTGAAATGTGCAGGTACTTTGAAATGTGTGCTATATGGCATATGTTATCTGCACATGATTTCATGATGAGATGTGCAGTAAATAAGGTATTAAATTGTCAGTGAGTTGATTTTTCTTTTAAATCTTGACAATCGTGTATAAGAAGTACAATATTTCATTATGTACAATGTATTTGTATTACATTTTTTGTGGTGGTTTTCAAAAAATGCCCTTGAAAGAATGGATATATTACTGTCTTTAATGTGAAGAGACATGGTTTTCTCTTTTCTGTGTCATGTACTACAATGGCATCATTTGTGTACACATACAGGAATACTTTTGACAACTAGAATTGATATTACATCACAATAATGAGTTTCTTGTAATATGTACTGTTGTTACCCTTCATCAGATTATTGTAACTTTCAGAATATATCAGTCATGTCAAGTCTTACGCATTAGGCATGAGACTCCCGCATTGGGGGCTCTTGCTCATCCCCCAAAATCTCTTTCTCATGCCTGCATCACAGCCTATCCCCATATATGTTATACACAAAGCCTGGCGATTCTGATTGGCATTTCTGATATACATGTAGATGTTTCCTAACTAAATCATGTTCCAGCAATTATGAATTTTTATTTTGGTGTAACAGTATTTATGAGGGCTTTCAAGTGAATAAATCTCCACATCAAGACAAGGGAGAATACGTGAAAATTTATGCATTTTTATAATACAGATATATGGATGAATACATACATACATACAATCTTTATGAAGGTCGCATAATTATGGATTTATTTTTCTGTACTTCTAATTTGGTGTAATAAATAATTAAAATTTAATGTATAGCTGCTTGCTTTGTTATGTATCATTCCCGTATCATGTAATTTATGAGAACAATTATCGCTTGTTCAAAACAGAAGGAATGATGAAGGTCGGGGGGGGGATGGAGAAATGATGGAGAGTTTGGATTTTATAGGGATAGGCAATGAATAATCATTTGAGAACAGAGAAGGGAAAGAGCAAGACAGAGGTAGAGAGGTAATGAGGAAAAGAAAGAAATAGAGAGGAACAGAGAGAGAGAGGTAGAGAGGAAAGGAGGGAGAGAAGAACAGACAGAGAGGGGGAGGGTAGTAGAGAAGCATGCCAATAGGGAAGGTACAACTGTATATGTACCACCTTACTGAGAAAAACATTGAAGTTTTTTGTTTGTTTTGTTTTTTGTTTTTTGGGTTTGGGTTTTTTGGGGGTTTTTTTTGCTTTCATTTTCTTTTGTTTTCAAGTTGTTTTTTTTTTTTTTTTGTTCTTGTGTTTTGTGGGGTGTTGGGGAAGGGGAGCGTGGGGACGTATACATAATTTTTAGGCCTAAAATGTTGGTCACCCATTATATTTCCCTAGGAAGCATTGCATCCTGAAAGTGATGCAATGCTTCCTAGTGATGTCCTAGTGACATCACATGCAGAGCATATGATATCAAGTCCTAACATCACATGCTCTGCATGTTTTAAACCGGATGGGGGATTCTTGCTTCCTCTCCATTACCCCAATAGTGCCTAATGTTAATATTTGCATACGCGTACACGCTCTCACCGAAGTGCTAATTGCCATTGTCTTTCGGAAAATTTAATATTCAAACGCAGATAATGTGTTTGTTCTCCTGATTCAAGGTCTATTTTCCTGTATTAATACTGTGTAGGAGTATGAGACGGCTGAGATGGGGGGGGGGGGGGGGGGGGATACTGTGGGCAGCAAAATGCCTGAAGATTCGAGGGGGGGGGTGCCCGGGTGTGTAATTTCTGTTGATTTTACTCAGTGGCAGATCCAGGGGGGCTTGGAGCGCAAGTCCCACCCCCCTCCCTATTTTGTGCATGACGCCGAAGGCGCCGCTACCTTTAAAAAAAAAAATAAGGGAAAGGAAGAAACCCCCTCTTTAAAATAATGAATGCACCCAATGTTAACGACACCCCCACCCCCGATTTTCCGACGTGGTAACTAATTATTTCGTGACGATTCTCTGGTGCCGCCGTTAAAACGCAAAAACAAATGCGCCGCTCGGCAGCAAGCCCCCCCCCCCCCCCCTGTTAAAACCTGGATCCGCCTTTGTTACTACTAGAAAGGTGGAAGAAACTTAGATACTGAAGAGTCGTTATGGGGGGGGGGGGGGGTTGTAGATCGACCCCATGGGAAATGGCCAATATGCCTTACGCAACGGCGTTATTTAATGATAAATAATATAGGTAATATAGGATTTCCCGACCAAATTCGCAAGTTTGTGATTCGAATTGATTTTCTTTGCATTCAAATTCGCCCAAATTGATTTTGCCATGTAAATTACCATTCAATTCCCCTGTTTTATTTTTGGATTTAACATTTTTATCGAAAGATTTCGTACATTTGTCATTCAATTCAAAAACTGCTTAACTGGCATTCAAATTCGCCGACACTTGTCGAGGCGTCATTTCCAGCATTCAAATTCAACACCGAGCATTCATATTCGCAATATGTTCATTCATGTTAAAGGAAAGTAATACGTCACATTGTGTTCTAGTTTGTTTGTTAGTTTTGTCTGTTTGTTTGTTGCTCATATAAATATTTGACATTTACAATCATAAATAATGAGAATATAAACATGCTTTGTCAGTATGGTTTGTTCTGCTATTTCTTTTAATGAAACAACGGTATTTTCAGGATAGTATACATATACATTTGGGGCGCTGTCAGAGGGGTAAAGAGGGGCCAAAACCGGAGCTAGGCGCTGGCAATTTATGGGGACATATCTGGGACAAGGGGGAAGGGATCCCTTTAATCGCCCCTCTGACTGACTACAAGTTATATAAGGAATTATGCTCAGAATTTTAGACTTGAGTTCCAACACCGATCACAATTCCCTGTACATTATATCCTTCGTTTTCAATAACTTTTCATTATTTTGTTACGAGAAAACAAGAGACAAGTTTAGAATTCACGGACATCTTGAGACTATCAGTCATATCAATAGATGATTTTCTTTTTTTTTTTTTTTTATTTACTATTAGATCTGAATGTCTATGGCTATGAAATGAAAGAGAGCAGGACACTAATGACCCGAATACGAATCTCATAAACCATTAGCATGAATACTATGGAAAATACGTAAATTGATGACATAACTCCCATTCTGATTGTTAACTAAATGAAAACATCTATATTTGTCATAAAATACAAGAGTAAAACTTTATGAAACTAAAAAAAAAAAAAAAAACATTTGAATGAGCGATAAAGATCTCTAAACAATAATTTTATGTCAACCCTCGAATTTAACTGCTCGATGTGCTAAATTGATTGCTAAAAACGAATTAGAATGCTGGAAAGATAACGTCGCGAGGGCAGCAGTTCGTATTGCGCTAAATTGAAAGACAAGATGGTGAAAAAAGCAGCTTTTTCATGAATTAGAATGAAAAATATGTAGATTCGAAAGAGAATTTTACAAATTTGATAACTAGTAATACGGATCCGAGATACATCCGAGATAACTAGCATACGAATCCGAGATACATCTGACAGCAGCAAAATCGTCGAATTTGAATGCAAAATAAATGAATTTGAATGACAAACTTGCAAATTTGTCCGGGAAATCCTATATTATAATAATTACTTCCCTGCCTATATCCCTATAAAATGATTATGGTTCCTTCAGGTGTTATGTTTTTTATTGTTGTTTCTCATCTTCATTGTTCCTCAAAAGTCACAAGTAAGAACAAAACAATGATCCTACCAGGTATATCCTGTGGTAAACACCTATGAAAAAAAAAAAAGAAAAAAGAAAAATGGCAAAATGTATGAGCTTTCTAATTTTGAAAATATGAATTTTGACATGCCGAGCCTTTTTTTTTAATTGTTTTGTTTTGTTTGTTTGTTGTTATTGTTTTTTGTAGAGAATCTAGAGATGATAGCTCTAGGTCAATGAAAATGAAATGACTCCTTTAATTTCCTCCTTTTTAAAAAAATATATGTCTTATTGATTTCAATGATTAGACAAAAAAAATTAGGCGACAATTACATAAGATAAACAAACATCAAATAACATCATAGGAATAAATGTAACGATAAACAACAAACAACAGTAAAATCTCCTTCAAATAAGCTAATATTACATGTAAGTGGTAGCCTAAATTTGCAAATCCACAACAACCACAGTGCTAACAGAAGCATTACATCAATTAATATATTCAAACTCTACAAATCAAACTTCCATTTCTTAAAATGGATATGAAGTTTTCCCTCTTTTCTTAGCTACAAAATATTCTGTCTCTTTTTTTAGTTTTCATAAATTTCTTGAAAGATACAAATTCTGGCTTTGTATTTTTTTAATTTGCATACAAAGATAAAATATTTCAGGGACAGAAACAAAAAGCACAGAAATTTGTCAGAGGGTACACCAAACAATTTCTTGAAATTATCCAATATAAAGTTATTATCATGTTTTGAACGAACTATATTTGGAGTAAATCTTGCCAAAGAGTGGTTACAACATTGCAATCACAAAACAGATGAGTAATAGATTCAGGCATTGTTTAAAAAAAGCTACAGTTTGAGGAATCTTTTCTCTTTATCTTAAACAAAAAGTCATTAAGTGCAATCGATTTGTGAAAAATCTTGAAAAAAAAAGAACACAAACGAGTATCAACTGAACACATAAAATTATCATAATGAACATGATTCCAATTAAAATCCTGCGCAACAGTTACCGTTTTCTTCCAATAATCATACCGTTCATCCAGGGCACAAGATTTCCTGGTTTGAATAAGTTTATCAATTATATAATCAAACCAACAGCATCATTGTCAGTCTTCAAATTTGGCAGAATCTAACCAAGTGCCAGGTATATTTTTAACAGAAAGGTATATTTCCTTCTATCTTTATGAGAAACGTCAAATCTAGCATTAATTCTTCAAATAACTTGCTTCCAGGGATTGGTAAGTTCAATCAATCTGATACCTTGTAGACATTTTTTGCACACCATTCATCATAGTGTAGGTATTGCTTTGATTTTGATCGTATCTTTTATTAAACCATAATGACTGACAAGTCCCAATTTCCGAAAAGTTCTTCCCCAAAATGTCTTTGCAGGCACCCTCTCTAAAAATATACCAAGTTCGGAAAGAATCTGCCAATATTCAGTATTATACTGAGTATAGATTCGGCGGCATAAGAAGCCCACATCCTCTTTTTATTTTTTTTTTTAAAACCATAATGCTGCTTTTCGAGATGGTAAGCACTATAGGCACCAATCCTGCAGGCGCAAGCTGAAACCCTAATCCTAATCCTAACCCTAACCCTGATCTTAACCCCAATCCTAATCCTAATCCTATGAATATTTAAAAATATTTATGAGCTTGCGTCTGCAGGATTGGTGCCTATTTAGTATTTACGTACTTTCGGGGGGGGGGTCCATGTGGGATTTGCGCTTCAGTATATAGGACAAAGACAGGCAAAATTCGGTAGTGGTCCTACCCAAAGGTCCTAGGCCTGTACCGGTATCGAATTTTCATGTAGAGCGAATATCTTTGTAGCCGAGCTGTCTATGATACACGCCCATAAATATTGTTGTGAGATTGATTATTTGGTGATTGTATGGAGATGGATTTATCCTTATTTCAGATCTTGTGAATGTTTCTTGGACTTGTGTACTGGTAAGTCAATTTCTGTATCAAATTGACTGAAAAAGCCTTTGTTAATCAATACAAACTTCTTCGAAGTAATTAACAAACCGTCAGCTGACCGTCTGCAGCTGTGCCGTGGGCCGCATAAACAACAAGCCCCACGGTTCTGGGGCGGGCGCGGCCTGGTCGGCGGCGCTTGCGGCTTCGGTTGGTAGGACATGTCAAACGCCCCTTAGTCTAACGTTAAAATTGTGTTTGGATAACTGACATTTTAATCCAGTGGATTATGGTCAAGATTATATTTTGCAGCCGAGGCAATAGTGCCGATGTCATGAATCTGCTGTGAGATGTCAGCCTTTCAAACTTTGTCAGCTCCATGATCGTGATTTTATTCTGATATTAGGCACTCTGCGTTCGCCGACACATGCGAGAGTGCAACGCTGCTTCGCCTAGCGCCTGTGGCCGAGACCATCGGGTGTAGATGTCCGAGGTCGCGCTATTGAAATGGAAATTAATCAAGCGGCGAAATCAACAAGAAGGTAGGATCCTGTATCAATCAAAAGTCGATATTTTGAGTTTGAAAAATCAATTTCGGGTTTTGATATCACATTTTGATCGACTGGTCCACTGGCGAACTTGGAAGGTAGTTTGCAGGGTTAACCGGGCATGAGAAAGTGTGATTTGGAGGCATAATATTTCAAGGTCACATCTTTCAACACGGGGGCCTATGGCAACAATCTATACTAGCTATCGTGTAATATCAGAATAAAATCACGATAGCTATCCTATAGCTAGACTGTCTTACTTTTAGTCTAGTACTGTCTAGGTCTACTTATAATAAGCTGAAATTTTCGCGGTGGTTTAATTTTCGCTAATTTCGCGATGATGTCCTCGCCAAAATTTCCACTTAGTAAAATGCCTGGGAAGAGTTCCTTTTGCGACAGCCACCAAAATCTAGGGATACGACTTGGAATGATATTCCAGAGTCTAGATCTAGGTCTAGGTCTTATTAAGAGGGTGTAGATCTAGAATCTATAGCACCCATAAAATGAATATATGAATATGGTTTATTCCGTCAAAATTAAAAGCTTACCTGAGCTGCAATACCGTGCATTTCACGTTGACCTCGGTTTATTAAGTCAGAAAAATAAGAGCAATGCATCCTGGGAGTTTGACTAGACCTAGTCCGGACTTCCGGCTTCCGGCTTATAATCATTAGGAGACCCTTCACTTTCAGCGATCTCTCGCTAGCGCAGTCGGTAAGGCGTCAGTCTTGAGAAGTGAATGGTCTGATGGTACAGCCTACAGGTTCGAGTCTCGTCAGGTATGGTAAGTCAAGAAACAAATGAAAGAGAATAAAAGTCAAGAAAGGTGTGAAACTGACGAGATCCATTTTTTACTTTAAAAATTTGGGTGGCTGTCGCAAGAGGAACTCTTTCCAAATGCCTATATACTTGTATAGAAATATCTTTCAAAACATGAAAATAATGACTCGCTAATATGTCACACTTGAGTCAAATCGCTAAAATATCTGTAACAAAAAGTTAGATCTACGCCAAAATATTAGCTTATACAGTAGCTTAGGTCTTAGTCTGTACAGTAAACTCTGCTCAGTCAGATGTTGTGGAGTTGGTTTGATGAAAGGTAGTGTATACAGCCACATGCGTGTGGTTGTAGCCGGAGCATCGACACAAGGATACAGCCACACTCGTCTGAATTCCCACTTTATACTCTGTGCCGCGGCGCTATTGCTAGCGCATTGCACAACACAACAGGCAATTGTACATTTTGGATCATGCCACGGTGTGTTGCAAAACCACAAAACTTGAATCTCCACAAAGGTAACTTTTATCTCTTGAAATTCACTGACATACAGACAATGTTTTTACTTCATTATTGTAACCTGCTTGCCGATCAGGTGGAAATGAAGTGAAAATATTGTTTGTACAATAAGTGAAATTGAGATAAAACCTTTGTGACGATCAAAGTTTTTAGACAATGTTCAGGCATGATACAGAAAAAAAAGTTAAAAAGTTTTTTTTATATCTATACAATATGATTTCAACTTTATTTAAAAAAAAAAAAGTGAAAGCTATTAAGATGGTGTGTTTTGAAACCATGATAGCCATGGTTATATATCTGTCTTCTTTTTCATTTAGTTGATGAGTTGACCATTTTCAAGGCTCTTTGGGCAAGGTTTGGATATGATGGACATCGACAGTCACAGCTTTCACGCATATTCTGTTGGTAGATCGGGTTCCATGCAGCATCCACCAATTGTACATGGAGCTCAAAGAGGCAAGTCAGAAAAATTGTGAATGTAGAAACTTTTGTATTTTGAAATGCATGCATAAAAATCATGGTAGTGTACTGTATGGTACTGGTCTGAAATGTAACCAGTGTCATAGCTTGGATATTTTAAGTAGTGGGTGGCATGGAAGTCACAATGCTGAGTTTTTGCAAAAATAAATAGATTTGACCATTAAACCAGTATAATTTTGCATTAACGCCTTGCAGAATCCTGGCTTTTTATGCAAAAACAACAGTTTAGTAGTGGTTTTTATCCATAAGTGGTGGTTCTTCCGATCACTACCGACCAGTGTAGCTATAACACTGATTATAACCTAATGTTTTTCTTAACAGTCTTTATCTACATGTAATGTAATTGGAAATATTCAGAAAATGATGAAATCTTATTTTTTTAAAATTACTAACGAAGAGTTCAAAATTAAAAGTTGCCCTCTAAACTTAATAGTCATTCCAGTGGTATAAGTAGTAGTAAATATTCAGAGCCCAAATTGAATAGTTTTACAAAATATGTTGTAAGCCATGCCTCTATTCTGTTAGCAAGATTTCAATAAATTGTAACGTTTTTTCCCTTCTTTTGTGTGTACAGGAGATGGTGTTGATCTAGAAGTTGATTACAAGGTGAAGAAAGGTGAGAAACGAATTTTGGATGCTTGTTAAGGGGCGTTCAGATAGGAGGCGACATTGTGGCGCCACAAAATCCTCGCAACATTTCGGTGTACAAGTCATTGGGGTATGAGGCGACAAAAAAGCATTGCAGAGGCAGGACACTTTTTTTATGCTGCCTGACTGCAAAGAATGTGCACCACTTAAATACCTGAACAGTTAGCGCAAATTATGTTGTCAGGAGATTTTATCTGCTTTTGCATATAAACCCTTCATATGGTCTTAGACTCTTCCTTGAGTTCTGTCATGTGATCACATAGTGAAATAAATGGTTTCAAAACAAGTGGGAATGATTTATTGGGTAGTACAAAATAAATCAGTGTAGTCCAAAGTTTAGAAGTTATCAAGAAGATGATGAATTAAAGTTCATATACAGTTTTGGTAGCCAAAAGTAAAGTGGCATGAAACTAGTTATCACACATTGTCAGCTTGCATATAAAGATACATAAGATCATGCAATATTCATGATCAATATTCATGATCAAAAATGAAAAATTCATTTTGTAAGATGCTTCTAACGAGTAGCATGCGTTTGTACACATTTTGAAACATGATGCCTATCAGCTTACCGCATGCGCAATAAATGAACAATAAATATGCAACAAATGCGCAGAAATGCACAACAAACGCGCATTAAATCAGTGTCACAATAAAACTGATAATAAATATGAATAATGCAACAGTGTTATCGATATAGCGATAGTGGGTGCTTATTGGCCCCTTAAAATGATCCGAAAGAGGTGGGGCCTAATGCCATTCGCATAATGATATCCACGCGTGCTGCTTTTCGTGTAGTACTAGATTTATGGGGGTGTAACATAAAGAGATACAATCAATCTTACAATCAATTGTATCTCTTTAGTACATGGTTTGCCATAGACTTACGATTGATATCAGTCGTAAGATTGATTGTATGTTTTATGTTACACCCCTCACTGTACATGTAAGTCTATGGACACCTGCACCCCAACCGCTTCCTGCATAACAATTGGCGCTTCTGCCACTTCGTATGAACAGAGCTCCCATATGTTTAACATGTGTGCAGGCATTTTTTTTTTCTTCATGTCGCTGACCTGAAATCAAAAATGTTTTTCACCTTTCATTTGTTTCATGTTAGCCTTGGTTTTGCTGGCTATTAAAGGCATTGGCTAACTTTGTGAGCAGCTGATTTAAAAAATTTGCAAACTAAGATGAAACATGTGTATGAGGACTTGTATCTGTACTCAAAAACCCTGAAACCATCCATAATTTGAAATGAAAAACTAATTTAGACGCAAACCGTGATTTTATTATCCTTCGTCTCACGAGACAATCACTAAGAGGACCACTTTGCTCGAATTTGAAAATGCCGTTATGTGCCTCCCGCCGCGTGATACACCAATACACACAGTACGGTTCGGTGATTCATGTGTGCATGTGCACTCCCTATGTCTATTCTGTGCAACCGACCCCCGTATATTTTTCAAACATTGGTTCACATTTTTGATATTTAAAAATGCTTCCTGTGGATATTATACTTTGAAACTTTCAGACTGCTATTTTTACACTATAACCCTTATGTTTATCCCATTTTCAAGTACCGGTAACAAAATGAGATTTAAAAAAAAATCATAACAATGTTAACCAATGCTTTTAACCAGCTGAAACGTGGAAATCTGATGAATAGCTTTTGAGGGGTTAGAACTGTACATACAGTGTAGCCTTGAAATTGATATTGCTGGAGAGTGTATGCACTACATAGAAATGTGACCAGGCAGTAGTGTGGAGCAAACACTCAAACTTTTTTTTTTTAATATTTCAAATAAGAGGGCATTTGAAGAGCAGTCCTTTTCTAGGGATATTTCTGTTACTGTATGATATTCACCCAAACTGATTCAAGAATGGTCATAAGAAACTCAAGCTTCTTTCTAAGAAAAAAAATCTCACTTTTTCAACTTAAAACAAATGCAAATATATCTGATTTTCTTACAGTAACTGATAAGTTTTCTGAATGCCTACACATAGTTGTGAATGAGCCCTCCCTGGCCCTCTATCGCCTTCAGGAGCATGTTCGTCGATCGTTGCCTCATCTCTCTCAATGCAAGGTAATTGTGAAACATGTACTATGTAGCATTCAACTTTTAGTTAAACTTTATGCTTGAATTTGTCCAGATCCTAGTTAAAATCTTGATAAATGTGGAACTTCTTTAAATATGTATTCGCCAAGCTAATTGTGGATTCGCTGAAAATATGTCTTAGAAGTGGCACAGGAAACTCTAAAGAACTTCCAATACTAGTAATAGATTACTGAATTCCATTTTAATACCGGTAATCTTTACTATAATAATAATAATATAGAGCTTGTCATGTCTATATTGTCAATAATTATTAGTGATATTTATATAACATTTTTTAAAAATTTTCTCGTCTCAGAGTCAGAGTCACAAAGCAAATAATACTTTTACCATACAGTGTATATGATAAGTAGTAAATTTGTACTGAAATTGAATTTTTTTTTCTCCCTTTTGATTTGTTAGCATAAATGCTATCCATTCCCAACTGAATGATTTCTAGGCTGTTATCTCTCTCCATGTTTGATTTACTTTCCCCTCTTAATCTGGTACATATTTTTTTTCCATCCTCAGACTGACCTAGCAGCTTTGCAACAAGAGGTACAAGGGAAGTGCTATGATGTCGATTATGCTACTAGGTAAGTAGTGTATGTACTTGTATTATTTATGTTAAGAGGTTGGTTATCTGTTGCTATTGGGTAAATAATCAGTTTTTCTAGAATAATAGCATTCAGAGAATCCAACAATAGATCACTGATTGCACTTTCTTTTGATATGAGTTGATGTTATTGATTTATCTTGCAAATGTGTTCATTGTTGATAATTATGCTTACAATATTTACAGAATAATATCCAGAATAATGTGAAAATTAGGTTTTATGATATAGTTATTATCTATATTTATATTTTGTGTTGAGTTCACGTGTATATGCCAAAAATTGCCATGTATCTCTTATGCTGGTACATGTAGCAGGAGTGTCAATTCTGACAAGCATGGCTCAGTACAAATATCCATTATTGTAGATAGATACATGTATGTTAGTCAAATTTGACTCCAGGACAGTGACTTGATCAAACTTTTGGTTCTTGCAAAACTCATTTGAAGTAGAACCTTCCCCCCCCCCCCTCCCCCACCTGATACATGTACTTTGTTTTATTGTTAAACTTATTTTCAGTTGTAATTCCGTTATGAGGAAAAGCTCTAACAAGTTTTTGAAGTGTATGTTTTGTTAAGATAATCATTCATATCACATCATCATCATCATTAGCCCGTGAATCTCCTTAGTTGGGGGTCGGGTCTTCTTGTCACTGCCCTCCATTTAAGTTACTCTGTCCTTTACTAATTCTAAATCAACTTGAGCTCCATCCTCCTTAATACAATCGTTCCATCTCTTCCTCGGTCTTCCTCTCATTCTCTTCCCCTCTCCCCTGTGTTCTGCTGCTCCACTAAAGAGCAGACCTCCCAACCATTCTGAGTTGGGAGGAAAGAATCTGAAATTTGACCATTCCAAGCTCTTGCTCCGATGTGATTTTCCTACTTTTCTTGAGAAATGTGCTACACACTCCTATGGGAAAGGCTGTTTCTTTCCAAATTTTGAGCAAAATCATCCCTATTTTTCAATCAGAAAGGTCGGAAGGTCCGAAAAGGGATCATTCTCTTGGCTCTTCTGTACATGTCCATACCATCAGAGTCTACTCTCTCTCTTATTTTTTTCTTTTATAAATACCCCTATTTTGTATCATTCATAATTTCATATACCGGTATATAAACGTAGTTTATACCTGTGCATGCATATCTCTCAATATCACTCTACTAGATACACGTAAGTGATATCCAGTGCATTATTTTGCAGGACTGTTGACGGCATGAAAGCAAGTGTACGACCTTTCACCTCCATCAACACCCTTTTGAAGAGTGCTGTAGTCACCAAGCAACACTTGAACCACAGGGCTTCAGACAGGTAGACTTAATAAAGACCACATTACCTACCTCAATTAAAATTACCAATCGACAAAAAATATTCATCCATGTTTGTAAAGGGGGTTAAACATTGCTGTATTCAAAATATGAACCTCCTAATCCGTAGAGTAATATTCCAAGTTTCATTAACACTCTAAATGATCGTTACAATGACTTTTTCGTAGACTAGTCAAGCTGGAGTACAATTGCGCTCACATGGGAGCCAGATTATGGTTGGACTTCTTTTTCCATAGGACGGTTTTATCTTATTCTTTATTTTCTTCATATTCCTTAACCATTTACCAATAGAATGCCAAGTAGAATTTTGTAAAGTTGATTTTATACGTTCCAGCTTTACTCAAACTAGTTCTGAAACTGATTGGTACCCCTTGATATTGTGCTGCCTTCCCATTTTCTGTATTCAAAATCTTATGGAAGCTCATACATGTAGAGACATGGTATTGTGTGTCTTGATACATGCTATACAAGAATGGGTTACCATTATTGTTTTACACAAATGTCAACACCTTTCTGAATTATGAAGTTACCATGGAATTTTTTTAAAGTATTATTCATACTGCACCAGAAATTTTCAGACAAATATATCCTTTCTTGAATTTCTCCAAATATTACTACATCAGTTAGTAGTCATGGACATCTACTCAAATTATGTTTATTCTTCCCGTAGTTTGCTCATTCATATATCTGTAGGAGCTGCTAAGTATTTGGGAGAAGGGTGCTTTCTTTTTTTCAAAGCTGCACTTTCAAACTTTTACATATTCTGCCCTAAGCATGTGAACTATTACTTTCCCCGTACAGTCACAAATCTTTTCGTAGCAATGTCTAGTGTCAAAATTTTTGATCGTTTTTTTTTTTCACTGTCACGTGTAATTTTTACATTCACCATTGACCCAACCATCCTCCAACAGATGGGAGGTACTTGGAGGAGAAGGAGGAGGAGGAAGTAAGAGGTCATCCATACATGGCACTCCAAAGAGACCACTCAGTCAAGCTAAAGATTGATGGGTATAATAAAGAACTCATTGCCCTTTCTTGTGCTAGCTCCCCCCCCCCCCCCCTCAAACCAGCATGTGAATGTTTCAGCTTTCTATGCAGGTGTCCTCTCTGTAGACATAAATGTTGTAGTAGTAGTCAGTAGCACCAGAAATGCGAGACAGACAGTGGATTGAGGGGGCCGAACACTGTTAGCTTAAAATGTTCTGCCCCCTCCCCAGTCCTGTGTCCTCTCTCACGCTTCCAGCAAGACCGTAGTAGCCATGAACTGTTTTGTTAAAAACATAAAATCGTCGGCTTTCATTTGGAATTTGACAGTTGACACCATTTGGATGTTTTTTGATTGTTTACAGGACTTATGTAGTGCTCTGCATTTTCCACTAATCGACCCATAGATACACATGTAGTCATTATCTCGCATTCCCTTGCCCGACCCTGGCCTCAGCATCCCCAAAGAGGGCCAGTTTGTATGCTGTGTTCGAGACCTGTATAACCGTGACTGGTGTTTCCATTGCTTTACACCACGTTCGGTGTCAGTGCATTATGGCCTACTGTGCATGGAACCTGACGACTATATGTCTTTAACTTAATTCAGAAGATTGATGGGTATGAAACTTGCAATGCATTGTGTATAGCATGTTAATGGTCAATCTGCATGAACTGCTGGCATTTCTTTAGAGGTGGCCTTCGTAGTAGTCTTCAACATTTCTTTGGAGGTGGCCGTCGTAGTCGTCTTCAACATTTCTTTAGAGGTGGCCTTCGTAGTAGTCTTCAACATCTCTTTAGAGGTGGCCTTTGTAGTCGTCTTCAACATCTCTTTAGATGTGGCCTTTGTAGTAGTCTTCAACATCTCTTCTAGTTGTGGGCCATCTTCTCGAAATTACCCATGCTTTCAAGCAAGCCTGAGGTTTATGGGCTTATTAAGCTACTTGTTATGCTTATATATAACCCCTAGCATTGTGCTTTTGCATGTGACTATTTCATCTCTTCTAGACATGTATTCTAGATATTGTGGTAGTCGTGAGCACTTCTTCAGTGTTTTGTGTTAACTATTAAAGTGAGACCTTTTTGTCATGCTTGAGAATGAAGAAAGTAATAGTAAATTATGCATTGTGCTTTTGTGTACACATGCTACCCCTCCCTTCTGCTACCCACAACAAATTGTACTTTAGCATGAGCAGAATTTATTTTGGAGGTATTTGTGGTGGTGTGATTTTCTCTTTAAAAACTTCTGTGCCTCTAATGTTGTAAAGATTTCTAAAACATTCAGGGATCACTATTTTAAGTTTAAGTCTTCATTTTGCCATAAGATTTGGCATGAGTTATCTCTTTGAGAGCAACCTCTACAATGCATATAACCCCCTCTTTTGGGGGGGGGGGGAGGGGGGAGGATCAAGCTTTTTTATTTCAATGTACTTGAAAACATTCAGTTCTGTAGTCTTTACCAGAATTGGCAACCCACAGCATGGAAGAGGTTTAATGTACATAATTGTGCAGCATTTACCTGTAGCCATTGCCTGAACATTTAGTAGAATGTTTATGTGATGATGGTTACTTGCATGATGCTCATGTGATATTTTTATTAGGTCTTTTAAAGGCGCAATCGCACATCACCAATTGAGACGGCGATTTACGGCGGTTCGGCAATCTGCCGTGAATCGCCAAAGACCGTGTTAACCCCAGTTATCAGTCACTCATCCGCTATGAACCCTGATGTTGAAAACTATTCAAAATGAGTTCCGCCATCTAAATCGGCGATGTATGATGGCGCCTTTAGGGAAACAAAGTGGCATGAAAAGACTCATCCTGAAGGTAAATAAGGAGTTTTCGCAACCAAGTACAGGACTGCTGGTCAAGCATGTTGTGTACGCTTGCTCGAATCCAAAAGAACGAAAATCGTTGCACTCTCGAACAATCAAATCCAAAGAACTCCCTATCTTGTTGAAAACAAGAATGGTTCTTGGCCAAAATTGCGTCTTTTTTCAGTGTGAGACACAGCTGAATAGCCTTACAATCAGCGATTAGTATGCAAAATTTTTGTTCTTTGGATCGGAGCATTGCCCACACGAAACGCTCCACTGGCGGTCGCATACTTAGTTGCGAAAAATCCCCATTAACAACACTGAAAACGGCAGTTTACATTTTATGTTCCAGATATGTCTTTTTTGCCACTTCATTTTGCTAAGTTACTACATATATAGTTATATACCCCATACACGACTGATGCTTCTTGTATGTGTATGTATAAATTTCCATTGTAGAATGTGATTTTTCATTTCCTTGATGTGAATATATTGTATGTCCCTGTATATCTTACCCTAGGCCCACCCTCCTTCTTAGGCCCGAATTCACAAAGGAGGATTACTTTAAACCATGGTCTAAACCATTGTAGAAATGAAATAAGCAGAAAGAAGAGTACCGTAGATAAGCGTAGAGAAGTGTAATTGAGCGTATGAAAGTGTGTTACTGCTCACACATTGGAGAAGAGGACAGGCTGATTTTAGATAGGTACTCTTATGAAGGTTTAAACCATAGTTTGAATTTAAATCATGGTTCTACATATATACTGGTAAACCTCTTGTGAATACGGGCCTTAGCGTTTAGCTTTAGTTTGTAAATGAACATACAATTATGGGAACATTATCCTGTGTTGAATGACTGTTCCATTCGTTCATCCTTACAGTCCAGTTCCCCCCCCCCCCCCATCATAGAGAAGGGAGGGGGAGACACAGAGTACAAAGGATATTACATGTTATGCTGAGCCATTGTATTATAGAAATCTAGTAAAGTTCTGTAAATGTGGCATGTTTTGGAACAAAAGTCTTGATCCCAAATATGCACAGTATACACAGTGCAGCAAACCCCCTTCTCATGTATAAAGGTGCTATCACACATCGCCGATTCAGATGGCAGTTCACAGTGGTTCGCCAATCCGCCGTGACCGTGTTATTTCATTTCATTTCATTTTCAGTTTTATTTATTCAGTGTAGCCTCATCAGTTATCAAAACTGCTGTCCTCGAGGGCCCTGTATACAAACCCTAATCATCTATCACTCATCCGCCCTGAACCCCGGTGTTCACATCGTGTTGAAAACATATTCAAAATGCGTTTGAAGGCTTTCCGCCATCGCTTTGACACGGTTCACGGAACCGCCGTCTAAATTGGGGATGTGTGATTGCACCTTAAGAAACTGAAGGTCAATCTGGGACTATTGTTATGCATCACACTACTCTGTGATATAGGTCAGCTCCAGCGAAGGATATAACTATTGTAGTTTGTTTGTGATACTGTTGTTAGGTTTTACAGTGCCCTATGAGTATGAATGTAATGCAAGTAAATGCCTGCGTTTCAGCTTCAGTTCAGTAGCATTGATGTGACGATATAATTTCCTTGGTTGTTAAACATGGATGTCTTTCAGGCTCGGACCAAAATATGCTTTCGTCAACATTACTTTTTATAAAGTGTTGATCCAACTTAGAATGTTTTATTTCACGAAAGTTATGCATTTAGGGCTTGGGTTGCAATTAGTTTTGCAATTAGGTTTAAGTCAGTAATGTTCATATGTCAATTTTAGTTGTTATTTTTTATGTTGTTACTTCTTATGTTGTTATTTTTATGTTGTTTGTTTTTTATTCAAAGTTTGAAATTCACTGCTCAAGTGGTGATTAGTGCAGCATGTGTCATACGATTATTTAACCTTACAATGGCCTTTCCTCATTGCTTTGCAGGCTGGAACATGGATCATACTATACAGTGAACAACTAAACATCTAGTGAGACCCCAGGACATTCCCAAGACCAAGAACTCATAACTGGTAGTTAGAACATGGATCATACTATACAGTGAACCCTTAAACATCTAGTGAGACCCCAGGACATTCCCAAGACCAAGAACTCATAACTGGTAGTTAGAACAGGGATACTATACAGTGAACAACTAAACATCTTGTGAGACCCCAGGACAGTCCCAAGACCAGGAACTCATAACTGGTAGTTAGAACATGGATACTATACAGTGAACAACTAAACATCTTGTGAGACCCCAGGACAGTCCCAAGACCAGGAACTCATAACTGGTAGTAGAACATGGATACTATACAGTGAACAACTAAACATCTAGTGAGACCCCGGGACATTCCCAAGACCAGGAACTCATGACTGGTAGTAGAACATGGATACTATACAGTGAACAACTAGTGAGACCCCAGGACATTCCCAAGACCAGGAACTCATAACTGGTAGTTAGAACAGGGATACTATACAGTGAACAACTAAACATCTTGTGAGACCCCAGGACAGTCCCAAGACCAGGAACTCATAACTGGTAGTAGAACATGGATATTATACAGTGAACAGCTAAACTTCCAGTGAGACCCCAGGACATTCCCAAGACCAGGAACTCATAACTGGTAGTTGGAACATGGATACTATACAGTGAACAGCTAAACATCTAGTGAGACCCCAGGACATTCCAAGACCACGAACTCATAACTGGTGGTTAGAACATGGATACTATACAGTGAACAACTAAACATCTAGTGAGACCCCAGGACATTCCCAAGACTAGCAACTCACAAAGGCTTGTTCAGATATGACGCGGCAACTTTCCATAGTTTTTTTTTGTGTAGGAAATGAACGGGATATGAGGCGACGAAAAAGGCTACCGAGGCAATAGAAATATTTTTTGCCTCCCAGCATCAAAACACATCTTTAACCGGGCATGGTGGCTCAATTGATAGAGTGTCCGTCTCATGAACGGTAGGTCGTGGGTTCAATCCCCAGCCGAGTCATACCATAGACTTGCAAAAATGAGACCTTCTGCCTTCTAGCCGGGCGCTCAGCATATAAGAATGGAGAAGGGTAATATAACAAGTTATGTTATGCAGGGCCCGCTTGAAGATTAGCTGATAGCAGCTTAAGTGGTTACCCTGGGTAAATGATATTACTATTATTATTATTATCATTGTTATTATTATTATTATTATTATTATTATTATTATTATCATTATTATTATTATTATTGTTATTATTATCATTATTATTATTATTATTATCATTGTTATTATTATCATTATTATTATTGTTATTATTATTATTAAACGCTGTGGACCAGTCAAATTCTTAAAAAGTTAGTGCAAAATATGATGTCATGAGTAAATATCTTTTATTTAAGCATTGACACATTATTGCACGTTCATTAATGTGGCGTGGTTTTCCTTGCCATATCTAAACTAGCCTTATCAGGAAGAAGCCTGTAGCCATAGAGGTACCCATGCATCTGAATTTGCATCTGTGAAAATAACAAGTCTCCAATACATCCAATAAGTATCTCTTAACTAGTTGAGCACGATTTAAAGGGTAAGTCCACCCAAGAAATTTCACTGTTTCAATAAAAGGAGATAAATTGGAACAGCATTTTAAAAAAGAAATGAGCAAAATTGGTCAAAGAATAAGAAAATAACACTAATTTACATTTTCTAGTAAACTACCCTCGGCTCTGCAAATTGGTTGCACTGCTGACATATGTGAGCAGGTCTCCATTCACTTTGTACATGAAATTTCACATTTTCTCAATTTTCTTGAAAGTTACACGTTTTCTAATCCCCATAGTCAATGTATGTTCAGAAGAATTGCTTTTTACATAACATACTTTGACTATGGGGTAAGAAAATGTGTAACTTCCTAGAAAATTGAGAAAATGTGAAATTTCATGTACAAAGTGAATGGAGACCTGCTCGCATATGATGTCATCAGTGTTGCCAATTTGCAGAGCCGAGAGTAATTTACTAGAAAATGTAAATGAGTGTAATTTTCTTATTCTTTGACCGATTTTGCTCATTTCTTTTTTAAAATGCTGTTCAAATTTATCTCCTATTATTGAAATAGTGAAACTTCTAGGGTGGACTTCCCCTTTAATTTCAATACAACACACATGTTCCATAGACCCCAGCCCGAGTTATCTCTGACTTCATGTCCAATGGGTAAATTAATGTGGTATTGTGAACCTATGCAGTTATTATTGCATATGATGTGTGATTCTCTATATTTTCTTGTAACATGGTGGAGTTTTCAGCAAAAAGTATTATAAAAATGTCCACACATGGCAAATTTATATGTTTTTTTTTTTGTCTGTGTGTGTGAGTGATGCCAGTCACAGCCTGTGAATGCCATATTGTTTACAATGTGTAAATATTGCACCATATGAACCTGTTGAATGTACACTGCTGTGCAATGACAGAAGGAAGCAACTCTGTAGAATGAGCTTCTTCATAAATGTAGGCAAGATGTCACTGTTTTATGTGGAAATCTATGGATTTGCTTCCTTGTTATGTGTCTATGTTTCGGAAACTGGGAGTCATGTGACCTTAATTTATTTATCATCATTGAGAGCATACAAAATAGTACCCCGAATTAAGAAAAAGGTCAATTTTGAAGAAAAAAAATCAGAGTTGCTTCCTTTTGTCATGGTACGGCAGTACATGTATTACTTTTTGTTCAATCCATCAACCAGAGTAGATAAAGAGCTACTGTTGCAGATATCATTTGCAAAGTAAGTAAAAAAAAAAAGAACTTGTAGTTGTAGAAAATGGCCTCAGAAAAAAAAAAAAAATGCATTATGCAGCAGTGATTTGCAGTCATGGGAGTGTTTCATCAAGTGTCTTGTTGGTGATTTTTACCGACAACTGTTATGAGCTGCTGAAATCCTTGCATCTGCTTGGCTGAGAGTAAATTGGTTAGTAAAAATCACTGACAAGATACTTTATGAAACATCCCCCTGATTAACCAATTCTTTTGGGGTCAACTGAGAAATTCTTAGGAGGGTAAGGGGGGAGGCATAGTATGGCACTTATTGTGAAGAATTGCAATGACACAACAACGGACTGCAGTTAACCCATTGCAAACGGAAACCGGGTGGCCCTGTATTAAGTCTATAGGAGTTTGAGAATTCAGTAGTCAACGGGGATGTCGCCCACTCATTTACTTCTGTGTTATACAATGCACTTAACAAACTAGCGAAAAAACCCTGTGGTTTTTGCTCTTCATTTTTGAACAGGTCTTTAGATTTTAGGAAGTAATCATACTAAGTAGTTCTAAACTCTACCACTCTGTGAGCTTTTATTATGGTGGGGCTTATAAAGTTGGTCAGTAGTGAAATGAAATATGAGTGTATAAAATTTCATGTGAGAATTATAAAGGATATGTACATATATTCTTCACTGTAATAATGCTGTATAGACTGTGCAATTCAAAAGAATATATTTTGTATTTCAAAAGAAATAATAAATCAGGTTTGTTGTGCTTTATTTAAAGTCAAATCAAGGTACATGACTGAAAGAATTTGTAGAAATGTCATAGAAGAAAATAAATGAAATTATGAACCTGTTAGTAAATTTTGCGAGTTAAATATGTTATGATAAAATGAGGAGGGGGGATCACTGGTGGATCCAGGCAGGGGCGTAAGGGACACACACCCCCTTTTTATGCCTCCGCCCACGGTAGGTGGTTGCCGGAGGCATTATGTTTTCGGGTCGTCCGTCCGTCCGTCCGTCCGTCCGTCCCGTTTTCGTTCTCGCGATAACTTAAGAACTGTTTGACAGATCAACTTCAAACTTGGCTCATGTATGCATATGGGAGGGACAGTGATCTGATTAGATTTTGGGGTCACAAGGTCAAAGGTCAAAGGTCATAGAGGTCATTATGTACATAGAAATGGTTCGTTTTCACCATAACTCAACAACCATTTGACCGATCAACCTCAAACTTAGCACATGTATGTATATGGGACGGACAATGATCTGATTAGATTTTGGAGTCTCAAGGTCAAAGGCCAAAGGTCATAGAGGTCATTATGTACATAGAAATGGTTCTTTCTCGCGATAACTCAACAACCATTTGATGGATCAACTTCAAACTTGGCACAGGTATGCATATGGGAGGGACAGTGATCTGATGAGATTTTGGGGTCACAAGGTCAAAGGTCAAAGGTCATAGAGGTCATTATGTACATAGAAATGGTTCGTTTTCACCATAACTCAACAACCATTTGATGGATCAACTTCAAACTTTGCACAGGTATGCATATGGGAGGGACAGTGATCTGATTAGATTTTGGGGTCTCAAGGTCAAAGGTCATAGAGGTCATTATGTACATAGAAATGGTTCATTCTTGTGATAACTCAGTAACCATTTGATGGTTCAACAAACTTGGCTCATGTATGCATATGAAAAGGGCAATGCTCATTAGATTTGGGGGTCACAAGGTCAAGGTCAAGGTCAAAGATGTCATTGTATAAATGAAAATAAATCAACATGAAGTGCCATTTATTTCTGATTTGGTAATGGCGGAGGCATAAAGTTCGACCACGCGTGGTCGAAGATTCATCTAGTTTTTTTTGAGAATCACACATTGAACACCTACATCTAAGTTTAGCTGTACGATCTAATCTAAATTGTAATCTGCGCACCCTCTTTTTTCCAATTTGGTGTTTATACCCCCTCTATTTCCAAATCCTGGATCCGCCAGTGGGGATGATGGTGATTGGGGTGAGACGGGAGAGGAGGTAGAAGATGATGTTGATGGTTATGATTATAATGATGATGATTTTGATATCGAAAATAAATGATAAAAGGGATGAAAACTTGGCACTAACTCGTGATTCCATCTGTACAACGCATCTGTCAAAGCCCTTTGCAGCTGACGGCACGTTGACATTATCTTCATTTTAATATTCACGTTTTTTCTTCTCCTAAAATTTCTTTTCATCAAATGCAAAGTAACATGTCTTTCAAGAAAAGGACATTTTCTTACAATAGCAAATAATCCAGGGGTGTTTCTTAAAGCTGTTCGTAAGTTACGCATGACTTTACGCACGACTGGTGATAATTCTTGTGCTACATGTAAATGATTGAGAATCTGATTAGCACCCAAGAACATGTTACAGTCGTGCGTAAAGTCGTGCGAACAGCTTTATGAAACACCCCCAGCTTCTACACATACAGTATGTCAACATCTTCAGTAGATTACAATGATCTTCTATAGATCTCGACTTTTTAAGCCTTGGATAAAAAAAGAAACCCAGGGTGAGCATGAATGAAATGTATCACCTTCATGATAAATTGAACGAAACATAATTACCATCTTTTCCACTCGGCCATCGTCACAGCCCTCGTGTGCATTATTCCTCTTTGTAAGTTACTTGGTTAGGCATTCTGACACATTCCAGAGATAAGCACACAATCAATATTTCGACTTCTGATAATTTAAGTGCATAAATGTAATTCATACCGTCGTGATTTATTATAGAAACGTCTTTGACTTGACCCTTAGCTTTATAATTTGGCCGACTTTCATGAATTCAAAAGTTCGCAAATCTTGCATGTCAACGACAGCATTGTGGATGCAGCCATGACCCATTACCCAAGTAACAAAAAGTACAAAAACTCAAAATATCCCGTGTAGTTTTTTTCTTTTCTTTTCTTTTCTTCTTCTCCAAATACCAATCTGTGTTGCAAACTTATGTAACGTGATATGAGCTTGTACCTTTTTCTTCATTTCTCTGAGTGTCTATTGGGCAAAATAATCGAATTCATAGCAAGGTCGTTTGTGCAAGAGCTAAACTCTGATAATCTACGATCCAAATTTTATATCATTCTCCATTTAGTCTAGTCGCTCAAGTGCCACTATTATAATGAATTTTCCCCTTGTTTGTTCAGCCTATGAAAAAGATTTTGTGATAAGTTGCATAATTAAGTTATTACTCGAATCATGTTGTACTTGAAAACCACAAAGAGAGAAAGCAGAAATTAATTTCTGCAACATTCTACAGTTGGAGAAGCGAGTATATTGCGTAATTATAGCTTAAGTTCTGTGTATGCTCAATTTTAGTAATGTCTTATATACTCTTGCAAAAAAGGAGAATTAATGCCGTACACTGAGTTTGATTCTTCATCTAATAAACAGTTATTACTTCGTCTAAAACATAAATGTCCCTTGGTTGGGCCCGTCGAAGAATTCATCGTATTTATCCTCTCTTTTGAGAGATTTGAGATAGTCCGTGCCATCGTCATCACTCTCATCGCTGCCATTGTAGGTACTGATCCTGTCCAAGTCTTCTTCCTCCTGCGATGATACCTTTATAGAGAAAGTATTACGACGAGTCATCGATTTTAACTTTAATCATTCTGGGGATTAAAATGAGATGACCTGAAAAAAAATACGCCTTTAGCGGAACGGAAATAATTCCTGTAACAACAATCACTCTGGAAAAGGGTGATACAACCTTGAAGAAAATACTGCATATTAGGAGAAATCGTCCCTTTTACATGGAATGAGTGACCTTGAAGAAATCCAAGGCCGAACGCAGGAATTTTTCCGGGGGAGGGGGCAAGAATATGTTCAATATTTGATGGAACACGCAAGCGAGGGGGCGAAGCAATGGAGCGGTAGCTTTTACATTTATAAAACTGATATTGAACTATCTGGTGCACACTTTGAGTGGATTTTTAAAAAAAAATTTCAATTAAAAAAAGGAAGGAAAAAAGTTTGGGTTTTTTAGTTTTTTTTTGGGGGGGGAACTGCCCCCTGCCCCACCCCCCTATTTGCGTATGGCCATGAAGAAACGAGTATCATTTACATGGAGCACCCAGGTACTTCATTTAATTTCATTTCATTTATTTTCCATTTTCAACTTAGAATAACACACATAATTATATATAGAAAAAATTATTACAACATCCTCTGAATACACAAAATAAGAATAATTTTCTAAACCGTGGAGTTTTCAAAATTAAGTAAATTTATATAAATAAATGTTCAAAATGGAGGGGAATGCTAAAAAGCCAGGCTTCTATTTTGCAAACCCCCTCAAAAGGAGAAAACAAACAAAACAAAGAAAACAAGTCAATATATCGTTTATCATAAGTAATGATTCATTAAAACAGTTACAAAGATATAGAAAACCTATCACTACTTCTTTATATAAAAAAACTACTTCTACTTCTTTTCATTTCTGAAAATACTCGGAAGATATAGTGATAGCTTTTTCACACTCTTTTTCTTTTTCTTTTTCCTCTTTCAAAACGATAGATGATATTCACTTGTTCATGGAGTTACACCTGTATCTTTACTTTCGTTAACAATCTTCCACCTTCTTCCCAAAGCGACGCCTGCGTTTATAGGGCCCCTTTTCATAAAACTTGTTATCAGTAACAACTGCCACATTTCTTTGACAAATTTGCTTTCGGCCAATCAGATGCCAGGATTTCAGTAGCTTATAACAGCTATTGCAACTTGTTATTGATAACAAGTTTTATGAAACGGGGCCCAGATGTTGGATGTTGCGAGAGGAGGATAAATTAGGGTGTGATATTCCTCCCCTTCCTCTCAACAATTTTAAGGGAGGGGGGGGGGGGGGGGTTCCACTCTGTTTTGTAGTCCAATTCTTAATCAAAAACGTAGGAATCAAAACTGAGGACAGAAGACAACTAGAATATGAATTTAAGCATTTTAAAGGGTTGAAATATACAAAATTTTCGTTGGAAAGATAATATCATGCATGGAAACAGAAACAGAATTCATAATTCAAAATGAACATCTACCTCAATTGGATACTCCGGACCCGGTTCCTTTGATTTTGGGGCAAGTTCTCTACGTCTATTCGTGACATCGTGACGGTGAAACCTTTCCTCCTGTTGCTCTTGTCGAATAGTTTCTGCTCGTTCTTCCTTTTCCACCATCTTTTCGGCAAGGGCCTCCTTCTTTTTCTCGGCGGCTTCAGCGATGGCATTGACTGCTTGTTTGATCTTCTGGGATTTCTCATGCCGCATCTGTTGACGGGTTTCCTGGAGAAACTTTCAGGACGCATAGAGTGGTGCATGAGCTGGATATGATTGTACTTACGGAGTTTATGAATAGGGCCTTTCCATTTTTAAAGACGCCTTCCATTTTGCCCACTTTCTAGTATTATTTTGCTGAGAGATTTTATGAGTTGATGTAGGCCTAGATATGGGCGATTTCGGTATGTGTAGAGCGGGGGCTTCAAATATTTCAGCAGCAGTATAGGACTGCTAACTTGTACATGTAGTATGATATTTGAAGGTAATCGAGATTACCTTCAAATAGGGATCGGGGATGGAAGGGGTAGAATCACTTACATTCCCAAACGTCACTCCACCCCACCCCACCCCACCCCATTCTCTCTCACATGCTCTCTCTCACGCGCTCTCTCTCTCTCTCTCTCTCTCTCTCTCTCTCTCTCTCTCTCTCTGCCATCTGTTTGCTTTCCCTTTTCAACTGGATAAAGGGAGGGCTACGTGTCCGTTTGCCCCATAATTGTGCCCTAGATGAGAGAAAGGGGTGTCACATACCCTCCTCCTCTCTCTCTCTCTCTCTCTCTCTTTCTTTCTCTCTGAGGCTCTCTTTTCCTTTCAGTGAATCTCTTCAGAGTGCCTTTACCTGTCGTTTCAGACTTGCTTTCTCCTGCTTCGAATTGATCTTGGCTGATATCTCCTCCATTGTTCGCTCTCTCTTGTTGACTGCATCCACTTCCAGGCTTTCAAGCCTTCGGGGCGGTTTAGGAACCCTCTGGCCTTTGGCCGTCCTGGGACGGACCGTGGTCATCCGAATCTCGAAGGATACCCCGCCTGGTTTATCACTGTCGAGGGTCACAGAGGAGGGCTGACTATCACCCACCAGACCGTTGACACTTAATTCTTGGAGAATCTCGGCGTTGGTTCGTTGCTCCTTTGTGTCACTGCATTCGTTCGGCTTCGGCAGAGCCCACGTGGGTACCGTCACTTTGGCGTCGTGTGGATCTTTGAAAAAAAAATGATGGAAAAGATAATGATAACGATGTCTAAATGAGGAATAATAAACTTTACATGTATGTGGGGAAGTTTATATCATTTGGAATTTATAGTGATAATGGTAAAGGCATGACATGCCGAAAATTAGAGTGAGCTAATTGCTATCTAGTAGGCCTACTGAAGGTATATACTTCATCAAATAAAACGAGGTCTCTTTTATCCGTTCCATGACATTTGCTCCCAAGAAAAAGCTTCACGTTAAGACAAACGTAAACCCTTACCCCAAACCTACACTAACCTTAATCCTTATCCCCACATTATTCTGAACTAAAACCCCTATCACAAGCCTAACCCTAACCCTTATCTTCGGAAAGTTAAGACGGGGGGCAATTGTCACAAGAGCAAATGTCGTGTCACCGCCTTATCTACCTCTGCTTCTACGTTAATTCTCATAAGACCGATGGATATCTCACGACAACATAATAAGCATAAAAGTGCCTACAAAAATAAAAAACGAAACGGCTTATTTTGTTACGTTGGGAGAGGTTGTGCGTTTGTTGGAATATTCTTCTTTTTAGGGGGAGGGGTCTTGTCGTCGGAGTTGGAGTTGTAGTTATATAGCTGACACCACTTCCTTTAATGGTCAATTGGCGTCCCTAAATTCTTCTTCTTCTTCTTCTTCTTCTTCTTCTTCTTCTTCTTCTTCTTCTTCTTCTTCTTCTTCTTCTTCTCCTCCTCCTCCTCCTCCTCCTTCTTCTCCTCCTCCTCTTCTTCTTCTTCTTCTTCTTCTGTTTACCCTGCCTCCTTCACTCCTGAAGATTCTTGCAGATGAGAGAGGTGTGTGTTTGTCACAAAGAAAAACATGAAGTTTAATTTACAGGCATTCACGCGCTACTCACTTATTGTTTCTTCTTCTGTTTCTTTTTCTGGTTGTGTAAAGACCGCCTCTTTGAATTCCGATCGATGTTGATGTTGTTTGGGTTTTGTTGGCGGAGATGGAGGGGGCGACTGGTTATCAGAGTCAGAAAGCTCGCCGTACATAGAAACCACTTTCACGTGGGAAGGGTACGCTTCAACGCCCTTGCGTTCCGTCTGTGAAAAAAAGAAGGAAAAAAAAAGGAGTATAAGAAATTAAAAGAATTGCCCATTGGTGATTTGGGGGGTGCAATATTCAAAAGTTTTTGTATCAGAAAGTGTATAATTTTATAAAACGCTGAATAAGAAAAAATGGAAGAGACCACTGCTTTGCACAGTTTTGATTATTCAAGCTTGCCTGGTATCATTAAAGCCAATTTACTTATTTACGTTGACAAAAATACAGTGAATAGTTTAACTTACGAAAGGAATTCCTATATTCTTACTCAATTAACCTTGATTACCACCTTTGAAATACCATATGAAAATTAAAAGGTATTTTTATTTAGACTTGATGCATCAAGAATATTATGTCTCTAATGATTACGTCAAAACTTACACTTACACAATTAAGTTGTGAGAAGAACGTAGTGATTTTGTTCCAGGAAACCTTTCCTAGCATGCCTAGTGTTGCTTCCTTCTCATCGGACTTGGGCTGTGGTGATGCTGACTGGTTGCTGTTTTCATGATAACCTAAGGGTGTCACTTTATTCTTTTTCCAAGTCATAATCCTTTAACAGTTTCATACCCGGAGTACTCGTTTTTAAGGAATTTTATGACATATTGCATCTTCCTTCATCGAGTGCAGCATGAGAGGTTTTTTACAAAATGAATAGTTTACGTTTTTGCCGTGCTATCTCCACGGCGTTACTTTTTTATTGTGACGTAATGTTTCTGCGCTTTATTGACTGCGCGTGCAGTACTTACTGCGCTTCAAACCTCATGATTTTTAACCCCCTCCTCCCCCCCCCCCCCCCCTTGTCTCCCTTTCATAACTTTTTCCTTCTTTTAATACTTTCAATTCAGTTGATCCTTTATCTTTCTCGCTTCTCTATGACTTATGTTTGCTTACCATGCGCGTATTCTTTTCCACTCTTTCCTCCAACTCTTCCTCTTCAGACTCTCTCTCCTTTATCTCAGAACCGCAACCTGATATTTTGATAGGGTATTTTCTTCTGGTTTTTAACCTTGGCCTGACGCCTGAGGTGAGTTTATACGTTTTAAATGAACAAATAGGGCTGTAATATTGTTGCATGACCCTGCCCTCTCTTCCCCATACTCTTTTCTTCTTCTTCTTCTTCTTCTTCTTCTTCTTCTTCTTCTTCTTCTTCTTGTCACTTGAAAAATATAGCCCCTGTAGCCCCTGCAGGAATCGTTTCATGATACTGCCAAATAAGAATACACGGACACAAAATGCACAAGAGAAGCAATGTTAAAACATTTCGTGAGTTTAACAATAATTATTACGATATTTCAGGGTATAAGAGGTATATTATAATGCAATGTATTTCATGTATAAGCCTATAAGAATAAAAAATTTGTTGATATTCAATTAAATAAAGCATCAAAGTATTGAAATGATTAGGCAACATGTACATTTGTGAAATAATTGATGCACCAATTCAGTTCTCATAGCTAACGTAAAGATCAAAAGTAGGTCTTCATTGTCGTCACCAAACGATGCAACGTTAACTTTGAATAAATATATAATACATATACAAAGTTACTTACATTACATGTATCTCTTTTTTGATAATGAGTCCACGTGCAGAGTTGATACTATTTATTTGGGAAATTCCAAGCTATTTTATCCAATACTCTACCAACCACTGACACTAGTGATCTCTGATGATAGGTTTAAGCTAATAGCTCTTCTGCAGCTTGAATCAGACGAAATATCAAATAAAAGGCTGGGTTTTGTTTGTTTGTTTGTTTAATTATAGTATTTTCCTTAATACCTCCTTTCCATACTTCTTTTTGCCATATTTTTCTTTCTCCTTTTAGTTTCTTCTTCCTCCCCCTTTTTTCTAACTTTCTGTATTGTTATTGATTCACCGGGTCTACCCACAACAAGCCTTCCCTTACATTAGATCCTCCCACTATATCAGACCATATAAAATCACTGAATCACTGAATAACTCCCTTTCGTTTATTCGATTTCATTTATTTAAAAATTTAGATTATATAAGGAGCAGTGGAAAATATCAACTGAAATGAACCCTGAAGAAAATATGTTCACATTGCCGTAATACAGTTCCATAATACATGGTATAACGAAAGAGCGGGACATGGTGTCAGGTTGAAAAGTCATCTAGAAAAAAAAAAACTCACTTGGAATTATGAGCTAGACGAAGTGGAAAGAGATTACTTTCAATCCAACAAAGTATTTAAATCTCATAAAGATCTTTCAAATTAACACCCTTGAAACCTTTACAGTTCACACTACTCTCAACTTCGCCGTTACACTGAACTCCGCAGTTGGTCCATAAAAAATAAATAGAAATTCTTGTAATTCTTGCAAGTCTGATTTTTGCACTCCTTCACGAGAGTTACTCTTGCTCACTCAAGCGTAGAATATTTCAAGATTTTTTTATATCATATGACAAAAGAGACCTCGGGCTATCCATTTGAAAATTTCCCGAAAGAATTTTGAAAATTTAGACAGCGAGATTTCTCCAACTGCGACTTTGTGGAGGGCGCACTGTATGTGATTTTCTCTGCCAAACCCCTTAAGGCAGGAGGGCCGATTATATAATTTTGAAATTCCTGCCCACTCCCTCACTTTCTTATTGATCCTTACACTTATTTGTCATTATTGTTACTAGTTGTTTCTTTAGAAATAATTTTTTTTTACATGGTATGGTTACCAGCCTCTATTTGTTCAAGACCCGATTGTATAATAATGAAATCTAGAAATTAAAACCAATGCACCATGTTATTATATATAAAAAATTTTTGTTAGTTGATTTCTCAGAGATCAGGAAGCACCACACCTTTCACCTTTTTATATAAGAAAACTTATGTATTCTAAGTGTTACAAAGCAACACCTTCACCAATTCTTTTAACTATATTGAAATCTTTGTTCAGATTGCAGATTTTGCATTGTATTGTTTTTTATATATGTATGTTGGTTTACAATGAATGAAAAATAATATTTCTCTCTTGATTGATTATATATGTTTATTACAATGTAGAAAATCTTAATAAAGGCTAAAAAGCATTACAAAAAAAAAAAAACCGGCACTAGAAAATACTAAGGCATATAGGGCTACAGTACAGCGCCAAGTGATGAACAAAAACTGTTTCCTATAAATGTTCTTCTCCATCGTCCACTCCACTCTCTCTGTCGTTCCTTTTCTGATCTGTCTGAATAGCTGTGAAGTCATAATCCGCCTTGTCCACCCTGTAACGGACATAGAGACGAAAAGCTGTAATGAAACACGCGGCGTAGATTATGAGAAATACCGCGTACATGCTTGGGAACTTGATCATGTCCGCCACCATCATTTGATCATCGCCAAAGGTCAGCTTGATGAGCGCAAGCGCGAGCACAACGTTCTGACAGCCGGTCTCGAACGCGATGGTGCGGCAGTGTGCGGAAGTGCGTCGGCTGACGAAGGCGAGAGCGTAGCCGACCGTGAAGCCGGTTGGGGGTAGGAGAGCGGCGCTGAGCCAGAGTTTCCATGTGGCATCGAAGAGGGTGGAGTCGGCGACGTAGTCTAAGACGACGCTAGTGATGAGGAAGATGACGCCGAGGATAGTTCCAGCCTGCAGTATTGATTGAAAAGAATGCTCATTTTTGAGAGACTGATTCTCTGTCATAATGAAGACGTAAAGTTTTCAGGCTTCAAGAAAACGAAAATAACTAATATATTGTTGACATAATACTGCTGGACTTGAAAAGATTTTATAAACAAAATCTTTTCAAGTACATTCACATCTTTCCTAATTGCATTTTGTTCATCAGCCAGCCTCCTGAAATCACAACATTTTTCCCCCTTCTTTTAAGTAGGAACACAGCATCTGATACTTGGGAAAAGGAAAGTTAGAGAAAAAATTACAGCAGCATATCTTTTGTAACGTAATCTTTAAGATTTTGTACCAGTGAGATAGGCTTGGTCCATCTCTCCTTCTTCCATCTGATCAGCATCCCGATGAGGACGGGGATGATGATGGCTACCAGTCCGATGACGATGTTGATGAAAGGGATGACGGCATTCTTATCTGTCCATCGACGGCTGTAGATAAGGAGATTGAGAGGCATCATTCCGATGGCGGCTAGCGTCGACACGGTTGTCATGCAAATGCTGGAAGATAGGTTACAGTCGAAAACGTCGAAATTAGTTCACGAAGAACTTTAAAAAAGCGACATAACCAGTTAAATGAACTTTGAAGAACAGCTGTATTCGTTATATTGTAGAGTCGAGAAAAGCACTGAATTGCCAACTTAGTTCTTTTTGTTCAGAATTGTTGAAAAGTATATCACTGGCTTTGGGAGAGACACGGGTTGGTAAAATGTTGGCTGGAAATGACGCAATCGAATGACTCCTCGTATATGCAACTGACTGTAAAAAAGGACTAAAATCTACGGAAATGGCTCAAATGTGGCCTCAACTTGATCGTGTCATTGCCTGCGCAAATCGATCATGTGGAGACAACTATTAACCTTCTCACCCGTTGTTAAGAGTATTCGTACTATTCATCTCTTTTAAACGATATCACTCTATTGCGACACGCAAAAGACCGTCACTGATACGGTTCTAGATCCTAATAAGTTCAGCAAATTACACTTTGTGTGAATCTGACCTGATTTTCACGGAAGCCTAAAAGTGTCAGCGAGATGACGAGATAATTTAGGACGAGAAAACGAGATGACAAGTTATTGGAATTCGACAAGTCGACTTGTTTGGGACGAGAAGACAAGATGAGTTAAAAGACGCAATGGCGATATATTGGAAATTGCTGAGTTCCAAAAAACTCGTCATCTCGTCTTATCGTCATAAACAAGTCGACTTGCCGAGTTCCAAAAACTCGTCATTTCGTCTTCTTGTCCTAAACAAATCGATTTACCGAATTCCCGTGATTAGTCAACTCATCTCGTCCCAAACAAGTCGACTTGCCGAGTTCCAAAAACTCGTCATTTCGTCTTCTCGTCATAAACAAGCCGACTTGCCGAGTTCCAAAAACTCGTCATCTCGTCCTAAAGAAGTCGACTTGCCGAGTTCCAAAAACTCGTCATCTCGTCTTCGTGTCATAAACAAGTCGACTTATGTCGTCTTCTCTTCATAAACAAGTCGACTTGGCGAGTTCCAGTAACTAGTTATCTCGTCTTCTCGTCCCAAACAAGTCTACTTCCTGAGTTCCAAAAAAACTCGTCATCTCGTCTTCTTGTCCAAAACAAATCGACTTACCGAGTTCCAGTGATTAGTCAACTAATCTCGTTCCGAACAAGTCGAGTTTGCCGAGTTCCAAAAACTCGTTATCTCGTCTTCTCGTCATAAACAAGTCGACTTGGCGAGTTCCAGTTACTTGTCATCTCGTCATCAACAAGATGACTTGCCGAGTTCCAAAAACTCGTCATCTCGTCTTCTAGTCATAACCAAGTCGACTTATCTTGTCTTCTCGTCGTAAACGAGTCGACTTGCCGAGTTTCAGTAACTAGTTATCTCATCTTCTCCTCCCAAACAAGTCTAGATGCCGAGTTTCAAAAACTCGTCATCTCGTCTTCTAGTCATAAACAAGCCGACTTGCCGAGTTTCAGTAACTAGTCATCTCGTAGTTCAGTTTGTCTTCTCCTCTTCTTGCCTAAATTATCTCGTCATCTCTCTGGCACTTCTAAGCTTCCGAAGATTTTCGCACAAGACTGACGCCTCGCGTGCAGAATTAAGGCATTAAGAACTCCCAGGCAATATTACATGAGGCAAACGTCACCGTCAGTGCAGTAAGTCAAGACACTGGATATTCGTTATTCCGAAGGTTCTTAATCCCGAAGGTTCGTTTTTCCGACGGTTCGTTATTCCGAACACACGAATTTCGTATACCTGGAGGTTCGTGGATCCGAAAATGAAATAGGGTTCGTTTATCCGAACATTTGCTGCATTAATCCGAAGGTTCGTTATTCCGAAGGTTCGTTTTCCGGGAAATAAAATAGGGTTCGATATACCGAACTTCAAGGTTCATTATTCCGAAAATGAACCAGGGTTCGTTAAACCGAAAATGAAAATAAGGTTCGTTTAGTCCGAAAATAAAATAGGGTTCGCTAATCCGAAAAAGGAAATAGAGTTCGTTAATGAAGCTTATTTCATTTTCGGATTAACGAACCTTATTTCATTTTCGGACTAACGTACCCCTTTTCATTTTCGGACTAACGAACCCCATTTCATTATCGGATCAACGAACCCAATGTCTTCTTCGGAGAATCGAACCTTCGAAATAACGAGCTGTAACGGGTATGTTACCCCTAGAGGAGCAGAATCCTACGGAAACTTAAGGACTTCGTCAATTGATAATGCCGCCTCAGACGCATATTATTCATTATTAGAATGATATCATAAAACTAGTTCCTATAAAATGAATAGTTGCGCTATTAACACGTCATGTGCGACTGCGATTAGCTACGTCCTGTAACATGTTTTCCTTGAAATTAAACGACCTCACTGATATCTAGTGCAACGGGCAAGGACAATTCTAAAGAACATTTTACCTGAGACAAACGTCTCCGTCGGTCCAGTACGTGAAGACACTGGATATGTTGCCTCCTGGAGAGCAGGATAAGATGAGCACACTGAGAGCGTAGGGTGACGACAGGGAGAAGGCCAAGGCCAAACAGAACCCAGAAACTGGCAAGAGGATGAACTGACATAGCATTCCAATCAGTGCACTCAGTGGCTGTTTGATCTGATGGTAGTATAATGATTGCTGTTTAGTTCGATACATGGCTAGCATTAAGGGGTCGGTATACATATCGATTTCAAAGACTACCATGCTATTTATACATTAGCATCATATCCACTGTAAAAAAATGTTGGGTAAAATTTTAACCAGTACGAGGGTAATTCTATGTCCAACCAACTTTGGGCAATATTTTTACCCAATGCGGGAAGCATATTGTCCGGTCAGGGTTAAAAAAAAGAAGCAGTGATTACTTTAGAATGGGCAAAATTTCCATCAAATTGGATTTTAAAAAAGAAATGCCGAAAGAAATGCCCAAAGTTGGTTGGACACATAATTACCCTCGTGGCACATTTTTACCCAATAATTTTTAGAGTGTACACGGTTTACAATTTCACTCATATATCCTAATTAATGTGTTCTTCTCGCAGCACTGTAGTTTTTAAAACCGTCCTATAGCAGAAAACTCATGATTAACTGACTAATGCTACCATCAAAAATATACATGAATACATAAGTATTTGAAATGAGAATTAATAGCATTGATAATCTTGTGCTTAAAATCAAAGCTTTTCAATTCAATTCCAAATTGATTTGATTGAATCGAACGCATATTGTATGATTATTATTTCCTTCCTGAAATAGAAAGAGACAAGATATCTAAGTTTACTTTTTAACCCATGGAAGTACAGTGTCACCTTTAGGAGACGCTTTTGCAGTATCTGTTGGTCCAGAATGTTGGGCAATACATATCATACATGAGCAGAAAGAGAAATATGCGCTGACAAATTTGAGCCCATTCCCATCGGTGTATGGTGTGGCGTTCTCGAATTAGAGCAGTTAAAGTGTAACTAATCATTAAACTCTTTAAATTGGCAATGCAATGAATAATATATAATCTTTATTTCTGTGTTCAAATTGGCAATTTCTGATTAAATATTTCAATTATATTTCATTTTGGTTTATGTTATATCCATATTCATTTTTTTTCCAAGCTATTTAAACATGGGGAAAAAATAATTTGTCTTGCCAATTTGAGGATTGAAGATGATTAATTTAGACCTCAAGAAAGCTCTGTACTGCTATGGGTTAAAATAAATTCTAGGGTATAAAGGACAGATATTGACGCTGGCATAAATCTACAGAACTTCAACAATGGTAAACATCGTCATTATAATAAACCCGTGATATATTTTTTCATCTTTACGATCCATTTCAATCCATTTCAACGTACACCTTTCTTTAAATCCCCCACAGTGACGGAGCATCCCATGGCGACCATGATGGCAAGCAGGGCAAAGATAATGATGATCTGACGAACGAGTCGAATCTTCGTGACGCGTTCCGATGACGGCCCCTCTTCGACAGGAGTCGTCTCGTTCCATGCCGAGTCAGAAAGCAGGTCATAGGTCACATCGGATGCTGATGTAAGTGCTGGAGTTGTCATGGTGACGATCTTTATAAGACGAGGAAGACGAAACACAAACAGATGAATATTTAGATCGCGCAGAAATAACTAAATTCCAGAAAGGGTCTACCCTTTGACACAACAATAAACCATTTTAATCGATAAATGTATAGCCAAATAAGTGCATTACATGAACGTTGACAAGTGGTTTGTCTCGTTTTGTTAATGTGTTTGTTGTTTTTGTGGGGGTTGTTTTGTTTAAAACGATCCGGCAGTTTACCCAAAACTCGCCCGACATAGGAAATTTAGTGTCTGCGGTCAGATGCCATCAACGAATGCGCTATATACGACATGTACTTTTTTGGAGGTTGAAACAACTTAATCAACAATCCAAATTACTAATACATGCTTTAAAAGCTGAAATTACTTCTCAGAATATAACGGTCCAGTTAACCAATTCATTTAGATTTTGTGCAAGATTTCAGTATGGGCACGGCGGTTGCTGGTGACGACTCCAAAATACACGTAGATTATCAGATTTGATTGATTTACGTAGAAGCACTGTACGAGCATGTGTTTCACAGCAAATTATCAAAGTATTGCTAAAATGTAATGCATCGTGGCAGGTGAATACGAAGTGGCCATAACAATGTTCTCAGAATTTTGCACAGTCCTTGAACTTCCAGTTAACATGCATTTTGAACTCCCTTTTCAAGAATTATTAATTTGATTCTAGAGAGACCAAATGGGAACCCCCCCCCCCCCCCCAAAAAAAAAAAAAAAAAAAAAAAAAAGATAGAAAAGTGGGAAACTTACCCAATACACCTTCTCTTCTAACTGGAACTGCTTGAAGATAACTTGCAGAACTTATGCAACCATATATTACACGAAATCTGGGTCATAAGTATGGCATACACCGATATTTCTATGGCCTTTCCATATCACAGCGTGATTGTGTTTGGTTACTCAAGCGCCGTACAGTTGTCGCACGGCATGTGAAAGGAGGTAAGTCTTGTGCAAATACTGAGTTCAAGGCAAGGGAGTGCGATATGTAGAGCTGTACACTGTGTGTTCCAAAAAAAAACAACAAAAAAACATGTTAACAGCAGAGGGAAAAGTCTCCCCAGACATGAATATTTCAGAACATCTGTATCTAAATCTCATACCGGTGGAGAGCTTTAATAGAGGGTCCCTCCTATAAAAACGGACACCTAAAGATTTGGTGGTATTTTACGGTCGAGTGAGGAGGGGCCATGTTTGTGAAAAATTGCCATAAATGTTTTGAAATATGCATTTGATGAGAATTTTTCCACCTGTTCCCCTTTTTTCTTGGACGCACTGTAGACAACATATGGCAAATTCACCTAGTACTCCTTTCCCTTTTAGCTAAGGGTGATGAAACCTCAGGTTCACCGAAACTCTCAAGTTCTGGAGGAGAATAAGGCTGCATTGTTATGAGCTTTCTCGCACTCGAGAACCATTTGAGGTATGAACTTCAAGCTTGGTACTAAGTATAATCTCCATAAGGAGACGATATGCAGGTCAATTAAAGATCAAAGGGCACCGTTGTCAGTTTATGACATTATAGGTGTTAGCTTCGGTTAACGCGATATCTCAAGAACCATTTTGGTTATGAACTTCAAACTCGCAATGGTACTAGTATGCATCACCATATAGGGAAAGTGATTATATTCGGGGGTACGTAGCCTACGTAGGTCAAAGGTCATATAGGTAAATTCTGGAATGTTAGTTGTTACTCTCGTTAAATTAAAGCCAAAGCTAATGTCTGGTTATGCAATCGCATTGTGAAAAAAAACTATCCCCAACAACTAGCAAAAGTAGAATAGTAGCACATTAAAAAAAATCAACAACAAAAAAACAAACAAACAAACAAAACAAAAAACAGGTGTCTAGCTAGCATGAGGTTTTGGTATTATAAAATTTACTCGCTTTCCCCAGAAGGAACATGCACTGCACATCGATGTTGTCACTGGCGTAGCTAAGGGGGGGGGGGGCGCAACGAGGTCATCCCCCCCCCCCGTTGATCGGTGAGTAAAAAAATGAAAATAAATAAATAAAAAAAATAAAAAAAAAACTTTCATACAGTCCATTTCACATGATTTACCCTACCCCTACCCTACAAAATGAAAGTAAAACGTAAATATACCACTTTTCATATAACTTACCCCTAATACTGATTTTTAGTGTGCAAAAAATGCCATTTTCATGCACGAATTTTCAAAAATCTCCCTGACGTGGGAGGGGGATACCTTCCTCCCACACCCTCCCCCGCTTGGTCGCTTCGCTTCCTCGCCTTGGCCCCCTTCTGTTGAAAATTCCTGGCTACGCTAGTGAGTGTTGTAGAGATTTACTCATTGGGGGCGGGGGAATGATTCCCCCAAGACCACATAAACGAAAACACACACATACAGGGGTGATGGAGCGTCTTCAAAAGTGGGGGCATCAGCGAAAAGGGGCACTTTTTCGAAAAAGAGGACACCTACAAACGATAAACGCAAGAAGGGAAAATAGCGTTATAGGTGTTGGTATACCCCTACACTACATTCTTTTCAACACACTTTAAAGTATCATTTTTAATACATTTTCAGAACACAATAACTGCTTTGCAGTAGTTAAGACTGCTCTGGTTACCCATTTGAGAGAAAGCAAAGGCGAGCGACCAAACATGCTCAGTTTCCTTCTTTTTTTTTCTGAACGCCGTGGTATTTCCATTCATATTTACAGTGACTTGATGATAAATATGTCGCAAATGCATTTTAGAGCTCTTCCCTATCATTCTTATTTTCATCCATTAACATGATTAACCTGCTCGTTTTCCTTATTGACCACGCTATAATTTTTGATGCGTTTTTTAGGTCTCATCACGACCAATATTTATTAGAGCAAAATAGTCCAGATGCTTCAAAGCACATTCTCAACATGAATATGATAATAGATAATGGTTACAACACTGCCTTGCCTGAGATAAGATAAGTAAGTGCGAGCGTGCGTAGCGCACGAGCTTTGGACAAAAAATGAAATAAATAATGCTTATTCTCCGAAAAAAAAAAAAAGAATCAATTGTTGTTTGCGTTTTTTTATTTTGTCTTTTGCTGTTGTTTTCTTTTCCCAATATTTTCACAATAGTTCAGGAACTGTTTGAGGCATCGACATAAACCTAACCGATTGAGGCGGAGACACAGTCATTTTGTTTTAATGTGTATCTCCACGCTTTTTGAAAGGGGTACAGTCGCAAAGCCACACTTTAGCACAATTTCAAGCATTCACACACGCGCACACACACATAAATAAAAACCACTTGTCATTGTAAATATCGATATGATTGGTATCATTATCACCATCATTCAAATTATCATTATTACCTGTTATCATCATAACTTATTGCGTTCATATTTTATGATATAATAACTATTACAACTGACAACATAAGGTGAGGTATTCGAAGAATTTAGTTTGGATACAAATTGGTGGCATACGATGTTCTACATTTCTTTCTGCTGAATTTCAGATTTTGTAATTTAAGTTGACGTGACATCATTGAGTCTAGCGCCATCATGTTTAAAACACAAGGCCGCACGACTGTGCAGGGATCCGTTTATTTTTAGAGATTCTTCCAAGATGTCATTTTTGAAAAATATTCATATAAAATCAATGATACATACTTCAACACTTTGTTTCATATGTGCACAATAGGAATAATTACTGGTTTAGATCAGTCCCATGAGAGAGCAGCAGTGGTTCCCGGTGGATTTTAAGGGCATTTTATTAGTGCGGCAAACACCCTTACAACCTGAGTTTTGACCAAGTTTTTGTTAGGCCTAGTTTCAGCCCATGTGCTGAGAAAAAGAGCTGAAAAACACCCCTTCATATTTTCACGAAATGAAGGATACTGTATGAACTTGTTCAGAGAAAAGTTTGAATCGTGCCATCACAAGCACTTATTTTCCATGATTTTATCAAATTTCATTTTTAATACAGGAGCTTATGGGGATACAGGACCATAAATGTACTTTTGTGCCCATGAATTATATCCCCCCCCCCCACTTTTGTCTTGATCTCTCCATCGTTCTCTTACTTTTTTCTTTCTCTCTCTCTCTCTCTCTCTCTCTCTCTCTTTCTATTCTCCTATTTGTAAGAGATTTACAGCATTACAGCTTGCGAAACATGCCCAAACAAAACCTAAAATATATAAAAGCGAAATTCTCTTTAACATTCTAGACGTCGATCTCTTTACCCGAAACCTCCGCATATTTTTAATGCATTTTCACCATACACATAAGAAATATATTTATAGTCCTTTTTCATGTTAATGATATTCATGTCAAATTATTCAATATCAGCAATTGCCTTATTTCAAACATAGAGGCTTGTGAAATAACCTCATTTCACAGATTCACTAAAAAAAACATTTAAAAGTGTTAAGCGTACAATTTTTCTACATGACAAATAAAAAAATCATAATAGAAGAGCACTCGAACTCTTTGACATTATTACGTCGCCCGTGTAAATCGGTCAAATTTCCCACAATACCTAACCTTTTGACCAATATGTTTTATCTAGGACAATAACTTTGTGATGTGGAAAAGATTATCCATTCATTTCATTTTATTTCACTTCATTTCGTTTATTTCCATTTCCAACAATATAAACCAGAATACATAGGATGCATTGTACAAAGCAAAACAATTACACTTAACAATGTAATAATAAATGTAAATAGTTCACAGTGTAGATTCGAAGACAAAATCCATTAAGGAAAGAACACGAGACTAGTGTGTCAATGAGTTAAACACTTGATTTCTCTCGTTCCTTTTTTTGGTCATTTTTATTTTATTTTCAATGCTACGGAACACTTTTTACATTGAAGAAATCATATGTTATAGGCAAGTCTGGATGAAAAGGTGATCACCGGTCCATTAGACATTATTTTTAATTTTTTATTTTTTTATTCTTAATGGCTTTATTGTTTCATTACTGGTAACTTAAGGGATTTATATATTTCTATTTCGGAATCTCCTTTACCTATTTTTTTCCTTCATGCCCTTGGTCTTGCAAATCATGGTAACTTTTTTTCTTCATTTTCTTTTGCCGTTCTTATCCTCCCAACTTTTTATGAGTTAGATCAGTGGAAAATAGTGGGAAATACGTCTGGCACTTGACCCCCCCCCCCCGCCCCTTTTTGACACGGAAACACGAGTGGCATACTTCAAGTTTGTGCCACCCCCCCCCCCCCCCAATTTTAGCTGATGACCCTTTCTCTTTCTCAAAATGATTTTTTTAATATCATGCTTTTTTTTTCCTCTCTCTCTGTTAAATATTTTGCTTTCTTTCTTTACAAAATCCTGGATCGGCTCCTGAGTGAGATGTGCTTGTTTCTTGTTTATTCGTATCTGAAAACATACTATTATCAGTTAAACACTGGTATGCCGGCCACTTGATGCAAAAGTTCAAGCTATGTAAAATATCCTCGTTTTGTATCTCATGTCTCTTAAATCTGGAATGATTTATCACCCAAGATTATCTTACTGACTGATATCTTGCAGTCTGGTTAAATTCATATTTACTATATTAAAGTATAACTGATCGGGGGTAGCTCAGGACTAGTTTCCCCCCCCCCCCCCCCCCCCCCCCGCTCGCTTTGTTTAAAAAGAATGCTATTCATATGCAGGTTCCGCCCCTGTCACGACAAGAATATATAGTTGATAGCCGCAACTGTTTCACCCTCTCTCTCTCTCTCTCTCTCTC